>OX346717.1:5000000-6250000 GCA_947063395.1 Hemistola chrysoprasaria | reverse complement strand
TTTCTTTTGTAAATTATTCTGTTTGAGAGGCAAATACACCCCCTAAAGTACAACACCTTTTTTAACTCGTTGTATACCTATTCTAAAAATAGGACTTTATTACTTACCATAAAAACAATAGTGGAATTGCTTGTCGTATTAGAATTACTAGACCCGGAGGTATCCGGGCATGTTTCTCCTATGATGTGTTCTGATGATTGAGCATGAAGGACCATTTGTGTAATTGTCATACTAAGGCATACTCTCATTGTGAAGGAGTTCGCCAGAGCAAACAAACCCATGACTCCAAGCACATATCGCTGAGGTATGAATATCACTGAAAACAAAGAGACATAGTGCTTCGGTAATATAATGAATGACTGCCACGGTAGTGTAGAGTTCACAAGTGTTTAGGTGCGATTCCCGGCCCAGGCAAATAGGTAATGAGCATGTAGGTACTTAACTCATTATTTATAGGTCATTGAGCGCAACGCTATGACTTACAATTTAGATAATAGTATTTTGTACCAATTATCTTGAAGGCGATAAAAAAATCATGTAACCATGTTCTTGCGATATTATTGAAGTCATCATAACATAACATACAATCACGCCTTTTTTCCGAAGGGGTAGGCAGTGGTGTACCCATGACTCAGTCCCATAGTAGGTACATTTCGCTAGTATGTTATTGGTCCCATGTAATAGGAAGCGATCGTATTTCCATCTACCGGGCATAGTTTCAGACTCCAGGTAGTTATTGAGATCATTCCTAATGGGAAAATCCAATATTTAACAACTTTGCCTGACTTAGGGATCGAACCCGGGACCTCTTGATCGGCAGTTAAGCTTGCGTCCACTACGCCACCAAGGCAGTCACATCCTGAAATACATTAAGAATTTTTTTATATAACGATATCTACCCATATTATTGAAGATACTGGATACCAAATTAAGAAAGTATAGGACAATCGGAACTCTTCCGCTCACTATTACATGCCATAAATCTGTCTTGGGTAGATTTCCAATGCACAGGCAAAAATATGAGAAGTATCGAAAGGACGTCTGACTATAAAATTGGCACTTTTCAACTTGGCTTCCAATTTTCTTTCACGGCTCTTCGTGTTATATGAAATATGTCTGGGAGACGCAAGCGTTACCACTTTTTGCGCGATCGATTTGCTCTTGAATTGCAGGGTAATTTTATGTTAGGCATTTTAAAATATCTAGTAAAGTTTAATAATGTCTTACTATTATATAAATATATATAAATGAAGTGTAAATTCACGTGAGGCCCTGTTTAACTGTAGAGTAATAATAATTAAAAATAATTATCCAACTAAAATGCTTCAAAATCAGTGGACCGTAAAATAACCAAATATTGGTATTTTCGGAACATTTTACTTCCATAAATTATGCTTAGTAATTCGTATATTAAACAAAGAGCAATTCCATAATCAAATTTAAGTTAAATTATCAATAAATAACACTTACCTCTGTTTATTATTAACCGCCATCCCTTTAAAGCCATCCTAAAAGAACGACTCTCCAATGACTTACACGTAAGACTTATATTTTACTATTTTCTGTTATCGAAAACCATTCAGATAGTGTCACGTCTTAGAACCAAATGTATCTGGAAATCAGATAACAATTTGAGATGCTTCAATCCGTTGATAATGTTGACGACACCGGCGGATCGTTTAATTATATATTGTATTTCAGCTAGCCGTTTTATGATACAAAGGAACAACGTCTAGTTAGACGGGTTGTTGCTGTACTTAGCTCGCTACCCAAAAAAATGGTGAGACAACACCATTTCTTTGTCCTAAAAACTTGTGTTGTTTCTTGTTGTTGTGTTTGGTGTGTCCTATTTCTGTATTGTTGTATTGCCACAGGTTTTTTTTCAACTATTGTTATTTTGCCACGATTGTTACAGTTACAGCAGAAAAATGAATCAATACATAGAATTAAATCACATGTATTATAAAGGGGGCGATCCATTGGCAAATAAAACCGTTGTTACGTCAACGAGTCGGAGAGCCAAAGGTTTAAACCGTTAATGCACCTACAAGACCGCGGTTTTAAAGGTGATCCATTTACGGTTTTTTCCTTTGGCTCGCCAGCTCATTGACGTACCAACGGTTTTACTCACAAATGGATCACACCCCCTTAATTAAAAAGTAAGTTTTGAATATTTGACTGCACTCTATAATCTAGACAGAAATTTACACGTAGTTTTGATATTTTGTTTGATGACGGTCAAAGTTGCTATTATTATGACGTTTGGTTTTGAAACTAAAATAAAACCAAACCAAACCCCAATTTTTAGTCCACGGGGAATTGTGCGTTATGCAATATAGTAATGTTATCTGGCTAATATTAGCCTTAAGTATATACTGTTATAGACTGCCTCGGTGGCGTAGAGGGCGTATGCTCGACTGCCAATCAAGAGGTCCCGGGTTCGATCCCCAGGTCAGGCAGTGTTAAATATTGGATTTTTCCATTAGAAATTATCTCAATAACTGCCTGGAGTCTGGAACTGTGCCCGGTAGATGGCAATAGGCTCGCCCCCTATTACATGGGACCAATAACATGCTGGCGAAATGTGGGTGTATCTACAATGGGACTGAGTCCTGGGTACACCTCTGCCTACCCCTTCGGGAAAAAGGCGAGAATGTATGTATGTTTTTATAATGTTATACAAAACGTCACCTATTCGCAAAACGGCTAGCCAGACGGTAATACAGCAAAATATACCCACAACACAGCTACAACATTGACACAATCATTCACTCTTTGTAACGAATGAGATAAAACGTCAATATATCTAAGTACCGTATCTTCTATCTGGTATCTAAGCCTGTAATATAATTGCAGCTACTTTTTCCTTAAGTTAACCATTAATAAAACAGTTTTTAACGATAAGAATAACCTTGAATGATGAAAAGATCAGTATTCCTAATTAATATCAAACACTCGTCATATTGTGCTAGTGAACATCTAATCACATGATTAAAGCTGGAATTTTAAGGCGTACACTTGAAAATAAAATATTATTCATTGTAATTTATTACATCCTACTTCCTACAGATTCCTCTCATGCCCTTTTCCCAAAGGGGTAGGTAGAGATGTACCCAGCACTCAGGTTCAAAGTAGCTATACCATACTTAATGCTATGTAGAGTAACAGTTAACAAATAGTAGGTATATTATAATAATAATGGTTTTACATCTTCTGCTATATATATACTCCACTTATCAATTTAAGGTGCCTAAACTTCACATATTTCTTAAAGCGATAAGACATGCTGGTTGTTTATTTTCCTCGATATGTTGATTATACCAATTAGAAACTAATTGGAATCTTTTCAACATAATCTCAGCCGTAGGAACATAGGCCTCCCCTCTGCGAAGGGTTTTGCCAATACTCACCATGCTTGGCAGGCGGTTATTATTATTACTAGGCGTTATTTTCCCACTACTGAGCAAAGGCTTGCCTTCCATCACGCTATTCTTAAATTTCGAGAGCACTATTGTGCCCAGCAAGGGGAATCAAGCTCACCCGCGCCATCTTTTCTTGGGCCTGCCGTGACGACGGTTATTGTTTGGGGATCACATGGTTGTAATTTTGGCCCCACTGTCGTCGGTTATGCGGCAGATGTGACCAGCTCAGTCCCATTTCAGGCCTTTGAGGATACATTATAATATTTTTTATATATTATTTTTATGTCTGTTTTCATTGTCTTAGCATAATATTATACCTACTAATCTGACTCCAAAGTCGGACTATTAAATTCATAATAATTTTATCTAAAGTAAAAAAACAATATTTTTAATATATTTACAATTTATTATTATTATTTGAATTTTGTCCTTATTTACATTTTTTAAATTAATTATAAATAATATTTACAAGAGCAGCGATTCCTTTATTAATTTTTATCTTCCTTTTCTTTTTCTGGTTTTTCCGAGTCTTTTGCTCTAGTGGGTAGAGGTCCATGTTTCCAACTTGATGGGTAGCCGTGTTTCTTAACGTCATCCCACCATTGTTGTTCACCCTTCGCGAAGATGATGTAAACAATATTGGTGAAGACCAGAACTCCTAAACACACCCAGAATGCGACTCGCCATTGCTTCAATGTAGACTGTAACAAAAACAAGTAATAATTAAAATATTTATATATGCGTTACTTATATACGTTGTTTACTGGTGACGTTACTGCCATACATGCCGGGTTCCCAAAAGATTCGGTATTACATGGGACCAAAAAACATGTATAAGGGGATCCACGCGAGACAACGCAAATTCTATTATGTCTGGCATAGCAAAGGTTAAGAAAACAGTGTTGCCTTAGAGACTCACAATAAGTGCCAAGTGACTAAAAAGGATATCCTACTAAATGAGTTTAATGATAACAATGTCGGTATTATCTGGTTAAAACTCTCAATTCTTTTGCGACTATTGTTACAAGGTGCAAATAATAATAATAAAAATATAATATGGGACAACTTCCACACACGGTCATCTGGTCCCAAACTAAGCTATTAGCCTACTATGGTAACCAAATTTATATTAAATATGGGGATCGAACCCGGGGCCTGCGGCACAGAAAGTAGAGTTACTACCATCTGAGCCAATGAGGCTGTCTAACTACTTACTGTATGCCGACTTGATTCGAGTAAAATCTTTTTATGCATCTTTTTAAAAACCACTGGCAAAGTATGGGTGTAGGTACCCCTTTGAGGGAAGACGTGTTGTTATGTTAATAAAAAACATATTATAGAAAAAACCACGACTTATTAATTTTTCCATAAGAACATTCCTATGCATTTGTTAGGCCAAACAAGGCTTTAAGGTCTAAGGTCTCTCTAAATAATAATAATTTGAATTTATACTCTAACAGAATGGGTTACCCCAATTACACTGCTCGAGTCAATTCATATGGGTTATGTGGACAATCCATATTATCAGAGTTTCAGATCACCAAAATTCCTATAAGGCCTCCGACATGACCTAACAAAACAGATGCTACAAAAAAGCACAAGCTTAAACCCCTACTGCATGAGCATGGCGGAAGATGGTATGCTGTGGCAGGCAACGCCACTTTGTAGGATAAGGGATAGGAAGATGATGAGATTAAAGAATAACATATAGCAATAATAGTAGTTAAGGTAATGAAGTACTTACATCTGGCGTCAAAAGACCGATCAAGTACGGTGATATAATAGCAGATATGGCGGCTATACCGTTGACTAACGCAGTGGTCGTGCCGGCGTAGTTCGGCGTAATATCCAATGGGTTGATCTTCATGCCACTGTAGTACGCACCCATCAGTGTCATTGCAAAAACAAACCAAAACACGGCAAGTGTCGTATCGCAGCCGGAGTACGAAGCGAGAAGTATGCAGATACCTGGCCCAGTTGCAGCTAAAAACAAAAAAAAATTGTACGAGCTAAAGCAATTCAACGTCATCGGTACGAGCTAACTAGTGAATAATAATTAATTGATAGGAGAGCTAGGTCGACTTAGATGTTGTGACGTTTGCGTTTGTAATTTGGTCCTTCAGCAGTTATTATGAATAAAAATCGGTCCCTCGTTAAAAGAGATTGCATAATAGAGACCGATACCGTTGTCGGCCAATAAGTGTATCCTGTGCATAATTTAAAATGGTCTCAATAAGGAGTCTGTCTATCTGTCTACGTTAGTGAATTGAATCACGGTCACGTTATGTGTTATATGTTATGTGGATTAAATATTAAATTCCATCCATAAAATACTTCAATGACACATTAATACATTTATTTCATTAGTAATTATGACAAATAAATATACCTAACCACTTTATAATATATAACCTTATATGATTTATATGAAAAAGGATGAGATTAAAAATGACAATGGAAGATTAAGAGAGCTCTTTCCTTAGATAAAAATATGATACTGAGATGGCTGTAAAATGTATATGTACCGAATTAAAGCTTTGGATGTTATGGGGATAAATTTATTGCGGGAACGGGAATAAACTGATCAAAATAAGGTGGAAATAACATTGAAAATTAAATAATCGTGGGTTTTTTTAATTAACACCAACCAGTAGAAGGTCTTTCTTTCTTATTTTCTTAAAGCAAACGAAGCGACGACGTAGCCATAGGACAGCGGGTCAAACATGTTCCAGAATGGTGACCAGAGATTGGTAGGTACTCGTACTGTTTTGCTTTTATCTGTTAAGTTTACCTAAACTTATGCGCAGCAGTAAGAGCAGCAGTACGAGTAGTAAGAGCCAAATAAATAATAATTTCATACCAATTGTTGTATAGATTTTTCTTGCGTTTGTCAAACTGTGCCACCCTCTTTTGATGCAGAAGTCGCACAAAAGACCGAAGAAGAATGATGCTATCCACATGGCAACGTATGGTAATGCCGATAGGATTCCAGTAGACTTGATGTTAAACTTCAGAACGTCTGTCATGTACTTGGGTAAGTCAGTCACCATAGTGAAATAGCCCCAGTCATGGCCGATCTGATGACAAAAAACACAAAAATTCGCTATCGCATTTATTCCTCAAACTAAAAATTAAAATAAATTATCGATTCTAATTCTTGCTTTATCATTAAATTTCAAATTACGCTAAATGGGAAAATTTATGAGACCTAAAAGTCCGACTAGTCGTAGAATTTAAATGAGCGACTAAATAGTCTGTGCCATGTCATAAGCTGGCTTACAACCACGTAGTTGATGATGGCGACTAAATTCTTACCTTATAAAAATACAAATATCATTAAGTTCGATAGAAGAAGACTTCCTGGGACCACGAACACTGCAAAGTGTTTGGCACCGTCAGATATAAATAGCATGATAATATATAATATGATTAGGTAAATCCGTTAAAAAAAATCCTCCCCTCCGTAGACGCCCTCGGAACGTCCTGGACGACCCGGACGACTCTATCGCCGCCGTCACATCGGCGGCGCTAGGTTCGCCCAATCCTACCAATATACGCAACAGTCGCTCCGTTTTCGGTACTGGGGCCGGATACCAGATCCACCAACTCACACAATCACAACACCGACCTCGCCGGCGAGGTCGAAGATCTCTCAGATCGGTTAGTTTCTCTCCAAATAATCAAACAGATCAAACCATTGATAGGGCCCTAGGACTTTCCGCTTCTGGGGTGCCAGGGCAAGTCTGACCCCACGTACTCTGGCGACGGCCCAAGCCGAGGTTCGTACCGTCTAGGTGCCCTTGTGCTAGTCGCCCTTAAACTTTGGGTCGAGCGCCTCCTGCGCTCACCACTGCCCGGTAAAACTGTAGAGGCCATCTGAGGCCAACAGCATAGGTCATTTAAAAAAAAAAAAACGTTAAAAATTGTTTGTTTTAATAAATAACAACCGCGAAAATCTCAAAAATCACAATATTAGGCAATTTACAGATAACAAAATTTTGACGCGCGTTTTCAAATCGCGAGCGCCATCGCGCGTTATATGTGAACTTAGCCTTAGAGTACTCACCCCGGCAATGATGAGAGCCCAAAGAGGAACAGACCGTAGCAAGGCCTTCCAAGGTATAGGATCCAAGACCTGTTGTTTACTGTGAATGAGTGAAGCTACGTTTTGGTTCAAGAACTCTTTCTCTTTGTCCGATATGTATGGATGTGTATTCGGTGTGCTGAAGCAGAGCACTGTCTGAAAAAAAAAACGTAATTTTATACGTTACCCTGCGGATTCACCCAAAAAGTACCCCGTGGCATTTGTAGATATAAACTACCTACAATATGAATATGGGAAGAAATAGTTCACCCACGAACGGGACTTGAACCCGCACCTTCCGCGAATCCGCGTGGTGGGCACTCTACCAATTGTGCAACCGTGGAAGTACTAGTCATCGGTGAATTATTTTTCTATCCCAACTACTAACGCACTATAGGGGTGTGCGTGTTATCTGTCTATAGGGCAATGCACTTCGCATTCTACCCACCATGCGATGACCACCATGCGATGACTGCCTCGGAGGCGTAGAGGGCGCATGCTCGACTGCCAACCAAGAGGTCCCGGGTTCGATCCCCAGGTCAGGCAGTGTTAAATATTGGATTTTTCCATAAGGAATTATCTCAATAACTGCCTGGAGTCTGGAACTGTGCCCGGTAGATGGCAATAGGCTCGCCCCCTATTACATGGGACCATTAACATACTGGCGAAATGTGGGTGTATCTACTATGGGACTGAGTCCTGGGTACACCTCTGCCTACCCCTTCGGGAAAAAGGCGTGAATGTATGTTATGTTATGTATGCGATGACCATCACTAAGGCTCTAAACATTTTTTATACTTACCCATAACAGAAACCAAACAATTCCGAGGGCTCCGAACAAGTAGAACACGTTTTCCCAGCTTCCTTCGTACATGATCAGGCCGGATAAGTAAGATCCAGCAATGTTTCCTATCTGGGCACCCCCAAACACAATGGCTCCCATTCTCGCTCTCTCTTCTTTTGGAGCCCACTTTGAAAGCATGGCCATTAATCCAGGCATTGTGGGACCCTGCGTAAATTTAAATATATTTATTTTTTTTGTAAGGAAAAGGTTTAACAAAAATCGATGTGTAGATTAATGTAGAAAACTTTAACCAGGACACATATCACATAATTTATGAAATAAGTGCAAGTGGTTGGAAACTTACCTCACCAAGACCTTCGATAACTCGCAATATGAATAAAGCAGGCGCACCGCCCATTTTGACTGTGATGGGAGTGACAAATGTGCAGAGAGCCGTTGATAAGAGACCCAGGCCTAACACCCATTTGCCGCCGAACTTCTCAGCCAACATTCCTCCAGGGATATGGGTCAATACGTAGCCATAGTAAAATGATCCCAATAGAAGACCTTGAGTTACTTCACTCCATTCGAATAACACAGGCTACGGGTAAAAAGAAAACAAATAATCGTACTAATATTATTAACCCTAAATCTCAATACAATGAATAAGTTATCTTTGTAACAGGTATACAAACGCTAGCGTGTTAAAACTTGATCCCAGCGCCATCTAGCTCTGTTTTTTGTGTGTATGTTTTTTTCGTTTCCAAATGAGCTAAAACTTGGTAGTATATAGTAGATGTATTTATAGTAGATAGCTTAGACCCTAGAAAATAACACATGATATATCCCGATATTCCAACGGGAGCGAAGACAACGCGCGTAAAACTGCGGGGCACAGATAGTAATACTATAGATTAACTATCCCGTTAAAAGTGATCCTGTTGTTAGCCTATGGCTTCATACCGACATACACACTCTCACAAACTTAATAATATTATAGATAACCTTTTCAGTGATCTTACAGGTGAAAAAAAACATACAAAATCTAGAATAGCAGCTGATCTACACGGTGTGGCGGTTTCAACCTATCCACTAACCAATAAACTGATTAGGTACTTGTTAGCTATGAAATAATTTCACCTACCCACAAATGTAACAAAGAAGTTTTGCGGTCAGTTCTCCATCACCTGATTTTGATATTATATCGTACATACAGTCACGTCGTGTTGCCATTGGGATGGCAGTGATTATTTATCTTCTCTTGCTACTATCCTGACATACGACTTTCGCTTCTTTCACTTTCATCACATTCTTCATATATTATGCTCGTTGGGGAATTTCTTGATTCTTGAAAAGTATGCCAACGTCGACCCCTATCCTCTTGACCATTCACATCGCCTTATAGAACGTTTACAAAAAGTTGTAGACCTAATAGTTGTAGAAATGCTCAGTGTCGAAGAGCATTTCTATGTAATGTATCGTTCTTGTGAATGCTCGATGATTCGCTCGCCGAATTGTTCACGGTTATTGAGCAAAACTTCGAGCGTCGTGCTCGATGTTCCGTTCGATAACATTGAAAAACGCCGAATGCTCGTTTCTGCTCGAGAAGCATCTCCATCTCATCAGGAATGCTCAAGTCTATCATGACTTTCACACATTTCGATTTTATATTAAACTTATAACTTATAACTTGCATTACATAAGAAAGATCTTAGATAATCTTAGATATATACTTATTTAAATAAATATCTAAATATTTCCCCAACCTAATGCTAGTCTAATAGTTTTCAAAAAAGAACAATGAATTGACGCTGCAGTTAAAGTTTCTTGATAAATATATACATAATATACATATAAAATAATATATACATACACATATACATAATAGTATATACATAATAGTATTATATTATTATCTTTAGCAAAACACCGCAGTATCTAGAGGTATTTACTTTTATACACAATTTCTGAAGTGGCAGTATTTACACAGGATTTAGATATCTCATTGAGCATTTCATTGTATAAATTCTCAAGCACTGTACTTGATGTAAAATAAGAAACCATTATCATAATATCGGTTTCAAATACTACTCAGTAAGTATACCTAAATAAGTTATCCTCAAAATTTTATCTTGACATGTTTAGCTGTGGGTAGATGTGGTAGGTAGGTTAATTAATACGTGGTTAAAGCCACCGTGAACCATACAATTCGGTTAAGGATGTGGCGTTCGCGTTTCCGAAGATAATTTGTTAATCTAGTTGTTAAAATTAATCTAATAGAACGGGAGAACTGTTTAGCAAAATAACTAACTTTAATCTAACGTTAATTAAATTATTGTACTATTTTGATAAAAACTTACCTCGTCTTCTCTTAATAAACGAACGATTGTTGAATTGATATCAGTAACCATCTGGTCCACTCCATTGTAATCAATGCACGCGTCTGGATCATAATGCTCGTTTCCATCAGCTGTATTTTTTCTCACCATCTGAGTAATGGCCAGGTTGAGGCACACCCTCATCGTGTAAGCATTGGCTATGGCTAATAAGCCCATTATAGCCAAAACATACCTCTGTGGTATTATGAATACTGAAAGAAAACAGTTGTGTCCAGATGAAAGGTGTTTAAATTTCAGGTCGGAGTTTGGAATTATTATAAAAATAAGGAATAATATGACTTCTCTTAAGAGCGTACGCGGCCTTCTAGGAATTTGACACAATCCTATGAAAAATTTACCAAATCGATGTTTTGTATTCCCCTGTTTCTTCCGAATGTAATAAACCCATTCTATAAATTTATATCCTGATATTTATAGTGAAGTAACCTATGTCCCTGTCATTTTAGTTTTTTTTTATAAGCCCTTGGTCTTTTCATAGTGAACTTCCAAAAATTCCAGATTTACTAGAGTGATTGGACGTTCACTACAAAAAAGAATTAGAGTTTATAAACAAAATTAAAATGAATAGGGACATACTTTACTTCATTTTTAAAATACCAGGATAAACAGGATAAAGTTTCCATACGATTGTGTCAAATTGCTAAGAGGTCCTCTTTCCTGTAAATATTTGGATGTAAATTGCAGATTACTACTATGTGTTGAAAGAAAATATTTATTGTCTTGGATTAAAACCATCTGCTCTTTTTACCATCGCCGACGATGCTCAGTTGCATATACACGAAGCGCAAATTTCAAACACAAATCTAACGTACATTTTATTGAAAATTTACGGCGCCCCGCCGTGATAGCGCTTTCATAAAAGCCGCGTCTTCGGCAACGATAAACAACGCCGTTGGCAAGGTTCTGGTAATGCATTTGAAATGATATGTGCACTGGTAGTCGATTCCACCGAACAGCTTATAATTATATATTAATATACTTGAGGATTGTTATTTATTATGTGATATCACAGTGGAGTTATTAAAAGCTTTATCAAACTTTGTTGGTTGGTTGGTGTTATATTTATTGGTTGTTATATATATTGCAGTGCATACCTATTGCAACGGGACAAAAGTTTGAAAATTGGGCTCATATTTTATAGTTTTTAAACAATTTAAGATTACAAATAAGCTAGTAGGCATTATAATTTTCAGTATTTCTTATGAATAATTTGTGGTCGCATTAATTTGGGATGGACCGTAAATAATTATTATTGTCACATTAAAGTTTTTTGTTCAATTTTGCAATCGAATTGGTATTATTTATTTATTTTAGACTAAGAATTCAGTGATAAGATAAATATTATTTCTACTGAATAAAAAACATACTAATTAGGTAACAGTTCAACAATTTAAATAATTAATGTTGATAATAATACACGGTCTATAGTTAATATGATGTCTACCGCAAATGTTTTCCGCATTTTACTTCCAAGATGTGTTTAGAATAGAATGTACCTACGTTTATGAATTTATTAGAAATTGTGTTTATGTAAATATTTTTTTTTAATTCCCGTATTGCCTGGAATGATAAATATATATTATGATGACATTAGTACTTAAGTTTTTTTTTATTAGACTTACATTTGGACAGCGCCAGCCTCCATCCCGTCAACATGTTGTCTCACCAGCTGGAAGAGAAGATAACTATTGATGGTAAACAATGTTTCAATTCCACTTAACATTGGCGCGATTTACAAACTGCGCACTGGCAGATGGTAGAGACACGACTATTTTTCTCAACCGCTAATCAAGAAAAGCAAAGTAGTGCCGTGCCGTCTCAGAACGACGTTTTCATTACATGGTTCTACCGCATTGCTTAGTGAGGTCACAGTTAACCAAGAAAGAATGGATTTTCAGCTCGAAAGCATAATAATCGATCTTTTACTTGTCAATTAAATTTATAGACCAAAGTTTGGTGCACATAAGTAGATATTTTTATTATTTTGAGCTACCACTCTAAAAACCAGCTCTTTTCCGTTTTGATTCGAAATAGCTATAATGTTTTATATCAATAATACTGGACGTATTTTGACATATTAAGGGCGTTTTGGATTACTTGAAAAAGGTCGTTCAAACTGGTAAACATATGTCACATTTATAGTAGTTAAACGTTCTATTACAATACTAGCGTGATTTCCGCGACTTTGTTCCCGTGGAAATTTCAGGAATTTCTTTCGAGTCTACGTCATAACCTATGTGTAATATCTAGCTCTCTAGGTCTAAGGGTTTAGGTTGGGCCTTAATGTATGGGTGACATCAGTCAATTATTCGGTCAAGATTTTGCTTTTTATTTTTTAGAAATGATGCCTCATATCCAATCTTTTTTTAAATTAATTTTACTTATTTTTAGTAATTTAACTTATATTAAAATCTTTTATAATTAATTTATATCAAATTGAAATTGTCTAATTATAATTTATACAGAATAAGTTAGGTGCCTATTGTATTTTAGAATAATAATTAAAAAAAGGAATGACACTAAAATAATATGTACTTATAAATAAGAACTGTAAATTTAATGACATATTTAGAATACTAAGTTGAGAATTCTAGTGATTTCGTGTCTATAGACGACCTGTCATACGCATGCGTATTATTTAATTATTTTTTTTTGTTATTATAAAGATATAATAAATATAAAATAGATAATCATCGGATAGATCGTCATTCGGAATAAAGGCGTCATGGTATGTTATGTAGGTATTAGATACGTATCATGCATTTTGCACAATTCAATGCGGTGTCCTTGTATTGTCGCGTTCATGGCCCAGTGGTCCGGTTCCAATTTAAAAGTTTGGGTTATCTCATTTTAACACACGGTTCACATCACACATAATCATACAAGTTTTCACATAGGCGCTACCGTGTTTCAGATGGCACATGAAACTGGAGGTCCCAAGTGTAAGATAATATGACTTATTCCGTTTCCTCCAAAAATTAACTCCTCAATAATATTATGTAAAAAGCAATCGTTAGGGAAAAGTCGGAAGAGGCCTAGTCGGAATCTTTGCATACTTACAATTCAAGATGGTTTGACTATAGAGCAGCTTAATTTGGGGAGTATTGGTCTTAATTGCACAATTAATCGTAACATTATTATGGCTGCGTGTGGATATTAAATAAATAAAATAAAAATGCTTTATTCTTAAACAAATTACCACCATAATGAAACACCATTGAGTTAGGAATTAAATTACAATAAACATTGATTTTAAAATATTAAAAAAATATATAATATATATAAATTTTGAATAGTAAAAAATAAAGTTATATAACATTTACATCAAAGCCAGATTAATTCTTAATAATAAAATATATAATTAATTTATTAGAAGAAAGAGTGTCCGAATAAATATGCCTAATGTTTGACGCCCGCATGACGCTACTTGAGAAAAACTGTACCTCCTATCATTAAAAATGTTCACTGAAATGTAATTTTTAGGCGCGGTGCAAACCTAATTTTCCCTCTCGCTCACACGTACCCACATTATTGAAGATATAAAAAAACTACATGTAATTACGTAAATAAAGTCTTACTAGGAACTAGAAAATAACAATATAGGTACGTAAAGTCCTAAAAATATACTCTGTAGGTATATTGTATACTTAATAAGCTGAATTTAACAAACATCTATATAAAATTTGCAAACTTCTTACATATTAAAGTTGAATAAACATCCATCACAATTTTAAATGGATAGATATTTTTAAACAAACAGTACTAGGCGTTGCTATGTTACGTATAACAATCATTCACTGATTTGCTTAATACAATGACGTGATACCATAATAGTAACAAACGTGAAGCAAAATTTTCTAAATGTCTCTAAGCTACCACAGAAAAAACACCTTACTACATAAATTGCGCCGGCTTTTGGTGTACATATAGTGTACATAAAAATTGTTAGTCGCTAGAATTGGGAGAGAAATATAAATGACATTGGCTTAATATAGTACATAGGGATCTCTCTATTATAATAGCACCTCAATGGGAATGCTTGTGTCATTACCTGCTTGGTGTAAGTATAATCACTCAGCACTGTCAATTTTGTAGTGGTAGGCCTCTTTTGCAGGGGGCCGCCTGGGGAAGTACCACACCTTTGCCAGTTATTCATCCGCAAAGCAGTAATGTGCAAACATTACTGTGTTTCGGTCTGAAGGACAATGTTACCAGCGAAATTGACTGGGCATGACGAGATTTAACAACTCATATCTCAGAGTGACAGGCGCAGTGCAGTGCCGCGCAGAATTTTGAATTTTAAAACACTGAGTGGCACTGTGTGATATGGGCAATTATGATGCTTACCATCAGGCACCTGACTTGCTCGTCTTTTCACTCACTATCATAAATAAGAGTTATCACTGCGTAAAATTGTACATATTAAAAAATCACCTAGCAATAGGTCATATCAGTAAACACAAAGAGTACCTATATAATAACTGTTTAACTGAATATTAGATAAACTTTTCTTTGTGTCAAAAAATTTTAAAATAAATTAAGATTCCAGATGCCTATACCTATATTGTCGCAACTTGATTCCCAGAGTATAATATTATGATTAACAATGTGCGAAGTTTCCACTTTCCGGTTCTTATTTAGGCTATGCATTATGTGAGTATAAGGACTAAGATTTTTTGCAATCGACATCACTTACATTCACGCCTTTTTCCCGAAGGGGTAGGCAGAGGTGTATCCAGGACTCAGTCCCATAGTAGATACACCCACATTTCGCCAGTATGTTATTGGTCCCATGTAATAGGGGGCGAGCCTATTGCCATCTACCGGGCGCAGTTCCAGACTCCAGGCAGTTATTGAGATAATTCATAATGGAAAAATCCAATATCTAACACTGCCTGACTTGGGGATCGAACCCGGGACCTCTTGATTGGCAGTCGAGCATGCGTCCTCCACGACACCGAGGCAGTAAATATTGTGTACCTATACCGAATTATTTATAGTTGATATATTTATAGTTATTTCATAATACTGTTAACAGTAACTATAAAATAATAAGTTGTATTTGCGTTAAACGAACAATGGAAAATTATAACGCAAGTAAATGTTTACGGTTATTTTTCACGTTCTATTAAAACAATCATTAATCTCAAACCACAATATTATAAGTTTTATGTAGTTTACTGCAATTACTGCGTAAGCGTGATTGTGAGATTTAATTTTTACATTTGATCTAGGAAAAGCAGTTTTCATCATTTTCATAATACTTATAGGTAGGTATGGGTCCAGTAGTTATGCCATTTTCCTACTAGTATTATAAATCTCAACTATCAGCAGTCAGTCTAAAGTAAATAGTTAATTTTTAAACTGGCAAACACACACGACCGCGGGCTAACTCGAATCCCAGCGCCATCTAACTCTGTTTTTTGTTTATACTGTGTTTGTTACTTCTTCACGACAAAAATGTATAACCGATTAAGTTGAAATTTAGTACGTATATAGCTTAGGAATGGAAGGACACATGGGTTTTATGTTATACCGGTATTCCCTCGGAAACACTAAATACGCGGGTAAAACCGCGGGGCACAGCTATAGTATCGATAAAAAGAACTAACTAACTCCAAAGTCCCATAACTAACAACATTGCTCTAGGGATTTACAAGTGAAAGTATAATAGACTGATCATGACAGTAACTGTTATGATTAAAGTAACTCGTTATACTTAGGGCCTCTTTCACCATCCTCGAGTAAAGTGCCGAGTAAGCTACTCATCTAATAAAGTGGCGAGTAAGGCGCAGTGCTAATTTCATAATGTCCGAGTAATGCCAATCGTCATATAAACTGGCTACTTGCCGAGAAGCACTAATCGGCGAGTAGTTAATCAACACTTTACTCGAGGATGGTGAAAGAGACCCTTACAATAATAAAAATGAGATAAGGAAGGTAAACCTACCTAATCAATTTCTTACTATGAATGCTCAGTTAAATACAATTTTAGTTAAATATTGACCAATAGATAAGTTTTGTATTTACTTAAGGTGTGATACTGTGGCGTGTATCTATTTTATTTCAGAGTGGTTACTTATCACTTCCTTATTTTGCCGACCCTTTTGGCTTTGCAAAATGAAATACCTTGACTAATGTACGACTATTCATATTTTGATAGCTTTTATCATTGTTGAGTGAAGTTTTATCATTGTTTGTAGTGGTAGGCCTCTATTGCAGGGGGCCGCCTGGGAAACTACCACACCATTGCCAGTTATTCATCCGCCAAGCAGTAATGTGAAAACATTACTGTGTTCCGGTCTGAAGGGCAATGTTACCAGCGAAATTACTGGACATGACGAGATTCAACAACTCATATCTCAGGGTGACAGGCGCAGTGCAGTGCCGTGCAGAATTTTGAATTTTAAAACACTGGGTGGCACTGTGTCTGATATGGGTAATCATGAATGATGCTTACCATCAGGCACCTGATTTGCTCGTCTTGTCCCTCGCTATCATAAAAAAAAAATTAGGCAGAAAGAACCGAAAAAGAAAACAGTGGTCATTTTCAGCAAATCTGAGAAACGCAGAAAATCTTTGCCACGCACAACGAGCATTAATAATAATCAAATAATATAAGCGAGTAGGTATGTTTTTATTGAGAACAATTTCAAAAACTTTAAAAAATATAATATCTTCAGAGGCGATAAATTTTAAAAGATTTAATAAAAAGTGTACTTACCTGGTGAATGAATATTAATATGATAATGCAATTTTTCAGGCACTCGGTATCTTGAGAGGCAGAAAGAAACTGATGTGAGCTGGATTTCGAGTATTGTGGCAAATTGTTTATCAAAACACATGATTGACATTATCATCTGCCACCCGAATATTTTAAATAGGGTGATATACATAACCTCGCCTCTGCCTCAATGGCGTTGTGGACCCAAGCTCGACTAGCGATCATGAGGTTCCAGGTTCGATCCCCAGGTCAATCAAAGCGACAAATATTTGATTTTTACATTAGGAATTATCTCAATCACTGCCCGGAGTCTGGAACTGAGCCCGGTAGATGGCAATAGGCTCGCCTCCTATTACATAGGACCAATATCATAGCCCAGGTGTACCTAGGACTTCAGAAGTCCCGAAGGAGTAGGCAGAGTTACACGACTTCTGCTTCGGGACTCTTTCGGGGAAAAGGCGTGAGTGTCTGTGATGTTATGCTACACATAATGAACTTAAAAAATTGTGCGTACATACCTATAATATGATAGGTAAGAAGGTATATGATTGTTTACGCTTTAAATGGTACCGATTGGAATTTGGTGACTGGTTTTTACTCACCTATAGTTTAAAAGCGAGCAAATATAAATCTGCATTTTAAACTTATGCTAACAATATTAAAATTTATTTCTCTACTCGTACTAGCTATGTCTGCGAATTGACTCGCGTAGGCATTGTTCTTTTCCTGAAACGTCATATTCTTACATAATATTCATATAAAGACCCTAAATTTTACTATAACATTACAACGAACCATTTTGTGCCTGCCAGTACTTTTAATAAAAAATTGCTTTGGATTAAATTAATCATACCTACCTGAACCAAATTGGGTGAGAACGGACCGTGTGAGAACGGACCGGGTGAAAACGGGACCGAGTGAAAACGGTGTGGAGCCAAGAATCCTACTAGGTATATTATGTCATTTTCAAGAGTGTATCTTTTTAATACTCTAAATCGATAATCCTACGATAATATTATAATTATTTTCTTTGATTTGAAGTGAGAAGACAAAAAAAAAAAACATTATTATAACTATGCATCCAAACCACTTGGTACATCCAGTAGGACATACTCAGTAGTAATCCTATCGTACTCCAACTAATAATAAAAATGCGAGTTTTTGAGTAGGTATGAATGGACGGATGGATGTTTGTTACTCTTTCACGCCATAACTACTGAACTGATTGGGCTGAAATTATGTAGATAGTTTAAACCGTTGAATAACACAGAAGGAACTTTTTTATCCTGATGTACTCATGGGAACGAAGACTACGCGGGTGAAACCGCGTGACAACACCTAGTAATATTATAACTCTCGCTTCGCTCCGGGTATAGGTACATATTTTAAACCTTTCTCTAGAATCACTGTCTATCCATGAAAACTGCCTTATGGCGTAGTTGAAAAGATCTAAACGTACAAAAAGCGGAGAGCGACCAAGTTTTATACTATGTAAGGATAAGGGCCGTGTGGTTCTCGGCTATATAAAAGGGCCCTTTCACATCCCGTGGGAGCCGTGAGACCCGGCAGAGGGACATATTCGGAGGCCGGGCAGCAGCGCTCTCCGGCACCAAGTATTCCAACTACTGCGATCACCAAGACGCCTGCCAAGCGTGGTGATTACGGCAAAATCCCACCATAAGAATAGTTTATGGCGTTCTATTGGGGAAGCCTATGTTCAGCAGTGGAAGCCTTTCGGCTGATGATGATGAAGGAGTAGGGTGGGCTTTAGAAAATATAAAACGTTGCCAAGGTCGTCCTAAAAAGAGATGGTGTACCTAATGATTTGAACCCTTACCAGGCGAGTTGGCTAGAGGTGGCAAAGGGGCAAGAAATATGAAATTCTCTTGGTAAGGCTTTTGCCCAATAATGGGACTAGGCTTGACGAAAAAAGTGCCTGTGTGATGATTTAGGGAGACTTAAGGAGGCGGCGACCGGAGAATTTCCCATACAAACGTAATAGTTAAATCATTTGAAGTCAGAGCATATAACCAACATTCAATGACGATTCCACAAAAGTCCAAAAATTCCTTAATACTATAAAAGCAGTTGCATAATAGCCAGTCACTTAATTTTGTATTAAATAAATTGCCTTTTAATAATTTTATGTCATCAGGTATCCTATTATAAATTAATATACTCGTCATGTTAAATACATTTTTCTTATAAATTACTTTGCGACAAGGAGGCTGATATAATAGGCTTAGTAAACTTTGCTCGCTTTTGTCGAGAGTAAACTTCACTTCGCATTTTAAAGTACTCGGGGTGTGTCTTAACGAAAATGCATCAAATATAGATGCACGGAAGTATTGTATATTAAACTACAATATAATTAGGAACCTAGATAACTAGTATCTTATTCTGAATAACGTCAATAAATGCTGAAAATATGCTCTGATTTCAAATGATTTAACTATTACTTTTGTATGGGGAATTCTCCGGACGCCGCCCCGTTAACATTTTAAAAGCACATCCTTAATACAATTCACCCTCTAATCATCAGCCTGTATAAGCATCCAATAAATCTATTCATCATATTAGAATGCCTTGTTTATCATCGTCGATCAGCATGAGTGTCATCTCCTTTATCAACATCATAATCTGTCGTAAGCTTGTAGTATTATGATATCTACCTCCCGTAGTCATTCTCAGAGTAGACGTTATTCCACATCTATTGACGTTTTCTTTCAATGACGGCACTCTAGATCTCGAGATAATGTCGAGATTAAAGGAAAAACATTTTTGTGTGGACCTTGGTCCAAGTGGCGTCAGATTATGAGGCCTACTTTATTAATATGATCATTTCATTTTATTACATTAACTATGCACGCAAATGTATGGAGAAAAAGTTTTTGGCTCTAGTAAGAATTATATTCATATGAAGTAGTGTTATATATTTTCAAAAATTATTGTTAGAAAAACTGCAAAAAAAAAAGCCATCAAACTGCGCTCGACAACCCGCCTGCCAAGCATGTCGAGTATTGGCAAAACTCCCTCCCTTTATGGGGGAGGCCTATGTTCAGTAGTGGATTACCAAAGGCTGAGATGATGATGATGGTTGTTAGAAAGCAAAAACTATGACTATGTTTTTGTATTTGTGCATACACTGTTCTTATTAGTCGTCTATTATTATGTGGTTAAAAAATGCTTCGGCGTATTTGGTCTTGGTAGCGGGCCCACCCTAAGGCCTAGCGCGCACTGCCTTCCGTTGCGTTGCGTTAACCGCAAGAATATTCTATGAAGTCTGGAGTGTCATAGAAGTGCGCGCATTGCGGCAAAATAAATTCTCAATTCATTCATTCATCGCCGTAAGGTAGAATAAACGCACGTACGGTTAAAGCAAGGCAGTGCGCGCTAGACTAAATACCATAATATTATAATCATTATACTTGCATTACACACAGCATGGTGTAATGCAATGCGAAAAGTAAATATGATTTATTTTAATAATTGTTACTGTCTCGACCGCCTCGGTGGCGTAGAGGGCGCATGCTCGACTGCCAATCAAGAGGTCCCGGGTTCGATCCCCAGGTCAGGCAGTGTTTGGCAAATATTGGATTTTTCCATTGGGATTTATCTCAATAACTGCCTGGGGTCTGGAACTGTGCCAGGTAGATGGCAATAGGCTCGCCCCCTATTACATGGGACCAATAACATACTGGAGAAATGTAGGTGTATCTACTATGGGACTGAGTCCTGGGTACACCTCTGCCTACCCCTTCGGGAAAAAGGCGTGAATGTATGTTATGTTTATGTTATGTAACTGTTGGATTACCTACTCATTTTTCTGGCTTCTATAACTTTTTTCTCCAAGGGCAGATTTTATGGTTTTTATAATGAAAAATATTCTACGTTTATAAACTACTACATATGTGCATATACTAAATATGTTTCAACAGCCGACATAGCTTGGACCACTTCCGCTCGTTCTCCTTTTTTTGGCCTAAAATCAGGCGATTCTATACTGCACGTGCCTACATGATCGATGAGATGTTTGTGTTATCGACACGTCGTAACTGAAGAGCTGTTGTTTTAGGTTAAGTATCGGACCACTTTTGATTTTTTTTGAATAAAGGAAATATTGACAAGCATTGATGCACATGTGGAACCTTCCTTATATAATAATAAGTTCTACGAAAGACCTACTGCACTCGTACTTGAGCTTAAAGGTAGGAGGTACACCTTAGCTCCTGCCCGTCATTCTGATAAGTTTGTTTATCACTGGACTTACCTAATCCAAATGAATTTTTTGGCAAAAGTTCCAATGTTCAATGCCAGTGTTCAATGTTGCATTGCATTTGAACAGAGGAATTTAAAAAATGCTGTTTAGCTCTGGAGTACGAGATAATTTCTCGTAATTACTGTTAGAGATGAAATGTTATAGGTATATATTATAAAATCATAAATGGATCACTGACTGACATGCAACGTAGAGCCCAAACCACTGATCCTAGAGACTTGAAACTTGGAATGTAGGTTTTTTTCGTTGTCTGGACGTGTGCCAAGGATTTTTAAAAATTCACATTCTAAGGGGTCCAAAAAGTACGTCAAAGTTTTGGTATAAAACTCCCATATGTATTTCATAATAGCGAGCGGGCAAAGCCACTGCTCTTACACTAGTTATGTAATGAGAATACGTAGTGCCAATGACATCAAGCTTATAAATTAGACCTGACAGTGTCCTGATAGTGTGATACTTACTAAGGAGCATATCATGTTCTTCGCACGAACAGTATGGCCTTATGCTACTAGACGAATATGCATTAATCATGCCCAGTTTGGTCGCTATGTTCACGCCGAGGAGGTAGATGTTGCCCTCAATAACTAATGTCGAAATTTAAAATCCGCCCCACTAGCAAGGTTATACACCCTAGCTGCCAGTATACAACGAGAGTTCGCCTGTTCTGTGAAGAGGCACACGCAGAAATAGGACACCCACTTCACAACCAGACTCTTCCGCCATCACGCTTAAATAGCCAATATAACAGCTTTCTTAGGCAGGCAACCATGATGAGAAGCTCGCTCCAAAAGTTAGGGTGCAGCGGTGAGAGAAGAAGTACCCTCTCCCTTCAGCTACCACCTACTCACCTGCAGAGAAACTTCTAACGAGTGGCGATCTTTCCTGGTGAGTTCGGAAGCCCTAAGTAAACAGAGCTGGAGTTTTTTTTTTATGATGGTGAGTAACAAGACGAGCAAATCAGGTGCTAGATGGTAAGCATCATGATTTCCCATATCAGACACAGTGCCACCCTGTATTTAAAAATTCAAAATTCTACGCGGCACTGTACTGCGCCCGTCATCCTGAGCTATTAGTAGTTGAAACTCGTGATGCCCAGTAATTTCGCTGGTAATATTGCCCTTCAGACCGGAACACAGTAATGTTTACACATTACTGCAACAAGCGGATGTATAACTGGCAAAGGTGTGGTACTTCCCCAGGCGGCCCCCTAAGAGAGGCCTACAACTACAACTACAACGTCCACCCATTAGTTGGACAGTCGACCTTATTAAAAGCACTGAAACAGGCTGTATGCAAGCCTTGGACAACTGGACTATTGGAAGCTTATTTTCAGTAGTGGGCGTCCTATGACTGAAATTATGATGATGATAATGAATTCGATTTGAAACCTTTAAATTAATTTGAGTGCTTGATACTGTACACTCTACATTCTACATATTATTTCAATATGTGGAAATTACTCGTAATAATCATCATCATCTCAGCCGTTGGTAATCCACTACTAAACATAGGCCTTTTGTCAATACTCGACACGCTTGGCAGGCGGGTTGTCGAGCGCAGTTCGATGGTATTTTTTGCAGAGGACGCTGCTGCCCGTACTTTGGATCTGTTAACCCTTAGCCGGCTCTTACGACAACTACGGGTAGAGAGGGTGGAGCACTATTCTAAAGCCGGTAACTCCACGGCGAATTCTAAAACCTGTATTTCTGATCAGTTCTGATTTAAACTGAATATTTCAGCAACATTAATGTTCTCAATAAATGGTTGACATTTCCTTAGCAAGGTAGATAACAGGCAAGATTTGAAAGATAAAGAATGTCAGCAGAGTTCGAGGAACCTGATACAAATAAATAATGCCATCTATTAGAATTCGTGGAACTAGTATTGTATGAGGCAAACAAAAATCTAATTATTTTACACCCGCTGAATACTAACTAGTGTTATACTACTTATAAACTAGCTTTTGCACTTAGATTAATGATAGCTCCCAGCGTGTGTTCAACCAGATACCTACTATTTAAAAACAACAGCTTCGAAAATGCGGCAACTTTCAAAGTAGAAACGATGGAAAGCGTCAAAAATTGAGTTGCTTAAGCTTGTGTAAGCCGACTTTGGCGTAATATTTGTTGCCGCATTTGACAAGTACGACGGCGATATCTAGTTAAGGCGGGCACGTAGCTCCTATCAGTGATCTAAGATTTTAAATTTGATTTATTAAGAATGAACCAAAAAATGGTATTTCGGAGCGACAAGCAGAGACCTACATATTACTGGCGATTTTTGGAGCTTCATTTTGTACTGAGGCTCGATTGTGGTGCGTGCAGATCTTTAGTAACCACGATGAAATTTTAGATACCCCGTTTTCACTTGTATCCACAGTTCTATCTTTATTTTCTCATAAATCCAGTGAATATAACTTCAAGGAGTTTATTACTAAGATTTATACACAAACTGCGTAGACTGTTGTGCAATACTTTTATTGTGTATGTATATTGTAGATGGTTTTTACCTATAGACTGCCACAGTGGCGTAGTAGTTCTCAAACGCTACTGCCAATCTACTGATCCTGGGTTCGATACACAAGTCAGAAAAAAAGTGTTATTGGAATTTTCCATGGGGGATTATTTTCTCAATGACAGCATGAAGCCCAGTACCCGATAAATGGCAAAAGGCTCGCCCCTTAATACATAAAAAACATAAATGGGAGTGTGGATGTACCTACAATGAGACTAGGCTTTTTCGTACACCTCCGCCTATCCCTTCATAAAAAACGTGATGTTATGTTATGGTATATTTTAAAAGGTGTTATTACAAAAATTATATTTTTAATCCAGGTCCTTATTTTGAACCAGGCCATATTAATTTAGTTTAATTAAGACCTACAAAATTTCTGTATTCGGTTCATTTTTGGACTGAGAAAATCAGTCCAAAAATATAATCACGTTCGCGATCACGTTTCAGAGTTCCGCAATAAGCTGAAATGGTTACCCATCCGTCTTCGCCGGGATACTCACATTCTTTCACTTCTTTATAGTATTCTCTTTAATCCATCTACGCCTCTCTATCTCAAAGAACGCTATGAATTCGTCTTTCAGTCTCATTCTCATTCTCTACGTTCTTCCAATAACTTTCTTCTCAAATCTACGACCCCGACCGTATCTTCTCAATGTACTTTCAAATCCTTCACAAATTATGCAGTCCATCTTTGGAATGCTCTTCCCGTTGCCATAAGATGTGCTAAAACTCTTGAAGGTTTTAAATGTATGCTAAAAGACCACTATTTGTCGCAAACTTAGTGTTCTGATATCCCTAAACATTATAACTTATATTTATTTATTATATTATAGATAAATTATGTATGTATGTTATATTTCTATATGTTTTATTATCTGTATATTATATTATTACCTATTTTATTATGTAAGTAATGTTTGTTATATTATTAATAATTCTTGTGGTCATATACTTAATACTTACTGTGTGTATGCATTATAGTTTTTTTATATATATATTTTTTTTTATATATTATATCTTATGCAATATATATTATGTTATTTATATTTTAGGTATAAGTATATTATGTATGAGTATGCATAAATATATATATTATAGTATAATAAGATCTTGTTTTAAGAGAAATAAAATGTATACCCTTTCCCATCCCCTACTCATCCTATCTTTCCCCTATCCGTCCAGACTGGTTGCCTGGAAGAGATCGCTTAAAGCGATAAGGCCGCCCATTGTCAACCAAGAATTAGTTTTATATTATTTTAGTTTAATATGTTTTATGTTATTTTGGTGATAATAAAGAGTATTCTATTCTATTCTATTCTACCTATCATTATCACCAGTTTCTTTAGTCGCTTCTATTTCCACATCTTTCTTGGGTAAGTATATGCTTTTGCCATTCCTGTCGATAAGTCCCTCACAACCCAACAGACCGTGCTTCCAAGTGACTGGGTAACCGTTTTTTCTGACATCGTCCCACCACATTTGATCAGCTTGAACGAAGAAGATATATACAGCTATTGTTAACACCAAAATAACTATGGTTATCGAAAAAGATGTCTGCCATTGTGATAGGAGAGCCTGGAAGTACAGAAACACAATATTTTATATTTGTTGTTATTGCCGCATTCAAAGAAAAAATTTTTTCGTGTAGTATGCGTGCGGCTAACCGTGGCTGCAGCTAACCGTCAGTTTCTTGGACTACTGAAGACAACTAGATAGTTGTCTTCACTGGGTTTGGACATCTGTCCCAACCCAAGAGAGCGGTTGTGTTTACCCGAGGCTGCCTCAAGTTGACGCGGTTTATCGCATGCCATCATACGACGATGTTATACTACACTAAAGCAATTGGATTTACACTCTTGTAAAACGGCGTGCTAATTATGAACGTTAGTAGAAGTGTGGAAAACGTTTAATTGCTTAATGTCTGCTGTCAAACGGCATACAAAAAATGACGTTGACAGCAATTTTTACTGATGTTGTTACGCGATTGCAAGTTCGTAATAGCACCCCGGGTTTCCCCAGTTACACTGCTTGAGTTAAACTAATATAATAGGTTGTGTGGTCAACCGACCTATAGCCCAAATATTGCAGTTTCAGATCGCAAAGATATAACTATATTTTATTATTACTATATAAATACCATCTAATAGGAAACAACCGCCCCCAAATGATTGTCTTAAAATATTAAAATTTATCAGTCAGACTTTGCCGATTAAACAAAATCTATGTAGTGGTACTACCTACGTAAAATAAGTTAACGTCAGCAAAATAACGCCGCAAATTAAACTGCAAAGCTTTTAAAGAGAGTTCACACGATCGTCGACGACAACGTAACTGCAGCGTTGAAATTTTAATGTGGTCGTGTGTGAATTCAACTGTTCATTTTTATAAAAATAAGCGCACGAATATCACGTCGCGATGAAGTTGCGCTGCAGTTATGCCGCAATCACGTTGTGGTTGTCGTTCATGTAAATTGGAGCATTATCTTCATCTCAATAATGTAAAACTTACATCTGTAATAACAATCGAGTTAATTTTCGGTATCAACGCGACCGAGTTGACCGCGATGTTATCTATCACTACAATCATAAACCCTGCGTAATTAGGAGTGATATTTAATGCTCCTATGATACAACCGCTGTAGTAAGCCCCAAGAAGAACCATGCCCGTGTACATGCAGAAAATGGCGAATGTTCTACTGCAGCCCGTATACATGATCATCAATATACATAGGCATGAGCCTATAGCAGCTGGAACAAAAAAACAACGTGGTAAATTTCAAATCACACATTCGTTACTGGCGATAATTTCATTAAAAAAATATATATTTCAATAATAGACCATTCCATTCAGATGGCACGTTAGACTGTAAGTACCGGCTGTTTCCTATAAAATATGCAGGGGGCAGTCGTTAGGTCATGTCGGATGCCTTATAGGAATCTTGGCTACCTGAAACTCTAACAACATGGGTTGTCCACATAATCCATATATTAATTGACTCGAGCAGAGTAATTGGGGTAACCCGTTCTGTTAGAGTGTAAAATCTAATTATTTTTATGGCTTCGGGAAAGAAACCCTCTGAGTTTTAATGGGTATAGCGTCGGTATGGATGTGTACCAGCGGGGAGTACCACATTACTACCCTGCGCTCCGGGCACGGGTGGTATAACGCAATTTTTCTCCCGCATAATTACAATTTGCCGACGTTTGTGTGTCATTTATTGTAACTAATATTACTACTACTCTTGTTTAGTGCCAGACTATTAAGTAAATATTAAACATTGTAGTGGTAGGCTTCTTTAGCAGGGGGCCGCCTGGGGGAGTACCACACCTTTGCCAGTTATTCATCCGCCAAGCAGTAATGTGCAAACATTACTGTGTTCCGGCCTGAAGGCCAATGTTACCAGCGAATTACTGGGCATGACGAGATTCAACAGCTAATATCTCAGGGTGACAGGCGCAGTGCAGTGCGGCGCAGAATTTTAAATTTTAAAGCACTGGGTGGCACTGTGTCTGATATGGGCAATCATGATGCTAACCATCAGGCACCTGATTTGCTCGTTTTGTCACTCATTATCTAAAAAAAAAACATTTTAACTCACCGATAGTAGTATAGATTCTCCTAGCATTTTTAACTGAGCAATAACCTTTCTTAATTAAAATATCACAGGTAAAGCCGAAAATTAATGAGGACAGCCACATGCTAAAATAAGACATGTAGCTCAGATAGCTTAAATTCGAGATGTCGAACCTCAGGATATCCCTGAAATACTGGGGAATTTGGGTAGTGAAAATAGAAAAAGGCCCATTCACGTCCGATCTGAAAAATAAAACGGTTAATTGGGATTATAATTTTATTGAGCAGTTGCAGCTGATGCTAAATTTGACGTGTTTTAGATACAACTTTTGAGTCTAATATAAGCTAATATAAGCCATAGAGAAGCCTATGTAGAAGTTGATCCCAGAGCCAAGGGCCAAAGACCCAGGGTAAGCAAGCTATCATTCCAAACAGCATAAAAAAGCATACCAAACTTCAGAAATATTTTTTAATAGTTTTCATCAAATAATACTAATATAAAAAGTCAACTGACACACATACAAGCTTATAACACCCACACAGATCAAACAGACATGTTCATGCACACTGCTTGACCTGGCCGGGGATCGAACCCGGGGCCTGTGGCACAGAAAGCAGAGTTACTACTATCTGACCCAGCCAGGCTGTCAAATACGTTTTTTTCGACTGTTTTTGGCCTATTCCAAAAAAATTTCAGTGTACCCCTTGTAGAACTCACATAGGCAACGACAATGCTCCATAACGGTCCGCAACGAAAGAATGCCTTCCAAGGCAGAGGATCTAAGTCATATTTTGTGCTTCGAATCAACGAAGTCACGTTATTATTCAGGAATCTCTTTCTCACATCTCTCACTCTCAGATACGTTCGGATGCGTATTTGGATCACTGAATACAAGATATTTCTGGAATAATAAATAATAATAATTCATTTTAGTAACTATATTGCTAAAGTGAATTTTTTGACTTTGTACATATTCTAATTTTTATAGTTCCGTACCCAAAAGGTACTGTAAAGACCCTATTACTAAGCCTCCGCTGTCCGTTCGTCTGTCTGTCCGTCTCAGGGCTCTATCTCGTTAACAGACCTAGACACTTGTAGTTTTCACAAAATAGGTATTCCTATATATATATTCTGTTAAAGTAAGACTACTGCTGGCGAGTAACATATACCTTAAATTTAAAAGTTTAACACATTGCATTAATTATTAATTATTATTAATTAATTATTAATAATATATTGTATTAATGTTTAACACATATCGGGCTCAACGTTATCGGTCTTTTAATAAAAGAGGTAGAATTCTTTCATTGGAATTTGATGGATTATGGTGTTTTGTTGTGTGGTATAGAGATTGTTTTTATGCTACAACTTGCGTCTACGCGAGTCCAGGCACTTGCATTTAGGGATATGTTGATGATAATTTAAAGCTACAGCTATTCTATATTTATTTCCAGTATTAAAATTATGGACCTCAAATATTACACTTATAATTATATTCTTACGAGTAATAAAATGTTATTACTCGTGCGAAGTAGAATAAACAATTATAAAAAACCTTACCCAAAGAACGCACCACGTAAGCCCAAGTAGACCAAACGTATAATATACCGCTTCCCAGCCCGCAGAAGTAATGATTACCTCGCCTAAGTGCGAGCTAGCGACATGGCCTAACAACGCACCAGGAAATATTATAGAACCAATTAACGCTTGTTCGTCAGTGGGCACCCATTTCGACATCATTGAGAATAATACCGGTATAGTTGGTCCCTGGAATATGAAAGATTACGACATTAAATAATTAAATAATATTTTATTAATATTATGTTTTATATAGGTGCAACGAGTTACAAAAGATAGACAAAGGAATGCTCAGGTGGTTCGGACATGTGCAGAGTATTGATGAAAGGAGATTAAGAAATGTATTCTTCAGATCACATTTTACGGGGAACTCTGTCGAACCCTGGTATACTAGCGTGGATGAAGTTTTGTGTGCCGGACGAATACGTGTCGCGCCGCCGCCGGCCGCCGCTGTTCTCGGTACGTCGCGCTAGTACTAACTTATTGGCTAAAACACTATTAGTTACAATGATGCGGACCCTAAAACGAGTCGCAGAGAACGCTGACATATTTGTATATTGTTCCTTATCAGAATTTAAAAGTGCCATACGAATTATGTTTTTTTTTTCAGTATTAATTTTATTGTACGAGTATGTCATAAGTTGTAGGTTTTCATTATACTTTTCTAATATTGTACTTAAACTATTGCTTTCGGAATACCTTTCAAACAAGATGTAAATTAAATTAGTATAAATTAAAATATTTTTTAATTTTATTAGATTTAGCGGAACCGTGACAAGATTATCGTTTTTTAATTTTATCTTATTGATGGAACTTACCAAAGCCATTCCAGAGATGAATCTTAACACTTGTAAAGCGCTCGAACCCGCCAGCTTAATTGCAAAGGGTGTAATAAAAGTGCATAGAGACAGCAGCAGGAAAGCGGTGCCCATCAATTTCTTGCCGCCTTGTTGGTCAGCTATCATTCCTCCGGGAAATTGTGTCAAGATGTATCCTTTATTTATCCCTGACAATAAACTTTGCCGTGTTTGTTCATCCCAATTAAACTGACCCTGTAATGAGCATCACCAATTTTTGATGAAGAAGTAATAATATCCCTTCTGTCCTCGTCATTAGTTCCTCAAAGTTTGGATATGGGAAATGATGTCGACCTAATTACCTTCCAGTATTACTAAACCTTTTTGTAACATAACATACATTCACGCCTTTTTGCCCGAAGGGGTAGGCAGAGGTGTACCCAGGACTCAGTCCCATAGTAGATACACCCACATTTCGCCAGTATGTTATTGGTCCCATGTAATAGGGGGCGAGCCCATTGCCATCTACCGGGCACAGTTCCAGACTCCAGGCAGTTATTGAGATAATTACTAATGGAAAAATCCAATATTTAACACTGCCTGACCTCTTGATTGGCAGTCGAGCATGCGCCCTCTACGCCACCGAGGCAGTACTTTTCGTAACTCGTTGCATATATTGATAAGTCTATGTAAGGGAATTATTGTACTCATCACGTAGCGTCCGAGATCTAGTGGCATTATGTCCTGCTATAAAATCGGAGTCTGTGGTTTGAATCTCACATGGGGACTTGTCGCCTGGGCGCTACTGTGTTACAGACGGCATGTTGCCTGATGTCGGCTCAACCACCTAAAGGCGACCTATCACTTAAATTAACAACTTCCAAAAGAAGGAATTGCGAAATTCGTGAAATAATTTTTCTACTTCCCACTTACTTACTCCACATTTGGAGATCAGCTGATCCATACTTAATGGATCAGCTGATCTCCAAATTTGTATGGGAACTCGAATTGTTCTTGTAAACAACACAAATCTTTCTTTTATAAGTTAAGATTGAAGAAACACCTACTGAAGTATTACATCAGCTATTTGTAACAAATTGTAGAATATTCGTACCTACCATTTTATAAACTTGCACCGGCTCAGTCACACTTTGATTAGAAACAGGACATGAATACGGATCAAATGAAGCGGGTTCTGGGGAGACTGTTCCATTCACCATGTGGGGCATCGTCACGACAAGGGATATCCGCATCATATAACCAAACAGTGTTGCTAGGAATCCTATTGCAGCAAACACATATCTTTGTGGCATGTGACGTACTGAAAAAAGAAAACGAGAACACACGTTTTAGTCATATACCTTATCACACCACCGATTAAACGGTTTTTATTTTATAAATGACATGCCTAGAATTAAATTTCATCTTATTACAAACTAGCCTTTTGGAGGCTAATAAGTAATTTATCTTTAACTTAAACTGCTAGATAAACGCTAAATCTAGGAATTTGTCCATTAACACTTATTCTTATTGTTTCATCCTTCTATTCCTTCCATCATTTCATCCATTCCTTGCAAGGGTGAGCATATTACCATCTACCGGGCACAGCTATTCTCCAGCTATTCTTCTATACTCCAGGTTTTCATTGAGAAAATTTCTAATGGAAAAATCCAATAACACTTTTTCTCTGACCTGGGGATCAATCCCGGGACCTATTGGCAGTAGCGTTTTCGAACCACTTCGCCAACGAGGCAGTCCCTGTATATATTTTTATGATGATAATCTAAACTTACGTGAACTTCTTTGAATCATTTTACAGATATTGCGACTGGAAATTAATATTATTTTCTGTAAGAAATAGAAACTAGGTATATTAAATGACAAGATAGTCAATACTTCACTTGTTAACAGACATTTAATTTCAATTTAATTTATTTAAATTACATATATGTAATAAAAACTAACGTTAAATAAATTCGTGTGTGCTTCATGAAACCGAGATAAATACTTGTTACTCTATACTTTCTAGTGGTATATACGAGTATATAGATAATAAGTTCACGTTGTTAAGAACCGGAAGCTGATTCATACTTATCTATTATTATTATGGTGTTTTTTCCAGCGCAATTTTTTCTGATAAGTACTTCATGATGTTTTAGCAGCGCTTTAAGGCGCTGTGCTAAACAAATTCCCTTTCTCTCACACGTACCCACATTTTTGGAGATATAAAATATACTACATGTAATTACGTAAAATAAATACAACGAGGATCTAGAAAATAACAATATAAAGATTTAGTAAAAAAATTAAATAAATCCAAACGGGTTTACATGTATAAAAACCTGCACAAAGAAATAAAATCTTAGAAAAATAAAAGGCACTGAAAATTTGCTTGGATAAATTGGATTTCTTACTGTATTGTTATATCTATCTTTGTATTGTTATTTTCAAGATCCTACTTGACTTTATTTTACGTAATGACATGTAGTATTTTTTATATTTTCAAAAATGTGGGTACGTGTGAGCGAGAGGGCGAATTTGCTTAGCACCGCGCCTTAACTGGTTTTCCACAATTTTATCACATTGAGAGATGTTATATCACGAGACAGCAGATAATACTATTATGTAAGTACCTACTTATTTCCTTATTATTATTATAAAAATATGTATTTATATATCTCATGTAAAAAATGTTACTAAAATATTATGTTTTGAATGCTAACTTGACGTGGAACACAAGAATCAATTTTACACTGGCAAAAGACATGAAAGGTAGAAGAATTTTAATAGCTCTATTAAATAGGTACGTATAAAGTATCTACTTACATCTTCTTTTATACCTATAACGTATTTGGATAATATTATTATGTGTATGGCTTCGCTTACTCGCAATTTCGTTTCTGTAACTATTAAAAAACAGAAATAATATATTTCTAAACCCCGATAATTTAAGGCTATTTTTAAAACGATATTTAAATTTACTCAAACCCATGTTATAATGTGTACCTTCCCTATTTCGAAATTATGTAAAGAAGGACGTATTTATTTTTAAGAAAATTTATCTCTACTTTTTTTGGACGCCATATCATACGAGAAATTCGAATGTAAAACTGTTATCTTCACAAATATAATAAGAATTCAGAAGACTATTTCCCACTTTTGAAACTTTTACTTAAATATTTTTTCGAAACTATAAAAAACCTTGTATCTATTTATTTTCAAAAATATCGTAAAATACTCAGACTCGTGTTGCGTTGACTTATTTAAAGTGTTTTTTATCAATAAATATACATTTGTTACATGAATTCGTCGTAATGTCCATATCGATAAAACGCTGATTGATGTGTTTGCAGCTGCTAGTCATCCTTACTGTCAATATTGTACATATGGGCTCGACGTAACAACATCTCACCGCACAACTCTCTCCCCTACTCACCCCTATTCACATATACCTGCCTTTTATTATAGTATAAGGGCACTTTACCCACACTTCATCAGTTAAATTTCCTTTGTTAAGTCCCATGTTTATGGTTTTATAAAGGAGGAGGCGAGTCTATTGATATTAACCGGGCACTCCAGGCTGTTATTGAGAAATATAGTTTATGGAAAGTCCAAAAGTATAATGGTATCACCATTGACGTATATTCTACGATAGACAAGAACGTTCTTAAAAAATATTTGCTCAAATTCTGTTACTTAGTTCATTAAAGTTGCGTTTATTTATTATGTTCAAATACCTTAACGGTGACCAATAAGGTGTAGTAATACTTATCAATCAAACTGAATAACAATGTAGCGTACGTGGTCCTGCGGAAATATGCTCGGCTCAAAATCCAAAGTCCCTGGATCGAATCTCACCATGTGGACTTTTCGCCTGGGCGCTACCATTTTTCGGATGGCTGGTCCCGACTGTTTTCTATAAGATAAGTAGGGGGTAGCCGTTAGGTCATGTCGGAGGCCTTGTAGGAATCTCGGCGCCCTGAAACTCCGATAATATGGGTTGTACACATATTAATTGACTCGAGCAGTATAATTGGGGTAACCCGTTCTGTTAGAGTATAAATTAAAATTATTATTATTTTAAAATAAAGAAGAATTGCGTAATTTGCAAAAAAAATGTTGGTCCTATATAAAAAGGATTAGCTGTGATACGGAAGATCGATTTTTATCTTCCGAATTTCACAATTATTTCTCTTGCCATTTGTTTAATTAGACGAGTAGTATGTAAGTGATAGTGCAAATACCAATTGCGTGCAAGCGAATATAAGTATGTATATCAGTCATCTAGTTACCATAGTCCAGGCTTCTAGCCTTGTTTGGGACCAGATAACCGTGTGTGGAAGTTGTCCCATATTATTATTATTATTAATTATAGAACGATTACCAGTCATGTTTGGTTGCTTTTAAAAATAAAACACAATGATATTATGATAATAAGGTATCTTGTTCGATTAATGCTAGTTTACAATAAGATTACATTACAATTCCTTAATATTAAGTGTAATAATTAGTGTATGTTCAGAATGTACAATTATGTAAATTTGTCTTAGAGTTAATGTTTGAAAACAGTCCGCCTGGCCGCCGGGCGAAAGGGCACTTTGAGATAATGTTACTGAATAAGTAGAGAAAGTAATCGAGAGCCACTTATGTACATTACTTATTCACATGTCAAATATATTGGTCTATAATTATAATCATCACCATCAGTCGGAAGACGTCCATTGCTGAACATAGGCATCCCCCATAGAACGCCGCACTCATGGCGGTTGCTCGCCGTCTGCATCTACCGCGAGCCTGCTATCCTGACATCGGTCCAGCGCGTGCTATATAATAACATTATCATTAAATTAATAAATTCCAGCAAAATTAATTGTTAATAAAATTATATTGTTATACATGTTATGCTTTTTGTGAAACATTTTAAACATTTTTCAATAATAATTAAAACAAAGTAGTAATGTCGATGACGACTGTCTTTTGTCATGTATGTATGTAATAAATCATATTATATCACATTGCTTAAATTGCTTTCACATATTCTAAACAAGTTATGTTACAAATCTCGTTAAACGTAACGTTGTTGTTAGAAACAAAAGTTAATATAGTTTCTCATGTAAAATGAACACATTTATTAGGTATAATCTAGAAATTGTATGCATAAAACATATGTTTTATATGTAGAAATTGTATTCATTGAAATAAATTAAATACTTATCATAATGTGTCACTGACTTATTTCGTTTTATTTATTATTAGCCTATCGGATCCCTCTGCAGGGCAAAGGCCTCCCTTTACTCTTTCTCTGTCATAAGGGTAAGGTTACATTTAACCCAACACGCTTGTCTACTGCGGATCGAGGGTGTGCAGTGCCCAAGTGACTAGACCTGTAGGAGCTAACTATAGTTATTAATAGCCACCGCAGAGAAACTATCATCCTGCACTGACGATAGTTGTTCCGTCAAATACCTCATTAAGACGTTCACGTTTTTTTTCGTTTATTTAATTAAAAAAATATTGTAAATGTGTAACAAAATTTTGACATTATGTAACATTAATATAACTACTAAGGACTTAAAATTAATAAGCGTAAAATACTGGAGCTTCAAATTGGTTTGCAAATCAAATTTTATAATAGGCATTTTATCATTGCCTGATAGTACGAGTAAAATGTACACAAATTTATATAAAAATTACCAAAGTAGTTACTCGTAAAGCATAGTCTTATTGCTTTGTAGTTGATATGCAACTAAACAATAACCTTTGCCATTGAAAGTTCAATCTTTGCTTGAATTATTATGTAGAATTTATTATATCGTAAATCATACCTGAACACAATTTATTAGCAGTGTAATTCTGATTATACTAAGCGTCTTTAAAACCTTGGATCTAACTTCATTTATTGCTACTAACACTTTGGCGAAGTTTCGCGTCCATACTTAGGCTGACTTGCACTAGCTTACTTCGACATAAACTTATGCCTAACGACCGTCATATTATCTCTAGTTATATCAATATTATGCGTTACACCATTTTAGTAAGGGTTAAAATGACAATATGTACGAGTACGAGTATATGCGAAGAAACATTTTACTGATGATTACCACGATAGCTTTATTGGTAGAGTGCCTACGACGCGTGATTGGTGCGGAAGGTGCGGTTTCAAGTCCCGCTCGTAGGTGCAGACATTTTTCTTCCTTTAATAATCATTATTGTATTATTTTATTGAACGCCAACACAATAAATAAAAATACTTTTATGACTGATACATGATAAATGCTGTCATAATTATAGGCGAAAGCTCCATTCCATTTAAAATTATGCTAATTACGAATTCGCACAGTTTTAAATAGAATGTATGCTTCCCTTATTATAATAATAGATATTTCAAGCGAATAAGATCGCTATAGTCTTCAAAATATAAAATATTGTTAAAATGACGTCAATAATTACGTTAACATTAACGTATAACGTGAACTATTATTTTAATTAGAGATTTAACGGTCTGTAAAGCATTGGTTATTGTTAAAGCAAGTTGGTGCAACTGAGTCTAAGAGACATCTCTTCCTAATCTCAACCTAAAAAAGGAATCGTATTCTCGACACAAGTATCTCGATTATCATTCTCTTAAATTAAGTACCAAAATAACTGTTCACATCACGTTCCATTCGACAATATTTACACGTAAACTAAATATCACTTAACGATACAGGTTGACTAATTATTTTAATGTAAATTCGTAATAAATCATGATAAAGACATAGTTATGTTTAACGACAAAAGTTATTGAACCCTAACCTGCGAATATGAAATAAACATGCATATTTATTTATACATACAAATTATGATAAGTAGGTATATAATCACTAGCATAATTATAAAATCAAAAGTTTCTACGTACATAATATAATCTACACACCTGGGCCGCCGGCCGTCGACACAATACGGCGGCTTTTTTTCTATGTCATGGATTTGTATGGGCGGGCGCGCGGATCGCTTGATTCTTGTGAAATTTTGTCACCGACATTAAGGGCGTCAGACTTCCATACAAAATGATTTTTTTTATGATAGTAAGTGACAAGACGAGCAAATCAGGTGCCTGATGGTAAGCATCATGATTGCCCATATCAGACACAGTGCCACCCAGTATTTTAAAATTAAAAATTCTTCGCGGTACTGCACTGCACCTGTCACCCTGAGATATTAGTTGTTCAATCTCATCATGCCCAGTAATTTCGCTGGTAACATTGCCCTTCATACCGGAACACAGTTATGTTTGCACATTACTGCTTGGCGGATGAATAACTGGCAAAGGTGTGGTACTTCCCCAGGCGCCCCCCTGCAAAAGAGGCCTACCACTACAAAAAATACGCAAATACGAAGAAATAGGCAATAATATTTGACTCAATTGTTTGTTTCTCACAGAAATCTCAATGGTTGGCTCTGGACTTTGCCTTTATTTGCGGCAACCGCAAACAAATGAGTGGGAAATTATGCTATCTTCACCATAATTGTTAATTTCATTTTGTATGGAAGAGCGACCTTAATAATTAATAACTGGCTTCTCAATGTGACTTGACTGTGGAGAGTCACTTATATGCCTACGCAGACTTCGACATAATGTTAACTATAATAATATATAAATTGACAAAATGAATCCTTAATGTGAGACTTACAGTACCTATACTGAATTTGTTAACATACGGTGAACATAATAGATGAAATATCAAATATAGTTTTTAATGTAATATTTACAATTTAGTAATATACTAAATTATGTATATTTTGACACAGTTACGGGAAAAAGTCGTGACATTATTTTGTGTATTTTTATACTATTATTTTATAAGAAAGTTGAATGCCCGTTGTGTGTTAAAAAATGAAAATGCTACATATATGTCATGCTTACTCAACTACATAAAAAAGTAAGCATGACTTGAAGGAGATATTTAAAAAAATACGTAAGTGTCTTTTGATTTCTCTATATTATATAATAATTAAAGTCCTGACTGACTCACTCGTCAACGCCCAGCCTAAACCTTTGGACCTTGAGAGCTATGCCCCGCGGTCTCATCCGCGTAGTCCACGTTCCCGTGGGTATCGGGATAATAAGTACCCTATGTTTTATTTCAGGGTCTAAGCTATTTACATACCGAATTTCAGCCTAATCGGTTCAGTAATTTTGGCATAAAAGAGTAACAAACATCCATCCATGCATTCTCACAAACTTTTGCATTTATATTAGTAGGATTATGACAAAGACAAGAATTAGGAAAGGAATTCCTGAAATTCCCACAAGAATGAAGTTGCGGGAATGAAGTCGCAGGAATGTCGACGAGGTCCTAGGTACTTATATTCGTAATAATAACGATTATATTATTAAATTGCACTCAAAACGATGAACATAAAACCTTTGGTAAACTTTTTGAATGTCCAGACATTTCCCGTAAAATGTATTCATACAAATCATAGTCACACACAAATATCTCACTTATTTATCATAAGTACGTTATATTAATATACAGAATATTTACATTATCGTGTCCGTTAGATAAATAAATACCCGTGGATTTAGCACAATCGTTTCATTCCAAAAAGTTCATTTTGGGTTGACGAATTAAATATTTTAATACGAAAATACAATTATATCTCCAAAGGTTAATGCACACAATAACGTGGGCGCTCGTCGTGTTCGGGGCGGGTCAATTTGTATCACTTGTATTTATAAGGAAGACAGCACAAAGTCAGCATGCGCTGGCTGGCGCGTTTCCTTCTATCTGACACCCGAGTCTTCCGCACCCGCCGCGCGCGCGTGTATAATATGTATCAACCTTTACTGGCTATTCGCAGGTGATTGCGAGTTCGTCTAATGTTTTGATTAGTGTTTGTTCGTGTTGTCGCGAGAGAGTAGGTAAAACTGTGCGGTTCAAAGCAAAAGCCAGGGACTGACCTTTAAGTGGCTTATTATAAAGCTTTGTTAATTTAATCTTGTCGCTTTAGACTCTAGAAAATTAATTTCTTTGCAAACACAATGAATAAAATAAAACTGTAAACATTGGATAATGTGTTAACAGCTTTATTTTATTCATTTATGTACCACTCAATATTAATTTGTATTTTATGCTATTTTGTGTTACAAATTAAGGATTTGAAAGTAATTAAATCAATTATTTAAAAATTCGATCTGTCGTGTCCCTTGTTAGAACATGTATAACAAACGTTTTTTCGCAACTATACATTTCTATAAGTAAAATAACTTAATATAGATACACTTTTACAAGTCTAGTCCAAAGGATAATACAATATGTAAAGTTAAACGATCGTGTGTTTGGGAACAAAGCGCGCACTCACTCGGATCGGCCCAACGGTATCTATCCACGACACAGTACGAAAAATTCTAAATAGAACATTATTGCTTATGATTTTAAGGGAAATAAAAAAGGCATGATCATAAATCCTTGGTCTATGTTAATCCGACCCTTTAGATCGCGTAGCAGTGCTACGTCGTAGCACATTTGAGAGCTTATTATAGAGTTTTTATTTATTGTTTTTTATTACTTGTAGTATATATTGGTAGTGGCATCGAAATCGTTGAAACGTGCATATTAATATCGCATTAGTGCTAATAAGTTTGGGACTCGCACATTGCTGCACCAACTTGCGGGCGTGTGATTTTGCGAACAAAAATCACGCCCGCATGCGGTTGCGGGGCGGTGTGTGCATCGCCTTCGTGTAGTTATGGAAACAAAATAGGTCATACTGTGACGTGATGTATGATGTAGTTAGGCATGAGCTCGGCGGCACGTGCTGAGGGCGGCGGCGGGGGGTGAAGGCGGCGGCGGGGGCGGAGGGGGCCGGGGCGCCCGGGCCGCGCGCCGTCATACCCCGTCCAGCTGACGCACTCGCACATCCTGAGACGCACACATATCCGGAGCGAACGGCAAACAAGTAAAGTACGCACACGCCGCACACTCGTACGCCGGCGCTGCGTAAAACAACGCAACTAACGCACACATCATCGCACCCGCCGACATCAAACACACCCACACCAACACGATCTTCCGCCGCCTCTCATACGGCCCGAACGTAATAAAAGGCAGTAACGCGTATGACAGCAAAAAACCGAACACAAAACCGAATACGTGCGCGAAATTGTCTATCCACGGCAGGAGACCGAGGAGGAACAGCGCGAACGCGATTCCTAGTAGCTTGAGGAGGGAGCGTTTCGGATGCCTGAGGAGAGGCCACGCGCCGATCACTTCTACTATGAGACACGCCAGAAGCCCGAAATGTGACCCCGCAGGGCCCACCTGGAAAAAACAAGAAGACAATCATATTTCTGGCATATACAAACACCTAAACAAACAGTTTAGAATAGAAAACAATACTCTTCATTGAGACCAAAATAAAAGCAATATACAGATTCAACTTGAGTAATTACTATTGGTCGACAATGGACGGCTGCATCGCTTTTTGCGACCAGCCTTTGGATGGATATAGACATGATAGGATAAGTATGGAGTGGGAATGGGTAATTTTTTTATGCCATGGGTGGCAAACAAGCAAGTTCTTATATTATTTGTGAAAGGTTTCTTTACCTCAGCCCTATAAGGCTCGAAGATGGCCGACGCCATGTTGCCAGCAACACCGCTGCCCAAATAAACGACAGCTATTCGGACCGGACCGGCCATCTTCTCGAGGTCCCTCATGAAGAGCCACTGCAACGCCAGCGTCGCAGCTAAATGTAAGAGTCCAGCGTGGACGAACAATGAAGTCCACGCTCGGTACAGTTGGTCTGGCCTGCGCCGTCGCATGAAGGGAAGCATGCCACATACGTCATCTAGGCACGACACCTAGAATGAGTTCATTTTGTTTTAATATGGGACAACTTCCACACACGTTCATCTGGTTCCAAACTAGGCTAAAAGCCTGTACGATGGTAACCAGATGACTGATATACATACATATATAAGCTTATAACACCCAGACACAGATCAAACAGACATGTTCATGCGCACGATGTTTAATCTGACCGGGGATCACACCCGGAGCCTGCAGCAAAGAAAGCAGAGTTACTACTATCTGAGCCAACGAGGCTGTCATTGTTTGTTACATTATAATGTTAAGTTTTCTATTATAAGATTTTAATCTTGTATAGATAAAAATCTTAATAAAATAACTAAAATCTATACAACTTTGATAAATATTACATATTATCACGTCTTTTCCACCTAGAGTTAGTACCTCCTTATTAGTATGTATTTATTATAGTATTTATTTCGTATTTATTATACAACAATGGCTAAATGCCACTCAGAAAGGAGAAATTTAATGGTGTATAGCAGCTTTAGGCATACCTGAGAACACAATGAAGCTTCTTCATGAAAGTAGCCCTTTACAAAGTCGCAATGCTCCCTAGTAGTGATGACGCATTGTCCATGGACCCCAATACAGCATGGATGGCCTATGACCTCACAGGCCATGTGCTCAGCCGCGTTTCCAGCCCGGCCAGCCGCAGCAGACCCGTCCAGTACTGACTTGCGGCAAATCGGCCATTTGGTGATGTCGTCTGGCCATTCGTGCGGTGCTATTGAACGCGGCGCTTCGCAGAATCTGAAATAATTGGTGGTTTATAATCAAAAGTCAGAATCGTCTCACTGCAGGGTGGAGAAAGGAGGATCTTTATCTTTTTAATTCCTGTTTATATGCGACTCAGATAATACTGCTTTATTTTTTTATATAACGCGATGTCGTTTTCACTTAGGTCCATAGAGTGAATGTAAGTCCTCCATGCGGCATGTACGACGGTGGTAATCTTACAGTGGTTTAATTAACATAGATACAACAAGGCATGTCTGTACATGCCTTGTTCCCGTTGAGGTAGGCATAGAAACTATTTCCACCCACTATCTTGACACAAGAATTTAGCTTCTTTTAATTTTATAACACTCTTCATACATGCTTGTCAGTTGTACGAGTATGAGATATAGCAATATTTACCAGGAAGGGAACATTTTAGCAGTTTGACACAATCCTATAGAAAAATTTCCAAATCAATGTTTCTTATTCCCCTGTTTCCTCCGAATATAGTAAACCTATTTAATATATTTTTATCCTGATATTTTAAGGATGTAAACTATAACCGTAAACTATGTGTATATTATTTTATTTTTATATATAAACTCTTAATTTTTTTTAAATGAAACGTCTAATCACGTGAGTAAAACAGGGATTTTTAGAATTTCTCATGAAAAAAACTGATAGTTTGTTATAGCATCAAAAATGACAACATAACATAACATAACATAACATACATTCACGCCTTTTTCCCGAAGGGGTAGGCAGAGGTATACCCAGGACTCAGCCCCACAGTAGATACACCCACATTTCGCCAGTATGTTATTGGTCCCATGTAATAGGGGGCGAGCCTATTGCCATCTACCGGGCACAGTTCCAGACTCCAGGCAGTTATTGAGATAATTCCTAATGGAAAAATCCAATATTTAACACTGCCTGACCTGGGAATCGAACCCGGGACCTCTTGACTGGCAGTCGAGCATGCGCCCTCTACGCCACCGAGGCAGTCAAAAATGACAAAGACATCATTTACTTAGCTATAATAATAATCAGGATATAAAATAGATATGTCAATTATATTCGGAGAAAATAGAGACAAAACTTCGTTTTGGTAAATTTTTCATAGGATTGTGTCCAATTTCTCGTTGCTAACAAAGTAGTTAATTGGATACTTACTTAGGATCCAAGCCACAAACAGACCCTGATATCCGCCCCCCTGGTCCAGATTCCCCCGAAGACCATTTTTTCCATGTTGATATCGTGTTCTGAAATTTTTTAATAATGTCACTAAAGAAATAAAAACCATACAGGCTTGATTCATTTTCGGCTTTTCGAATACATCGTTACATATAACATAATATCAAGTTTTTCCTAAATTGGTAGACAGCGGTGTACCCAGGACCCAGTCCCATAATAGGTACACCCACATTTCGTCAGGTATGTTTTTGGTCCTCTGTAATAGAGGACAAGCCTATTGCCATCTACCGGACACAGTTCCAGACGCCAGGCTGTCATTGAGAAAATTCATAACGGAAAAACAATAACACTTTCTTCCTGACTCGGGGATCGAACCCGGGACCTCACAATGCATAATGTAGTGCTTGCGACAACCACGCCACCGAGGCAGTCAAATTAAATATACCTATCCACTAAACCTAAACTAGTTTATCAGTGTGTAGGGTAAATGAACTATAGAGAATTTAGATAACATAAAAACCAATTAGGTAAGTAAAAATGACGTATATTGATCACGTTATATACAAAATCCAGCTTACCTTTGGTATTAATCCTCTTATCTGTTTGTTAGCATGCGCATAATTGTTAAATTAAATTTCTGTTGCCAGAGATAATAATGTCAGGACGGCTGTGGTAAATAGCTAATATGAATATTCATAAGGATCTTTTCAAAATTGTAATCCATGCTAATTAGAATAATATTTGTTTCCAACGCATATAAAGATATAATTTACTGTAAGAGTTTTTCAGCTACAGATTGTTACAGCTGTCCTTATTCTTTAGCGTTTATCACCATATAATCACTTTTGATAAGATATAAATCACCATACCTAACGGTATGGTTAACTTGCAATGGTTTTACTACCTATTTGGAAAACGTGATATCTTGTTATGTAAGTTCTATGTATATTGCAGAGCTATTTTAGATAAAATAATTAGTCTTTTACGCTTGTCACATCTGCAAGACAACGAAAGTTTGATTGCTGGCCAAAAGTCAGTCCGTACGATATTAGGTTTTGTGAGATGTGTGAGGGATGAATATTGGATATGACCATTATTTGGTGATTATTTTGTTAATTTATATGGTTTTGTTTTATTGTATTTGTCTTCTTTTGTTTTGTTATTATCTTTGTGGGACTATTAATTTTCTATACCATTTATTTTACTGTTTTTGTGTTGTACATTCTACTTACTTTTATTAATATGTCAATTAATGTAATTGGTTTCGACCGTTTTAATTTAAATAAATAAATAAATTAATTAATTAATCAATCATTCGGCTTCATAAAAAAATCACAGTGTGGCCAGCATGATGCACGCCACAATTGGAATGGGGTCGCTAGTGCGTAGGCTCTCTAGCTAGCTCCGCTTAGTCGCTTTGGGGAAAAGTACATTATATGCGTAAACGATGATAGCATAGAACTCACAGAACAATCAGCCTTAGAAGACTGCACACAGCCCGAGTCGTCGTTCCGTATGCAGCAAGCAGTATCGCGCTCACGTCGCGCAGACGCGGCTATAGCGCGTGCTATCCTCACGTCCCGTCTCATACAAGGCGCAAACTTCGCCCCTAAATGTATCAAGTCCGCCGCCCGCGGCCCCAACCAGAATGATGCTGGCTCCTCCCATTCAACCTGCGGTGGTAATAAAGATCATATTATCCACACATAATAATTATAAATAGGTAAATGAGACGGAAGTGGCAGATACAGGAGTCTCTAGCAATAGCCCGGTTACAATCCATCTACTCGTAGAAATCACACCTATATAGCTAAATTAAGTAGTTTCCACATTCAAAATAGTCCTTACACCTAGCGGGGGCTGTCTTTGAGCACATCTATAGATGGTTTCAGAGATGGACCCCGATAGGTGCCTTTAGAATAAGAGCTCAAAGGAGCCTCCGCACGTTGGACTAAAAATTGTCTCCGTGTAAGTCTTTCAAAAGACCGGGTATAGCCGGCGTGATACACCTTTAACATGTAGTATTAATTTAGTGTACCAAAAGCAACACTAACTTACCAATTGTATTTCAAAATTACATTAACTTTAGCTTAACACAAACATTATCAAAGTACCTATAGGAATTACTTAAGTATAATTTTATTGCAAGTTCTACTTTGACACATATTTGTATCAATATAAAGACTGCCTCGGTGGCGTAGTGGGCGCATGCTCGACTGCCAATCAAGAGGTCCCGGGTTCGATCCCCAGGTCAGGGATAGTGTTAAATATTGGATTTTTCAATGGGAATTATCTCAATAACTGCCTGGAGTCTGGAACTGTGCCCGGTAGATGGCAATAGGCTCGCCACCTATTACATGGGACCAATAACATACTGGCGAAATGTGGGTGTATCTACTATGGGACTGAGTCCTGGGTACACCTCTGCCTACCCCTTTGGGAAAAAGGCGTGAATGTATGTTATGTTATAAAGATTTTATTTATTATTATATTTTTGTAGGTCTGATTATGCTTTCATTATTTTGTCTCATATTGTCTTGTAGGCATTACATACGAGTACCATGTTGTATCGAACTTGCTTTAAATAATTAAATGGACCTAATCTCAAATCATTTTACAACTACAGCAAAAAAAATCTGATACATAGCACATCTTCAAACCCAAAGAATGATGTTGGCAGTTGACACGTAAGGCATTTAATGTAGATCCTAAATGTAGATCCACAAAAAGCGCAACGACCTCAAATAAATTATAGACAACCGGACCCTTTGCGGTCATTCGTTTCTAAAAGATGGCACATCAGGAAAGACTGCTCTAAACAGCAAAAACGAGACAAAAGGAGAGGCCTCACAAAGCCTATGTGACCTACATACCGTAGCTCGCTCACTAATACTCTTACTTTGTGTCGTTTTTGACTGTGCTCTGACGTATAGACTGAACAAGTAACACGTCGTGACTTATACTTGTAACATAACTATTACTTAGAAATTATAATATTAAATATGGAAACAATGTTCTTTTATGATTGCTCAAAAAAACAAAGATCTATCGTCCCCTTGGCCTAATTATGGAGCTTTGTAAACGAGAGCGAGAATTATATACTTATTGCATGGTTTTGTATTTGCGTCGTAAACAATTTCCCGGATATTAAATCTGTTGAAACATATTATTTGTAATAGGTAATATACCCATAGAAGCTTTTACATAATATTTATAACCTTCAGTCGCGTACAAAGCAACGAATTTCTAAATCACTCGCTATTGTATTATAGTTTATTATTTACAACTATTCTTTTTTTTTTTTTTTATTGGCAGAGTGCCTTTATTGAAAAAAGACTAAACAATAGAGCTACCTACTTACTACCTACCCTAACTAAATACACTATATAATTTATTATATAGTTTATTATTATAATATTATTATTATATTATAGCGATGCAAAGCAACGCCATATTAATAAATAGAATTTAATGAAAATAATGGCGAATGACTTGCAAATAGGTAATTTTCATATTCTTAAAAGACTTCAAATATTCACCTCCATCCTCATAAGTTTTGGGATCAAATTACTTTCATATTTCACGTGGTAAATGAGGCCAAGAGAATTTCTAATTTTACGGGCACAGGCGGTAAAACCTAAATGTTTTATGGGTGACACCTAGATAATATAATTTACTCAACTGAAAGATTTTACAAAGGCTCATTAGTTCTAAATATTGTGGAAACAGGAACGAACTTTGCATATTGGCAATGAAAACGTCTCAATATATTGTTTGCTAAGATAATCTTATAAAGAGGTAAGTACGTAATTGGGACTCGAGATAGTTTTATGAAAGCTAAGTTACAATCGCTCTTGAGTGACTTATCATCACTCCTTTTTGACGAAGAGTTAGGCAGAGGTGTGCCTATTCACACCCACACACCCACTTCACCAGTTATGTTTTTAAGTCCCATGTAATAGGAAGCGAGCCTATTATTGCCATCGACCGGACGGTACCAAATAATGCAACTTTATTATTTGGCACTGTCCACGGTTTGGTACGCCACTGACGCGAGTCACACCTGTCGCCTAAACATAAAAGTAAACTCACCTGCTGTAAACTTAAACTTTTAACGAGTACTTGTCCGGAGTGAGTGTGCCGGCCGAAGCCGACGGGTCCAAACCCGTAACAGAGTAGAGACAGCAGTAAGACAAGTGTCTGCGCCGTGCTCACCCACCACGTGAAGTAAGGTCGGTAGTCGGTCAGCTCATCCAACTGCCGCGCTATGTCGTCTTGGTGTGCCACCGACTTTCTGAGTGACCGCCTGAAATGTGACACGATGCATTCAAATACTTGTAACATCGAAGGAATTTCAATAATAGTTATTATAATTATTCTTTAACGGTTCTAGAGACACAACGGTGTGTCGTTAGTTCCATCATAATTATGGCGGAACATCAACATAATGGTACAAATGACATTACGCCCGAAAAATTACCTCAATTAGATTAAAAAATTAAATAGATGTAAACAACGAGCACAAGTACTATATTTTACCAAAAGAGATACATAAGATATTATTTTCATAGATTTTTTATTTTTTTCATGTATAATAATGGCAAGAAGAATAAATATTAAGACTTACGTGTACCCTTAAACGTGTCATAGTAATATCAAAACGGCCTTTTATTGACAAGAAAGGAAATCGCTTTTCAACAATATATGATTTGTGCCCTGGAATACATTGATATTGCGCGACAAAATCTCTACGGGGATCCAGGATATCCGAACAGGAAGATAGGCAATAGCGCGTTATACCATAAATAACACCCACGTCATATCCATGGGACATTAATTCAAAAACCCATTAGAGTAAGTTTTAAATGGAAGTTCTCGTAAACAAGGCGATATATTGTGGCCGCAGGTCGCAGGTGAAGTATTACTGGATCAACTGCGGAAATTGTGTGGATTTAAAACCTTATATCCACATTATTTATTGTAATCCTTTCACTTTAAAGGAAGATTCATTAGTTATGTTTCTTGGACATCAAAGTATTAAACAACGTAAAACAAAAAAAATAACAGCTATTTTTTTTTTTTGCTGCTAAACTAGGCAACTAGGCCTGTACTATGGTAACCAGATGACTGCTATACATACTTATATAAGCTTATAACACCCAGACACAGATCAAGCAGACATGCTCATGCGCACAAATGTTTGACTTGGCCGGGGTTCGAACCCGGAACCTGCGGCTCAGAAGGCAGGGGCACTACGGGCTGAGCCAACCGGCTAGTCAATTAAGGGCACAACAATGTAAGTACTTATTCTATTTACGCAATGTTATATAATATTTATTGATTTATATTTTTGTGTGTTTCAGGTGCAGCGGAGGAGCACGAGCCGAGCATCTTGACGTCAACAGACATGATTATGATGACGACGAGGATGATGGTTCTGTCTCATAATCATCATCATCATCTCAGCCGTTGAAAGTCCTAAGTAATGTTTTGTTTAATTAGCCTAAATTCAGTCAGAGAAAAAGAATATTAAAGTTTGTGTCTGTATTCACTATCGCATTATTTGTTCTTATTATATATGTGATTTTACGTCTTTTTAAGAATACATTTCTTTAAACCGCTAACATAGCTCAATAAATTGTTAAGTCATAACTTGGTAGGATATATTATCGCCTGCCCCTACTTTGGAAAGTAGGTTTAATGTATGGTTCCATACCTAGATACCGCAGACATTAGTATTAACACTTTTTTTAAGGTTTTGTTAATTTTTTCCTTTAACTGTTATCACAAATTTGGCAAGTAGTCAGATCTAATATATAGATCTGGCTTTCTTATTTTATGAAGCTGGGCTATCCGGAAGTACCCTAGAGATTTTTAGTCCGGAAATGTGCAGTAAAGCCGTATCTTTGCAATGCGTTGACTTAGAAGTTTGTTTTTTTATATCAGCAGAGGACCGCAGATTTAAGTTGTTTTTTTTTTTATGATACTTAGTACTTAGTGACAAGACGAGCAAATGAGGTGCCTGATGGTAAGCATCATGATTGCCCATATCAGACACAGTGCCACCCAGTGTTTTAATATTCGAAATTCTGCGCGACACTGCACTGCGCCTGTCACCCTGAGATATTAGTTGTTGAATCTCGTCATGCCCAGTAATTTCGCTGTTAACATTTCCCTTCAGACCGGAACATAGTAATGTTTGCACATTACTGCTTGGCGGATGAATATAACTGGCAAAGGTGTGGTAAGTACCACACGGCCAGGGTGCCGCCTGGGGAAGTCCCCAGGCGGCCCCCTGCAAAAGAGGCCTACCACTAAAATATGAGTTTCAGTTTGATACCTCAACGCATTCCCGAGAAAAAGGCTCTTGACAGAGGACATTTCTTTGCGTTCTTCCTGTAGAGGTATATTTCTGAACGCACGGTATAGATTCTTAACTAGTTTGATTTTATTGATTGACGTTTAAAATGTATTTTTAAGACTTATTTATATAAATTTTCTTTGAGTTTGAGTTTTCAAACATACCGACGAATAGACAGATAGATACGAAGTGATTCTATAAGGGTCAATTTTTTCATTTTGAGGTATGGGAACCTAAAATACAAACAATAATGAGATGTGCGGTGATTGGTTTTGAAAATAAAAAATAATTATAATACCGTAACAACGACCCGTAAAAAGAAACACAAAAGTACAAAATCTAATCAAAAATCGTGTTGAACAAATTCACAGGAACCTTTAAACCATTTGCGTTCGCTAATGAGAAAATGGATCGATAAGAAAAACGAGGTCATAATATAAAAATATGCATTGGACGAGTGTGCAGAACCGCTTTGCTAGTGGTCTTTAATAAATTACTAGACGATCGATATAAACGGCAGTGACCGGAGCTCATTGCTCGCAGTAAAATACAATTGAATGATGTAATAAATTGGCATCTACAAGCCAATGGAAGTCGGTGCCATTTACATTAGCTACTTAGTTACGGAGTAAGAGTTCTGTCGTACATATTTACTAACATAGATTAAGTTTAGAATTGACCGAGAAAGCGGACTGACGATCTGAAAAGGACGGCGAGAGCACGTTGGATGCAAGCTTGTTACGACCGGACTGTATGGAAATCTATAAGTGAGGCTTATGTTCAGCAGTGGACGTCCTACGGCTGAGATGATGATGATGATGAAGAAGAAGTTGAGAACATAAATAATTGTTTTTATATATTTTTTATTGGAAAATGTTTACTCTAATGGTAATAAAGCTTGATACGTGACAGCTGAACAAAAATCAATTTTTGAATGAATGAATTAATTAATGATAACTCTTTATTGGTACCACGATAATACAGACAATAACATAAGAAAACTTAACACTAGAAAGAGTAACAATTGGCAGCCTTGTCGCTCAGAGCGATCTCTTCCAGCAAAACATGCAAATGTAGAAATACAGACTGATATTGAAGGGGCGGTGGTTTCAAACACAAGGACTTAAATAAATAAAATACATATTTGGTTATATTTAATAAAATGAGGTAAATAAATGGTCATATTATTAATAAAGTTATAACTGAATTTATGATATTTAGGAAATATGGTTAAACATTGATTTTTGTTCATCTGTCAGGCTCAGTCAGGTTATTAAGCTATAATATTTTACAAGGAATAATCGATAAATCAGTTTTAGGTTAAACTATCTATATGAATTTAAACTGTTCATATATTACAGCCCCGTCGGATATTTGCAAACACTTTAATATATTCATTCAATATTGTACGTTTGATGAAAAAACATATTCTATATTAGATCTATTTGACCATTCATTCCGTTGCTAACTGTACTCAAATTCGATGGAACTATGTCAACCAAAATATTATTTTAAACTTTGTTCGGTGGAGCTTAGTGGGATCAAGATATGGACATTAACTCATTTGAAAACAATAGACGTGGAGCGGAGTTGCATAACCCACCAGTTCTACGTGCCATGTGCCCTGTCCACTTGCCACTTTCACTTGCTAATAAATATTCGCTAGGCTATGTCGGCAACTTTCACTATTAACATTTAACATACAATATACTTATTTATGTTAAGAAAAAAGACCTCGACATAATTAATATACTTAGTCTGCGACCAAAGACGCCTTTGAAATAAATAATTAACAGGGCCACCATTAAAAATATTAAGTTCAAAGTTGTTAAGCAATCAAACCTTTGTCACCGTTATTAAGCCTAATTTCATGGCCAACAATGGATTTAAAGTATGTCTTTCGTAATTGCTTCTCCAAACGTAAAGCCTGTCTCGAAGACACTAAAGATTTGAAGTGAAGCCATAAACCTGATATCCTAATTTACCAAGTCATCAGCAAGATCCCTAATGTCTTTGTGAGACCTATAAAAATGCTGCCTACACCGCTCTGACCCTAATTGTGAATACGCGTACACCCTTAATTAATTTTCTCCTAGTTAATTCATTCCTCGCAGTAGATGCCGTCGGCGATTTTGTATAAGTGGAGAGCGGTAATTGTTAGAATTTGTTGAGCGCTGCTAGTAGGTTTTATGTATAGGAAACTTATTAGTAATTTGAATAAAAATGTAAGAAGAAAATTAATGAGCGAATTAATATGCCTTGTTTTCCTCATTATGACGGTAAAATTATATAAAGCTCAAAGCTGTGTGTTGTTTACGGAAGTCAAGAGGAAATACCATGTACGAGTAATTAGATATAATCCTGTGAAAAATTAAGTAAGCCGATATTTTGTATTATTTTTCCTCTGAATAAAAGTAACTCATTTCATTTTACATTTCAATATTTAAGAGATGATGTAATAAACTAAGGGCCTCTTTCACCATCCTCGAGTAAACTACTCGCCGATTAGTGCTACTCGGCAAGTAGAAGTCTCAAGTCTCTTTTCTAGTTTCATAACAAAAGGCCAGTTTATGTGTCGATTAGCATAACTCGGACATTATGAAATTAGCACTGCGCCTTCCTCCCCACTTTAATCGATCAGTAACTCACTCGGCACTTTACTGGAGGATGATGAAAGAGGCCCTAATTGTTTTTAATGTTGACGTCTTAACACGCAATAACTATTAAAAATATTAGATGTTTACTAGGAAAAAAAGGGTTTATGTAAAAGAAAAGAAAATCATTGTTGGTAGTTTACTCCATCTTCAAAATATCAAGATAGAAATTTACCGAATGAGTCAATAATATTCGGAGGAAACAAGGGAATACGAAACCACGTTATGTTAATTTCTTCATAAGATCGATAAATGTGTTAAATGTCTTGGTGCTCCTTTGTCTTAAAGGAAAATAGTTTGAAATCTTTTTGTGTATACAAATAAATACTTACCGAAAGAACCTTCCGACGACGCCCATGCCAAATTGTCGCCTATTAGAATTATCAGCGAGAGGTTCCAGCATCGGAGTGTGTATCCTCGCGCCCCCTGCTCCCCAGGATACACTCCGCTCTGGCCTCCGGTACTCCACTCCACTTGAACCGATCGGGGAACGCGCCCTGAAACCAAAGTAATTACTGTCTTTTGTGGCATGTAATAGGAAACGGACTTGGAATTCATGGAAACTGGGCTCAGAAAACCTTAAACTGTCTATCATATTGCTGGGTAGAGATAGTCATTCGTAATAATATTCCCATACAAAGTAGCCCTCTTTTTATCGCCAGTTAATTAATATTAGGATTTAAATAAGGTGAGGTTAAGTACTATGGCGGCGCGCGTTCCAATTATACTAGAACATTTATTGCTTAATTTATTATAATCAATTAATTGCAAGAACACTCAACCTTATTATTTTACCATTTCACGAAAGCCTCTTACTCATTTAATAGGTAGGTACGACTAGATACAGCGTCGTTTGAATTAGCGATAGTTACAGATCATCTGCTTCTGGGAAGGGGAATAGAAGCGCTATATAGTCTATTGCTTACTCACGGTTGATTGAACTGAATTATATCAGGCCTCAATACATTTTCGCATATTTTTAGATGAGAAGGACGCCTTTCATCGGGAATGTTCACCTTGAGTTCTGAGTAGGTGTAGTCGGACGTGTAACGCGTGATTTTCAAAGTGTTTTAGTAAACACTCGTAGTTATAATATATAATATGTGCTATAAACATGACCTTTTTATTTGTACACCAGACACCAATAAACAAACCTATAAATATAAAAAATAATTCGCTGAGAACGATCCCTTTCAGACAACAATGTAGGGAAAGGAGAATACTGTAAGTCAAATTTGCTCGGTGGTGTGACGGAGATTATAAATAATTTTATAATTTTATGACTAAGAATTAGAAATACTTGGCCTTAAAACATAAATATTATATATGTCCATAGACTACAATTTTTAGACTACAACTTTATTGAAAAAAAAAAAACCTTCTGAACGCTTGTTCGAGTCGACGCGAGATCAATATGCTGGCGTTTATCTGGTCCAACGTTTAAGCATTGATATTCAAAGTGGCAATGCCGCCAGCATCTTGGGTACGCTGCCATCTGACAGTGGTTTAGAGCACTTGAATCTTCTATAGGCTGACATATCGACTTGTGGATTTTCACAGTGTTCTGTGACATAGTGTGTTGTACCTAGTTAGGGTAGATAGATAGTAGTATTATAGTTTAGTCTTATTTTACATATGCAAGTAGACAAGTAAAGCAGCTGTAGATAGTCCACGGCTGGACATAGACATCACGCACTGGAGGGGTTTACCAATACTCGCCACGCTTGGCAGGCGGGTTGGTGAGGGCAGTTCAATGTTTCAAGACGCTGGCCTGTTACAGCAACCACGGGTGGAGAGGGTGGGGTACTATTCTATAGCCGGTACTGCCACGGCACGGATAAGTGTATGAAACAAACTACATATAATATCATTATGTCGCTACCTATAGAAAATATGTATTTTGTACCATACAGCATCCCTTAGGTACATTCGTTATCAAAATTAGAAGCAATGCTTGAATTGCTGCTTGCACGCAGTGTTTGCTTAGCCACTTAGTATCCAATACGTGATTTTTGATACAACATAACATAACATACAATCACGCCTTTTTCCCGAAGGGGGAGGGTAAAGGTATACTACCAGGACTCCGTACCCATAGTACGTTTACTCACATTTCGTCAATATCCTTCTACCGGGCACAGTTCCAGACTCCAGGCAGTTTTTGAGATAATCACTAATGGAAAATCCAATATTTAACACTGCCCGACCTGGGGATCGAACTACGCCACCGAGGCAGTTTTGATACAAAAGCGCAATAATACCAATTTTGATCGTTTCGAATCTAATAATGGGCTTTTGGCAACACTCGAGTTTACTGCTAGAGATATTTTTCCCAAACTCTAGCGACTCTAATTACAAACTCGTCAGTACATTAACAATACTCATCTGACATACGAGTATTATTATAATCTGAAACATGAACTGATCTGATCATGACAGTCGATTAATTACGAAGACAAGCTATTTATACTTACGCATACGAGCCTAGTACCTAAGGTAAGATACCTAATAGCTAATAACTTGTCTAGTAACTAGAAACATTATCCAAGCAGATATTCGAAAGCTTAGGTGTTTATGTATAAATATCAAAATTTAGTATGTAGTGAGATTATTTTGAAATTTGACTTACGTTAGATAACCGAGATGTCATACGACGTTTTTCAACACACGTAGCGAGACAAAAAACATACTTATGCTAGTTTTATTTATACAAAAAAAATAATTAAAAACGTCTCTGCGTAATTTTATAAAATGTAAAGTTAAAAGCACTACTTAGGGCGTAATATTTGGCGGTTCGTGATATTGTGAACCTAAATGCGTCGCTATAACTGGTTACTTTTGCAAGCGACACGGTGTTGAAATCATGTTTACGGTACACCATAACTCTTCAAGATGTAGATGTAGATGTAGATTTTTATTGATAAAAAATAATTTTACATGTCAATGATCTTAATAATAAAAATACAATAAAAAATTATAGGAATACATTATATTATATTCTAATTCTTAAATAATATGTACTAGGTACTTGAATATTATTTAAAGTTTGGAATGAATTCCTCGACCGTATAGGGTGCTTTTTCAATAAAGAAAGCTCGAGTCATATATTTAAAAGTTTGCACGGTTTTAGCGTCACGTATAGGCTTAGGGAGTGCGTTGTATACCTTGACACCAATGATCCTGGTACACTTTCTCGATTTGACGAGCTTATGTGTCGGGACCATTAGGTTTCTGGCATTCCGTGTAGCGATGTCATGTGTATCACTATGTCTCGTGAATGTTGCGATGTTCTTGAACACATAAAGAACAGCGTGATACAAATACAAGGCGGGCATTGTCATTATCTTCATGCTTTTGAAAATGTCCCTGGCTGGAGTTCGTGGCGGTACTTTGGCGAGTATTCTTACAGCCCTCTTTTGCATTACAAAAGCCCTGTGCCAGTCCGCACTGTGTCCCCATATATCGATGCCATAAGCCAATATCGATTGGATAGTCGCGAAAAAGCAGTCTCTAGACGCTTGCTGCGATAGGACTCGTGCTACTCGTCCCAAAGCAAAGCATGCTCGTCCAAGTCTGTCACATAGAATATCAATATGGCCGCACCAAGTGATGCACCTGTCTATTCTGAATCCCACCAGTGTGAAGGCGTCGACCTGGCTTAATGTTTCTCCCACCATCATGACTTTTAGGTCTGGGTATCGTCGACCGGATAGGTTGAAGTGCATGATGTTGGTTTTCCTGGGGTTTATAGCCAGGCCATTTGTTCTAAACCAGTACGCAAGCTGCTGAGCTGTGTTATTTAGTTTTTGTTCCAGTTCTGATACGGTCGGGGCAGTTACTATCGCAGCAACATCGTCCGCGTACATTAATACCTGAGCATCCGGCACATTGTTTGGAAGGTCGTTCATTAGTAGGCTGAATGTTAAATTAGATACGGAAGAGCCCTGGGCGACACCAATATGGAGCTGAATTGGCCGCGACGAGATCTCTCCCCCAGCTGCAACCACAGTCTGCTCTCTATTCCTCATAAAATCATTCATAAGCATGAGAGTGGGTCCTCTGACGCCATAATAATCTAGTTTAAGCCCTATAAGGTTATGATTACAGACGTCAAAAGCGCGGGATAAATCGCAGCTGATGACTGCCACCTGCATCCCTCGCTCTCGCGCCTGCATTACCTGCCAGATTAACTCACGGGCCAGATCTGTCGTGGAACGTCCGGGGCGGTATGCGAACTGCTTGTCTGTAAGAGACTCTGTGCTGCAAAGATATTCATTGAGCCTAATACACAAACCTGCTTCCAACACTTTGGCTACAGCTGGTATTATAGATATAGGCCTGTAGTCTGTACAGTTCTCCTTATTGCCTTTCCCCTTATAGATCGGTGACACTTTAACGTTTTTTAACGCTGTTGGGAACGTATTGCTACTGATAAGAGTATTATATAAGTCCTTAAGAGGAGTCGCCAAGATTTCAGCGGCACTGCGTATTAAATAAAATGATATCCCATAAATATCTTTAGTATTTTTAGGAGAAATATTTGAAACTATTAATTTGTGAACTTCTTTTGATGTAAATGGTCGTAGCCGTATTGAACTAGCGGATGGTAGTCTACCTTTTTGTAGCATGTTCGACGCTTCATCCAAGTTGGCAACTGGAGCATTTGCAAGGCACGCGGCATGTGCAAATTGATGATTAAAGTAGTTGACTACTTCTAGCTTAGAGGTGAACGGCGACCCGTTATCCTTCCTTACATCATCAGTAAAATCATTCTGATTTATTACGTGAGGTTTAGTGCGTTCCCTCACTATCTTCCATAGCTCCTTTACCAAGTTAATATATTTCGAGTTATCTTGTTTGTCGCACCTACATAAAATGGAATGGTATCGCACAAAATAAATTATATACAAAAATATCTAAACACATCGTATCAGTTGACTTTACAACTTTAAAAATATATATACCATTTTTTAAATTAGAAAAACTGTTATTTGTGCCGTCATTTGTATCTAATTTATCTATGTTAAAAGAGACTTAAGGGACCGTATACGTAATTTTGCTGATTATGTGATTTTACAGACGTGATTTTACAGTTGAAATACTCAATTTTTTAAGTTTTAATGTATAAAATGAAAGATCGTTTTAATAAATAAATGAGCTACTTTTTTATTTTTATAATTTAATTTTGATTAATCGAACTCAAACCACACCGACTGTTTTGTAAATTTTGCTGTGAGAGGTTTGGAATATCACATATTTTTTAATCGTTTTGACGTCTTAGCGGTATGAAACAATTACAATTGTAGACACAAAAGCATGAAAACGTGGATGACACCTACTACGAGTCGTGGGTATACCTCTGCCTACTCCTTCGAGAAAAGGCGTGACTATATGTGATTTTAAATGTATGTTATGTTATGTATAAGTACCTTTATTTAAAAACGACTCAACAAAGATATACCTACTTACTATCTACCCTAACTAAATACACCATGCCATAGAACACTTCGAAAATCCAGTTTCAATATTCTTATTGTTTTATGAAACATAAAGCTAACAAATATATTATATTGAGCCAAACACTTTGTTCTTTAAATTATAATACAGTTTCTACTAAAGCTTACGTAATTAATATGTCAAGCTAATGTTACAGAATGAAGCACTAAGTTTGCTTCGTAGTAAAGTTATAACTTAAATTTGTAGTGCTGGAAGAGTTGCTTACCAAGGCGTTTAACTGGACGCTAACTTAAGTATATTGGATGAGTCTTTACATACTTATCATCGTATAAGATATTATGTAGGAGACAGTCATCAGGTCATACCTTGCAGTAGTCAGGACTGCCAAGCTTCCTAGCCTCGTAAGGCCCAAGATTTATTTAGTATTTCAAACTTATTGCTGCTGCCATTGCCTTTAATTTAATCGCAATAAAAGGATTAATTTGATAAGGATAAATTTGGGTCCGAAAGCATTCCTCACTTAATACAAAAAAAGATTCTGGTCCTTACGAGGCTAGGTATCATAGTTGTTCGCAAGCTCTACTGCCGATAATGAAGGCCCGCCCGAAAGTACATCTTTTGTTGGATACTTTTTGATTGAAAATTAAATAAAACTGAATTTATTTTTCATTGCTTAAAATAAAAATAACAAATATCTATTCCGATTATGAAAGTACATGATGTTATTAGTGCTAAAAAATGTATATTTTGACGACGAACACCTTACAACTACGGATATTTTCGTAAAGGAAATTGTAATGGATTCACATTTTTACCCTCTAGACCAAAAATTACAAAAGTATGTTTAAGAAAGGCAGGTTTCCTTGTTATTCGGTAACACGGTTTACAAACAACGGTTTGTGTAACTTCCCCTCAGGGAAAACGCCATACAACGGAAATATTTGTATGAGTACCTTCAACCATTTCATAACACGTGAACGGCGGCGGCTAAACAATTACGGTCTTTGAAATTAACTTTTTTGGTAAATTTCAATACGTTTTCACAGAAGTTTCTTTTACGTTTATACTACAACTGTTATTATTATGCTGTGCTATTTTTTATATTAAATAGGTAGCGTTTGACCCCAATCTCACCTGATGGGAAGTGAAGACGAGGCCTAAGATGGAGCACGCTTTCCTATAAGATAATAATTCACTCTTCTCTTGAAGACCCAAATATCGTATTCAGGTGGGAAGACGTACGCCGGTAGAGAAGTCCACTCCTTAGTGGCCCTTGGAATGAAAGTAGCGGCATGGCGTTTGAAACGGTTGAGTGAAATATCGACAAGGCCACCCTTACAGGAGTGACGCCTTGTCGTTTCCCTGGATGTTCGATTATAGAATGGTCATGGGGAGACATTACTAGTAAAGAAGCGGCACTCACCTCCTTCCGCCACTTTACGACCCTTCCACCAGGCTGTCAACGAGGCAATAATGCCCGTACTTAGCACACATTTTTTTTTATGATAGTGAGTGACAAGACGAGCAAATCAGGTGCTTGATGGTAAGCATCATAATTACCCATCACATATCAGACACAGTGCCACCTAGTGTTTTAAAATTCAAAATTCCGCGCGACACTGCACTGCGCCTGTCACCCTGAGATATGAGTTGTTGAATCTCATCATGCCCAGTAATTTCGCTGGTAACATTGCCGTTCAGACCAGAACAACGTAATGTTTACACATTACGCTTGACGGATGAATAACTGGCAAAGGTGTGGTATTTCCCCAGGCGGCCCCCAGCATAAGAGGCCTACCACTTTGCGCACGGGCGTGACGGTTTGTATGGAGTGATGGGGGTCTTGGCTGGACATAGGCCTCCACAATAAGGGGGTCTTGAAAATACTAGCCACGCTTGGCAGGCGGGTCGGTGAGCGCAGTTCAAAGGTTTCACAGAGGACGCTACTAAACCTTAGCCGACTTTTACGGCAACCACGGGTAAGAAGGGTGGGGTACTATTCTATTGCCGGTGGCGCCACGGTAATATCTTAAGTATATCATAATTGTTTACACCCTGCTGGATCCTTAGTTTTAAATGCAAAGGCATCGTTCCCGTGAGAATTTTGGTAAAAAACGTATGTCAATTTGTCTTTCTCAATCTCACTCAAAATCATCAAATCAGTTCAGAGGTTCAGACGTGATAAAGACTGATAGACAAACGCAGTTACTTTCGCATTTGTGATTTACTGGCGTAATTCCCGTGACTTCCCGTGTAGCATCCTTGGCCCAGCGAAAGTTACCAGGCTTTAAATCAGGAGTCCCAAGATCGAAACTCACATGTGGACTTTTCTTCTGGGCGCTACCGTATTTCGGATGGCACATTAAACTGTAGCTCCTGGCTGTTACCTATAAGATATGTAAGGGGCAGTCATTATGTCATATCGGAGGCCTAAATATAATATGGGCTATCCACATAACTCATATGAATTGACTCGAGCAGTGTAATTCTGTGAGAGTACAAATTGAAATTATTATTATTATTATTTGGAAATCCCTTGTTATAGACAAGGAAATATATGTACAAAATTTCAACTTTCTAGGGTTGATACTGTACGTAGATGAATAAGCGTGTCAGTCAATCAGTCAGTAATTTGATTTTATATCACACTAGTAGAGTGATTTTAGTACATTTATTAATGAGTAAGTAGGTTTATAAAATATCCAAATTAAGTCCAAAATAAAATCAAAATAAGTCTGATTTCATCTATTAAACTTCAGCCGTTCATAAGGGCGTTTAAATCAAAAGCAATCACGAAGCGAAATATGAAATTCATTAAAATTAATGGCACCTTTCTGTGCAAAATGAGAGAGTAAAGAATATCAGGTCAGTGAAATTGAAGACGCTGACGTCACAGGCTTTGTGTCTATCCCCCTCTATCCCTGTCTCTCAGGGCTGCCGGAGCGAGACGGATGACGTCACAGGTCGTCACGTAACGAGAGCAACATTGACCACATTTTATAATAAGACTGTAACATTTTCAGCCTGAGAAAGTTCCGAAATAATCTGATATTTAAATTTTAGATACCAGTGTGCATTTGCGCAGTTGATTAAATCTAGCTTGTAAGTTATTCGTAAAAAGTATTCTTACCGAATCAATGTGACGATAAATGCAAAATGTATACCCTATATAGTTTGTATTCTCGTTCACGACAACGTACTCTTAAGTTTATAAGTTTATTTTTCACAAGGCATCAAAAGCATCAAGGCATCCTTGTGAATCCCTTAGGTCACGATATGGGGACCGCAAATTACTTAATTTTCAGAAATGTGTGCGATTTAGGGGTCACGAAACTAGGACCGCGAATTATTTACACTGGGTTACGATTTACGAGCACAAATCACTTACAGCATGAACAGGATCAGGATCATTGTGTTGATCCGACACGCAGGTACCTGCTGAGAGGCAAAGAGACGAGTCCCTTGTTGACTTGGCGCCAGAGCTCGGCTGACTTTGGCCAAGCTGATGGAGGGGGAGTGAGCTCAACCCGGATGTTCCAGGTATAGGAACTTTTGGAATTTCCTCGCAAGGAAATTAAGGATCACGGATTCACGAACACTCTCAGTTTTTGGAATTATTTGGATAGTGGCGATCCCGAGACAATACGGAAGATTCGCGGGATCCCACCGCTGCCACCAAAATGTTACACCGGTTAGAGATTTTGATGTTTTAAAAAAAACTGAATTAAATTGACTAAAAACCGTATAATCAAAGAAGGAAGACTAAAATAAAAAGATGAAGTTTCGGTAAAGCCTTGTGTTCTAAATGGATAGGAGAGCTCGACTGGGTGTCTCATGGGAAAGGGAATACGATCTTAGTTAAAATGAATGCAATGGCAGAATTAATGTGGTGTTAGCAAAAGGGGTTGCACTGGGTGCTCGTACGTTTTCTCAGCATGTGCAATTTGAAACAACAAAGATAGAAAGACATACCTAAGACCGAAGTGTGAACGAGACTACAATTAACTTTACTGACGAATTTTGACCTAATGGGACCTAATTTGAGCTTTCCATTTTGACAATTGAGAAGCCAGCACCTTATGAATATTAATAACAAATTTATTTGATAGGTGATAAAAGGTGACACCTATAAATAGGTAGGTAATAGGTACATGGTGGGTAGGAACCCTTGTGCGAGTCCCATTCGCATTTGACCAACATAACATACGTTCACGCCTCTTTCCCGAAGGGGTAGGCAGAGATGTACCCAGGACTCAGTCCCATGTAGATACACCCACATTTCGCCAGTATGTTATTGGTCCCATGTAATAGGGGGCGAGCCTATTGCCATCTACCGGGCACAGTTCCAGACTCCAGGCAGTTATTGAGATAATTCCTAATGGAAAAATCCAATATTTAACACTGACTGACCTGGGGATCGAACCCGGGACCTCTTGATTGGCAGTCGAGCATGCGCCCTCTACGCCACGGAGGCATTTGACCAGTTTATTAGTTATTCAGTTATTCTATTATGTGGTGCATTAATAAAGAGTTTATCTATATATCTATATACCTATCATGTCAGAAGCCTTTTAACCGACGACTCTGGCCACACATCGATTTTTTATTATTATTCGATTCAAAGACGACGAAATTAGGTACCTCTCTTAGGTAGGTACCTCTTTATTGTTAACTTTAAATTAACGGTTGCATTACGTCGCATCTTAGAGCCCCATAACAAAGGATAACGCTACTCGCTGTATAAGCTTGCTTTTATGCATACTTACTACAAATGGTTAATTTTACACGTTGTATTAAATTTTGTTCATGTAGCTGTTAGGAAAAAAATTCTATTATAACTGACTAAAATATCACTTAAAATGAATAAAAGCTCACCCTTTCGCCCCATCTGTTACATCAGCCTCTTCCTGATGCTGAGTCAGAGGCGACGCTGAGGTCGGCGGCGTGAAGAACACGTCGTCGATCTCCGTGTCGTCTTGCGGTGACATCGCGGTCCCTCTGAACGACCGCGACCACTGCGCTGATGTCGACTGCCGAGACTTTCTCGTCACAGCCTGTTGGGAAGACTTATGATTAGATACAGGCTTTTAATATTATAGCTCTTTGGAAATATCATCGCAAAAATTTTCCCTTCGTTGGCCTTATTGCGCAGAGACATCGGGTCTCTGATGAACTTTTCAAATTGATACCGGCGTCACGGTTCTATCACCGTACTAGCCGTCATCGCCTGAGAGCTCATCTGCACATAATTGATACGAGGACGTCGCACACTGCGAGATTATCTCATACTATTCTGCCGTGCAAACGGTGGAATGATCTCCCTGCAGTCTTCCCATTGAGCTACAGCATGGCGCTCTTCAAAAGGAGAGTGAATAGAGTCTTGAAGGGTCGACAACATACTGGAAATACTCTGGTGTTGCAGCTATATTAAGCCGGCGGTAACCGCTCGCCATCATGCGGCTCGTTTGCTTGTTTGCCACCTATGGCATAAAACCGCTGACAATAAGGTTTACTGCATTCGTGCGTGTAAATGTGTCTCCTCACCCCCAAAAAAATAACATCAAATAAGGAGAAGTAGTGTAGGGCCATTCCTTGGTGTTATTGTTTATACAATATTTTTAACATATTAGGTATATCTTTATAGTGTTTATGTAAAAAAAAATGAGATGTTCTCGGAATATAAGGGTGTTCCTGCTATTATCTATAAAGAATTACTAATTCATTTAATGTTTTATGCAATCCGAAGCATTCCTTTTTACTATTATTATTTTATTATCAATTAAATATTCTGACATACAATTTTGACACTATTATTATTATGACATAAATGGTTTAAAGTTTTATTAATGATTGCGTGATTTAGAATTTTGTTTTATAATTAATTCTCCTATAATTTATTAATTTACCTATTTCGCACGCTTTTAGGAGGCTAATGTCCTGGCACTATTATTATTTCGACTATTTTTAATTAAGAACCCAAAGGTTCTTAACTATTGTAGGTAATAAATAATAGGTAACAAATACCTACCTACATTCCTGCATTCACATTTCATTTCAAATCATTTCATTTCTATATTATATTTCCATTTTATACGACATAAATAATATTTATACACAGGACGCACAAAATATAAAGCCATCAGCGATCAATGAGGCAAAAAGTCGACGCTATCGCACATTTTACGATAGCTGGCTTAAAAACTCCATGTTGGTGTCCCGGAAGCAGAAGTATTGGGAACCTTTCGCAGTGCTCCTTCGATATTGCTCGACAAGAACCGTCTGCACCATTATTTATGACGCCATAACGGTCGGTTCGATCCCGGAGACATCGCTTTTATAATTTATCGCACGGAAATATCTTAGCCTAATTCGCTGCCATATATTATTATAATAAAAAATCTTTGAAGGATATTCGCATACTTTAGATGTATATTGGTATAAGTAAGTATGACATATAGTCTGCCTGCGAAATTTGTGACGATGGACTTATGATACTGTTTTATATCTTCTAATTATATTTTATTTCATACAATTTGATTTAGATTTTTTACTTTAAACTATTTTATATGAAATCAAGTCTTATATTTTATTTTATTTAAATGTGTATTTTATTTTATATAAAATTAAATTGGTTCTTAATATTATGTATGATAAAATATTTATAATAAAACACATAATGAAATTGTAATTATTGAGAAACATCACTATAACTATTAATAAAAAATACCCTATGTCTTAAAATCGTAATCAAGATATGCATCATGAGTATATTTTCCTTTCCGGTTGTTTGGAAGAAATCGCTTTAAACTATAAGACCGCCACTTGTACTAGCCTAATATTAATATAATTATTATCCTTTATGTTTGTGTCCTACGTATGGTGTACAATAAAGTGTTTATCTATCTATTTATCTATGCATTTGATCCTGCAATAATACCAGCCTCGAAGTTCCATCTTGAGTCTAACGATATAACAAGGTTCACGACTTAACGTTATACAATCAAGTACAAGCTTAGTATAATAACTTATGAGCTACGAGTAACTTCCGCTACAGGGGTGCTACGAGATTGCTACGCCGTAGTTCCGTATCTCTACTAGCTACAAGCCAGCGGTGCGTGGGAACTTCAAGATTCTACAAAACTTGTTATATTATTTTTACCATATTCATAAGTTATTACTAATGTTATTGCGTTGATATTATATTGACTACTGAAATCATATCATGGTCGAAATGAATAGATGCGACTTATTAAAGTAGATTTTTTTATATTACAATTTTGACTTGCTATATTTCGAACTGGTATAAATTAGATACTTATAGACTTAAATTATTATATAGCACTTATGTATGACCATACGGTACTCATAGTAGGTACTTATTTTTGTCTACTTTTGCTGGGGGTGAGGTAAAAAGGTACACATTCACATTATCACACAAACAAATGCAATAATCCTTATGTCACAGAGCGCAATATATTGATTGATAACATATATGGCCTACTCTGTACAACATGACCAACAGAGAGGAAATCCTTGCGATGTCATATCCGTAATGCTACAGCACTTATCGTATATTCAAAGCCTCGTGTGTATTACGAGAACGAGAATAATCATGTCCATTTATATATCCTACCAGTGTGAACAGTGAACACAGTAGCTTTGCCCGCTCGCAATTGTGAAATATGAGAGTTTTAGATCAAAACTTTGACGCCCTTTTTGGCCCCCTTACAATGTGAATTTTCAAAAATCCTTACCTAGGACACATCCAGACAACGAAAAGAACCTACATTCCAAATTTCTAGTCTCTAGGGTCAGTGGTTTGGACTCTGCGTTGCTTGTAAGTCAGTACATCATTTAGGCTTTTACAATATATAGTGATTTAGATCTGGGCAGGCGTATGAGGGAGAGAGGAAGAGATGCTCGTTCTTGCCTGTACCTAGCCCAGCAGATTTCGCTAGCTATTCAGCGGGGGAATGCAGCCAGCCTGATGGGTACCTTTGGGCGTGACGGTGTACGGGACCGCGAACGATGGTAGCCTATTTATGAAGTTTTATTAATTTAAGACTTATATTTTAAGAGTATTCGTTGCTTATCTTACTATTATCCTTCTAATAATATTATAAATGTGAAAGTTTGTGAGGCTGGATGGATGGATGTTTGTTACTCTTTCACGCCAAAACTACTGAACCGATTGGGTTTAAATTTGGAATGTAAGTAGATTAGACCCTGGAATAACACATAGGGTATATTATCCCGATATTCCCATGGGAACGAAGACTACGCGGGTGAAACCATGAGTCACAACTAGTAATATATTTAATAAAAAACCTATATTCCTATTTAGAAGAATAATTTATGATATATAATTACTACTCATTTTCATTTACCTACTCACACCGCGTCAAAGAAAAGTTTATCATAATTAAAAGTAATTTTCTGGTCTCGGGGCGCTCAAAGGATCGCCATTAAAACATAGTGTTGGTTGGTTTAGGATTTCACAGTCGTCAAGCGCTTTTAGCGCTGTTAAAACATCGAGACCAACTTCGTCGGATATTTACCTAACTTTTAAATGGTCTGAAACTAGGTTAGCTGCTTACTGTACCTAACACCTGTGGCCTATTAACGCTCCAGCATATAATATGCTGTCCGTCTCAACTATTCATATAGCCTAAAAGGTTATAATATTCTATTCATATGCTTAGATACATATTTCGGGTTATTATGATATCGAGTTCAAATTGTTTGAAAATTTACAAGCTAGCTCTGCATAGTTTTATAAGTCTCAGGGCCTCTTTCACCATCCTCGAGTAAAGTGTTGATTAACTACTCACAGATTAGTGCTACTCGGCAAGTAGAAGTCTCAAGTAACTTTGGACAGTTTCACAAAAAAAGGCCAGTTTATGTGCCGATTAGCTTATGGCGCAGTGCTAATTTCATAATGTCCGAGACATTATGAAATTAGCACTGCGCCTTACTCCCCACTTTAATAGAAGAGTAGCTTACTCGGCACTTTACTCGAGGATGGTGAAAAAGGCCCTTATTATAAATAATTATCGTAAAAAAATATAATTCAAAGCAACACACCCACTCTTAGTATTATCTTGCTGGTACGTGTTAAAAATTACTCGTATAAATATGCGTACAAGGCGGAATGACGTAGTTAAAAGAAGTGAAAATTAGTCAAACTCAATAAATAATTCCTCTCAATGTACCCGCGCAGTAAACCAATTTTAGTACCATAGGTAACTCCGATCTATACATATAATGGCAAAGTAGAGCATAACACGTGCCAAAAGGTTGCCATGTTGTTGGTCGATCGATTTTGAAAATAATTAAAGCCCATGTGACATTTTGTTCACGTAACATACGATCTAAAGGCACAAACAAGGACTGCCGATCGGTATTATTTATTGAAACTCACCCCACCTATTGAAATAATTAGGGGAAAACTTTGTTTTGAACAGCGGGAGACTTACCTAATCAATTAGAGAAATTAAGATACTTTCTCGGACAAGGTTGTGATAACGTGATGGAATACTACTAAAGACTCATTCGGTTTGGAAAGGCAAAATCAGCAGAAAAATTCAGGGGATTACAATACCTAAAATTTAAAAGTCTATCTGTAAACGAAGTAAAGAATGCTGTCTTGCTCTTTTCTTTACACTTAAAGCCTGTAAATATTTTCCAGAATTACATTTTTAGCCCCAATGAGTGGATAAAAAGAAGAGTACTTACAGTAACAACATAGGAGAGGCCGGTGAGAGTGAGCCTCGCGACGCTATCCTTGCCGGGTAGCGGCAGTGAAGGCGCTGCGGGCTCCTCAAGCGACGCCGGCGCGGGCAGCACGTCGGGTCGCTCGCGGGCGCGCCCCCGGGCCTCCCTGGGTGCTGCGCCCGACGCTCCATACATACTGCACGCAAATATTACAATATATTTCTTTCATACTATGAGATACTCTGAGGCCTGCCGCGGTCTGAGTGTTACCTACTCGCATGTAAAGGACCAATATTTATTTTATTACTAGTATACTCGTACCTATAGATTAAGTTATGACTGTAGCGGGATTTAAATAACGTTTCAAAGATTATTTCTCAACTTACTTTAAGCTATTTATTATGTTATATAACGACTTAATTCACGTATATGAATACCACTCACGGTAGTTTTCAAAATCGTATACTTTAAGCTAGTTTAAAACTGTAATCCGATTGATAAATGGAAAGATTTAGATGACGAGGCAGTGGCCAAAACTAAGTTTTGGCTTTTGATATATGATGATGATGAATATCTGATGATGATGAATAGGTATTTCCTATAACATTAGGTAATTCGAGAAAATTAATTCCCTGTTATACCTTTATAATATTACATTTGTTTGGCCACACATTGGATATATTTTCATCAATGTTCACTATGGGTACAATATGTGGATTGCTACATACAATCACGCCTTTTTTCCGAAGGGGTAGGCAGAGATGTACCCAGGACTCAGTCCCATAATAGTAGGTACACCCACATTTCGCCAGTATGTTATTGGTCCCATGTAATAGGGGGCGAGCCTATTGCTATCTACCGGGAACAGTCCCAGACTTCAGGCAGTTGTTGATATCATTCCAAATGTAAAAATCAAATATTTAATACTTTGCCTGACCTTGGGATCGAACCTCATGATAGATGAGCTTGCGCCAACTACGCCACCAAAGCAGTGATTAAAAATTGTAGTCATTTCCCATATTCCAATTTACAGATTGTTAGGTTATAGGATACAATGTTATTTGGTGCAAACATGCCTATTGCACTGATGCAAAGGTACCCGTCAATTTGTGACCGCCGCGTAAGTAGAAAACACAAAGTTCCTGAAAAATGACGAGGGCTGCCCAATACATTCTCATCTTTAATTTAGAACGTGGCAACATCAAAGGCGGTTACTGTACGCACCCGTAAAACAAACAGCGTTTTACGACTTCTGTAAACAGGAACCTGGTAACAAATTGCGCTTTTTCGTACAAAAAATACTGTTTCCCTTGTCTATTTGATGTGGAGCGTTTATCCTAGCAGGTGTTTATTACTTGTGCTTTTACTAGAGCATGTTTTACTTTTTAATAAGAAAGAATACAAAGGAAAACATGCAAATATATTTACTAGTGTATGAATTAATCAAAATTGCCCCAATTTAAAAGGTACCTATACGAGTTTATTTGGATCTGTTGAATATGTTAGCATACGAAAAATATAAGTTAATAATTATAATAACCCATATGAGATTTTTTTACGAAAAAAAGGAATATAGGCATTGATTTAAAGAAAAGGGGAGAGAGGGTACGTTCTCCCAGCGCTTACTCAACAACTGGCACGTGCAATTCACTCAGTCTGAAGTATGCCCAGTGACATATAATGAACAACAAAGATAGAAAGACGTACCTAACGCCAAAGTGCGACCGAAACAACAATATTATTCGCTAGTATGACCTTACTTTACTGACGTACGTGGACCTAATAAGACCTAATTTGAACTTTCCATTTTCGAGAAGCCAGTACTTCATCTCCCCTTTTCTTTATATCAATGAATATAGGTATAGTAAAAAAATGTGTACACATTTTATACACAGCTAAATTGTGGTTATAACCAGGATTTATGCTCACATAAAATCACAAATGCTTCCACAAACAATATCCACAGCGCAGCTTCACAGCGAGCACACTCACAGCAGAATATTTAAGTTCTAGAACGTTCCAGTTGGTAATTCAATATAGAGTTCCGAGTAAAATTAACAACGACATTAATAAGCTCGCGACTTGACTGAGAGACTCTAAGCTACTAACAACACGTAGCCACCTACTTCCTGCCACTGTTCATTAGAAATTGGTTACAAATCAAAAGCTTTTGTGGTATTATTTCAATTAAATAATAGATTGTGATGTATTCTTGAGAGTTCAACGTTTTGGCAAAATAATAATGGATCAATTGAAAGGTGTGGTATACGGTCTCCTTAGTCGTTCACTCTTGACAGAGTGGTCGTGGTTGATGACTCTGCATTTTCATTGGCTAAAGCAACCCTCGCGATGTGCCTCCACTTGTTGCGGTTCTCAGCGTCTCGGGAACTCTGGATTATGGATGTTTGTGTCGCAGCTTTTATAAGGTCTGTCCAGCGCGTAGGTGATCGACCGCGTGACCGCTTGCCCTCCACTTGTCCCTGGACAACGAGTCGTTCCATGGAGTGTTCGTTACGAACCACGTGTCCGAAATATTTGAGAATTCGTGTTTGCACAGTCGACGATAATCTCTGTTTGATTTTTAGTTCCTCCAGGATTGAGACGTTGGTTCTAAACGCTGTCCAAGGAATCCGCAGCAGTCGCCGCCAGCACCACATCTCGAGAGCATCGATTTTGCGCCGGTCTTTGAGGCGAATCGTCCACGTTTCTGCACCATAAAGAAATATGGGGAAGACTAAACTTCTCATTAGGCGGACTTTCGTGGCTTTTGTAATATTACGGTTGCACCAGACTCTTTTCAGCTTGTCAACGGCAGATCGTGTGATAGCACATCTCCTTCGAATCTCGTCTTCACAACCTCCAGTGTTTGTGAGAGTGGAACCGAGGTACACATAAGACTGGACAATCTCGCAGTTGCCAATCATGGATATGTTAGGATGATTTAGTTCAGCTCTGTCCACTATCATCATCTTGGTCTTTTCTCTATTGACCGATAGTCCGAAGGAGAGGCTTGTAGTCTCCAGACGTGTCAGCAGGTGTTCCATATCGTCTTTTGTCTGTGCGAGAAGAGTAGTATCGTCGGCATACCTCAAATTTGATATCTTTCGGCCTCCCACTGAAATGCCTTTGTCCCATTGTTCCAGAACGATTCTCATAATACATTCCGTATAGATGTTGAACAGGAGTGGAGAGAGTATGCACCCCTGCCGGACACCAGAGTGTGTATGAAAGCTTTTCGAGTCAACGTTGTCAATCCGAACAGTCGCAGTTCCGTCCTCGTAAAGTCGCTGTATGAGACGAACTAGGTGGATTGGTACTCCCATTTGAATGAGTACGTCCCATAACATATGCCATTTTACGGTATCGAAGGCTTTGCGAAAATCGATAAAGCAGATGTAGAGTGGGATGTTAAACTCTCTAGACTTTTCGATTATTTGTCGCAGAATCAGTATCTGTTCTCTTGTTCCACGACCCTTGACAAATCCCGCTTGCTCAATAGCTATTTCGGGATTCAAAAAAGCTTGCAATCTTGTATTGATGACATGAAGGAGTACTTTACTGGCGTGTGTAATTAAGGCTATAAGTCTGTAGTTGCCACACTTCTTTGTTGATCCCTTTTTGTGCAGTGGTATGAACACGGAGTGAGCCCAGTCTCGAGGCCACTTTTCTGTCTCCCAGACGCGGTTGCAGATAACATGCATAATATCAACTCCGTATTCACCCATCGCTTTAAAGATCTCTATAGGAATGACGTCGGCTCCCACAGCCCTATTCCTCTTCAGGTGATCAATTGCGGCACGAACTTCACTTTTCAGGATTGATGGTTCCATAGCATAATGTGAGAGTGTACTTATGTCACATGATGGTGTTATGCTACTATCGCTAAAAAGTTGCTCGCAATATTCCCTCCAAACACCCACAATATCCTTGATTTCTGTTACAGTCACTCCATTTGAATCCTCAATAGCCCAGGTTTTCGGTTTGAATTGACGCGTTATGGTCCGAATCTTCTTAAATAAATCTTTAGTTTCGTGGCGCTCTGCATTTTTTTCTAATTCTTGGCAGATGTTTTTGAGCTGGTTATTACGATCTCTGCGAGTAGAAGATTGGATTTGTGCACCCATCAAATTCAATTCCTGGACAGATGCCCCCCTGGCCTTCATCTCACGACGGTGCTCTACTAGACGCCAGGTGTCGTCTGTCATCCAGTGTTGGTGTTTACCTTTAGTTCGGGTAGGCTGTGACGAGCGTACAGTCTTTTTTATGTGCTCTTTTGCGGACTGCCAGAGTGATTCGGGGTCATCATCAAGGGCTAGTGACCTCCATGTGCTGTTATCGGCTGCCAGTTGGTTCTTAAAAGATGTGTGATCCACTATTTCAAGCCTCTTGTTCGGTTTACGAGGTATGGAGTTGCGTAACTTAAGTTTGAGGTTACATACGAGAAGTTGGTGGTCAGATTGACAGTCGGCTCCGGGCAATGTGTGTACGTTCATAATAGAACTTCGCCATCTAGATCTTATAAGTATGTAGTCAATCTGATTCCGGTGATTTCCATCAGGGGACGTCCAGGTGTACAGTCTTCTGCGGTGTTGCTGGAATACTGTATTCATAATGGTGAGATTGTTGTCGGCTGCGAATTGGAGTAATCTCTCCCCTCTAGCATTCCTTTGGCCGAGACCATAGTTGCCTACAATATTCCGCAAACCCACATCCATGCGTGTGTCTCCCACTTTTGCGTTAAAATCTCCAAGCACGATCAATAGTTCTCTACTTGGTACTGTTGTTATTGAAGATTCAATGTCATTGTAGAATTTTTCTACGTCTTCATCTTTCGACGTGCTGGTGGGCGCATACACCTGTATAACATTCAGCGGGGTGGGAGATGCATCGAGCTTCATTGTTATAATTCTGTTGCTGACAGGGTTATAGCCTAAGACCGCTTTAGTCCATTGTTTGGGAATTGCAATGGCCACTCCAGCGAAGCTACTAGAGTCATCACCTGAATAATAGATAGTATGCTTATCCAAGTCTCGGTGGCCACTACTTTTCCAGTGAGTCTCGCTTAAACCGGTAATGGTGGTGTCGCATCGTTGGAGCTCATAATCCAAGATGTGTAACTTACCCTCATCACGGAGTCCTCGTACGTTCCAAGTGCCTATACGGATGTTCTTGCGTAATTTGATTTGTTTTCTTCCAGTATCATCTTTCCCGGGAGATGCCTGGTTGCCTACATTCCCTCGGCCGGTAGCCAATTTCACACTGTGAGTCCCGGTAAACTCAGAGCGCCGGTCGCTACGCGGATCGTCAGGCAAACGTACTTTTCTATTGTCTTGCATTTTTATCATTCAACTCTCGTGGGAATCAGTAATGTAGTAGTATCCCGTTGCTTTCTACATCGCGGTACTACAGACTCAATGTCCGTAGAAATCTGTTAGTGAACCAATTCAGAACATATGGTTCCTGCGCTTCACCACAGTACTCCCAGGAGCCGGGTTAATGGACGTGTATGAACCCCCGCCCAAAGACGGTATACGGTAGACTTATTGAAAATTGTAAAAATCCTTGTTTCAGTTTTTCATTTTATAACGATTTGCCTTGATCTGTTCGTTGTTTTTTTTATTTGATTGGGTCCAATTTAGTGATTGAAATTATACTTCTCCTATTGACCTCATATGGATATGGTTGTTATGGATTGCTATGATGCACACCTTCAGTTCTGGTAAAAATACAATAAAACGTTTAATATAAATATGGGACAACTTCCACGCACGGTCACCTGATCCCAAACTAAGCTAGAAGCCTGTATACTATAGTAACAAAATGACTGATATACATACTTATATATAAGCTTATAACACCCAGATCAGACAGACATGCTCATGCGCACAAATGTTTGACCTGGTCGGGGATCGAACCCGGAACCTGCGGCTCATAAGGCTGGGGCACTACCGGCCGGTCTAAGTTTAGTTGAGTTTTTACTTGTTTGATTCCTAGTCAGCAAAATTTCAAAAAGAATTAACCATTTTATAAGGAATAAAAATAATGTCAACTTTACTGCTACACGCGAGATCAACCATAGCCGAGCAAATCTAAGAAGTACATTTTGACATTTCATCTTTTCAATCTTTGAGAGAGAAATAATAACTTTGCATAGGCGTAACTCACAAAATATCAAACCTTCGCCGTTTTTTTTATTATAGTGAGTGACAAGACGAGCAAATCAGGTGTCTGATGGTAAGCATCATGATTGCCCATATCAGACACAGTGCCAGCCAGTGTTTTAAAATTAAAAATTATGCGCGACACTGCACTGCGCTTGTCACCCTGAGATATGAGTTGTTGAATCTCGTCATGCCCAGTAATTTCGCTGGTAACATTGCCCTTCAGATCGGAACACAGTAATGTTTCCATATTACTGCTCCTCATTACTCGAATGAATAACTGGCAAAGGTGTGGTACTTTCCCAGGCGACCCCCTGCAAAAGAGGTCTACAACTACAAAAAAAACATGTTATTATGCTTTTCATTACAAGATGTACAATAAGTATTCTTAATCACTAAATATAATTTCAAATCCTTCATTCAATCAAGGCAAAACAACAACCCTCAAACGGTACTTAGATTTGCTTGGCTGTAGACCAATATATCACAAAATCTATTGGTATATAGATACCTATAATGCCGTGAATAAGAACAGTTGTTATTAATTAATTCCATACATACCACTACACGAAATATCTAGAAAAGTCTGTTGGTTTTAATTATAGAATGTCGACCAGACAGAATTCTGAGAACATTATTTGCAAGCATTTCTTGAGAGCTGGAATTAAACCAGCTTGTAATGGTAGTTTGCCTTTTAAAATAATTTGAATAGAAAGAATTTTCGTAACAATTAACCAACAATACCTCACAAAACATTTAATTTATCATTTCAGTACAATAACATCGGTACCTGGATTATTCAACAGCCGCAACAAAAATTCCGCATATCCACTTAAAACATTAAATACAGGCTGCTCAATGAACGCGGAAATTATGAGAAAACAATGTCGAACTGGTACAACGGAAATTGAATTTTGTATCCGTTTCGTTCAGTTTTGACGGGAACATACGAGTAGGAAGCAAGTTAGCCTATAGCGTTGTATGCTTAAAATTTCAGAGCACATGCTGTAGACATACCAACTCGTATTATTCTGTGTATTTCACCTTAAATTTACTGTGGAGTGAGGTCGCTCCCATAGGAACAAACATATTCATTATTTATATGAAAACGTGTACATTTTTCTCGTAGGTCACATATTATGTTAAATAACCACTCTGCGTGAATAGAGTAAATATGTTTACGCAATAATAAATTGGTTGAATTGAATTGAGCAAAAGCAAATGCTGGAATTTTCTTTGGCAAGGGTAGACAAGGTACTACAATAAATATTTAACAGTACTACAAATTACGACCTTTTCTCTCCTTGATCAAATGTCTCGGGTTACTGCTGCTAGGAGGCACTAAGCAAACGAAAGCTCTTTATCTTTATTATTGGTTTTCTTTAATATTCAGGCTTTTGTTTTTAAACTTATTACGTTAAAAATTAGACGGTTTCTAGATTTTGGAAGATCTGAAAATTCTCTCTCTTAGGGGGATTTTCCATTAGGCACGTCTAGCTAAGTATGTTACCTAAACACATACGTTCACGCCTTTTTCCCGAAGGGGTAGGCAGAGATGTACCCAGGACTCAGTCCCATGTAGATACACCCACATTTCGCCAGTATGTTATTGGTCCCATGTAATAGGGGTAATATGTTACCTACCTTAAATTATAGAAAAACTTACAACTTACTATGATGAAAACGAGTAGTCGTGCGGAAATATGAATACCTATATTATATTATACAATGTGTTAAAAAAGGTGAAGTAATACGTAATCGTAAAACTGGACAACTTTCAAATCACCGAATTATGATATAAAAAAAAAAACTAACAACAACAAAAAGTCGGATCGGCAAATTTGTATGGCAAGACAAAATTTTTTTTGCGTATTATTAAATTTTTAGTTTCCTTATGCCACTGTATTTTTTTTCTCTATTATTGAACTACGTATATAAGATTTTTATCTCTATGAAATAGTTGACAGCCTCGTTGGCGCTCAGATGGTAGTAACTTTGCTTTCTGTGCCGCAGGTCCCGGGTTCGATCCCCGGCCAGGTCAAACATTTGTGAGCATGAGCATGTATGTTTGATCTGTGTCTGGATGTTATAAGCTTATATAAGTATGTATATTGTATATCAGTCATTTGGTTACCATAGTACAGGCTTCTAGCCTAGTTTGGGACTAGATGACCGTGTGTGGAAGAAAAAAACAGTTGTTTTTATCAAAAGTTAAAAATAAAATGATAGGGACATAGTTTAGTTCATCTTCTAAATATCAGGACATTAATGTATATCAGGACATTAATGTATCAAATAGTTTTATTATATTCGGAGGAAGCAGGGGATTAAAAAACATCGATTTGGTAAATTTTCCGCAGGATTGTTTCAAACTTCTAAGAAGTCTTTCTTGTAGCACATGTAGTCACATAGTCTACTACAACACACATATTACACAACACATATATAAACTATGTAACACATAGTTCCGTACCTCAAATGGGAAAAAAGGTACCCTTTTAGGATCACTTTTTTTATCTGTCCGTCTGTCTGTCCGTGTGTCAAGACACTTTTCAACGGGAACGCGTGGAGGTATCAAGTTGAAATTGATATCAACTACTCAGATCTGCGGTCCCTTGTGGCTGTAAAAAATCATACATCTAAGTTAACGCAATCAAAAGTTATGGCCATTTTACTGCATATTTCCATACTTTACGCAAGGAACTATTAGATGACGCTGTATGTTCATGGTATCTAGGTACGGAACCCTACACTATGTATACATACGCATGCCTTAACAATGTATTTTTAATGATTACCTAATGTCATCATCATCTGGATGATGATCGGGAGGTAGATCCAGCCGCAGGTCGCCGAGTGCTCGAGCCGCATGCCTTCTCCGCCTTTCGTACCACAGCCTCCTTTGTTCCCTCTCGTTATCTCTCTGAACTCCAAAAAATGTTTGCGTCTCCCTTTTGAGGTAGTCCCGCACCTAAAGGAAATTAATGAAAAAAAGCCTTGCTTAGTATACGAGTATATGTTGTAATTGTGTACGTGGAAATTAGCTGTTAGGATTCGTATTAAATTGTTTTTACTCTTGTAAAAGACAGTGGCGTCCCCATTATATTCTACTCTTTTGTGTCGAACTATACCAATGAGTTGACAAATATTTAGAGATGAGTATTTTAATAAAATTGTTTTAAATTCTTACCTGGATCAGCCAGTTGCACATTAAAAATAATGTTAAAAATAAACCTACTTACACAAATTTGTGCAAACAAGATAAGAAACTGTATAAAACATCCATGATCTTTAAAATGATTAATCAAAGATCCTCTTTTTCGAATAGGTCCTGATTATCTTTATATGATATCTGATTATATTCTTTATCTGATTATACGATATCTAGGAGGCAGTCATTAGGTGGCTGTGTTGGCGACCTGAAACTTCGAAATTTATTGGCTTAGGTTCACCACAAAAAACACACAATCACGCCTTTTTCCCGAAGGGGTAGGCAGAGGTGTATCCAGGTCTCAATCCTATAGTTGTACACCCACATTTCGCTAGTATTATTGATCCCATGTAATAGGGGGCGAGCCTATTGCCATCAATCGGGCACAGTTCCAGACTCCAGGCAGTCATTGAGATAATTTCTAAACGAAAAATCCAATAACTGACCAATAACTGCCTGACCTGGGTATCGAACCCGTGACCTCATGATCGGCAGTCGAGCTGCCCACTACGTGTTCTGTGCCACTACGCTACCGAGGCAGTCAATGGGTTAACCCCTTAACCCATAAATGTTTTGATTCGAGTCAAATATGATGAAGTTAACCTTAGATTTGAAAAAGTAAAGGGTGTTTGTGTATGTCTTTTTGTGATATTGTAGCACTTAAACGAAAAGACCGATTTTTTATGCAATTTTATGTTTGAAAACTATGTTGATCGAGAGCTTTCTTAGCCATATCTCATGATAATCGGTTTACTCATTTGAGGAAGATTAAGAACATTATTATCAGCTCTTTTCTAACGGCTGAAGCGATGTTAGTGAATTCTAGAAGTCTGAACAATTCTAAATTTGGTATCCCGTCACTTCAGCAATATTACAATGTAATGTGTAGTAAGTGTGTGTAGTAAGCTAATGCTGCAACATCAGCTTCAGATGGCTCTATATCATTGTGATTTGGCTCATTAAAATTGTTAACTTAATGAATATATTACAAATAGATAGTGAACAACAACATTAAACAAAAGAGATTAACAACAACCAACGAGGATGTATGAAGAATGTGATGAAAATGGAAGAAGCGAAAGTTGTGTTTCAGGATCGTAACAAGTGGAAAGAAATAGTCTCTGTCTACTCCAACGGGAACAAGGCGTGACTGTACTGTATGTATGTAAAAGAGATTTATAATACTAGTTTGAATTGTTAACTCCTACAACCATACAAAAGTAGCTACAACCGACGAACATGTATGAAAAATGTCATGATAGTGGACGAAGCGAACGCTGTATGTCACGATCGTAGCAAGAGGAGGGAAATAGTCTCTGCCTACCCCATTAGGAACAAGCCGTGATTTTATGTATATAGATAGTGACCAGGGTCTTAGGATGGAGCAAGAAAAAAGGAGGGACTGATTTTAATTTTTAATTTATACTTGTTATGTGGCAGCAAAACATGAGAATCCCAATATCTATTCATTATACTACACTGAAATGCGAATTTTGCGGTAGGCTGGTGGTGTCTTACTTAAAGATAAGGTTCGCAATAAAAACATTAGATACAGCTTTGAGGCCGCACCCATCACTGATAAATTATCCAAATCCAGACTAAGATGGAATGTTCGCGTCACGCGCAGACCCGGCGATCACATTGTAAAAATAGCCTTTCAATGGCAACACTAAAAAGAGGACGAAGAAGACCTATAACCACGTGATTGACGAGAATTCAAAAGGATATGAAAGCTCTAAATCTAAAATAAGAAGACACACAATAAAAGCAGCCTGCGGTGTCTCAAGATAAGGAAGGTTTAGACAAGGCAAACACAAAGAAAAGGCAGAATTTACACTTGTCATCGACAGACTGATACATACCGCAACAGTGTGAACTCTTCGCAATCTGACTCCATCCTCCTGTTCGGGTTGAGGCACGGGGTCGGGGGGTGGGAGGGAGACGGGTGGCGCGGACGTCACCCGTGGAGGTGACGAGGGCGCAGGGAGAGGAGCACTCGGTGCCGCCGCTGGTGATGCGGCTGGGCCAGCCAGCTGCGGCGCCAGGAGGCCCGCGCTTGAACGCCTGTAACAACAAAAATTTTGAACATTAGTAGTCATCATCACGATTTAATATACTGATTGACAGGTGAACCTTTCAATTATTTTATGGTTTTACCATCGATGTCATAGATATAAAGTGAAGCAGAAATGACGTAGAAATAGTGTCTAACTGTTAGACACTGCTTTTCCCATCACTCAGTTTTATTCACACCATCACATGAAATACATCAGCTAAGAATGCCGTGTCACATGATCAAAGTGTACAAAAACTACAAAACGAGGATAAAATAAGTTAAACTAGTCACATATTATTTCCACCACAGTTAAAAGATATTATAATTATGCGATGGACTGCCATATTGGATGTAAAATTAAATGTGAAATCAAGTTGGTCATGCGTGTAGTCTTCACGCATACAGACGTGACCAATCAGAGCAATTATTTCGTAAAGAACTGGGATCTCTTGTAATATAATAGGAACGCATTGGGTTTTATTGAATTGTAACATCTAATCGCCGACGCGTCGTATCGTAAGACTATTATAAGTAGTTATTAAAGTGCCTAACACAATAGATCCAAAACTATTAGTCTCAGATCTGACAGCTCACCACAGTATCCTCTCATCGATCCTGAGATTATGTGCTACTATAATATCGAAGCCCTATTACGTATTCACTGTTATTAATGCGCCTATAGAAATTGCTAGCAGTGTATTAAGGCGGTATGAAGTCACAGGTGTGCTCAAGGCAATAATTTGCACGCAGAGCAACGCTCCGCGTAAATCAAGATACAGTGCTTTAGGCAAGCAATGTCTTTGATAAATATACCTTATTATTGTGTCGTACGGCACACGCCCGCTGAATAACGGATAATGTAGCTTTTGTTTACGTAATAGGTGTGTGTATCGAGCGAGATCGTGTTTCTGGGTTCTAAAGACTTATTATGTAGATAATGTACCTACCTAATTATTAAATAAACAGCTTCAGGATTAACACAAACAACGCACGCGCTCAGACTAAATACCGCTGTCATACTTGTCAAATGCGGCAAATAAAACGACGAAGACGAAGAAGACGAGTTACGAAACGCTGCAATCGACGTAGAGCCATCCGTAGCACTACTTGCAAATTTTTTTTTTTTTGCACACTACTATTGTATTACAATTTAAAAGATACCGCATTCTTGAAGCTTTTTTGTAGTGTGATATCTCGCCAAAGTGCGCGCGGACACTTATAATAAATAATCAAAGATGGTAATCTCAGTACAATTTGTGTAATATTTACGTAATTTCCGTCATAAATATTTAGCTGAACATCCAACACGATTAAGTACCTAATTATTCCAATAACTGACCCACTTCTATGAATAATAATATTATATTCACAAAACTCGTCAATATTATAAAGGAAAATTGGCCATAAAAGCTCTACGATGTCAAAACAGGCACGTTTTAAGCTTCAAATGTTACACGGATAATAACTTGGCAGCCCCAATGTATTATAAATATGAGGTATAATAGCTGAAGGTATCATTTAAAAGTTACTTTTCCAGGCTTCGGCGTTTTTAAGCTTTTTTATTAGCTTCTTTTAGTATATTATGAACTGGGGAATTGAATGGGGAGCTGAACGGTATACAAATTACCCACTACGTAAAAAATGTATACCTAGAGATAATGGTGTATTTGCCGAATTTACTTTCATAAACGATTTCCAGGTAAAGTCGAACAATATAGAAAAGTCATTAAAGACCTCAGGCTTTAGAGGTAAAAATACCTGTTTACTGAAAAATATGAGTCATAAAATATGAACAATTTATTTATGAATCTATATTTGTGTGCTAGTTATGTGTTTGTGTGCAGCATATACTTGTACTTTTTCTGCATTTATTTGAGTGATTAAGTAAATTTTCAGCAACTGGACTTTTACTGACCAAAGTAAAGAAAAATTAAGGAGTTTGAAGAACACTAGTCTACTGGATTTGGTAGAACTTAGATTGTCAATAAGGAACTTGATGTCGACTTCAGAATTAGGAACTATTTAGATAGATTTAGATGGACCAAGAGTGTTTTCATCTTGCAGTAGATTACAAATCGGATCACGTCATCGAAGCAATAATGCAGATACCTATTCTGCGTCCTTGTACTATCTGATTGCTATTCTTACCGCTTGCTCTTCCAATATTGGAGAGCCGCGGCCGATATTACACGGCCAAGAATAAGGCCGCGCTACTGGTCTATATAGATACTTGATTTTGTGGTATTTTGGACAGTTTTTAAAGTAAAAACTATTAAGAAATTTTACATTATCTTGTCCCAATTTTTAACTAACAAAATATATCTTTTCCTACATTAGATCATAAGTCAAAAAATGTATATCATTCCACAAACCTGAAGGGTTAATGTTTGATATGTTATAATAGTTATAATAATAATATAATATAAATATTAGACATCTTCCACACACGGTCACCTGGTTCCAAACTAGGCTAGAAGCCTGTACTATGGTAACCAGATGACTGATATACATACTTATATAAGCTTATAACACCCAGACACAGATCAAACAGACATGTTCATGCGCACAAATGTTTGACCTGGCCGGGGATCGAACCCGGGGCATGCAGCACAGAAAGCAGAGTTACTACCATCTGAGTTAACGAGGCTGTCAATGAATTGAATTAGAGCCTGGAATTAAAGAGTACTTTTCAATGGATAAAAAAGGCGGGTCTGTGAATCACACCCAAAACAAGTAATACTATGACTGGTTGAGAATATCATTCACGAATATAGCATGGTACATATGCTTGTTAAGGGGGTCGGTCTTCCATACAAAATATAAAAGAACATGAAAATAACCTCAAAAATTTTTTTTACAGTTTTTATAATAAATATGAAAATACCAGACGCATTCTATTAATTATTTAGCGCAAATAAAAGCCAGATAAAAAACCAACAACAAACAATGAAGTGGAAAATTATTCTCTCATTCTTCATATTTGGGAAATTTCATTTTGTATAGACGATCAACCGCCTTAATACTTAATAATTAGTTCAAAATTTTTTTTTATGATAATGAATGAGAAGACGAGCAAATCAGGTGCCTGATGGTAAACATCATGATTGCCCATATCAGACACAGTGCCACCCAGTGTTGTAAATTCAAAATTCTGCGCGGCACTGCACTGCGCCTGTCACCCTGAGATATTAGTTGTTGAATCTCATCATGCCCAGTAATTTCGCTGGTAACATTGCCGTTCAGTCCGGAACACAGTAATGTTTGCACATTACTGCTTGGCGGATGAATAACTGGCAAAGGTGTGGTACTTCCCGAGGCGGCCCCCTGCTAAAGAGGCCTACCACTACAGGAATTCCCGAAGTATACTCGTAATCAGATATTTTAGAAGACTCCGTCCGCCTTTTTACAAATACAAATACAAACAGCTTTATTGCTTAGAGTATTGTATACATGGTGTTGGGATAGTAAAAAAAAAAGTTTCAAATACCCTACCGTTTCCGGTGTACAAATATTTCAATAAAATCGAGTTTTATTACAAAATTTATAAAACATGAAAATATAATTAAAATAATAAATCATATTCATGAACAAAAATTAAATTTTTTCTAGGTTCATGTGCGCAAACATGAAATGTAACTGCATAACATTGCCGAAAGCCCCTACGATACGGCCCTAAAGCCTCATCTTTAGGTTAAGTTGTCTTTGGAAGCATAACAATTACTCAGAAACATGAGGAAGTATAAGATTATTATGAAATCAAGGATGTAATAATACGTTAACTCTCTAAGGGTCTACCCCACTAATCTAAATTACGGTATCAGTAATCTCCTACACTTGATGGCCTTTCCCGTTGCGACCGAGCATGTTATTACATTTAACGTCTAATTACGCGAGTTTAACATGGATTTTTTGACAGAATAGAAAAAAAAAGAAATTATAAAAAGTACATAAAGATATAGTCATGTTAAAAATAAAGGAAAATAAATTTATCAAATCAATGAATTATGAGTTATATGAGTTAATTCAAAGGAAACGGAAAAAATTGCTATTTGCATTTTAATGCAGTTCTTAAACTTATTATATATATACTCACTTATCATATTTGTAACATATTAACGGCTAAACTACAGAGCAATTATGACTGTGTATTTATTTTAACGAAGGATTGTGAGTTAAATGTTAATGCTGCGTATTAAATAATATGGAGCGGCCATTATTTAAAAATAAAACAAAAGAGTAGAATTAGGTTAGTGACCACGCGATCGTAACAAAGAAATGAACGAAAAATAATCCAATCAAGTCCCAAGCAAAACCAATCTAAATAAAGGGGTGCCTCCAACCTAAATACAGCTAATAACACGATAATATTTTTTTCTCCAAACGCAAAATAAAGTTATTATACCTTATAAAATTCTTTTTACGTTTTATTTTAGACATCAGATTTTTACGAATAATATACTAAACTAGTGTAAACCCAGTGACTTCGCCCGCTCACATTTTCGTTTCTATATAACTATTGAAAAATATTAATAATATATTTTTATCCAACTATCACCCTATTTTTGTTAAATATCCTAAAATGCTCAATCATGTGTTTAATTTTTTAAGGAGTGTTTGTACCGAAACCAGGCCTGTGACACTCCACGTTTTTACGTTGAAGCTACAGGTACCCGGAAAGCGTAGTCTAAAAGTAAAAATTTTTTTTTTTTTTTTTTTTTTTTAATTTATTTAGGGCTTTGTCGCAGAGCGACCACATCACCCAGTATAAGAAAAATTACATGAATATACATAAAAAAGGGTACCTGATAAAATCTTACAATCATCTAGAATCTAATGCTAGGTTACATATACTTAGGGGGTTGTCTCGCGCAGGCGCGCGCCGGCACAGTCGCACGTCAATTGTTTTGTGTTCTGTGGTGCATTCATCTGTGTTCCTTTCCATCACCAATATATAAGAACTATATCTACTATGTGGTCTCACAGTACGCCCGAATGCATAGGTTCGGTAAATCCAATGCTTAAACAATAGGAACTTGAGTGAGATCTAACGCTATGCGTTCATTCGGGACGGCCTTTACGAAAAGAGCCCTATTTTAAACGCACGCATAGTGGGAGCCTACAAAATAAATGTTTCTATATGTGGTAATGTTGCGGTGTTTTAATTTCTTATTTAATATATTAGAATATAATTTATTTTAATGGATCAGCTAGTTCGTGAAAACTGAGGTTTTTATTTCATCCGCAAAGAGGCAAAAACGGACCAATCATAATATTGTATTATATCTGTAATCGACGCTGTGCGTTCGCATTTCGCATAGATTACTATGCGAACGGTGAATGAGATGGCCTGCCGTGACGAAAGCAGTAAGAAATTCCTTAATTTGCACAGTATTGCTTGCTACCTTACATAAGTTTTATTCTTGAATACGGTTGTATATGTATATAACCTATATCCATCGTTCTATCCTACTAATATTATAGATGCGAAAGTTTGTGAGGAAGGATGGATGAATGGATGGATGTTTATTACTACCCTATAGCTCAGTAATAGCTACCCAGGCACAGATCAAACAGATATGTTCATGCACAAAAATGTTTGACCTGGCCGGGGATCGAATTCGGGACCTGTGGCACAGAAACTAGAGCTACTACCATCAGAGCCAATGAGGCTTCATCGCATTCGGATGGTAAAATTATTACAAGAGTCTGATCATCAAGAATTTTCTTACTTCCAATGGCCATCGAAAGGTAATAAATAATGCATGTCTATTAGTAAATAAGTACTCGTAGATACCTTCAACTCCCAAATGTTAAGCTATTCTTAATTCTTACAAACATGTCACCTGGCACTCGTATTACCTTACACTGCTTACACCTAAAACCTAAGATAATTATATAGTTTCATAGACAAATTAAAAAGATAACATCCCTAACGTCGGAAGCAGGAATAAGAGATATGTGATAGAAAGAGATGCAGCTTGAACGATAATTAGTTGGGCGCCGTGCGACCTGAATTGCACTTTATTGCGTCGAGCTAGAGTCGCTATTTATTTGAATGATTTTGAGGAGTGTCCCTTCTGTCCGTTATTAGTATTCTGTGCCGAAACTGAAATGTCTAACACTTTTGGAAAGAGTTTTGGAGATATTGGAGTTGTATACCAAAATTTTGACACCCTTTTTGGACCCTGAATGTGAATTTTCCAAAATTTTTTCTAAGTACACAACCAGATAACGAAACGAATTTACATTCCAAGATTTCCAAGGTTTGGGCTCGGCGTTGCATATCAATGAGTCATTTAAGATTTTATAATATTTACGGGATAAGATTATATTATGTTGTAGAACCATGAAAACAGGTAATCAAAATATTCATAAACATAATTTCTTATAACGGATAATGCTTAAATCAACAGGTTATATCCTTTCTTATCCCACGTGTTCAGAATATTTAATACTCATCATAATATGGGTTAAAGTTATCAAGGATAGATATCAAATCTATTACTGAATGATTACTATGAAGGTATTTTATAATATTATTATTATGCTAGGGTTTGCAGGATCGCAGTTTGTAAGTTAACGAAAAAATCGACAGAGTACTTTCAATATGGTAGATTTAGTATTCAGGTCTTGTTTTGGAAACGGGCCTCATAAATTACGACTTTCGTTATTCAAGAAACACTACCTTAAAGGAAAATGTAACGTTTTTCCTTCGGACGCTAAGCTTGTTGCCACAATTTTCTACTTGTTATTCTCCAGCTACGAAATACAGAAAACTTTTACTGCAAAGTCTTTAAAAGCTAGGTGCTGCTTTTATCTTATAGTTTTCAGTTTTCCTGATCTCGTTATTATAGAACAACTTTCCGGGTTTTATCATCTCAAATCTTTTTTATTTTAATCGCGGCTCTCACCGTGAAACCAAAAAAAATTAATTGAAATTAGTATAAATTAGCCCTCGTTTCGCTTCTGGTAATATTTTACATGTTGTAAACCTTCATCGTGTAATCATTTTGTCAATTGATGAAAACCGCTTTATAATCCGAGCGTACCTAGTTTAAAAAATCTTAGCGTGCAGACGCGCGTACAAATTTAACTTTAACAATATCTACGTTAGGTTAAATCTAAAAAGCTATCCAGTACCAGGTTGGAATATGCTTAACGAAGCAGTAACTGACACTACTTTACGCTAGATTTAAAACTCCAATATATTTACTGTAGCCTTCTGCAGTGGTTCGGCTCGAAAAACGTAGAGTAGTAATTTGTAATGCGAAACACGAACCTAATAACTCAAGTCACAAGTCGGAGTAGAGGCAACAAACGCGAGATATATTAAAAGAACGGTAGAACAATTAACAATGCAATTTCCTATAGCGTTATAGGTATACCCATAACTTTTGAAAACAAAACATTAAAATAATCATTACCGAAATGAACTTTTAGACCTAGATTTATTGTCTACAGTAAAATGCCATTCTAGCGTAGCGTTAATCTGAATAATAATACATTCGCATTTGAAAATCTATCCGAGCGCTTGGTGACGGCGACGCATGATTAAAATGCTGGTGTTTATCTTGCCTAACGTATAAGGATTGCAATCTAACGCGGCAATGCCACCAGAATCTTGGGCGAGGGGCTGCTGTGGTTTAGAGCACTTGAATTCTATAGGCTGACATGTCGGTTCCATGGATTTGTGTTCCATGGCTTAGTGATAAGGTAGATAATAAGTAGGTAGCCTAAGAAATGTTAAATATTTTTTTTAAAGACATAGTATAATAATAAAATAATATAACAAATAAATAAACTGCGACAGGTATAAGGTATATTGTAAGCTCTAGAAGATTAGGGTTTAGAAAGATTTTGTTTCAGTATATTTCGAAAGAACTAGAAAGTATTACCTAATCCATCATCATCCGAATCATTGCCCTAAAATCTACCTTTGTATAAAATACCCACATATTCGGGTTTTTATCTTAATTTTAATACTTAACAAGTTTAAAACCTTTATGATTTTTATATATGTGTATAACTAACATTCTTACCAGTGAGAATGATTTATTTTCAAAGACCAGCTTGTCATAATCAAAATAAAGGATCTCAAACTCAAAACAGCTTTATTTAAATAGGTCATAATCTGACACTTTTGTACGATATAAAAAGTACTTAAAATAAATTACCTATACACAAAAATTTTGGTCGAATATGGAGCTGAAAAGAAGGACGCAATAGGAATTTATAAATAAAACATATTGTGTGCCGATTGTGGTATTCTCTATGGGACGAAAGCAGATTAATTATAATGCACAATCATTAACCACTTTCCTCGACATTAAAGAGAAAGTACCTGATAGAAAATGTTACTCCAGAGCATGAGACCCTAAATAAACACGTACCTTGACCTTAAATTATTTACGGATGGATAAGTCAAACAAGGCATTTGCTTGCTTGTTAAGCTATCACATTAAACGGTAAGGCCATTGTTTTCGAAGCAAGTAGATAGGCACCTATTTGATCCTTCTCATGTGCGTCAAAGACAAAAGGAAATTACGTTGGTAATTTATAATGGGTCAATTGGTAATGTCGAGTCTGAAATTAGTAGCATATTAAGGAACTTTGCACACAACGGCAAAACCTTATTCTTTGTATTGAAAATACTATGCCCACTAGACCGTTTTTTGAACGTCGCGTGCCGTGTACGGCGCTCTCCGTCAACATTTTTATGAGAACGGCGTTGATAGTTTATAGTAGGCAATAAATACACCGTTCGATATCCACTGCCTGGTCAAATACGTTCATATGACGGTCCTTATAACATACCGGTATAATGGGCAAACAGCTTGATATAAAAATATATTTATGACTGCCTCGGTGGTGTAGAGGGCGCATGCTCGGCTGCCAATCAAGAGGACCCGGGTTCAATCCCCAGGTCAGGCAAAGTGTTAAATATTGGATTTTTCCATTAGGAATTACCTCAATAACTGCCTGGAGTCTGGAACTGTGCCCGGAGATGGCAATAGGCTCGCCCCCTATTACATGGGACCAATAACATACTGGCGAAATGTGGGTGTATCTACTATGGGACTGAGTCTTGGGTACACCTCTGCCTACCCTTTCGGGAAAAAAGGCGTGAATGTATGTTATGTTTACTTATCGCTGGCCGTGAAATCGAATTCACTTGATTCCAAAGCCTGGCTGGGGTCAATGTGATGTGAAATACAGAATACAGGGCCTTTTTTTATACCTATCTGGTTGATATGACACATCGTGCATAATTATTTCTCATTTCTGTGATGTCGTTGTGAGGTGATAAATTACCTATTTTTAAGTAGTATAATGTTTAATTAATACTACTTTAAAAATCTACTATGTTGGAGTCAAGATTATGTAAAAAGAAATATATTTTTTATTAGTTGAAATTTTTTTAGATAAAAAAAAGATTGCTCCAAAAAGCTGCACAAAAACGGCCAGCGCTTTGCACGGGGACGCTCCTCAATGCAATAACACGTGCTAATCACTAGTGATTGCGTGATTGCGGGCGCAATTTCCGTCTTCAAATATAAACAAGCTTTCACCAACCTATACAAGGTTATAGTTGCACTAACAATAAACACTTTCAATAGCAAGACATGAACTAAATTATAAGTCGCTCTGTGTTTGAATTTATGACCCGCACTGCAACTAAACGCAATCCATTTGCACTCGGTACGAGAGCCGAGCTCGTAATTTAACTTAAGCATATCTGCGACATTAAACAAAATAACTTAGCGAGAAACGCTGAAGTATTTAAATTAAAAACCACAATAAATCATATTTATTGCAGCAGACATGCAAAGTTAACAGTTAGTGTTGCATTGTTGCATTTGTTATAGTGCTGAATATTTTAATGTACTAAGTGTCACGGATTGCTGCTTTCAAGTAAAATTTGTACGTACTATTGTACCGCAACGAGATTTAATATATAACAGAGACATTTTAATTAGCACAGTCACAATAGGCAAGGTAGCCTTGAGGTAATTTGTTCTAAAAGCAATAATGAGATTAATTAACAATAAATTGAATGCGTCATTTCATTGAATCCAATGACAATGTATTTTACTATTATTTTTTGGCATCTTGTAGAAACCATGAGCCGCTTCGACTATTGCTGATCTGTTGTGGCAGTCTGTATAGATTATAATACACTGCTTAGGGATTTCTATATTTTCCGGGGCAATAATTATGGTGGTTAAATCATTCTAGCAATGTTCAGCGTTTTGTAAGCATTTTTTATTTACGCTGTAGGTTGGAAACAAGCAGACGGGCCGCCTAATAGTGAGCGGTTAACGCCGCATGTGTATACCTGCAACACCAGGGGTATTGCCAGTTTCCAGCATGTCGCCGACCCTTCAAGACTCTATTTACTCTCCTTTTGAAGAGTGGGGCTCCTCAAAGTTGTAGTTCAACGGGAAAACTGCAGCAGAGAGATCTTTTGCACCGCTCCACAGTTTACACGTATGCGACAGAAAAGAACGAGTAAAATCGCACAGTGTGCGACGTCCACGTACCGATTATGTGCATGTGTCTGTGTCTGATATGGGCAACCATGATGCTTACCATCAGGCACCTGATTTGCTCCTCTTGTTACTTACTATCAAAAAAAAAATGTTTAAAATATCATTAAGAGGTAATAATATAACGGGTCTTTTGTATATGATAGTGAGTGACAAGACGAGCAAATCTGGTGCCTGTTGGTAAGCATCATGATTGCCCATATCAGACATAGTGCCATCCAGTGTTTGAAGATCAAATTTCTGCGCGGCATTGCACTGCGCCTGTCACCCTGAGATATGAGTTGTTGAATCTCGTCATGCCCAGTAATTTCTCTGGTAACATGGCCCTTCAGACCGAACACAGTAATGTTTGCACAGTTTGCACACAAACGTGTGGTACTTCCCCAGGCGGCCCCCTGCAAAAGAGGCCTACCACTACAGATATCTCTTCGTCTTATGAGGTCTGACAGAGTTAAATTATAAAGTTACAAAGTAACTCATTTATTAACTTGATGTACAACTAAAATATGTTTATTAGGAGGACCTAAAAGCAAATGTCCTTCCTACATAATATATAAGCATAGATATAAAAATAACGACAGAAGATCAAATTTACCTAATTACGTACTTTTTTTTACTTTGATACCTATACTATAATATTATATTATGTTTTTGACGAGAATGGGTAACATTCTCTCTCACACACACACAGACACACACCCCCCCTCCCCACACCCATCACATAATATTAATGGGATAGTAGGGTGGGAAATGTTGGGATTTCATACTATTCTTTTGAAAGTCAGCTGTCAATTAATAAATAAAGTTATAAAAGCGTAATAACTGCTCAATACCCATTAAAGAAAATTACGCGTACCGAAGTTGACATTTCCATGCATCATACATACTCGTAAAAGTACTCGTTGCTTGTGTAAGCTCTTCGGACGTATTGAGTACCAGCAAATACAGGTAAAAGCTCTCTTTGAGACGTGGAAACGTTTAGAATTCCACTCGTGTTTGGTATTATGCATATATGAATGTGAAAAATAGCACCATAAAATAGGGTGAACACATTTGAAAAGCTAGAACTTGAATTCATACATTAAAATTAACGTATCCAGTAATTATATTAATTTAACGTAATAACGTTATTAATTACCCTCGGTGCCTCGGTGCTGCCTTGGTGGCGTACAGGGCGCATGCTCGACTGCCAATCAAGAGGTCCCGGGTTTGATCCCCAGGTCAGGCAAGTGTTAAATATTGGATTTTTCCATTAGGAATTATCTCAATATCTGCCTGGAGTCTGGAACTGTGCCCGGTAGATGGCAATAGGCTCGCCCCCTATTACATGGGACCAATAACATACTGGCGAAATGTGGGTGTATGTACTATTAATTAATAGGACTGAGTGACTGAGTCCTAGGTACACCTCTGCCTACCCCTTCGGGAAAAAGGCGTGAATGTATGTTATGTTTATTAATAAATTAATTGAATCTCGTGCCGGCGGCGTTAAGAGTTGTTTGAGGTCAAAAATTGAAAAAATCAGTCTAATCATTTCTAAACAAGAACGAAAAACTAGTAATAATGGAATGCTTTAAACGCATGTTGATTGAAATGAAAAAATATTTATTACTGCAAATATATTAAAATAAAATGAACTTAAATTAGACTTACAAACTATTTTTTTTTTGCAGTAACTACTTTAAATACGTATAATGTGATACACAATTATCTATTGATTTCCTCACTAGGCAAGCCTGTATCGAGGAAACCTGAATTTTAGCTAAACATTTACTTGCACAGTTTAACACAACAATACAACAGTGACAGCAAATATTTAAAATTATCTAGGTTTATACGCAATAAATTTATTGTAAAAAAAATATGTAGGTAATACTTATTGGAGTTATAGTTTTGAACATATGCGAATCTAGATAGGGTCAAACTGTGGGTGAATTGGTCAACAGAACTCTATTCAAAAGGCTGCATTGTCCAACCTTCCATCTGTAAAGGGCTGTACCTATCTTTTGAACAATAAAAGCGCCTACCTATTTTAGATAAAAACTACTACATAAAAAATATCCCTAGAACATTTTTCAGGCTTACATGAGATATGTTCATAAAACTTTAAGTCTCCCATTGTTATAATTTTTAAAAATTAGACATTCCATATTTCGGAGCGCTTGAATGCATGAAAACGCTTTCTGTAAGTTAGCGTGTTCCGTCGCAATAATACCAGAGGGTCAAACTTATCAGCGGGATCTCTTCCGCAACGGAAAGCAGCACGCTGTCCCACTGTTTACCAACAAAAACTTGTAACTGGTGAACCTTGTTGGGCAAACTTCTAACTTCGTGCAGGTGTAACAGGAAAGTTTCGACACAAAATTATGTGCCTGAATTTGGGCGATTTATCGCATTTTTACTAAGTTTTGCCATCGAAATAAGCAAAACTAATCTATCGTATTGCGAAATAGTTGGTGCTGTCGGTTATACTACAATATTGATAACGTTATTGGTAAATATGTTTCTTATTTCAATTTATTTCTTTGCTATTAATACCATGAGTATCTGCTGCATTGAGACGTATACACTAGAGGTATAATAACATCAAGAACGTTTGTAAGTTACTAACTTGTATCTAGAAAAAAATAATCTCGTAAAATTTACTTAGAAACATACCACGACTAAAAAGCCTTTTACACTACGCTAAACTAGGGCCCCTAACTTATGGCGATGGAATTTTTACTGGCTAATTGTTATGACGCCACACTTATTGAGGCTTTGTTGCCCTGATTTCATGAAGTGTAATGGGCCTTCAAGCTTTATGTACAGGATTAGTGTTGGTCAGTCGGCATCTTCTAACAAGGTCATTAAGTCAAGGTCACTACCAGACCTACTCTGAAATCGCAAAAACTGCTTTCATAAAAAAGTCTCCTTGACCAAAATGTAAGTAAGTCATAGCCGATTTTTTCACGATTTCAAATTTGCCTCCATAGTAAAAGATGTACCAAGTGTTGAGTGCAATTAACTTTTTTGATGCTAACTGAGTAAAAAAACATGTACTTAACTTTTTTGCATTCTTTAGTTACATTTATTCCTCAACATAAAATTTTAATTATTTACACAACATTTTGCCTAGTAGCTTAAAATAAATTTATTTAGCAGTGTAAAGGTGGTGATAGACTTTAGCATTGCTTGTATTGTACAATGCACGAATTGTACATTAATAGAAAATGCTCAATGTCAAAGAGCATTTCCATGTAATGAATCGTTCTAGTGAATGCTCACCGAAATGCTCACGGTGAGTGAGCAAACATCGAGCGTCGTGCTCGAGGTTCATTTTGATAAAATTGAAAAACAGCGAGGAAATGATCAAGTCTATCACCACCTTTAAAGGTCTAGAAGTTTATGTACCTAAATAACAAATTATAGTCCAAATAACAATAAACTCTACAATAGACTTACACTGTCAATTAATCGTGTTCTCAATTTTTAATTAATTGCGTTAGAAACTCCAATACATTGAAATTTGTTTTCGAATATCTCCACTAGTTACGCTTTCGCGCGAACGTGCCGATGTCGCAAAGTATCACGTCTATGCGGAGAGTACATTAATAATTCAGGAGGCGACGAGCGGCACATAGAGAGAGCATGGAGAGCGAGGTACCTACTAGGTATTGCTCTACTACTGCAGAATAATAACACACAGAAAGGCGGCTCTACTTTATTTTCGGTTATAAATAGCTCGTAGGCAAGCGACTACCACGGTGGCGTAGTGAGTAGTGGGTCGTAAGCTCTACTGCATATCATGGGTTCGATATCATGGTCATGATCATGATAGGCATGATAGCCTGCATTCAAGAACAGTGCCCAGTAAATGGCAATAGGCTCGCCTGCTATTACATGGCAATTTAAAAAAAAAATATTTTAGATCCTGAGTCTGAGACTGAGTCACACTCCGGGAAAAGGCGTGATATTATCTGCTTTTAAATTCTTAGCAAACGCATGAGAGCTCAAGAGCATAGAATCGTTAGCCGTGAGTTTGTTCTACTAACTTCATAAAGTGGATGCGTCTTCTTTGCGTGTTTGGATCTGTTGTGGTCGCTTTCCTTCTATGCTGGCTATTTTGTGCCACTACCTCGTATGTCGAGGGAGCGCCATTAAGATTCGTTTTCTAGTGACATTAGGAATATGTGGTACCTTTGCGAGTTGTTTGGAACAGGATAATATTGCTTTGAGGTCAATGTTTTCCTTACATTATCCGTTGTTTTCTTTGCAAATAATTTCAAGCAAAAGGATAAAATTGGTAAATAAAAGTTTGGGTCTGTTTTTTGTTGACTGCCTCTTTGCTTAGATTCTTTGAACTAAACAATTTTATGTTACCATCATGCTTAAAATTCCGAGTCTTTTGTAAAACAGACATAACAGACTCCTTTAAGAAAATTGGTCTATCTTTACTTTACTCTGTTTACTATACGGTGATGCCTGTGACAGTTGTGTATTTTGAATAATAAGCGTCACTTCTATTTACCAATAATATAATTAAATAAAAAAGTATTTATTGCCATATTCCACAAAACATAATCCTATACTACTATTAAACTAGATAAAATAATAACTATACTTATATATATAATATGGCAATCGGGAAACGCTCAGCGTTATGCTACGCAAGGAGATCTTGCGCAGCGCTGGTTTTCAACATATCCCGTGGCTCGATCTGAGATCTTAGTCGAGAGAAATTAAGAAAAGAAACACAATCAGCAAACTACTTACCTAATATCAATATAATATCTTACTTGCACCCATGATGTATTATTGAAACAGACATATTCCTATCTATGTAGATAGGAACCAATTATTTATTGTGAAAATCAACAGTTTGTTCTAATAACACGGTAAGATTAGAAGATGTTCAAATTCTAATGAATTTTCTAGTGGTAGGTCTCTTTTGCAGGGGGCCGCCGGGGGAAGCACCACACCTTTGCCAGTTATTATTTCGCCGAGCAGTAATGTGCAAACATTACTATATGTTCCGGTCTGAAGGGCAATGATACCAGCGAAATTACTGGGCATGACGTGTTTCAACAACTAATATCTCAGGGTGACAGGCGCAGGGCAGTGGTGCGCAGAATTTTGAATTTTAAAACACATTGTAGCACTGTGTCTGATATGGGCAATCATGATGCTTACCATCAGGCACCTGATTTGCTCGTCTTGTCACTCACTATCATAAAAAAACAAATACGCTTTAAATATTTAATTCATTCAGCATCAATTTTTAGATTTTATTGCAAATACAGGTAAGGTACGAGTACCCTTCAGTATTCTTATTATTAAACGTAGGGCGTTCTTAGAAAAATAAATGTACCAAGCAACCTTTTTGCCTAACATACTGAGTAAATGGCACTTGTGTCACTTTGTGAAACATTCTGAGAATACGGTCTTTGTTGATTCGCTGAAAGCAACACGTTCATACATAAGATCATAGAAGAAAAACGCTTACCATGTATCTTCGTTGAGTTTATTTAATAAGATGAAAAATATACAGAGGACATGTTTTGCTGTATCACTTACATAAGTTGTAAAAGAGGTATTATAATTTTTTTGTCAAAGATATATATTAACTATAAAATTAATAAAATTAAACGGGTAATGCCACCTCTTGCAATTCTATGATCCATGATCCGATGATTTAAAGAAAAGGGAAGATAGGGTATACGGTCTACGGGTAAGGTCTCCAAGTGCTTACTCAACAACTGGCATGTGAAATTTGAAACAACAAAGATAAAAAGACGTACCTAAGACCGAAGTTACGAGTTTCAATAACTAATATCTCAGGGCGACAGGCGCAGTGCAGTGCCGCACAGAATTTTGAATTTCAAAACACTGAGTGGCACTGTGTCTGCTATGGGCAATCATGATGTTTACCAACAGGCACCTGATTTGCTCGTTTTGTCACTCACTATCATAAAAAAAACATCCGATGTATGAAGAGGATTAAAAATAATAAAAATAAAAATAAAATAAGTGTTTATTGCCACAAAAACAAAATTACATACAGAATTAAATTCGGCAGGTAAAAATTTAAGCCTAACAAGATGTTATAGGTATAAGAATATTTGCTATTCATCTATTTCCTTAATAATTAAACACACTATATTATAACCTAGAATAATATCTACCTATTATGTTATAATTGACTGAAATCTGTCTATGGCAATAGGGATATGCTCAGCTATATGTTACGTGGGAATACGCAGCGCTGGTTTTCAGCATATCCCAATGCTCGAACTCAGATCTTTGTCGAGAAAGAAAAAATATATAAGAATGAAGATTCATTTAGGTACATTATTTTTTGTATCTTTAATATATCGCCGCCCCCACCGAATAAAATGGTTATCAAAAAAACCAAATTGTTCAGGAGAAATAAAAAACCGTTTTTTGGCAATAACTTCTTTGTTGGCTGACGTAACAGGATCGTTTATGTAGAAAAATATAGCCATATTTTATTCCAACAATGATATGTTTTCCAAAAAAATACTCTGTTTACCTAATTGAAGTTATGAGGCAAACTCTACTTTACCGGATTTGAATTTGCAATTTTGAACGGTAAAGCAACAATACCATTTTATTCATCGGTTTTTAGTGACATAATCAGTAATATTCGATTGCGATCTTATTAACTACAAAAAAGCCATTTAGACTGTATCGGTAATGCAATGTTGCCGTAGTATTCGATGCTTTAACAAACTATGGCGATTACAGTAAAATTAGTTAACATTGATTTTCCATGGCATGTGGAGTGAGTTTGGCTAATGTAAAAATCGATTACTGTAATAAAAGTCTCATGCAAATGAGAGCAATATTAAATTAAAAATAAAGTTTTACGTGGATTTAAAAGAGATTTATTATAAAGCAAGAAAAACTTACCTTTAAATTATACAAACGAACTTAAAAAAAATATAGACATAAAATATAGACAATTTTTCAATTTTTTATTCATATTACAGACATCGTCTGAATTATCATCAGGTTTGCTGTTCAGCGTTTGCACAGGTTACAAATTTAACAGACTCGTAATAGCTATGGTAGTGCTTGGGTATCATCTGTATGAACTTGGCACCCGAAATTGAAAAAAAAAATTGTTTCTTTTTTTCCGAATGATTTCGATATGTAGTGGATTGTAGTGAAACTATTTTTCGTAAGTTGTAGTTTCAAAAAGAAAAAATCAATTAAAATGTCCCCCCAAATTGGAAAACCAAAGTTTTTTCCGAACCCCAAATTGTTTCTAATATACACGTTAGTAGTGGATTGCAAAAAAAAAATAACAAATTAAAATTAAGAAAAAATCTCCCCCGAACTTGGAAAAATCAAGTTATTCCAGCTATTTCTCATGGATAAACATTAGTAGTGAATTTAATGAAATTTGTTTCGAAAGTAGTACAAAGGAAACAAAATATAAAATCATTTTCATCTTGAAGTATTTTCTCAAAACAATTTTTATGATATAAATTATTTTTGAAAGCAAACGAAAACAACTAAATGTATACTCAACTGAAAAAGGTTCCTAGAGGTTTGTAGTGAAAGATTTTTTTATTTTAGTAAGACACAGAACTAGTTATGAAAATAAGTTAAGCCATTTGTGTTTCAGATAAATATGTACTGAATTATCTCTGAATGGATTTTTCACGAGAACTACTAACGTTTAAATTTACTGAAGAGGGTTCCTAGAGGTTTTAGTGAAAAAGGTTTTGATTGTAGTAAGACACAAAATTAATTAAACAATAAAACACTAAAATTAAACATTTAAACATTAACACAACACAAATGACTTAACTTATTTTCTTATAACTATTTCTGGGTCTTACTACAATAAAAAAAATTTCACTAAAAACCTCTAGGAACCTTCTTCAGTTGAGTCTACCATTAGCTGTTTTCGTTTGCTTTAAAACTAATTTAAATTATAAAAATTGTTTTAAAAAATACTTCAAAATGAAAATGATTTTTTATTTTGTTTCCTTTTTACTTCCTTCGAAACAAATTTCAATACAATCCACTACACTGAACTGAATGTGTATCCATGAGAAACATCTGGAAAATATTTGGTTTTTTACGGTAGAAAAGTCTATCTCGTTTCTCGTGAAACCATCGGGACTCAATCAGGTCCATTTCCTGTGAGGCGGCTTCTGAAAGAAAGAGTTCATCATAAAGAGTCCCTCTTTCTCCAGGAAATCGGCCAGTCTCTTTCCCCTTGGGTTCCGTTGCCCATATCCAAATTTCTCTACTCTCAGCTCGTCATCGCTTTTCTTGCCTAGCTTTGCGTTAAAGTCCCCCATAACAACAGTGAAGTTGGTCTCGGACGTATGTAATGTATGGCTGTAATGACGTCTTCATACATAGTTTCCACTTCATCATCTGGGTGTGACGAGGTTGGTGCGCATACCTGAATGACCTTTAGCCAATACCTTTTGGGAATCTTCCGGAGATTCACCCCCTGCTCCGCCGTTACCGTGACCGCTACCAGAGTCAAGAATAATGGAGCTGCAGGGGACTGGGGGTTTGGTCTGTCTGGTGCTTGTCATTGCAGGCAGTTTGGTTTGGCAGATGGTTTTTTTACGCAGAGGAAGCTGCTATTCATCCTTAGTCCAAAATCAGACAAAATCGCGCGCATACTCTTCTCGAAAATGAAATTAAATCTAATTTCGGTAAACAAACATCGCTAAACCTCGGGCACGTGCTGAGGGCTTGGCGGTAGACTATCCCTTTCTTTTCTTGAGAATGAAATGAAAGCAACTCTCATTACATGCCCCTAAGTAATGTGTCAGTAAATTGTTACGCACACTTACTTGTCTAAATCATTGCTACCCATTATCGCAATCAACTTTACTAGTAAAATCCTTGCCAATTTTACTGGAATAAAATGGTAATATTACAATACCGAAATTAAGTTTACTCGAATATAATCGTAATATCGTTTACCAGCAAAATTTTAAAATCGCAGAGTCAGTATTGATATGTTAGGATGCTATTCGTGTCAAAACAGCGTTTATCTTTTCAAGTGAATAGTACAGTTATATCCATTACAAAATGACTAAATCGAAAAGTACTCGTACGAATAGGCTGAAAAAAATTGACAAGGTGTAATCGGACCTCGAGAATAATTATTTTGAATAAAAGCACTTCTATCGTAATAGTCGATTACGATATTATTCGGTGGAGACGGCGATATTATGAAAACAAATTGTACCACCCGGACGCATAAGTTCTCCTTTAAAAGTGCATAACAGCAAACTTGGACAGTTTAGCAAACTTTTCAACAGCAACATTTCACTCAAGCAGCCAACAAAATAACATTTCCTACACAAACTTTATATTATATACTCCGATAACGTATTGTGAAATAACAAATGCATGTATAGGCTGAAGGCGTGTCATACTTCCATAGAAATCTAAATAAATAAAGGAAGAAGTAGCCACATACTCGCGTGACCTTGTCGCTGCATAGTTGACTAATGAGCTACGTTAGAATGTGCAAGAACTAACCACGGTGAAGGATTCTTGCTGGTGGTTTTGCGTTTGGATATTATGCTTACATAATATAGTATTGTCAATTTTGGTGAAAGAGAGGTGATGGCGAGATGGCGACATGCTTTTCGTATATTATTAGAAACTTTTGACATTTCTAGTACCTATTTACTTAGATTTCTACGCATACTTTTTAAGTTTTATTGTATTGTATTCTGTGTACCTTGATCATAATAAAGAGTACTCTATTCTATTCTGTTCTACTCTACTTCTCACATACTTACCAATGTTGAACCAAAGTTGAGTCTAATATGTAGCCGCGAAATGAGAAGTATGCATAGATAGATGCATAGGTAGGAGCTTCTTCGAACACTTCATACAGTCTCCGAGACGTGAATATAATAAGACTAGCTGTATCCCGCGTTTTCATCGTTCCCGTGAGAATATCGGAATTAAAAGTACCCTATGTGTTATTCCAGAGTCCAAACTATCTACACACCAAATTTCAGCTCAATTGGTTCAGTAGTTTCGGCGTGAAAGAGTAACAAACATCCATCCAACCAAACATCCTCACAAACTTTCGCATTTATTAAATAGGAGGAGTAGAATAAGCTCATAAGTAACTCAATTCTAGTGTGCGTGAAAAATTGAACCGCATAAGCTCGGATACTATGAATTCGGCGTAGTATTAGTTGCTGCATTTGACAACTATGACAGTGGTATCAAGTCAGGGCGCGCGCGGAGACATGTTTTGGTAACGGGCGTTACCAAAACTCTGAATATTATGAACTTTGCTTATAATGTTAGCGAACTTTTGACTTTACGTGAAGACCTATGTATAGGTATATTTTCACACAGCGCCAACAAATGAGTACAATGTAAAGTTTCAAGTTCCAAATCCACTGAAGTTGTTTAGACAATGTTCTGAGTTTCAGATACTGCAAGGATAATTCGGAGTTCCTTACTCTTTACTTAATTCTTACAGCTCAAGATGTCTTTGTTAAGTTAATTAGTACTTGTAGGAGACGAATCTACGTACTTGGTAGTCATTTCCATATCTTAATTATTTTTTAAAATTAGTATGTACCAAGTTGATATCCAATTTATTTTTAAAAGGATCGTCATAGCCCTGTGTCGTCCATTACTGTGATAAAGATCAAAATGACCGTCTGTTTTGTTTTAAGCGACCCTTTCCGTATATATCTCCGTATAATATTATGTTTATGTAAGTATCAATTTATGCTTATATTTAGTAAGTTTTTATTCAACTTACTTAACCAAAACAGGTGCAATTTTGTATATGCACGTTTAGTTTTGATGGCAAATACATATGGCTTTACCTTATAAAATATAGCTTGATACGTGACATCTAAACAAAAAATATTTTTTGGCCATATTTCCGTAAATTTAGTTTTAAGTAAATTGTTTTTTAAGAAAATCTCGTATCACCAAAAATTTTATTTTTGTTCAGCTTTCAGGTATTAAGCTATATTTTATAAGGCATAGTTAAACTTCGCCATTTTAAATTCAATATGGCGGCCCAAAATGGCGGACGGTTACTTTGTGCACGCCCATTATATTATGAGTATCAAATTAAAGATTTATTTATTTCCCAGTAAGGAAAAATGTAAAAGCTTATTTCTATAAAATAATAATATTATACATACCACCATAATAATATTATAGACTGCGCCTCGATCCTTAGATCATGCATAAATGTTTGATCTGAGTCTGGGTGTTATAAGCTTATATAAGTATGTATATCATTCATGTGGTTACCATAGTACAGGTTCTAGCCTATAGTTTGGGACTAGATGACCGTGTGTGGAAGTTGTCCCATATTATTATTATTATTATAAAGTGTTAATGGATTTTCCCATTAGGAAATTGTTTCTATGACAGCTTGGAGTATGGAACTTTGCACGGTTAATGTCAGTAGGTTCATATCCTATTACATGGGACTAAAACCTATTTCTGGTTGAAGTGTGGGTCCATTATGGGACTGAGTTCTCGGTACACCTCAGCCTAGCCCTTGGGAAAAAGGCGTGATGTTATGATGTTATGCTTTTAGTTAAACCTACTTTACACATATTTTACGGGTACCAAATGCACCATAAATAAAACCGTGGCTGACTGGGCCATTAAGGTAAATTATTTATAGCGGCATAAAACAGGCAACTATTATATCTAATCATAATTGGTAAGTAGGTACCGCAGATTTATGGGGCAATATGGGGTCCTTTAATGCGAGCTGAAGTCATAAGTCAGGAAGTTACGATGGGGCTTACGGAATAGAACAAGTTTATTGAATTTCAGTGAAACACGATATAATTATTAACATAAGGTTCTCTGGAATTTCATATGTTAAATAGTATAAGATAATAATATCATACATTTAAGCATTATTTCAGCTGACTGTACAAGTAGAAAGATTTCGTGAAGAGGAGGCCAGCTGACTATGTAGGGAACTTGGCCAGGGGCAGACCCGAAGCAAGATGTAATGATGTAGTGCAAAAGGACATAGTGTGCGAAGTTTTGGAAAACGAAGTCAAAGATAGAGCGAAGTGGAGACGTAAGATTAGAAAAGCTGACCCCACCACCATGTGGTACGTATAGCCAGAGAGGGAGTATAAATATAAAAATAAGCTAAATTAAAATAATTTAAATAATGACTTTCCGGTACGTGGTGTTCCAGAACTGTGACTACTTATAAAAAACGAACTCGAAACTAGATGAGTAAGTACTGTTATTATTATTATTATACGTATAATAAATAAACTTTGTCTTACGAAATATATCTAATGCAATTATTTCGTACCCACTGTAACTGGTATCTACTCAACTTCACACCTTATATGAATAATCAAGTTGGTAGGTACTTAGTAAAATTAGTAATTAGGCTATATATAGAGCTCCTCCAGAAACGGTGAATGCGTCGCGAATATAATAATATGTATAGGTATTAGATGTTCGCGCGCCGCTTGAGAACATGAGCGGCGTGGTGCATTTGCTAGGTCTGGACGCGCCCTAACGCTAGTGGTGTCACTTAAAAAGTAAAATGTTGTTATGTTACTGTCATAGTTCCAATTTAAAGCGTTAGCTATTAATTTGAAATAGGTTTTTTTATGTTAATGAGTAACAAGACGAGCAAATCAGGTGCCTGATGGTAAGCATCATGATTGCCCATATCAGAAACAGTGCCACCAAGTGTTTTAAAATTTAAAATTCTGCGCGGCACTGCACTGCGCCTGTCACCCTGAGATAGGAGTTGTTGAATCTCATCATGCCCAGTAATTTCGCTGGTAACATTGCCCTTCATACCGAAACACAGTAATGTTTGCACATTACTGCTTGGCGGATGAATAACTGGCAAAGGTGTGGTACTTCCCCAGGCGGCCCCCTGCAAAAGAGGCCTACCACTACAAAAAGCAATTAAGCCATTTTTGTCGTGTTGGATTGCTAATTTACCAAAACCTATTCACGTTTTGGATTACGATTCTTTGTCTACCAACAACTCGTGTTCTAAACTCGTAAATGGCTCCTGGATTATACTTAATTTTAGAATATTATTCTATAATAAAATCAACAAACTCACCCGTACCGACCTTTAACTACTGAACTAAGGTCTGCTCTTATATTAAGAAAACCGAAAACCCTTTACTAAACGGAAAATAACATCATAATTCAAATTCCTGACAGTTTTATTACATTATTAACATGAAAATAGGCTTATAATAACTGATAAAAATGTTATCGCTATAACATTATAATAGCCGGTTAAATAGTAATTAATGACATTAATTAATATGAGAATGTCCGATCAAATGGCAGGAGATGGCCTGACGAGCACACACCTAGTGGCTAGGGTTACCAAGCTATTGATTAGTGTAAATAATATAATACTGCTGCCATCTGAGTGGTTGAGAGCACTTAGATTTAGTATAGGCTGACTTGTCAGGCTGAATTTTCGATTTTTTTATAGTATAGCGTCTTAAATTAAGGCAAATAGTAGTGGGTAAGTGGGTAGCTGTAGTAGTAATTATTATTTTTACAGTAATGCCACTTGTGTAAATGAACTAAGAATCTAAGAAACTAAGAATAATGAAGCTAAATTACAGTAGCTATATTAATATTATTATACATATATTCTGTTCATGAACAAAAATGGTGATTAATTGATATAAATGAACAGATAGTTAAGTGTCGAACGCAAATATTCTACATCTTAACTTATAATTTTGGGGTGTGTTTCTTTCTGATAAATCTCTTGAAAACGAAATCACGGAATGACTTAACGGTGGTCAAAGTCCAAATGTTTTAAATAAACCACTTGTTTCCAAAACATTGACCTATTTTCAACATTGAAGTCCCAGTTTTTGAAACGTTCACAACCCTGGTGCCTGGTAGGCCATTAGCCGGAGTGTTGTCCCAAATAACATAGTCGACATGCCGTTAGCTTGCTAATGACAGCTCCGTCATATTGCGGAAACGATATACACGGTTGTTACCTAAGAGTTAGCGTCCGTCGAGAAAAACTTCCGACAGATTTTGCCCACGTTTTCTGTAAATCACTTTGGGCGTTTTTAGTGGAAATAAAATCCAGTAAGGACATAACTTACTAGTTTTTTTTTATGCCATAGGTGGCAAACAAGCAAACTGGCCGCCGATGGTGAGTGATTACTGGCTCCTATGGATACCAGCAACACCAGGAGTACTGCCGGTACATTGCCGACCCTTCAAGACTCTATTCACTCTCCTTTTGAAGAGCCCCATGTTATTAAATTTTCTGGTTCACCTATCCTTTTATTAAGTATGCCATTAAACAAATTTTCTGTATTAATAAGAAAATTGAGCAGTCCTATGTCGAGCAAAGGACTTCCTACGGCTAAGATGATGAACAAGATGCTATATTATTATCATATATAAAATTCTAAGTCCTGACTGACAGACACACTGAGGCCTATATTATTTATAACCTCTTATATCGTTTTAACCTACAAAGCTAAAGCTTGAAGCAAGAAGGAGAAATTCCAGAAATTGCCACGGAAACAAAGTCGCGAGAATAACGCAAAAATGATAAAGTTTGACTTTTCAATGAGCAATTTGGCGTTTTTCATTATTTTATTATAATGTAAAACAATTCGTAAAATTTTCTGTAACCCTAAAATTCCCAAATAGTAAATGAAATTTGCTCTCTAACTCGATACAACCACGGCCAAGTAAGCTTCATAATTGCATTAGCATATCCATTTTGTAACTAAAACTCTACCTACAGCTAATTCTCATATACGAAGTTTGCACATTAATTAAGCAAATATCTGGAGAGATTTGCGGATGTGTATTCGAGTATTCAATATCATTATAACATCTCATCACAACTACAGTTATGTTTCTACATAATATAACATCACACCTTTTTCTCATAGGGGTAGGCTGAGTACACTTCAGTCTACCACAGGACACAATCCTTTAGATATACCCACGCTTCGCCATTTATGTAATTAGGTCTTATGTAATAAGAGGGCGAGCCTTTTGCTATCTTCGGCGTACTGTTCTGTTGACTCCACTGCTGTCATTTAGAAACTTCCTAATGGAAAAAATGTTGGAGTGATAGGCCTCTTTTACAGGGGGCCGCCTGGGGAATTACCACACCTATGCCAGTTATTCATCCGCCAAGCAGTAATGTGCAAACATTACTGTGTTTCAGACTGAAAAGCAATGTTACTAGCGTAATATGTGGGCATGACGAGTTTCTACAACTAATATCTCAGGGTGACAGGCGCAGTGCAGTGCCGCGAAGAATTTTTAATTTTAAAACACTGGGTGGCACTGCGTTTGATATGGGCAATCATGATGCTTACCATCAGGCAATTGATTTGCTCATCTTGTTACTTACTCTCATAAAAAAAAAATTGAAAATTCCTAATGGAGAACTCAATGGCACTTTTTGCCTGACCGGGGATTGATCTGGGACCTCATGATTGGCAGTAGTGCTTGCGACCACTACGCCATCGAGTCTTTCTAATTGAAGTTGTCGAAAGGCCTGTAGAAGAATAGGTAAATAAGATAAAAAATAAAAGAGTCCAAGTGAGCCAAGTAAGCTGGTAATAAGAAGCCGTGAAGCGATAACCTCTTTCAGGAATTAAATGGAAAGTTGGCGAGAAAGTAGTAAATTAATTAACAATGAACAGCTTACATTCCAGAATTCAACAATTACAGAAGATAGCCAGACTGCGATTGCACGGGCTCTCTGCCAACAAAACCTAGACGGCGCGTCCAATTAAATAATTATGACTTATTATTATACTTACTATTTTTATGTTTTATGGAAGGGACTGTGTAACGTTGGATCTTTGTTTGGGAATTCTTTTATCTTTCGATTTATTCGAGATATTCCCATATATTAGTGATCTTCCAACTAGGTTGGGCACCGTTTGGAAACCAACACAGTGTCTTCTCGTCCAAAATACCTCAGTGCCTCAAGTGTGCGTTACCAGTGATGACTTACGGATCTGAAACGTGGTCTCTGACTGTGGGCTAAGGCCCACAGCCGCCCTATTTTAAGTCAGCAAGCTCAAAATAGGGCGACGAGCTATATGGGCTATGCTCGGGATCGGGATCAAATCAGAAATGCATAGACGAATGAAAGTTACCGACATAGCCCAGCGGATTGGCAAGTTGAAGTGGCAATGGGCAGCGCATAGCATGTAGAACTGTTGGCCGATGGGGCTGTAAAGTTCTCGAATGGTGACCACGGACCGACAAGCGCAGCGTAGTACGTTAACCCACAAGGTGGACCGACGATCTGATAAGGGCGACAGGAACACGCTGGATACAGTGCATAACTGAATTACACAGAAGTGTTAAGAGTTTTCTGTCTACAGATCTCTCCACCGAGACGCATCTGTAAATGTAAGTAATAAATAAAATTACCTACCATAAAATAAGAAAATGCAAATATTTTCCATTATGGAATTACAATAATGTTACATGTGTTAAGTTTTACATATTATGTATCTAAAAAAATATTCTTACACAAAATTTTATAAATCCCGAAGGGAACGTACTAAAACTGCCAAAGGTCTGTACCTAGTCTACATTAAGCCTTAATGAATACCTTATACTTAAGAAAAGGCATTGAAATTAATGAAGCATATGGACAGAACCCTGTTTTGCCTACAGTCGACCTCGACCGTCTGAGATAAGGTCTAATTGCAATTAATTAGCAAGAAAACCTTTGTGATACTAAATGCTCTTTGAAGGTACCTGCCCAAGGACTTAAGAACGAGAAAAAACCTTATAAGAGTAACCTACTTATTCGCGAAATCTCGTTATTTTAAGGCATGACCCAGTATTGTTTCATTCAAGCCTTAGTCGACTATTTAAGATGGAATGACACCTTTTAGAAATTTGACACCTATGAAATCAATGAAAAATTAAAATACAAATCAATTCTATGAAAAAACAACCAAATGGATGTAGCCTATTCTCCTGTTTCCCGCAAATAATTCGATAAACTTATATAGGGGAGGTCAAAAAGTTCGCGGAATGGAGGGTTTAGAGAGGGAAGGGGGTAGTTATTTTTACCTGTCGCTACTTGTTGACTCAATACAATTATAAATACTAAGTTTCAGCCCAATCGGTTCATAAACCTTTGAGATATCGCTGGATAAACAAGTCAATCGGGTAAAAAATATCAACTATGGAGAAAATTGAGTATCGTGCCGTGATTAAGTTTCTCACTAAGCAAGGAAATCACCTCAGAACATTATGGAAGAAATGTCATCAGTTTACGGGGACTCCTGCCCTGGAAAAACAATGATTTACAAGTAGCATAGTCTTTTCAAGCAAGGCAGAGACTCAATTGAAGACGATCAGCGCTCAGGTCGGCCAATTGAAGCAACGTCCTCAGACATTGTTGAAAAAGTTGAAAAACTTGTTCTATAAGATGCACGCCTAAAGAAGAAACAAATCGCAGAGATGACTAGAGTATCATCTACAACCATTTTGAATATTCTCTATGACCATCTTGGCATGTCTAAGGTCAGTGCAAGATGGGTACCGAGAATGCTCACAGCGCTTCAAAAACAGCAGCGCGCCGAGTGTTCGCGCGAGTTTTTGGAGCTGTGTAGTGAAAACAGGGATGAATTTCTGAACCGAATTGTGACTGAAGATGAAACTTGGGTTCATCACTATGAACCTGAGTCGAAGCAGGAGTCAATGCAGTGGCACAAAAAAGGCGCAGCACCGCCCAAGAAGTTTAAGGTGTCACAATCGGCCAGAAAGATTATGGCTACAGTTTTTTGAGATTCCAAGGGGATATTATTGATCGATTATAAAGATAAAGGTGTCAATATCACGGGGAAGTACTACGCTACACTACTGGAAAAATTAAAAGTAGCAATTAAAGAAAAGAGAAGGGGAAAATGGTCTCGAGGTGTGCTCCTTTTGCACGACAACGCACCCGTTCACAAGAGTCATGTTGCGATGGCTGCCTTACAAAAGTGCGGCTTCGAAACTTTAAACCACCCTCCCTATAGTCCAGATTTGGCCCCTTGTGATTATTATTTGTTCCCAAACATGAAAAAAGAGCTTCGTGGAAAGAAATTTACGGATGACGATGAAGTGAAGTCGGCAATATCTGCTTATTTTGAAGGCCTTGACAAATCATTTTTTTTCGAAGGTATAAATAAATTATTTGAAAGGTCTGAAAAGTGTATTAGGGTTAATGGAGAATATATTGAAAAGGAATAATAATTTCATGTTTAAATTCACCCCCCTTCCCTTTCATTCCGCGAACTTTTTGACCTCCCCTCTGGATATATTTAAGATAAAATAAACTATGTCTCTGTACTATTTTTAATGAACGTATAATCACGCAAGTAAAACAGACGTTATAGACGTTCACTAGAAAAATTAGTAAGAATTTATAAAATAAAATATTAAATGATAGAGCAGACAGGGTATAAATTTATCGAATGGGTTTATCATATTCGGAGGAAACTAGGCAATACTCAATCAGAATTTGGTAAATTTTTCATAGAACTGGTTTAAATTATTAGGTGTCGTTTCCTCTTAATACTTAATAATTATCGTACCTACCGTGCAGACTATAATATACCTACGTAACTAGGTATTATTTTAGCTTTGAAAATAATTCTCTTAACATTATAATTCTAATTGAAAGGAACGACGAAACTTATTAAATTATTAAGACTTCTATGGACACTTTCCCAGAATTACTTTCAGCTTTCAACTTTATACTTAACCGATTTTATTTTCTTATATTCTGTAGCAGATGCTTATGATTTGCTTGGATCACAAAAGTTAAAAAATTGTGATAATAATTTCTACATATAAAATATCATTTGGGTTTAAAATATTTACCGATGATACGTATACCCATTTTATAGGTTATTTACCATATATTTTTGTTATATTAGACAATAAACGGTTATTCAATTCTAATCTATATAGGGAAATAGAATCTACCAATATATTCGTCGTATAAAACTAATTAATAGATGACTTTATATTTTTAAAATTTTACCTACAGCATGTTTTTAGAATCAATATACACAGATCTTGCAACGAAGCCCAATTTCAGTGGTGAGGAGAGTAATACGATCATGTCATTGTCATAACTTTTCTTTCGCGTCAACGCCGCTGTACGTCCTTGTTATCGATGAGTGCACGCCAGTTGAGTGACAAGCGGCTGTACGTATGATAGAAAACGAGACTGAATGCTTTTCTGGCCTGGCCTCATTGCACAGCACACCCATCCATCGTCATGCCTCTTGCGGCCGTAAATTGAATAGAAAAGCGCAATCATTAAACCGACGAACCACTACTGATTTTGCAAGACCTGAACACTGACTGAATATTGACATGTCAGTATTCAGTATCGTAGCAAGTGGAGAGAAGCTGTCTCTGCCGATCCAGCATTAATCTGAAGAATATTTTGAGCATGAATACGTCTATGTTATTAAATATTCAGCAATACATAAAACTTACAGAACTAGAAATATCTTCTATAATGTTCGAACCTACAACCATCTATAAATAATTCAATGATTATTACATGAGGTAGATATGCATAGGAGAGGGTAAAAGCACAGGGTCGCGGCCGACGAAACACATATTTTGATTACGGTCATATTTCATACGTCCATTTTTGCCACGGCAAACTTGTGACAGCGTTTCCATTTCAGTAAATTGTGACGCTTCACTTTTTACTGCCACATCTGGCCCGTGTAAAACATGAAATTCATTTCTGTGGTGTACTATATATTTGGCTATTTGTTTGTCGTGTGTGTATAGGTGCATATAGTAAATGGATCTGTAATGTTTTGTGCAGTTTAAGCCGGGACTACAGCTACGTATTCGCGTGTTATATAACAATATTCTGTTAAATAACACCAAAGCCACGCCCACTTTTCATGTTATTGTGTTAGGTAACACAAAAACATGCCGCTGCGGACCCGGCTTACCATGGAAAGTGGGCGTGGCTTTGGTGTTATTTAACAGAATATTGTTATATAACACGCTAACACGTAGCTGTAGTCCCGGCTTTAGATCTAACGGTGCATGTGATTTAACTTTGAAAGTCGGCGTGTTAACGTTTTCTTTATTTACCTACTAGAGGTTTTTTCATTTGTTTTTAGGACAAGGTATTTACCTACATAGTTGGCTACCTACATATTCCTACTGGGATGATACCTACGTGGGTAACGCCGCGTGGCACAGCTAGTGCTCTAGTATTATTTAGATATACATTAATTATTTCAATTTTTTAATTTCTTTCGATCGATTCATCTACTTAGCTCCTATCCACCCCTTGCTGGAAGGCCTCGTTTTTTCTTTATATAAAATATTTAAAATAAATATTATGTTACTCTCAAATTAGGTTTTATACTTAGATGCAAGGTAAAAACGACTAGCAGGTATAAAAAAGGAACATCTTGTTTTTGATGTACATTTCAGATTATAACCGTGATACAAGACACCGGTATATCTTTCATTATTCGTATATTTTTAAATACAAAAGTTTTTTTTAATCCTAGTGACGTATAAAGCGCATAATTAAGCATTAAAGAAAATCAGCTTTTCAACAAATAAGCACTTTTATGAGCGAATAAAACTTTCAGATAAAAATCTTAAGTAATTTATCATCTAAGGGTTTCGTCTCACACAGTAGAAGTTAAAAAGATCTTAAGCCAAGTTAAATACGTCTGAAAAGAAAAAATGTAACAAAAGGATTCCATACAAAAGTTGAAGTAGACAGTATACAGCGCATCCAGCCAAAACTCTACTCGAAAATTATGAATAAAACATGCTCGGAATTTAACAATGGTTTTTTAACACACCAAAACGGAACGACGAGGATCTTTTGTTTAAATATCATAAGAACCCTTGATCTGTCTGGGGCGGAGAGCATGTGAAATATTCAAAATATACGTAATGTCAGGCTACAGAAAGCTGCAAACAAAACTAAATTTAACGTAAATCTGGTTCATTTTATTTGTACGAACTAAACTTTTATTTCATTGACAGAGAATGTTCGCACTGTGAAAAATATTGTCCTGCGATACTGTCTGATTTTATCACACCAACAATAATATATTGTATCACTTTGTCTACGACAGCAAAATGTGAAAACACCATTAGGCACTGGATTTATAAAATCTTCTCTATTTATAGAGTTTATTGGAGAAAAGTGATAGTCATCTATCGCTAAAGAAATTTCCTGAATATACAAAATCTGGATATAGTATTTTTTTAAATAGCTTCTAAATCGTGAAGATACATTGATCATAATTGTGTAATTGCATCAATTAGATACTCAGAATAACTGTAGTTTGCCTGTCTCTTTTAAATTTTATCGAAAAATCACTGCAATAGCGCCTTATGTAATCAAATTAAATGTACGACATAACGCTTTATCGTTCCCAAGTGAACAGTTAGTTACGGCGTCAGATGATACCGCGGCATTATCGTCTCTACATCAATTTATTAAATAAATTTAAGCAATGGTGTCAAGCTGGGTCCGATGCGTAATTGTGGTGACCTACTTCCGCCTACATAATAACATGGGGCCGAAGTGGTCGAGACAAAGGGACCAGACGGCCCCGTTTTAGTTCTCTTTTACTGGAAGCTGGCACATCGTGAACTCTACGATGCTCAGTTTCCACGCATTTCAAGAATTAACGTCTACTTGTTATAGTTTACAATGGCATTTTCATTATACGTAGTTAAACATGAAATTTTGACTTCCGAGGTACAAAAACAACATACAATTACCAATAACCCCAAAGTAAGAACGAATAACACAATTAGGTATGCACTGAGTAATATAAGTTTAGGTATTACTTATAGGTATTTAATACATATACCTACAATAACCAAATTAGGGTACAATAACCAAGGTAATTAACACTACTTACTACAACACTACTTCATATTGCATTTAAAATTAAATTTCAAATCAGTTGGCCACGCGTGTAAACGTCACGCAGGTGGGCTTCCAACGGGTCATAGTAAACTAGTCACACTGTGACACGTGGGGAACTTTTTCCCCCTTGAGTCACACTGTTACCCGTTGCAAATCTTTTTTAAAAAGGATCTCAATGAGTCACGGTGTGTCCGGTTGGGATTCCGATGTTGCGTCACGTACACACTGATGGCTAACCAGAGCTAATTTCATTCAAGGGACTGGGATGACAATTTCACTTGCAATAGAATTATAATCTAATAGAATTTAAATAGGAACTTGACAGACATAAATATTAATATATAATATTCATAATGTCAACTCAGAAATAGCGCAACGAGCTTTGGAGAGGGCTATGCTCGGAATTTCTCTGAGAGATCGAATCAGAAATGAGGAGATCCGTAGACGAACGAAAGTTATCGACATAGCCCAGCGGATAAGCCAATTGAAGTGGCAATGGGCAGGGCACATAACACGTAGAACTGATGGCCGATGGGGCTGTAAAGTTCTCGAATGGAGACCACGGATCAGCAAACGCAGCGTAGGACGTCCAGCCACAAGGTGGACAGACGATCTGATAAAGACGGCAGGAACACGCTGGAGGCGGGCCGCTTACAACCGGGCTGGTTGGATATCTATAGGGGAGGCCTATAAGCTGGAAGTGTGTGCCTCATGGGGCCCGCAGAGGCACACACTTTCGGCGTGCATAGGCGGAGATCTCTCCCTGCCGAGCGTGGTAATTTCCATGCTCGGCGGTGAGAGATCCTGGCGGGCCGTGGTCTCCTTCTGCGAAGCGGTGATGGCGCAGAAGGAGGCCGCGGAGCGGCGCAGGGAGGAAGACCCCCTCGCTGAACCGCTCCGGCGCAGACGAACGGGGGCGAGGAGAAGGAGGTTCGCACACCTCCTCCCGCCCCTGTAGTGGTGGTCGCCGGCGGAGTCGGGGGACTCCGCTGGCCTGCACGACCCCACACGTCTGGGGGATGGCCTTGGTGAGCAAGGTCGTCCCCCCATAGGCGCAAGGCCCGGTTAACATCCGGCCGGGCCTGCCGCGGGGGCGGGATGGTGAATGCCAACGCGACCCCATCCCGCCCCGCTTACGCGGGAGTCTGCTCACGGGGGGGTTTTTAGTGGGTGCAAGCCCCACATGCCCCCTTCCGTCACCCCCGTGGCAGAAGGGAAGTGCGAAGGCATTTTCCCCCCTCAAAAAAAAAAAAAAAAAAAAAAAAAAAAAAAAAAAGGCCTATATGTTCCGCAGTGGGCGTCCTATGGCTGAGATGAAGATGATAATACATAATGTGTACAGTTTAGGTAATATAAGTAGGTGGTACTGGGGCGCCGGCAATTGAATGACGTAGGGTCAGTTTTACCATACCTATGTCTTGCACCATGATAGAAAATTATGGATACTCCTTCATAGTATTAATGGAACTAGTGATACGATTTTGCTTCCCAGTTTTTATAGTTATAAGCCGCTGACTGTGTAATGATGCCATATCAGTGTGGTTAATTAAGAATTTTGAAAAAATACCAGGGCATATATAAATTATGAAGAGATACCATACATTAATAGAATAGTCCACCACACCCTGTCTACCCGCGGATTAACAGATCCAGATTAGGTACGGGCAGCAGCGTTCTCTGCGTAAAAAGCATCGAACTGCGTTCGCCAACTCGCCTGCCGAGCGTGTCGAGTATTATTAAAACCCCCCTTATGGGGGAGGCCTCTGTCCACCAGTGGACTTTCTGCGGATGAGATGATGATGATAAGTAGGTCATCTGTATATCAAGCGAGTCGCGCCAAATTAATGATTCATGCAGATAATTGAATGGAAATTAAATTAAAATCACAAAGCATTTCATCAGCAAATAACAACCGCCTTTATTGCCCCATTTTCCAATAAACTGATTAATTAACGTAAAAACACATTATACAAATAACTGACAAAGGTTCGTTATTGGATTTTTCTATAAGGAATTTTCTCAATGATAGCCTGGATTTTGGCACTGTGCCCAGTAGATGGCAATAGGCTCGCTCTAACATAACTGGCGAAGGGTGGGTTTACCTACCATGGGACTGACTCTTGGACACACCTCGTAATACTATTCACACTCCAGTATTACTCGATACTAATATTTTTCTCATCCAGTCACAGTGTGACAGTATAAGGTCTATCCAGTGTGACTCATCCCATCTTATCCAACTAATATTATAAAAGTGAAAGTTTGTGAGGATGGAATCTACAGCCTTTTATATCTAGACTAGTGTAAGCACAGCGGCTTTGCCCGCTCGTAATTATGAAATATGAGAGTTGTATACCAAAAAAAATTGACACCCTTTTTGGACCCCTTAGAATATGAATTTTCAAAAATCCTTCCTTAGCCCACCTCTAGACAACAAAAAAGATCTACATTCCAAATTTCAAGTCTCTAGGATCAGTGGTTTGGGCTCTACGTTGCATGTCAGTCAGTGAGTCATTAAGGATATTATAATATATAGTTATATAGCCCGTTCATCAATGTCGACATGAATTTGTGTGAATTCTCTCAGGAGTTAAAAAATGAAGGCGTTAGAGTTCTAAAAGCATATTTTTCATCTTTACGGTACCTCTTCCTGTTAGCTCGTATTGTTCATGATGTACATAAAGTATGATACTTATGTTCTTGTAATATAAACGTACTCTGGCTTTTCCTTGAGTGGATGAATTATTGCCGGTTTTACTCTCGTGCTATCATTATGACTCCCTCGATGGCGTAGTGGGTCGTAAGCGCTACTGCCGATAATAAGGTCCCAGGTTCGATTCCCAGGTCAGGCAAATTGGATTGCATTTTCCATTTGAAATTATCTCAAATAGCCTGGACAGTGGATGTGTGCCCGGTAGATAGGCAATAGGCTCACCATCTCTTTACACAGGACTTAAAATATAACAGGCGAAGTACGTGTGGATGTACTTACTGTAGAAGTGAGCCCTGCGGGCTATTTATCGACGGATTTTAATCAAATTTGAGAAACGTACTAAGGGACTTCATTCTACATAAGATTTTGCAAAAAAAAATCAAAAGAGGTGAGTGAAAAGGAGAAAAGTGGTAATGAATTCATTGTGCTCACAACGTTTTCGTCGCGAGTCTTTAGTGTCTTTCTCGCAGTGTAGCATCGTAACAAAAGTAATTTTAAGCCTTTAGCATTATGAACATAGAGGTAAATTTTATTTGTCGCTTGCTGCGGAGATAAAAATTCTAATGGGTTTAATGATACTTACACGTTTAAAGAGTTTAAACTGAGACTTCCCAGAGTGATTAAAACACATGAAATACACAAACAGGCATTATTATATTTTTGAACACGAAACAAATCACGCGAATATATACATTGCACTCACGTAACGACTTCTGGTGTGACTGAAATCAATCAATGTGAATGTTGCCAAGGCGTCAACATTTACTAGGACCGACCAAGAAACGCAAGTCACTCGTCTTTTGTTCTTAATTGATGCATAAAACAAAGATTTAGGCTTTTAACACTAAATCGATCTTGGGGTCTTCAAGAGAAGAAGAGTGAATATATGAAATCGTGCTCCAGCACGCTTTCCTAGAAGATAATTATGCATATGATAATTCAGGCCTAAGATTAGAAGCCTAGAATTAGAAGATGAGGCCTAAGATGGATCTTAAGCCTCATCTTCACTTTCCATCAGGTGAGATTGGGCACAAACGCAGACCTATTTAATATAAATATAAAATGCGCATGTTACGCAAGTCCGGCAGTTTTTAGTTTAATGGGTCTAACATGCCGTAGGGAATCCAACATTTAATTTACAAAGGTCTTTAATTTTCTCTACCTAGTTTTGGGTCCATAAGAAAATGTGTTTCGAATTAAAACTAGACTGGCTGAATAGGATAATGGAAATGAGCAGATCCCATCAAGAGAAATGTTTTTCTTATATTTACACACCTTTTCGTGAACCTTGTAAAAATAGAGGGTTATTATGAAAAGGTCCTTTTCGAATGAGTTTAGAGAAAGGTGTTGAAGTCGCTCAACTGTAAAAATTGCAATAAATAGTTAAAACATGTTTCTTTACAATTATTAACAAAAATATCTTTATAAACACTAATCTTAAGGATAGATAGATTGGCACGTTTTGTACACCTTTTTACACCTCTGCAACTGTAACTTGCTGTTCCCTCACCCAGCATAAAAATATGGTTTATTCCACTACAATAAATCTTAGACTATTATAAGTGGCGTCAATCACTATATAAGTATATTATAAAATCCTTAATAACTCACTGATTGACATGCAACGTAGAGCCCAAACCAACATCCTAGAGACGTGAAACTTGAAATGTAGATTGTTTTCGTTGTCTGGACGTGTGCTAAGAAAGGATATTTTAAAGTTCACATTCTAAGAAGTCCAAAAAAGGCGTCAAAGTCTTGGTACAAAACTCCCATATTATTTCATAATTGCGAGCGGGCAAAGCCGCTATTTATACATAATTAATAATATAATATACTCTTACAGAACGGGTTAAATTACACTGCTTGATTCAATTCATAGGTGTAACGTGGACAACCCATATTGTCAGAGTTTCAGGTCGTCAAGGCCTCAGACATAATCTAACGACTGCCCCCTACATATCATAAATATGCCATATCACTGCATTAGCTTGGCGTAAACATACTGTTCCTTAAATAGTCATCTTTTGTTTTTAGTAGCCTGTAAGCCACGTTTACCACCGATACAAGACAATTAATACCTTGAAAAATTAATGACACTTGAACAACTGACTGTATAATGAAAAGCTCCTAACTTAGGTACTTTAGCAATTTAAACAGTCTTTATAACTTCGACTTGAAGTTGAAAGTTATCAAGAAATGGACGAGTTAAAGGACGAAGCAGTTTTGATTTGTTTAAAATTTACTCTATTTTAATTTTCTTCTTAGATTCTGTTACGACTTATCGACGACCATTTTTGGAGTTTGATGTTTTAATTTCCAATTCGTACTCTATTTTAAACAAATTTCTTAATAAACAATTTTTCTTACAGAAAACACGAGATTTCATAAGAATCTTCCTGGCAATAGGTCAAAAACCTGCGTGATTTGTATTCAAGTCTAATGACATTTTATTACAACAAACGTACAGAGATATAATATATTATATTTCATACATTGTTTTAAATAAAAAATATTTTTCTTAAATCTATTGTACTAATTAACTATACTTTGACTGCCTCGGTGGCGTAGAGGGCGCATGCTCGACTGCCAATTAAGAGGTTCCGGGTTCGATTCCCAGGTCAGGCAGTGTTAAATATTGGATTTTTCCATTAGGAATTATCTCAATAACTGCCTGGAGTCTGGAACTGTGCCCAGTAGATGGCAATAGGCTCGCCCCCTATTACATTGTACCAATAACATACTCGCGAAATGTGGGTGTATCTACTATGGGACTGCGTCCTGGGTATACCTCTGCCTACCCCTTCGGGAAAAAAGGCGTGAATGTATGTGTTTAACTATACTATGCTCCCCGTGCGAAGCAAGGGTGGGTTGCCAGTAGAGATAATGTACTCCTTGCTATACAAACCAAAGTCTTTCAATAAGCGTCTTTGAACACGACTTGATGACAAAGTTCAGGTTACTTACATAAGTCGGTCTGTGTAATTTTCGTGAAGATGTATGACAATACTTATACATAATATATTATACAATTTGCCTTATACAAGCGAGTATTTTCGTGGCTATATCTTATTAGATGTAGGCACACAGGCTGAACATAAGATTATAAGTAATTATCAAGCATCTAGTAAATTTTGGTAAACCGCAAAATGTTTAAAAAAAGGTTATATACACTAAATATAGCCGCACTTCTATTCTAGTAATCACTACATATTATAAAATCCTAAATGACTCACTGACTGACATGAACTGATGACTGATGATGATGAACGCAGAGCCCAAACCACTGAACCTAGAGAATTGAAATTTGGAATGTAGGTTCTTTTCGTTGTTTGGATGTGTGCTAAGAAAGGATTTAAATAAAATTCAGATTCTAAAGGGTTCCAAAAGAGCGTCAAAGTTTTGGTATAAAACTCCGATATTTCATAATTACGAGCGGGCAAAGTCGCTGTTCTTACACAAGTAAATAATATATAAATAACTAAAATTACTCTAGAAAATTAGTAGTATTATACCTAAAAGAAGCATTTTCGCAAATCTAATGCTTGCCTCGGTGCTGTAGGGCGCAAGCTCGACTGCCGATCAATAGGTCCCGGGTTCGATCCCCAGGTCAGGCAGTGTTAAATATTGGATTTTTCCATTAGGAATTATCTTAATAACCGTCTGAAGTCTGGAACTGTGCCCGGTAGATGGCAATAGGCTCGCCCCCTATTAATTACATGGGACCAATAACATACTGGCGAAATCTGGTGTACCTACTATGAGACTACGTCCTGGATACACCTCTGCCTACCCCTTCAGGGAAAAGGCGTAATTAATATAATATAATATGGGACAACTTCCACTCACGATCGTCTGGTCGCAAACTAGGCTAGAAACCTGTATGGTAACCAGATGAGTGATATACATACTTATATAAGCTTTTAACACCCAGACACAGATCAAACAGACATGTTCATACACACAAATGTTTGACCTGGCCGGGGATCGAACCCGGGGCCCGCGGCACAGAATAATAACACAGGTAAATGTATGTTACTGCTTGGTTTTACCCACCCTTTGATAGTAAAATTGGTAAGATTATGTAGGTATCTATCAATTGTACCTATTATGTCGTAGCACAAATGACGAGTAACAACTTTTACTTTTACAAGTCAGCAAAAACTCTGGCACACTTCTGCCACCATTAACCATATCAGCCGTAAGTACTGTAGAGCTGCTTTACGCAAACTTCTGGCCAACTTGGAAAGCTCTGAACGTCGCGACATCACTGTCAAACAAACTTGTTAATAAAAGCATGAAGACGTGCCGTTTATTATGGTTACATCACTTCTGACTTCTGTTCTGTAATCACTTTGTCGTGAACGCGAATAGAAAACGGTGGACTTTGAGATCCTTTGCCAAAAAGGGTGACCTAAGAATATTCGAATCTCAGAATAAAGCAGAGAGATAAAATACTGACCATAGCTCAGGTGGCAGTAACTCTGCCTTTTGAGCCGCAGGGGTTCGTTCCCCGGACAGGTCAAACATCTGTGCCATGAATGAATATGTCTATTTGATGAGTATCTGAGTGTTATATGCGTACTAGCTGTGCCCCGCGGTTTCACCCGCGTAGTCTTCGTTCCCGTGGGAATATCGGGATAAATAGTACCCTATGTGTTATTTCAGGGTTTAAACTATCTACATACCGAATTTCAGCCCAATCCGTTCAGTAGTTTTGGCGTGAAAGAGTAACTAACATCAATCCATCTATCAATCTAACCAAAACCGCGCTAAATGGCGCTGGAAGTGAGTTAGAACTCGCTAGCGTTTTGTTCATTGTACTGTAATGGGGAATGTCCAAATTAACTTGACCTCCATTTTTATTTTAGATAATGAAAATATAGAGCAATATAAGAAACTAATTTGATTATTTTTGCTATTTTCGTCGTAGTTATTTTTAAAAACATTTTTAAATATTTTAGAATTTTTGGTGATGATGACGTCATCCTAAGGTTTATAGATGGAGACTGCGGCCTCGATAGAAAAAAAAAAGCCAATGTAATTCAGATTGTCAATGTCATTAAATTATCACAACCTTAAACCCCACTTTTCTAAAAAAACTGTTCATTGCTTTTTTTTTTCTTCTTTTATGGACAAATGTATTGCCAGTGTCAAGTTATATAAATTTTCAAGTTAATATGGTCAATTACTCAATTCAGAGTCAGGGCAAGCCCAGTCAAGTCACAGCTCTAGTAAAGTGGTGGTCTTTACAAGAAGCTGCCAGTAAAATCACAGTCACTTTCTAAGATTTTGCAGTCGGCTAGATAAAGGTTACGTTTACATACATCGACATTTGACAACTTAATGACATAAAAGCACATTTCACTTTTTTTTTTCTAGGCTCACACACGTTTTTCCATTAATCCACGTGTAACGTCATCTAAGGTCAAATGAAGGTTATTCAATTGAAGCCGAAAATAATAATAATCCGTGATTGTTTTCTGTTTATAAGTAATGGGTAGTGATCAGCAACCTTATTCCTCCAAATGGTTTTGAAATTACAAAAAACAAAAATATATAGACATTCCCCATTTGAGATTTATAACATTGGCAGGATGTATATATAATATATCTGCAGTCTCCTGGTTACCATAGTACTGGCTACAACAAGCCTAGTTTGGGAAATTGTCTCAATAGTTAATATGTATCTACCTGAAGGGTTAAACACAGTCTTGTATAGAATATGTGAGAAATATATATAGAGAATCACGACGATGTGTGGTTTGTACCGATCATAACATTTCTGTCGAATAAATAAGAAAACGAAAATAAATAATAACAAAGTTCCACAATAGAAACACTATTTAGTTTTATGCCTATATTAAATCCCTGAGCTTCGCAAAATAAAAATTAAAAGCCGACTTTTACGACCCACTTTTATAATTCATAAATTGTTACAAATAACCATAATTGTACGAACTTTCAACATAAACAAATCTAGCCCTTGAGAAATAAATACCTAAGATATTAGTGGTGGGTGAGCCATGAACTTTCGACAGTTGAATGTGTTGCCTTGTCGCCTTTCCAGACACCATTCAACAATTTTGTTCCTTTTTCGACTATCAGGTCGACCTACATAATGTACGGTTTATTCCGTTTTCTCCAAGAAATAATTTCTGTCACCTCCAAATTTTATTCGAAGATATATTTTAATTCCTCTCGCCCAAAATCTAAATCAGGTACTGTGTGGCATTCTTCATATTCGTATATATTTGATGTTATATAACACACGATTTTTTTTCTCGTTATAGTTTTGTCGCGTGTTATTATGGTTATGTTATTCGATTGCGATAAAATATTGTATGTGTAGTTAAAACAAGCGGGTAAAATATAATAATCTTCTTACATGATAACAATGGTTAAATATGCAATTTATGTTAACTGGTAAACAGTAAGCACCTTCTTTAATTAATTGTTTTCATGATTTGAGAAAATTACTTAAAATAGCAATATAATGTTACGTAACAGATGATTCAGTTTATTATTTTTAGAAATGGTAATTAATTTTTGCCCAGTAGGTAGATATAATAGAGAGGTAATAATTAATAAATACATATTTCTTTACAACCTCAATGATTCGATTTTATAGAAATTCAGGACATAGAACTATGATTATCCATAGATTGTTACGCTATTTTGAGCTCGCTGATAAGGCCCACAGTAAAAGACCACGTTTCAGAGATTCCCCTACGAGATTGAATCAGAAATGAGGAGATCCGTAGACGAACGAAAGTCACCGACATAGCCCAGAGGATTAACAAGTTGAAGTGGCAATAGGCAGGTCATATAGCACATAGAACTGATAGCGTAGGAAGATAAAGAGCAGGATCACGCTGGATGGGCCGCTTACAACCGGACTGGATGGAAATCAATGGGGGATGCCTATGTTCAGCAATGGACGTCCTATGGCTGAGATAATGATGAAGATGATGATGATGATGATTATGATGAAACTAAATGAAACATCCACATTTCAAAAATTTAGAGATGCTTTCTCTCGTAAATTAAACGAGTACATAAATTTGTTCTATTGGGATTTTACAGGCCTACGAGTATTACACTGAGATTTTACAGGCCTACGAGTATTACACTGAGATTTTACAGGCCTACGAGTATTACACTGAGATTTTATTATTGATATCACCAGGTTCTGTGTATCACATTTTTCTATCTACTGCACTCTCTCTACGAGTACACGGTACGTTTCGTAGAACTTTAATCTTTTGAAATCTCTTTGAACCATAGCTTTGAAGTAAAGTAATCGGATCGATATCATAGCCCATCAATATGAGTAACTAAAACGTGACTTCGACATAAAGATAAAGAGAAAATGGAATGAAAAATGTTCGAATTCACCTTGAGACCCGGAGCTTAAAGCTATGCCCATTGTACCGGTACGTTTTATGAACGTATCCGACCAAGCGATGGATATATGGATGGTACTTATGAACACCGTTCTCATAGAAATTGTTGACGGAGAGCTAACGAGACGTGCCGTCACGAAACGTTCTAGTGGGCTAGATCTTGTACATTTCTTTACAATTTTTATTTTTATTTATTCAAAAACAATACTAAAAGTGAAATACCAAAACACAAAGAGTTAAACACAAAGATGACAAAACAATGATGTACATAAAAATTACAAAACACAGACGTTACACAAATAAAAACACAGATACATAAAATATATTAGGCTATGGTGTCAGCATGTATGTCGGCATGCTGGACCTTCTGCAGGAACTGGTTAATAAAATATTAGCAAGGAAATATTAGCGTAGCGCGTAAGCAGCGCGTTTATATGCAAAAAGATCGTGGTGGAGACGACCAGTTCTCATGTAGTTCTGCGGAACATAATTATACTGTACTTACTCTGTTTAGCACTGACGGATCGTCCACCTCATTCCGTAACAGCATGCAGTAGAAGTACAAATAAATTTTTTATTACCGCTCGGGCCTATAACGTGCTGGTATAGTGGGCAAAGAGCTTTATACTCACTTTCAACTGTATGTAACTAGAACGAAGAGAAATATAATATTTTTTATTACATTCATATTTTAAGATGAGAATCGTAAAAGGCATAAGTTAGAAAATGATTATTTCTCTTCATAGACAAAATGAGTAGAGTTGTTTGTAACTAATTGTTATAGAATGCAAATAAGGCTCTGGGCGTCGATCCAATGCCCGAGAACGTGGTTTGTTCTCAATGTAAATTAAAGCCGTCGGCTGCGAATTTATCTTGTTGAAAAAACTACCACTTTTTGTCTTCCTTTAATTATGTGGGGACTAATTTATCCACTGTAAGTTCAAGTAGTTCACAATAGTCTCTTGGCAAACGCTGCTGGGCGAGATGGAGTGTGTCAATCACTAGGAGTGTTTGAAGAAGAAGAAACAAGGGGCGAGCTGAGTGTTGTGTCACATGAGAGCTCTCATAGAATTATTTCCAGTGATGGACATAATAATAATATGCCTGCCGTAATATTTCACCATGAGACGGAAGTGGCCGGAATCGGCAATAGCCCGGATACTCTATCTAGTACTCTATCTAGAAATCACACCTATAGCCAAATCAAGTAGTTTCCATCCATTCACAAAAGTCCTTGCACCTAGCGGGGGCTGTTAGCTCATCTTAAAAAAAAAAACAGTAGATAGTTTCAGTGATGGACCCAAATAGGTGCTACCCATTACTTTTAGGTTAAAAGGTCAAAGAGGCTTCAGCAAGTTGGACTTAAAAATTAAAGATCTCCGTGCACGCATATCAAAAGCCGGGTATAGCCCGTGTTTTCGAGTGAAATAATATAATAATAATAATATGAATTCTCTCTACTTGCTACGATCCAAAATCCAAACACACGACTTTCTCTTCCACTTTCATCACTTTTTCACACATACTCGTCAGTTATGGGTGCTTTTGAACTGGCCTTTCTACAACAGATTACTTATAAACAGACGGTTGTAAACATCTAAAGGTGCATAGATAACAGTAGGTACGCGTATACGATGCAAACCCGAAATGCGTCATAACATCGCAACTGGAAAGGTTTATGCTCTATTTACACAGACTTAGTACTCGACCGCTCGTAAATCCTTGTTAACAGGGACAAAGTTTCTTTGTTTGTTCGTTTGCGTACAAATTAAGAGTAATGAGGCAGGTTCACGAATTTATTTCCACTTTTGTTTTATTGAGAGTTCTGTATAAAAGGTTAAAGAACCTTTTCAGAATTAAGAGCTAATTCGTTTATTCCATGATTGTACTTTATGTCTGCTGTCTACTTGAAAATGAGGCGGTGATTTAAATCGATCGACTTATCATTAAATAGACCTGATATATAATTATGTTTTTGACTGACTATTTACTGACTGTGGCATAGTCACTACTGCGGGGTTCGATCCCCGGGAATTTACTCAATGGCTGCCAAGCCTGGAGTCTGGAACTGTGTCCGGTAGATGGCAATAAGCTGGCAACTATTACATATGGGTCTATATTATATTTTTATAGACTAAACGGTCTACTCGCTTGAAATACAATAAGAATATGAAAAGAATTTTTTTTCCACGTGATGGGCACTCTACCACTTGAGCTTCTTCTTTCCATATTCGTATTGTAGGTAAAACTAAACATGTCTGGCGAAGTTTGGGTGTACCTACTATGGGTATGAGTCTAGGGTACACCTCGGCCTTCCTCTTCGGCATAAAGGCACAAAGGTATGTGTTTATGTTTTTGTTATAAATCTATTTTATTAACATTAACGAGAAATGGCTTCTATAGACTTATTGATACCACCATGATACTTATGCAGACATAAATAATATATTATAAAACAATCGAAAAGGTTTAGGGCTCGTTATTTAATTGATTAATGCTAAAACACTCACTATTTGCAGACAATTCGTCGATACGTAGTAAAATTTTAATGTATCTGCGCATTTTTGTCATAGGTATGTCTAAGCTGAATAGCATAATTGTAACGAGCTCCTTACATCTACCGCAGCTTTAGGCTTCAAAGGCTGTTGTGAAGACATATCTTCCAGCTGACTTAACACAAGCCAGTCAAATGAAGGTGCAAACGAGGCACGACTTACTAGCTTACACGCTTTCATTCGATTTGAGTAGACACTGTGCTTATCCAACTATGACAGTTTCGTGTCATATTATGTCGTTAACTATGTAAAAGTATAAATAGCGGACCAGGAATTCCCCAGGATTAAACGGTGGAGGCGTTGAGTCTACGAGGGCACAAAGCTTCAAATCCTACGTGCTCCAGGTTCCAGTGAAATTTAAGGAGACGTTCCGTGCGCCAGAATTACAGCCAGAAGGCATAGTCATGTTCCTGCGCTTTAGGAAAGCGAGAACGAAAGTAATCCCTAATTAGTGTAAAATTAAAATATAATGTAATTTTAGGTATGTTAGACTGTAAGGTATTGATATGGGCTTCTGGTACTTATAATTTATTATAAGTACCTGTGTTGCCTAAAATAAACGAATTATTACTGTTAAATTTTCTTCTTCTGGCCAGGTCAAACATTTGTGTGCATTAACATGTCTGTTTGATCTGTATCTGGGTGTTATAAGCTTATATAATTATGTATATCAGTCATCTGGTTACCATAGTACAGGCTTCTAGCCTAGTTTGGGACCCGATGACCGTGAGAGGAAGTTGTCCCATATTATTATATTATTATTATTCTTCGTCTGGTCCTTACCGGATGCTTACTCCTAGGTACACGACCTGACGGCTATCTTCTATGATAACGTACGTGCCTTTCTAAGCACTAAATATTTCTGATGTAGTCATACACACACGCACAGTAAGGCTCTTTTTTCGTACAGAACTATGATAACACTCTCTCTACATGTATATGAAACTTGCAGTTTTAAAAAGATATTATTATGTAGGTAGTTCATTTAGTAGCTCTACAGTTGTTAATATCTAACGGCTCATTAAAACACCTTAGATTATTTAGATAGGAAATTACTTATTAAAATAGATACTGCATCTGTGACTCAGCAAAATATGAGAACAAACTTCCTTCACACCCAATTCTTTCAAACACAAAAAAATGGTAGAAAAATATTGATATTCCTATTAATGTTTGGTAGGAAAGAGTAATTTATTCAGCATCGTCTATTACGTTAATGGTACTCTAACATTACACCAGCATTTTTCTAAGCCAAAACAAAGCTGTGCAAAATACGGAGTGAAATTTGCATACAAACGGTGGGTTCTACGAACTCTATGGCGCAAAGACGGTACAACCTTTTAGTCGGATTACAGTGGACTCTCGAGACGGAAGGGATGCAAATAGGAAACGCCCTCTCTGACATATTTTTTACAATATATTGGTTGTGTGTGAAGGAAACAACATGGAGATTGGAGATAAAGAGAAAAAAAATGGAATAAATGAACGACTAATGTAAATTTAATAAATATAAATAAATATGGGACAACTTCCACACACGGTCATCTGGCCCCAAACTAGGCTAGAAGCCTGTACTATGGTAACCGGATGACTGATATACATACTTATATACGCTTATAACACCCAGACACAGATCAAACAGACATGTTAATGCACACAAATGTTTGACCTGGCCGGGGATCGAACCCGGAACCTGCGGCACAGAAAGCAGAGTTACTACCATCTGAGCCAACGTAGCTGTCACCACGTGAATTTTGTTAGAAATACGTGACTTACAATGAGAAAGACACGTAAATAAATACTGCTGGTTGCGAAAAAGTCGAGGCTATATTTACTATTATACACCCGCGTAGTCTTCGTTTCCGCAGTAATTTCGTTATAAAAAGTACTCTGTGTTACTTTAAAAAATGGCGTGAAAGAGTAACAAACATCTATTCATCCATCCATCTACACAAACTTTTGCATTTACTAATAACTATTATAAGTAAGATTAATAGAAGAAGTAGGAAATAGGATTTTCGACCCGGGTTTTACATATTTAAACATTGTCAGTGGTAAGTAATCTATTGTAACTCAAGGGCTCGGTGCCGATGACTGCCTCGGTGGCGTAGCGGGCGCAAGCTCAACTGCCGATCATGAGGTCCCGGGTACGATCCCCAGGTCAGGCATAGTGTTAAATATTGGATTTTTCCATTAGGGATTATTTTAATAACTGCCTGGAGTCTGGAACTGTGCCCGGTAGATGGCAACAGGCTCGCGCCCTAATACATGGGACCAATAACATACTGGCGAAATGTGGATGTGTACTTATTATGGGACAGGATACACCTCTGCCTACCCCTTCGGAGAAAAGGCGTGATTGTATGTATGTTTATGTAACTCATCATTTGGGATAACTTTCACAAAGGGGATACGTAAGTTACTTTCAATGTGGGGATATGTCATAAAATCAGTAAGGGCCGCCATACATGGACTGCTCGAGCAGTTAGCCATTGATCAACATATACAGACCGCTCTTGCAGTCATAGTCAAGCTTCACGGTACGATCCCCCGAATCGGTTGCTACTGCTCGAGCGGTTTCGTAAAAGACTGTAGTTCACTATGCCGCCGCAGCTCGAAGCAGTTCCCCTGACTGCTTTTTGTCCGTGTTTGGCGGCGCTTAAACATTTTTTTACAGCTCTATGACCATTTTCTACGCGCCTTTTTACTTCGTAATATCAGAGCTCTATAGTGCTCTATGGTAAAATATTTCAAATGATAACAATAATGATTATTTAAGAAAACTCTAACTTACCACAAATTACACACATTGCATTGGACTCAAAGTGGGTCCAAGTTTAGCTTCAAGATCCATAATTTTGGTAAAATTACTTCATAGATTAGGGGTGTCTAAGTTTTATTCTTTTTGAAAATCCTACTTAACAATCGCGCTGCGCAGCTCCGTTTTGAATGTGCTCCACATTCAAAACGGAGCTGCGCAGTCTAAGTCTACTAGTTTTCTAAGACGAGGTGGTAAGTTGCTAGTTTCGATCTGAAACTCATCCAGTTAAAAGTTAGGAGCATAGCAGCTTTGAAAGAGCGTTTTAAAGTTTGATTGTCTATTATAAAACTTCCGAGTCATTTTTAATGATACAGCAGGTATCAGCGCCAATATTCTTCGGGACAGTGTCAATTTAATTTTTTCTTCGATTCGAACTTTTTATTTGAAATACTGGTTTTGATTTATATGCAATTTTTGAGTCCTAGAATAAAAGATTACTTTTCTTTTCGTATCGTATTGGGAACAATGTCAATGTCCTTGTATCAAACAATTAAATATGTATATGTTTTCTTTCTCTCTGTCCTTTATCAACGCACACATTTATATCGATATTTATAACGATAAGTAAACATACTTTTCGAACAGCTTTATGATGCTAGACAATATAATGAAACACATTTTTTTTTAATACCTTTTTATGTACCCAAAAATACCTTAACTGTGATTTACTTGAATAGAGTCTGAATTAACTTATATGTAACTTCCAAAAAGCGTGGCAAAATCGCGCTTGCAAATGCACCCAAATGCACGGTCTTAACTACTTTTGCTTCGACTGAAGTAAGAGAACTTCTATGAAGTTTCAATGGTACTTTTATGTAAGAACATTCACGCGATCCTTTTTATTATTATGCGTAGTGTGTAAGAGAAAGTTCAGTCGTTAAATCTGAATATGTTACCTATTCTTCGTTCCCCTCCGTAATGATTACAGTCGACACCAACCGAGTTGCTTTTGGGAAAAGTTTGTTCTGTTTGAAGAATTGAGATTCTGTGAATTAGCAAAAATAGGGATTTAGTTGGTTCGACAGAATACATTTATAGAATTTTCTCTGAACTCGTTTATCTACCTAATAAACTTATTAAATTAATTAGTCAAAAGATATTTTCAGTTCATCATTATCATAGTTTATACAGTATAGTTCATATTATCTTCATCTTTCAATAGCCCTCGTACAGAGCATCATGGCTCCCATTGTTTTATATTTTGATTTTGTCTTATCCTAAAAACTTTTTGTCTATTCCTAAAAACTTTTCCTAAAACTGTCTTCTTCTTTTTTACGCTTTATTATCTAAAATTTTCCTTAGTACAAATACCAGTTAGTGTATCTACAAAGCTGTTACAGTTGCTCTTAAAGATGAACGAAGACAATGCAGCACAGAGCTAGCTAAAGAACATTTGTCTTCTGCAGTTAATGGGTCAGTCGATAAACAATACGAGTACAAGATACCAAATAAATAGTGGCCAGAAGGCTCCGCCGCTGCACTTCAATTAAGGTTCTCCGATACCGCGCCGTTTCCCAGTTTTAGAGTAAAAAGATTTAGTAAGTAGATTACATTAAAAATAAAAAAAAATTAATTTCCAAAATGCAAACGAGCCTAATATATACTAAGGCTGAATTGAACTTTAACATGGTTTATCGACCGTCATATCTTAGTTTTTTTTAATGTATTAGACTAAACTGGCGTTTAACCGCAATCTCACCTGCTGGTAGGTGATGATGCGGCCTTAGTTGAATGAGGCTTGTTCTGTAAAAACTTATTTATTCACTCTTGATTTGCACATACTCACGTTATAGTTTTCGGAAGGAAACGGACTATGGCAGCGAGTTCCATTGCTTTGACCACATTCACATTGCTTCGGCTTTTTAGTTTAGACCACATATGAAGGAAAACTAAAAATTACGCCTAAATTAACGTTAATATTAACGTGCATAATATTGGTCCGCTTAATATTGGTCTAACCAGAGATTTGACCATTGGTAAAGCATCGAAAAATTGGTGCAACTCAGTTCTAGAAAGAAGATTTAATTGTAGGGAATATCATATTAACCAAAAAATATAAATAAAATTACACATTAATAAATACAAAAAATTAAACTTAAACTAAACAAGAATAACACCTACATACCTAACTAAAAATATCTAAAAATTTAGTTCTGCTAAGCCCATGATGGAGTGGAAAGTGGCCAGAATGCTGGCGGCATTGCGTTGGATGCAGGCGCTAATTCTTTGGGCAAAATACAAGCCAACATTCCGGTCACCTGATGCCTCCACCAAGTGCTAAGCCAGCTCTTTGTACAGCTCCATAGCAGCTGGCCCCCTTGCACCCACGGTTTCTACTCCAAACGACACAAACACACAAATATAACAATTTGGATAGTGGTTACACCACATTCATGAATTACAACACACAAATATAACATTTACAAATATTTGTATGTATTTATATTTGTGTCGCTTGAGGTCAAATTGTAACCAAAGAGCATTTTAAAATGCCAATTCCTAATTCTTTATAGATAAGTAAATCAAACCAAATTAATGAATTTTAATAATAAAAAACACAAGCAAGCCTAAAATAAAAAACGGAAGGAGAGTTTATGCAAATGCAAAGAATCTCAAGCATCCTAAGAATTATTTAAGGCATTGTTCAAAAATTTGTTTTACAATCATTTCGACAATCATTGTTCTTCATCGGAAAACGATTCGGGCTAGTGTCTTTTCAATTTCAACCGTATAATGTGGACGGGAGCTAAATAAACCGTTTTTTCGCTCGATGGCCATCGTTGAAATAGAGAAATTTTAATTAAATTTCTACCCAGGGTATAGATATCATACTTGAATTTAATTGAATCCTCAATAAACAAAGGAACTTTTCAAGGTTTGTGGCCGTACTTACTACAACGTTGTTATTCAGGTTTTCTCGCTCTTTCTCCTTGTCATAATATTTCTGAATCAATCATAACTGATTTTCATGAGAATCAGTCAAAGATGTAGTAATACTTAAAGAGGTTCCAGGTTCGTCTTCTACTCGCGGATCAACCGGCAAAAGAAAAAAATGCAACTTCCTATAATTTGCCAGACAGCTACATTTTGTGTATCTGATACATTTTGTATGAAAGACGGAAAAAAATGGTTTTAGTGAATCTTGCAATTCTTTCTTTAGCAAGATGTTTATTTTTCGTTCGATTATGATACTATATCTTTATGTTACACCTGTATGATATTCTTGATAGATAGGTATTATTTTATATCAAAACGTAAATGGAAATGCATTGTTAAACGCAAAAGGATCCGCACTGGGATTTTTGAATTTTGTATGAGCAAGTTCAATAACCTTGTTAGAAGCTCTATTGGCCCAGAGTCGGAATATTTTCACACGCAGATAAACTTATCTCTTGCAGAACACGGGGACAAGGGAACAAGGGGTGATATTTATTCCGGGCAAGCTTCATTACTTACGCCCTAGCGCTCGTAACGGCTCTTGTCAATTTCGTGGGTCTAGAAAACGGGTGCTGTGTATACTTCAGGAGCTACTGGTTTTTAAACTCTGAGGCTTTGATTACTGATCTCTACTACTTAAAAATAAAATCTTCGAAAATGCGACAATCTTTCAAATTGTACTGTACGTGAAAACAGTTTGCAAGGAGTGCTAACGATCTAGAAAAAGTTGGGCAGGCTCGGTTCGGGCAAGCTCAGCTCGGTCGGGTCAAAGTCAAATTCATTTGATTGAATGAAATAAAGCAGGTGATCCATTGGCGAGTAAAACCGTTGGTTCATCAACGAGACGGCAAGCCAAAGGTATATTTTTATTTATTAAAATTTTAAAACAGACAGTTTTATTACATTAGTCGTGAACACATTCGACTGTCACTCCCAATCTAGCTCCGTATCCCTAGATCCCTAACTATGCGGCTAACAAGATTTGTGTTGTCTTGGAACTCTGTACGCGGCCCTTCGGCCTTACGTACGTGACGCACTTTGATCTGAGATTAGTGTTTTATTGATTGATGAATGATCTTTTTCTGTTGATGTAATATACCTATATATAAACTACAAAACGTGCCGGCTTAAATGAATGATAGTAATCGAATAGAGATGGCTTGTATTACACTCATATCTTTTTGATTTTTATTAAGCAGTACATCGCTTTTTATTTATAAGGCGACTGATAAGACATCAATTTTTCCTTTTATAATTTTCTAAAAGAAAGAGAAACGAGCTAGGAACCCAAAAAAGCCGGGCCCAGGAAACATTACACTGTCTATCCTATATTGCCGGATAGAGAATGTTATATTCGCAAACATACCAGCCCTCTTATTATCGCCGATTAATTTATAATATGATTTAAATAAAGTGAGGTTAAATACTGAGTATTTTAAAGGTGACGCGCGTTCCAATTCTTGTAGAACATTTCCTTAATTTATTATAATTAATGGCGAAAAAACTTAATTATTAAAATGTATTTTAAAATAAATCCAAAATTATATCATAAGATCGACGTGGCCCTTAAACCAACTATAGGTACTCTTTTACTATGAAAATAACTAAATCTAATATGAACATTATTACTTATATATTATCCTATAATATTATTTTGATAATATATTTAGTTATAATATTATATTATTTAGTTTTTCATTCACTGAAAGTACGTTTTCTATAACATCATTTGTCCCTGACTATTTATTATACCTTCAACCTTCGTATCCAAATGTCACCTCAATAAGTTGTTTAGGCGTGAAGCGTAGAGAAGCATACACACGCATCTGATAGCATAGACCTATAGGCATACAACGTGTTAAATAAAGGTGTAGTCATACTTTAGACTCTAGGGGGTGCATCTACTAGTTAACCACTTACAAAATAAAGAATTTCGAAATTTGCCATAAAAATTAATCCAGTTCCCACACAAAAACGATCAGCTGATCCATTTTTTAGAAGTCGAAATATCTTTTGCTAATTTTACAATACTTTCTTTTGAAAGTTATTAATTTTTATATGTAAATGCACCCTTTAAGTATTGCTACACTTTGTATTAGTGGAATATCTCAATATCTACCATATTCATCATCATCGTCATCATCCTGCCATTGGAAGTCCACTGCTGAACATAAGCCTCCTCCATAAGGGGGGTAGTTGCCAATAATCGACACGCTTGGCAGGCGGATTCGCGAGCGCAGTTTGATGGTTTTACGCAGAGGACGCTGCTGCCCGTCCTCTGGATCTCACCCTTAGCCGGCTTTTACGGCAACCACGGGTTGAGAGGATGAGGTACTATTCTAAAGCCGGTAACCCCACGGGCATATTACCTGCCATACTACCATATTATTTTCATTAAAATTCTATAGGTATACAAAGAATTCATTTCACCTCTTACAAACCGTGATTTCCATAGGCACACCGTTTACTACATGCGATCGGATTGGATTTCGGCCTCGTTTTTATTAGAAGTAGAAAACACCAAAAATGCCGCCCACATAAATTACCCCCGCAAACACTACTCAGGTACAATTCATTCGAGTTTCCCTTCTCGTAGGAAAAACAAGACCGATTCGACGTCAACAGCCCGACGGATAAAGTGTGGAAGGAATTGCCGATGTAAAATATTTACTGCGGCTACATAATTTGATGGCGCTCGTCACATTGCGGCAAACTCTCGAGAATTGTATCGTATCTGCAGAAGGCTTGCCTTTACTCACATTAAGTGTGTAGTCACAGTAAGGTGGAGTTTAGATATTACTCGCTTTTATGTTTATTTGAAACATCCTAGAATATAGCTGGTGATTCCACGGATGAAGGAAATCTGATATCTATGGGTGATTCGATAAGGAGAGAAAGAAAAACGTTTATTCGATGCGATAATATAACAATAATATTATTTTTAGAAATTATACCTTGCTTGAATTTGAGCTTGAATAACCATTAATAGTGATAGTGAATTCTTTCACAAGACCACTATATTAATGGAACCATAACTATCATATGGACACACACACATCTATACACGTCATAATAATGTAAGTACCACTTCGCTAGGTTCGGCCTACCCATCGAAGTGGTGTCGGATCAAGGGCCTCCGTTCCAGAGTGCTGAATTTGGAGATTTTTTAAAAAACAACGGTATTAGGCAGTCGTTTTCCCCCGCTCATCATCCAGCGTCGAACGGAGCGGCGGAAAATGCAGTAAAATTATGTAAAAGAGCTATTAAAAAATCTATCACTGATAGGATAGATGTGCACGCGGCACTACAAACATTTCTGTTGGCCTATCGGAATTCAGTACATAGTACTACAGGTGAAACGCCGGCATCTATCTTACAACGTAGACCGCTGCGCACGCGATTAGATCTTTTACGAAGTGATAGGGCATTGCTAGACAGGGTAAGCGATGCACAAAACAAGCAGACAGAGTACGCGGGTGGTAGTCAGCGTCATTTCCGACCGGGCGAGGAAGTGTGGGCTAGGAGTTACGGGGGTCGCAGTAGGTGGGAAAAAGGTACAGTTATTAACGAAAGGGCATCACGCAGACTACTCGTGAGGGAGGATAACGGTCGACGCACTACTAAACACGTGGATCAATTGAGGCGTCGTAGTTCACACATGTCCGATGTTCCATGTCCGGGTGAGGCCGGGGTACCGGGTACAGTTGAGGAGTACTCCTCAGAAATCACCCTTAGTAGTCGGTTCGTCAACACCTAGTAACGCACCAAACGCAGGTGATGGGCACGGTGATGTTTTCAGTACACCTACGAGCGCTCCACGATGCTCACCGCCGTCTGAACCGGCCGCGACACCCGGCTCATGCCCTAAACCGGTAGACCGTCCTAAGCGAGTGAGAAAACCAGTTGTAAGATTTGTACCTACTTAAGTCATACCTTAAGTTATACCTACATAATATGTATTGTGTTTATTAGAATTATATCATGATATAACTAGGATGTACTCTAGTATAGCAATTGCCTAGTACAAGATTGTAATACCTACCTGTTGGTTAAATTGTTGTATTTTTCTGTAACTGTTATATTATCGGCTTTTAGTGTGTTGACTTATCTAAATAGTTATCTATAGCGATGTAGTAATAATTTAGGGTGGAGGTGTAAGGTATTTCGAGATTTATATATGAATCTACTGGAAGTGCGGGTAGATGTTTTTCTTTTGTATTGAAATAAATGGCGATTGAGCTGCAAGTATCGTGGTCTTATTTATCAGTTTATAAGGTTTCGGTTGGATATTTCTCACCTATTTCCAAAACTACGTCACAATCATAATAATTGTAGGGTTGATGTTATTTTGTGACGCGCATGCTACGGATTCTGTGAACGTTTTGGTGGTTTTATGGAAAGTATTAATGGCAACGTGTGGTTTCACGAAGATCTATGGCATGTGCGAGGGCGCGATGGCAACACAGGGAGGTGTATGCCAGCGCGACAGAGATTGTAGAGTACTAATATAGTGATCTGTGATTGTAGAGCGAGATTGAAGATGGTGGGCTTGGAATAAATCATTTAAAATATGCTGAAGTGTTCGAGTATTATTTAATGGAAAAGGCACATAATATTTTAGTTTTTTTTTATGATAGTGAGTGGAAGCATCATGATTGCCCATATCAGACACAGTGCCACTCAGTGTTTTAAAATTCAAAATTCGCCTGTTCCCTGAGTTAGTTGTCGAAACTCGTCATGCCCAGTAATTTCGCTGGTAACATTGCCTTTCACCGGAACACAGTAATGTTTGCACATTATTGCTTGGCGAATGAATAACTGGCAAAGGTGTGGTACTTCCCCAGGCGGCCACCTGCAAAAAAGGCCTACTATTACAAAGTATCAAAGAAATGGGTCAGAATAGACAGATACAAAACATTGAATTTTTATTCGTAAATACGAATACTTAGGCATACTTCTAGCTAAATAGAGAGGCATAGCCTCTTCAAGCTTTTAATTTTATGTTTTCGTTTTAAGCAAAACGAAATTAATAATTCGAATGTGCTATTCGACGTAAAACGATTCATTTCAAATAAAAGCTCAAAAATCATAAATTAAGGAAAATTGCCTGGATTTCGGAGTTTCTTTGTACTCAGCATGTTACTCTCATAAATTAAGTAATCATCATAATCATATTAATATACTACATAATATTTCGTCTCGTTTAATATTATAATATTATTTATGAGCATGATAAATATCATTTATAGCTTTTGTATACACTACTGAACATAAGCCTCCGTCATAGATTTCCACCTACTCCTGCGAACTGCTGGATGCTAACCCCTTACGGTAGCAAAAAGGGTTTGTATCCAGCGAGTTCTTACGGTCTATAACAGGTCGTTTGTCCACCTTGTGAGTTTTAGTACGTTTTACACTGTCACAGAACAAGTAATAATACTAAGTATAGAATGGATACTGTCATCCACCAATCGGGCCTCCCTCACCCCGCAAGTGAGATGGAGCTCTCCACGAGCCCCGCTTCGCTCGAAAATCACCTCACGCACACTCTTGCGCGTGTACAAAACTCCATGTATGCAGCGTCTGTAGGTAGTTATATCGCGATTTTTGTATGGAATTGAGTCGGTGTCCGGGGTATGACGCTGTGCTTGCCGGTCCGCGTGGTCTCCATTCGAGAACCATACAACAGTCGGCCAAAAGTTTTACGGCTATGTCCAGTGTTTGCTGCTGAAAAGATGATGAAATTGGGAACATATAAGTCTGGCATTTGTAGTAATTATCACTGTATAGGTAAAGTTCCACCATCTTATTCTATGATTCAATTAACAACGTCGCTAGTGGTCCACCAATGACCAACCAATGGTACTTACCCTCAACACAAGACAGTATAACTTAATTTGCAAGTTAGTTAAGTAAATGCCCAATCTTAAAAGCATCAATAGTGCTACATCTTATTTAAATATTCGCAAGTTCGCAGTACGCAAGAAAATAAACCAACTTCAAAACATAATTCAATTTTAAACATCGTCTGGCAGGTATTTAAAAAGTAGCCATTAAAATAGCCATTCAATTTAAGTTGAATGGCTATTCGAAGGAATAATAATTAATTATTTTAACCGATAATACAATTTACTAAGCGCACGCAGTTACGTCTGCTATAAATGAAAAAGCTTTACGCAGTAATTCCTAATTAATCGGGCGATTTATTTCTCATGAAATTAAATGAATATTGCAGCTGAAATGAAATTCCTAATAAATTTTCCATAAAAAAATGGTTGGTACATAACACAAATATAATATACTAGCGACCCGCCCCGGCTTCGCACGGGTAGCAGAAGTAGGTATAGTGGACGTTTATCAGGAGTAAATTCGTGATACATTGTATTTTAATAAATATAACCCTAATGGTTTACGCAGCGCACGCAAATTAATGACTATTTCTGTTACAATGACCAAACCTTAACACATGTTATAATTTATCGTGGGCTATTTTAAAGATATTGATGAGTACTACAAACACCTAGTACATTACTTTATTCTACCACCAATACTTTTCACACCACATGAAAAATAATCACTGCTTCGATTATTGTGACTAAACCAGAAAAGATGGATATAATCTATGTATACTGTTTTGTAGGTATTGATAATTAATACAATCCCCTAGTACATTATTTTACTCTACCACCAATAGTTTTCACACCGCATGAAAAATAATCACTGCTTCAATTATTGTGACTAAACCAAAATAGATGGATATAATCTATGTATACTGTTTTGTAGGTATTAATAAGTACTACAAACCCCTAGTACATTATTTTACTCTACCACCAATAGTTTTCACACCGCATGAAAAATAATCACTGCTTCAATTATTGTGACTAAACCAAAATAGATGGATATAATCTATGTATACTGTTTTGTAGGTATTGATAAGTACTACAAACCCTAGTACATTACTTTACTCTACCACCAATAGTTTTCACACCGCATGAAAAATAATAACTTTTTCGATTATTGTGACTAAACCAAAAAAGATGGATATAATCTATGTATACTGTTTTGTAGGTATTGATAAGTACTACAAACCCCTAGTACATTACTTTACTCTACCACCAATAGTTTTCACACCGCATGAAAAATAATCACTTTTTCGATTATTGTGACTAAACCAAAAAAGATGGATATAATCTATGTATACTGTTTTGTAGGTATTGATAAGTACTACAAACCCCTAGTACATTACTTTACTCTACCAAAAATAGTTTTCACACCGCATGAAAAATAATCACTTTTTCGATTATTGTGACTAAACCAAAAAAGATGGATATAATCTATGTATACTGTTTTGTAGGTATTGATAATTAATACAATCCCCTAGTACATTACTTTAATCTACCACCGATAGTTTTCACACCGCATGAAAAATAATCACTGCTTCGATTATTGTGACTAAACCAAAAAAGATGGATATAATTTATGTATACTATTTTGTAGGTATTAATAAGTACTACAAACCCCTAGTACATTATTTTACTCTACCACCAATAGTTTTCACACCGCATGAAAAATAATCACTGCTTCAATTATTGTGACTAAACCAAAATAGATGGATATAATCTATGTATACTGTTTTGTAGGTATTTATAAGTACTACAAACCCCTAGTACATTACTTTACTCTACCACCAATAGTTTTCACACCGCATGAAAAATAATCACTTTTTCGATTATTGTGACTAAACCAAAAAAGATGGATATAATCTATGTATACTGTTTTGTAGGTATTGATAAGTACTACAAACCCCAAGTACATTACTTTACTCTACCACCAATAGTTTTCACACCGCATGAAAAATAATCATTTTTTCGATTATTGTGACTAAACCAAAAAAGATGGATATAATCTATGTATACTGTTTTGTAGGTATTGATAAGTACTACAAACCCGTAGTACATTACTTTACTCTACCACCAATAGTTTTCACACCGCATGAAAAATAATCACTTTTTCGATTATTGTGACTAAACCAAAAAAGATGGATATAATCTATGTATATTGTTTTGTAGGTATTGATAAGTACTACAAACCCCTAGTACATTACTTTACTCTACCACCAAAAGTTTTCACACCGCATGAAAAATAATCACTTTTTCGATTATTGTGACTAAACCAAAAAAGATGGATATAATCTATGTATACTGTTTTGTAGGTATTGTATAAGTACTACAAACCCCTAGTACATTACTTTACTCTACCACCAATAGTTTTCACACCGCATGAAAAATAATCACTTTTTCGATTATTGTGACTAAACCAAAAAAGATGGATATAATCTATGTATACTGTTTTGTAGGTATTGATAAGTACTACAAACCCCTAGTACATTACTTTACTCTACCACCAATAGTTTTTATACCGCATGAAAAATAATCACTTTTTCGATTATTGTGACTAAACCAAAAAAGATGGATATAATCTATGTATACTGTTTTGTAGGTATTGATAAGTACTACAAACCCCTAGCACACTTTACTCTACCTCCAATAGTTTTCACACCGCATGAAAAATAATCACTTTTTCGATTATTGTGACTAAACCAAAAAAGATGGATATAATCTATGTATACTGTTTTGTAGGTATTGATAAGTACTACAAACCCCTAGCACATTACTTTACTCTACCACCAATAGTTTTCACACCGCATGAAAATAATCACTTTTTCGATTATTGTGACTAAACCAAAAAAGATGGATATAATCTATGTATACTGTTTTGTAGGTATTGATAAGTACTACAAACCCCTAGTACATTATATTATTCTACCATCAATGCATTTCACAGCGCACGCAAATTTAAGAATATGGTAATTATATTATGTAACACCTTGGTTCACAATATTGCAGTTTTCTTACGGATCCCCATTTTTTTTCAAAATCTCATATAGCCTATGGCACTCACACTGAATTAAGCTATCCATAAGTGAAAGAATTTTTAAAATCGGTCCAGTAGTTTCGGAGCCTATTCGTTACAAACAAAAAAACAAAAAAACAAAAAAACAAAAAAACAAAGTTTCTCTCTTTATAATATTATTATAGTATATTATAGTATAGATGTAAAGTACCACACCTTTGCCAGTTATTCATCCGCTAAGCAGTAATGTCCAAACATTACTGTGTTTCGGTATGAAGGGCAATGTTACCAGCGAAATTACTGGGCATGATGAGATTCAACAACTCATATCTCAGGGTGATAGGCGCAGTGCAGTGCCGCGCAGAATTTTGAATTTTAAAATACTGGGTGGCACTGTGTCTGATATGGGCAATCATGATGCTTACCATCAGGCATCTGATGAGCTCGTCTTGTCACTCACTATCATAAAAAAATAAAAATCTGCGCTCTCCCAAACCGCCAACCAAGCGTGGCGAGTATTGGTAAAACCCCCCATAAGGGAGCCCTATACTTCCCACGGCTGAAATGCTGATGAAATTGGGAACATATGTCTGGCATTTGTAGTAATTATCACTGTAAAGGTTTATTGACACCACCTTATCGGTTCAGTTCTATGATTCAATGTCGCTAGTGGTCCACCAATGGCACACCCCGGACACTCGACTCATTCCCATACAAAAGTCACCGATATAACTACCTACTACACAGACACTGTACATCAATCTGTAGTTTTGTACACGCGCAAGACTGCGTGAGGTGATTTCCCAGCGAAGCGGGACTCGTCGAGAGCTCAATCTCGCTCGCGGGGCGAGGAAGGCGCGATTGGTGGGCTGATGAAAATGTCCATTCTATACGTATATAATTATCTGTTCTGTGCCAATGGCCATCAATGTTATCAGACAGGCCGTAATTCCAATTTTGTCCACCTCAGCAATTAAGTTGGTGGCACTATTGTTATACAACATGTGAAGCTGAATGACTTTTATAAGGAAAATACCGAATAAGTACACAATGGATGGATCAGGTGATCAGTCGGTTTGTGTGGAATGGTGATACTTTTTCCTTGAACTTTGTTTTTTTTTAACCGACTTCAAAAAAGGAGGTTTTCAATTCGACTGAAACTACTGTTGTTGTTGATGTATTTGTATGTTTATTACGCGATTACTCTGTCAAGTATTAACGGATTTTGATAAAGCTTTTTGGTTGGTCATACTTTTAGGTGGTCACATATAAATTTCATCGAAATTGATTCAGCGCTCTTACTTCAAGTTTGTGCTACATACCTATCTATATGTCGGTATGTATGTAAAGTCTAGAAGTCGGATTTATATTTTTTTTATTCTATAAAATTATTATAAAGGGGCGAGCGGGGGGGGGGGGTTTGGGAATTCTGTGGCCATCTACCCGGCATAGTTCCAGACTCAAGGCAGTTCTTGAGATAATTCCTAACACTGCCTGACCTGGGGATCACACCCGGGACCTCCTGATCGCCAGTCGAGCTTGCGGCCACTACGCCACTGAGGCAGCCCTACGTCACCAAGGAAGACCTCGGCAATCATTTTATTGTTATTTTTTAATTCGTAGTTGACTCTAGAGATTTCTTTAGCCATAAGTTTGTTATAACAAATAGTACCAATAAAAGCGTCGTTCAGAGCACACTGCTCTTTTATTTTTAAACTAAGCGTCCCGGCGTAACGCACCCGTACTCAACAACTAACAAACAATTAACAATTAATTCTAACTATAACTTAACGATAAAATCAATGCATGCAGAGTCTCCAAACAGTCGAGACTCTACAACGTGTGAGCAAGAGGGCGAATTAGCTTAGAACCGCGCCTAAATATTACTACGCCTTTTCGTAACGCTTTGTATGAGCAGCTCAAGAGTCTCAGAGCCCTGTCGATATGATATATAGCTCCTTACAAAACTTTCACATCACACATGTACCCGTTGTTAACAACCCTGAGAGTACTTCTAAATTCTAAAGGCAACGTGATTCAATGCAGTAACATAACTTTGCACAATTATATTTTATACCTACTCGAGCATATAAAAATAATGTTCTCCCATCAAAATAACAAATCAATTGAGACCTTATTCCTGTGCTTTGCTTTGCATCATAATCGTACCAGCAGTACTTAGGCGCTACACTGGTACAAAAATTTATGCATTAGGTACATAAGTATTAATAAAATACTAGATGTCGCCCGCTAAACAGTATCTTTGTGTTATTCTTGTGTCTAAGTCAGTCTAACGTATTTTCGAGTACATTGCGTTGAGCCAAATCAGTTACTTAACCAATTTGCCTCAAAGTATGTCTACATTCTGTTATATAACCGCGAGAAGAGGAATAATCGCAAATACATCTACGCAGTCACGCTCACTATAGTAATTAAATTACCATTCCGCGTAATTATAATGTAAAAAGAATTAACAAGAAAATAATGTGTTATAATAATATTGTGTTCCATAATTTTAGATAACATAGGTACATACATACATACAGTCACGCCTTGTTCCCGGTGGGGTAGGCAGAGACTATTTCCCTCCACTTGCTACGATCCTGACATACAACTTTCGCTTCGTTCACTTTCATGACATTTTTCATACATGCTCGTCGGTTATAGGTACTTTTGCCTTGGCCTTTTCTAAGAACAACGTCAACTTGTTCATGAAAATTACGCCTAGGTCGACCGCTACCGACTTGACCATTCACAATAGCCTTATAAATCTCTTTTGTTAATCTCCTTTCATCTAACCTCTCCACATGTCCGAACCACCTCAGCATTCCTTTCTCTATCTTTGTCACTACATCCTCTACCACGCAACATCGTTTCCTTATGGCACTATTCCTCATTTTGTCCATCAAGGTCACTCCAGTCATGCTTCGCAGGCTTCTCATCTCCACAGCATTAATCTTCCTTTCATGCTTCTTCTGCCAGACCCAACATTCACTACCATACGTAAGTGTAGAGATCAATACCCCGCTATGAACAGCCAGTCGTGCCTTTTTAGACACTTTCTGACTGTTCATAAAGGTATGCAACGCCCCATTCACTTGATTTCCTACCAACAATAACCAAAAATAAACTTGATTTCCTACAACACAATCGAACCATTTGGCCATTTAGTCATGTGAACAGCCATGTCCCGTAACGAAACAAAAACTCTTCGATCAATATCACAGTCATACTTTCCATCCCTTGTAAACTTATAGAACCCAAATATACAAACTCTTTCACTTGTTCCACTTTTGCTCCACCAATCAGAATATTGCAAACTGTCATACTCTCTTCTCTTTCAAAAACCATGACGTAGGTAATTAAAAACAGTGACGCTGACGTCATAGAAGTTTATAGACAATGAATATTAATGTACCCGTTGAATCTACCTATGTACGCAAGCCAATATTATTGTAAAGTTTGTATACTGAGTACATTTATATTGGACTTCCTACGCCTCAATTTCTGAAGATCAATATAATATCCGCCCCTATGAAAACGGACAAAATTCTTGGAAATAATTGAAAAAGTTCATGTTATCGCCATTGTTGTTATTGCGTGGTTGAGGGAAGGTTTCGTTAAACCAAGTCGTTCGATGGTTTAACCACGTACCACGCTACGAAATGTAGGTGAATTTAGGCTATGAGTTGACCACATAACCCATAATGGGAATCGAGTAGTGTAATTGGGAAAACTCTTTTTATAAAGGTTACTTCAAACATCAACGCTGGCGCGAGTATGAGCGCGGGACGGGACCAGTTGTATTCCTTGTATTTGTATGGAAGACAATACAGTGTCACCCACATTTCGCCAGTATATTATTGGTCCCATGTAATAGGGGGCGAGCCTATTGCCATCTACCGGGCACAGGTCCAGACTCCAGGCAGTTATTGAGACAATTCCTAATGGCAAAATCCAATATTAACTGAGATCGAACCCGGGACCTCATGATCGGCAGTCGAGCTTGCGCCCACTACGCCACCGAGGGAGTCACACATACCACACACACACACACACACACAAGCCACAGCTAGTATTTTATACAAAAATAACAAAACAAAAAAAAACACGCATGAATGCACTAAGCTCAATTTTCCGCTAGCTAAGTTACAAGTTACAGCTTATCCGTGCTAAACCAAAGAGAGCTAAACAGTTGTTAGTTGCCAGTCAAGCTACACGTAACAACTGGCGACTTCAAAAACAAGGTTCCTGCTCGTGTGACTTCGGTAATAGGGCGCTTGCTGTTAACCAACTCTTCTGTGTGCGCGACACTTTACTAACTACAATATTGTTACACCTAGAACCTACTGTTCTAAACCTAATCTCTAACTAACTAGATTACATACATATATACATACATTCATGCCTTTTTCCCGAAGGGGTAGGCAGAGGTGTACCCAGGACTCAGTCCCACAGTAGATACACCCACATTTCGCCAGTATGTTATTCCCATGTAATAGGGGGCGAGCCTATTGCCATCTACCGGGCACAGTTCCAGACTCCAGGCAGTTATTGAGATAATTCCTAATGGAAAAATCCAATATTTAACACCTGACCTGGGGATCGAACCCGGGACCTCTTATTGGCATTCGAGCATGCGCCCTCTACGTCACCGAATCAGTCTAGATTGACTAACTAGATTGACACAGCGAAACCTGGTTAATTTCGACCATGCGTGTAGGTTCCTAGTTCCTGCTTCAAAAATATATGAATGATTGAACTCTTTATTGGTACCACAATAATACAGATAATAACAAAAAGGAAACTTAAAACTAGAAAGAGTAACAACTGGCGGCCTTATCGCTCAGAGCGATCTCTTATTGAATTTATTGTGTTCATAATAAATTCAATTGCTTCGGTGGCGTCGTGGTCGCAAGCGCTAATGCCGATTACAAGGTTCCGGGTTCGGTCATCAATTCAGACAAGAAGTGTTATTGGATTTTTTCATTAGTAATTTTCTCAATGACTGCCTGGAGTCTGGAACTGTGCCCGGTAGATGGCAATAGGCTCGTCCTCTATTATATGGGACTAAAACATAACTGTGGAAGTCACATAAAAAAAAACTGGCAAAGTGTTGGGTGTACCTACCATGGGAATAGGTCCTAGATACATCGCTGCCTACCCCTTCAGGAGAAAAGCTTGATGTTATCCGCCCTCTCGCTCACGCGTACCCACATTTTTAAGATATAAAAGATACTACATGTAATTATGTATAATAAAGACAACTAGGTTCTAGAAAATAATAATAAAATGATTTAGTAAAAAATCTAATTTAATCCAAACGAGTAGTCATGTATAAAAACCTGCACAAAGAAAATAAACTTGTCAAATGCGTGTTGGGACGCATATGTGAAGGGCTCCTCACTCTCCACCGTATGTACTGATATAGCTATAGAAATCACGCATCTCCTTATCAAATTAATGTACCTTACACAGCAAATTAATAAAAAAACAACTGTCGGTCAAGTAAGTCACATAATAAATTCTTTTCAAACGTCAATTTATTTCTAAAGCAAGTATCATAAAAAATCTGCGGGTCTACACTTTTATTGAAAAACACGTTCCTTGTACTATTCGGACTCTATTGTTCCTCTTGAAACCAATCTTCACACATTTTTTGTTCATTTTTTTCTGTCCATTGAAGTGCCACTTGACGATGAACTATTTGTCCCAGACTCAATCTTAATGACCAGCTTCCAAAAAAAACAAAACAGATGTTGTAGTATTTTACTTTGATTTTAAGAGGTAACTGATCGTTTTACAAAAATACCAATATGTGGCTTAGATGTAATATTATGTTATGTATTCTTTATCTATTTATTTAACAGTTCCTAAATAGATTAACCTCACTGCTGCTGTTCAATAGGTACTTTGTTTATCTATGATTTTTACGTATTGAAAATATTTAGAGATATGGTATTTTAAGGGTTGTTAGTTAAGGGAACGTAGGTGGCAATGATTTTTGTTAAAACTTGAAATAATAAGGAAGACTGTAAGTAACCGGCAGTCTCATCACATTAAGGAGTTTTTATACAGATAACCTGATGATGGTATGCAATAGATAGGTATCTAGATTATAAATATTACACAGGACGCTATCTTACTCGTATATATGGTAAATCATGATAATGTTATATAATGTGTATTGCCAAATATTGATTGAAATCTTCTTCGAAAACTCTAGTCAGAATTAGTCTTATTTGATTTTAATCAGTCGGAAAAGTGTCTTGTATGGGAAAGTCCTTGAATTTTTGAATTTATTTACTTTTTAGTATTTGTTGTTACAGCTATTATAGTTACCCATATTGTGTAAGATTTTCAAGTTGATAACTATTGCCATTATGGTGTTACAGCGTGAAACGTTGAAAAAAAATCGTGATTTGTATGAACGCTCCAGTAATTTATTAATTTTATTTAGTCATAATTATTTCATAGTATAGCAATCATAATCATTAACGTTCCGTGAAAAAATCAAATACCTAGCTGATGCCGTTTTCACGATACACGAACGAAATCGAGAAATAAATTTTGAGCAAAAACACGTTGCTTGTATGGAGAGTACCTTTAATTATAAACTTTTTTTAAATTTTATTATTTGTAGTTGTAGCGGCATTAGGAATACATGTTTTGTGAAAATTACAAGTACCTAGCTATAACGGTTTATGAGATAGAGCCCTGTGACAGACGGACGGACGGACGGACGGACGGACGGACAGACGGATGGACAGCGGAGGCTTAGTAATAGGGCTCCTTCGGCACCCTTTTAGGGTTCGGAGCCCTAAAAATCATAGAAAAAAAAAATGGCACTGAAAACTTGTCGGGATTAAATTGGATTTTTTACTAAATCTTTGTATTCTTAAGTATTTTCTAGAACCTAATTGTCTTTATTTTCCATAATTACATGTAGTATTTTTTAGATCTTCCAAAATGTGGGTACGTGTGAGCGTGAGGGCGAATTTGCTTTGAACAGCACCTTAAATTCAATTGCAACATTTCCAGCTTCAAGATTTCCCAGTTTCACAATAGCTGTTTCATGTCGAAAGTGAGTGGATCATAATGTCCTAACGGCGAATACATAATAAAACCGTTTTTATTGTCATAACCCCGTGACCTTTTAGGTCGAAATGTCAACCGTATCAAGCATAAATTCTTATTAAGCTCTGGCTCTTAGCCCTTACATTATGTCAGACAAGTATCACTGGCAGTGGTAATTTACAGCGTACTTCATAACGGCACCCGTAGGAATGCTTCAATGTGAACGCTAAAAAATACCTTTGCTCAGGTAGCTGAACTAAATTAAAAATGTATTTAATATTAAGGTAGACGGTTGAATTAATATTCAGCTCTTCGTGTACTAGTTTTGTATTGTAGCAATCATATCGACCTTTAAGCCGCTCTGCATAAAGGGCAAGAACGCTTAAAAAAACCATGTTTTTTTATAAAACTATGAAAATTTTACTTCAAAGTTGCCAGTGTAGCAACTAAAATTCCCAGTTTGCAATTGCCACGATTCATATACTACGAATAGACGATCGAACATGCATCCATCCATCCTCACAAACTTTCGCATTTCTAATATTAAGGATTAGTAGGATAGTAGGAAGTGAGATGTAAACAGCTAATTGCAAGTTGTCTGTTGCTGCAACAGGAATCTCCATGTTTCTCTGTTGAGTTATACGGGTATACCTATAGCAAGAACTTTTTAACTTTCACACTGCATTCATCAGACTGTACCTACCTATATTGTACCCGTATATCATCTAAGTATTTTTGTCAAAATGTGGGATGACAATTGGCGTTATAAAATTATTATGAACTGAAAAGTTAATATTAATAGTTAATATTCTATTCATGAGCTAAGGTTAAATAAAGACTACGTTATTTGATAAACATGCTGCACGATTCGTAGAAGTCGTTAATGTAGCCTAAATCGAATTTAAAGCCACTATAAAGAGTCTTATCTAGCAGTTGTTTGAAATCTACGATTTACGAGCGATGTAAATTTAGTGCACTTCATTTATTCAATGGATTTTAAGGGGTACATCTGAACACGCAAGAGAAGTTTTATAATACCTTTAAATGAAAAGCTCTGTTTCGTTAAATACGATTTAGTTCCTGTAAGAGCTTTTGGAATAGTCATCCTAAATATTACTAGATAAAAAAATTCAATCGTCCCGTCAACAATTATAAATTTCGTCCACTTGCTACTTGCGACGAAAGTGTGATTTATTGAAATTTGCTTTTTTTTTTGCTCGTCTTGTCTTTACACGTATTGTTTGCACTATCATAAAAAAAAGAAAAGAAAAAGGTATCGATCAAAACGTACTAACATGGTTGCGGTACTTGGAATTTATTTAAAAAGATAAGATCAATCAAAAGTTTAGAAACGGTTTTCTGTAAAATTGAAGTTTTTGAGATGTTATACTTTCGTCGCAAGTGGACGGTTTGGAGATTATTAATGCATTAAGTTTTTACCTATTTGCCCATTATACCGGTTCGTTATATGAGCGTATCCTACCAGTCGATGTATACATAAGGGTGTATCTTGTACAACACAACGTCTCAACACCGTCACATAGAAATTGTTGACGGATAGCTACGAGTAACGCGCCGTGCACGAGACGTCGATCACAAAACGGTCCAGTAGTATACTCATTTCTACACAAAGAATATTTTTTTGCTGCCCACAGCCCAATAACTTTTCTATAACGTACCGATATAGTGGACTAAACGCTTTAATATGCAGGGTGGTTGATAGAAAGCTCAAATAAACTAAAAATGTGTAGCAAAACTTATAATGACAATCAATTACATAATGACAGCTGCCAAAAGCTAAAAGCAGTCATAATTTTCGTTGGTCATAATAATAATTACACGTGCCAGAAACACACCTGCAGAAATTGAGAGAGAAAAAATAATAAACGGGATGGGATCTATTTATTGTAAAGTTATAATGGTCACAACACTAAACTAATTTCTAAAAGTATAAATAAACTCATTACTAGTAAGACGAAAATGATTTTGTACTGATATCATCACACATTGTAGCAAATAATGGCTTTACTCCGTTCTCTACTTTATCTTACCTACTATAATTTGTGTTTTTTTTTTCACTGTTATCTGTGGAACCATGTAATGGGCTTTTTTTACATTATTGTTTAGCTTTAAGTTTCCTTAATAAAATATTTTTTGGCAATGGTAACATTGCCCGTACGCTCAACAGCAAACAACGCAGGATAAAATCAAAACGGTAAATCAAAGTGGCGACCAACGATACCGTTTAGCAACGACATAATCACACTCGGTTCGACCGGCACGCATTGCGGTAACGCATGGTGATTCTATTGCCAACATTGTTATCGGAATTGTTTGTTGTTTGCTATGTGCAGCGGGTATTGTGTACTGCGGGACAAATCGCTGCAGCGCTGGTTAGGCATCCGACCCGTCGCGTCGGCTGGATAGATTCCAGGCCGCAGTCGCGCTAACGATTACTGTCTTTGCGAAATAACTATATTTTTACTCGTACCAACATAATAGAATAAATTGTTAAGGCATACGTATGTATGCCTAGTGTAGGGTTCTATTACCTAGCCTAGATAGCTGACTAAAACCTTACCGCCTTCATAAAGATATACAGCGCCATCTAGTTGCAAACTACAGCTAACATGTTAGTAATCACATTTTTTTTGTAAAATTTTTGTGTTTTGGGATATTTTCTATAAATTAAATCGTTTTATAGAACCCTACAAGTGTAAAATAAAATCCAAAAAGCGATTTCATCTAATCTTACTTCGAACCTTGACCTACAGCCACAGCTCGTAAATCAGTGCCTCACTCACCTGTGCAACATTAGAGTTTGCAACAAATTTTTGATACACATTTCATACGCGCATTAGTATATACATAAGTGGAAATATGCAGTAAAATGGCTATGATTTTTTATTGCGTTAACTAAGAACTATGAGTTTTTTACAGCCACAAGGGACCGCAGAACTGAGTATTTAATATAAATTTCAACCTTCACGCGTTATCGTGAAAAAGTGTCTTGACTGACATATAGACATTCAGACAGTCGGACAGATAGACAGACGGACAACAAAGTGATTCTATAAGGGTTCCTTTTTTCCTTTTGAGGTACGGAACCCTAAAAATAATAAATAATAACTTCAAAAGCTAACGTGATCGATCGTGTTTCTATAGCTATGTCATCAATAAATTCGGTTCTGACGTTTGAAGATTATCAGATCTTTTCTTTATCAGTACTCATTTTAGGCCCTTATCTCAGCAACTGAATACCAAAATCATAATAGTAAATTGTATAACACGTTCGTGTACCTAACTATGTTAAAACACGTTATATTTACGGCATCTAATCCATTATAGCTTATGTATCTAGGTATATCTATTATATTAATACCAGCTATCATCAATATGCCTGCGGTATAATTAACTTAATACCTATAACAGTGATTAATTATGTATCTGATAACTATAATTATTTCGACCCATGACAAAATAAATCGTGATTGCATACTAAGAGTAATTATAACGAGCTATACTTAGAAGTTACTTATAAGGGTGATGGTAGATGCGGTGTGATTCTGGTAATAACTGTATTTCTTTTTAAATAAATTATATTTTTGCTTATTAACTTTACAGTTTTTTCGAGTTAAATTTTCCCTGAATAAGGTCAAATGTAGCAACGCAAAATTGATTCAGCGGATGGAGCGGATGGATGAATGGACATTAATTAGATAATAAAATACCCACATCTATCTATCATGGTTCCTCCCACATCTACAAAATTCTGAGTTCAACGAGCTTTTAGAGAGCAGTCGCCGAGCACACCGAAACGAATCACGCTATAATGACTTCTCAGCAAATAGTTGCACAATGACGAGCTTCTAGAGACATAGAGCATGGGACACGAAAGCCGAATGCTATTATGGTCTAAACTAGTTCAAGTTTAATAAGGACTGCATCAGAGGGGCAGTGGGCGCAAGCTCAACTGCCGATCATGCGGTCCCGGGTTCGATCCCCAGGTCAGGCAGTTATTAGATTTTTCCATTTGGATTTATATTAGTGACCCTAGAGTCTGGAACTGTGCCCAGTAGATGGCAATAAGCTCGCCCTCTATCACATGGGACCTAAGTATATCATACTGGCGAAATGTGGGCGTACCTACTATGAGACTGAGTCCTGGGTACACCTCTGCCAATCCTTTCGCAAAAAAGGTGTTATTGTATATTGTTGTATATAAACTAGTTCAATTTCAAATTCATTTATTCATCAATTTGGTCTCTATATGATTATTTATGCAAGGAAGATAACTAGTAATATATCTACCGTGCGGTTCGAAAAGAAGATCGCGCAAGATACTTGTCGGTATTATTTTATTCAACTAATAATTTTTCAATATTTGGTTTGGATACATTCTATTTGCATAGCAATGTACACAAACCAAAATAATAAAGGTTCCAAATTTCAAACTTCTGAAACTCATTTATTGATAAAAACAAATTACCCCAACCCGAATGAAGCAAACAGTGTAGAATAGACAGGAAAGCTGTATGCTTGTATCGCAGGTCAAGATTGAGTGACATCATAGGACATTATTTATTAAAAGTCCGTCGAAGATATTTGTGTTTAACACTTGTTTCTCGTACTATATGTATTTATACGATGTTGCTAGTAATCAGTTATCTCCCGCCACGCTAACCTTAACGACATCATCCGCCGGGCTTTTACCAGCGACAATGTACCAGCCGTTCTCGAACCGAACGGTTTGATGCGTGACGATGGTAAAAGACCTGACGGTATGACCCTCGTTCCTTGGAAGCTGGGACGGCCGCTGGTGTGGGACGCTACTTGCGTTGACACACTAGCTCCGTCACATGTACCAGAGACCCAAGGTACGACTGGTGCGGCGGCGGGTTCTGCCGAGCAACGCAAGCGGAGCAAATATGCAAGCCTCGGTAGCGGTTACATATTTGAACCGTTTGGAGTCGAGACTCTGGGACCGTGGGGTCCGGGAGCTCACCGCATTTTCAAAAATCTATCTGAGCGCTTGGTCGAGGCGACGCGTGATCAAAATGCTGGCTTTTATCTGGCTCAACGTATAAGCATTGCTATTCAACGTGGCAATGCCGCCAGTATCTTGGGTACGCTGCCATCTGACAGTGGTTTAGAGTACTTGGATTTTCTATAGGCCGACATGTCGGCCTGTGGATTTTCAAAGTATTCTATGATATAGTGTATTTAGTTAGGGTAGATAGTAAGTAGGTAGCTCTATTGTTTAGTCTTTTTTCAATAAATCAGTTAAGGGGTCATTATACTTACATAGGTACGTGTATTACTGAATGCAAATAACAGCTGACTATAATATTTTGTATTTTTAGACTAAGCGTTCTATTCGCTTGGAAATACAATATTAATTTGGGAAAATTTCATCCACGAGCGGGGCTTGAACCCGTACCTTCCGCACCATTCCGCGTTGCGTGGCATTCTACCAATTGAGCTACCGTGGAAATACTAGTTATTGGCGAAATTTGACTTTTATTCAAATCAGAGTAATTTCCATAGTGAAAGTTGTTCAAAATGATGAACACAACCTGTTAAGAGGATCATTGTCATCTTAGTCGTAAAACGTCCACTGCTATAAATAGGCCTCCCCCTAGACTTCCAACTCCGGTTGAAAGCAGCTTGTATTCAGCGTATTCCTCCTGTCTTTTTTAAATCACCTGTCGGATGGACGTCCTACGCTGAGCTTGCCGGTTTGTGTTCTTCATTCTAGAAACTTACAGCCTAATAGGCCATTGCTTCCACGTGCTATGTGACCTGCCCATTGCCACTTCAACTTGCTAATCCGCTATGCTATACCGGCAACTTTCGTTCGTCTACGAGATGTTATTGTTAAGATAATACTAACAGAATTACAGTAACCTAATATATTATGTAGGTATGTACTTTACCCAAGTTACTATAATAATATGTTCATAGATGGACGAGTTTTAAGTACACTGACTCCCACAGGATGTGACTCTGAAGTGCCAAACTAGGTTATAATGCGGTAGGCACTAATGGAATATGGTTATAAACTTTGAAATAGCCTTTTACCTGGACAACTTAGAACCTATTCTGAAACATTTAACATGTAATTTGGACAAGGAGTCAGTTCGTTCACTTATTTAATAAGATGGTTCCATATTGATAGCGTAGTTTATAATTGGACATACTTTTCCGTCTTAAAGAATATCACCGATTTCTTCCTATTCAGCGTAGTTTTAATGCTCATATACTTGTTTCTAATGTCGACTAAAAGAAGTTTGTTATTCGCTTCATCTTCGAAATAAAACTAAATTACTTACCTATTTATTTCCGCTACATAAACATGATGTAAGATCCATTTGCATATATTTTGATTTATAATGAATGAATGAATGATTTTTTATTTTTCATAATTTTGGTTACATGAGATCTTACAGTCTATAATTTCCAACATAATTATGCCAATAAAAGTGTACAGATTGTTAAATTATATGCATTATAATATGGATAAAAATGTTTTTTTTTTGTTAAGTTTAAATGTTTTATTAAATTATATTACATTTAGTTATCATCGAAACTTATTAAAATTATTAAAGATCATTGTCATTTCAAAAAACCTTAACGGAATATTAACATTTAGTCACTAACATTTCAAACAATTTCCTTTTAAATATGATAAGGTCATTTTCTATAATAGTGTCAGGAATCTTGTTATATATTCATATTGTCATACAGTATACATTCTGGCTGTTTAGTTTTTATCTTCGTGAAGGGACGTACAATCTGTTAGTATTACGACAGCTTCTCTTACTAACATCACAATTCTTTATGAACAAGGAAGGGTTCTTTTTACAAACATAAAATTTCATAGATAAGATGTAGAGAGAAGGCAATGGTATTATTTTCAGAGGTTTAAAGAGGTCTCTACAGCTATCTAGGTATCCCGAACCACACATGGAGCGTATGCATTTTTTTTGTAAAAGAAACGCTCTATTAGCGTCGACTGACGTTACCTATTGTATGATTCCGAACCGAAGACTTCAGGAATCATATCCATTGTAAGCTGATAGAGAAGCTTCCTTTATTGCTACCTATATGAGTCTTTATAGTAGACACACGAATCTGTCTAGTTTTGAATATAATTTATTTATATTTAATTTCCAATCACAGTATTTGTCGATTGTTATACCTAAAAATAATGTCTCATCGACACGTTTTAAAATTTCATTTTTATATGAGACAGTTACATTACTTGGTGTGCTCTTAAAAGTTTGTAATTCAACATGCTACGTCTTCGATAGGTTTATTGAAAGATTATTATTGACAAGCCAGTTAATAACTTTATGTAATGCTTCGTTAGCATCCTTTTCGAGCACTAGTTTATTTTGAGCTTGTACTTTTATGGTCGCATCATCCGCAAATAGCAAACATTGGTGTCTTGTAGCATTTGGCAAGTCATATATATAGAGAAGGAACAATAACGAACCCAAGACGCTGCCTTGAGGCACACCGAATTTATTATATGTGAAAAATTATATTACGTATTATAATAAGTCCTTATTATTATAATACGTAGGTACATCATCATGTATAATTTATTGAAAAAATTGAATACATTAAAATTAATGTATTTAGTTTCATATTGAAATAAGGGTGAGAGAATGATATCTATCTACTTTGAAAACTCACTTTTGAGTGTATGATCATTCAGTGATTGAAACTTTTCAGACATAGGTTCGACTCTCACTATTTATTATACTCTGATTTGAATAAATTTGTATTAAAGAACTTAGGTAAAACAGAAAACTAAAACTTTTCATTTACATTCCTTAATTTAATTCTATTTACTCTGGTAACCTAAATTATATTTACTTATATTACATGTACATTATTAAAAACATCGTGAACGAAACCGCGAACGAAAATTAAAGGTAATTAATTATCATGATAAAATAAGTAAAAATAATGTGATATTGAGTGTATGTGGTATTTGAGATGATCTACGACTTTCCTTCTTTACATTTGTTGAGTAGAACATTAATATTGTCCCTATTAATTTCACTAATAACATTTACTGGAAATGAGTATATCTAACCGGATGCTCGTTCAATTAATTAAGTATACAATAATTATTATTTTTGAGTACAAGTACAATACATTTGTACATCTACCGTATAATTTATACACAACTGAGTCAATAACCTACAATGAACCACACCACATAAACATAAAACATACATTCACGCCTTTTTCCCGAAGGGGTAGGCAGAGATGTACCCAGGACTCAGTACCATAGTAGATACACCCACATTTCGCCAGTATGTTATTGGTCCCATGTAATAGGGGGCGAGCCTATTGCCATCTACCGGGCACAGTTCCAGGCAGTTATTGAGATAATTCCTAATGGAAAATTCCAATATTTAACACTGCCTGACCTGGGGATTGAACCCGGGACCTCTTGATTGGCAGTCGAGCATGCGCCCTCTACGCCACCGAGGCAGTCACCACAAATTATATTAAATTAAATCTCTAATATATAAGAGTAGACAGGTTAACTGGTAAACTTTAAGTTCAGATAACATTGCAGCTTATTTAGATAAATGATTTCACCAACAAGCAAATTATCTTTCCATTGGATCACTTGGATAAATATAGTAAACCTCTATATGTATGTATGTGTGTCTATATGTAGCCGTACATACGACTTATTATTAATAAATTATAACATCGAGCGCCTATTTACTCATAGTAAAATATATCATAATCAAACATAACATATAAAAAATGTTGGGTGGGTACTATGTTTAATTTTACTGAATAAAATTAAAACTCCAGTTATATAGTTCAATTTTGTATTTATCAAGCTTATATTCAAATGTTATTTTACAAACTGTTCATTAAACTCAATATTGTATTTTATAAGAAAATTTTGGTAGACCAACGCTACTCACGTAAAGCTCCTATAATAATTAACTAATATTTCACTCCAAATCCTCTCAGAGTCCAGACAAAAGATCCATATCTCAGCCGGCTTATCCCACAACAAATGTCTTTCGAATTGATGACCTAGAAAAGTCGATTCTTAATCCCTGATACGGAGGCTTCATAAATATTCAGTGTCGTTATTTCACCTCGGCGGATGTCGATCCTGGAGACTGGGCTTGTGTTTATGTTTACTGGGTGTTGGGAGGGGACGTGCCCCCTCTCGGTGCTCAGCTGAGAGCTCCCCCCACCTTCCTCTGGCCGCGGGACTGCGGAAAATCGATAACGTTCTCGGCGCCCGCAAACTCTCTGTGTGCGGTGCTTTCAAACGTGCTTTTGAATCATAATCCGCGCGTCCTTATTATGATAGCATTAAGCATAGATGAGCTGCGATCCAAATGGTTTAATCACTGGCTTTTGTGAGAGTGACGATGTAAAACAAGCGTTAATATGCACGGTTGGATATGCTTATTAGAATATGCTCAGTTACTATAATAAATCTAAAACTGTGCTCCAGTGTCTGGGACAGAATTACGTTACACAATGCAAGCATTATAAGTTATATCTATGTAATACGTACTAGACTCTACAACTAGACGAAATAATATTTTGATATCGTTAGCGCATGAACCAAAACTGAATGATAACAACTGAATGAAAGCTTGCAGCACCTACCTTCTGCGCTCAGTATTTATTTTATTGTGACCAAAATATTAATATTACATTTGATATAGGTACATATTTGTATAAATTAATGAAAATGATTACCCACGAACCCGTCTATTCACAAAACCTAAGTAAAATGCGTAACGAATAATCAATACTTAATTTATTTTCCTTATCTCTTTGCTGTGACGCTGTGATAATTTCTTTCACGTAACTTTATTATCCGCGAATACTTTCATTTAATTTTCAAAACAACGAGTTATCTCGGCAAAATAAATTGGATACCTATTCCACCGCCGAAACCCGCTTATGATGCCATTAGGGACGATTTCGTTGGGGCTTTCGCTAAGTCCTTTCGCGGCGAAATCGCAATGACGCCGATGAAATTAATTTTGATCTCAAAAATATCACGGGACAATTAAGTTGTGTGCTGTTTGTTTATCGTGACTTTTTTTATCACTAAAGTGAGTTAATAGTCCAGAGGTTTTTTGGTACAAACTATAAAATCAGTATAATCAGTATAATAATAATATAAAGAATTAAACAGATGCATTACCAGTTATACGTAGGTACCTCATCAAAGCAATATATTGAAGAGACGACGACACCTTTTAGAAATTTGATCCGATTTGAAAAGAACACCAAATCGATGTTTAAATATGATATCTTAATATTTTTTAAGAATCTTAATTAAATCTTAATTTTGCTTCTAATGATCGTCTTTTTAAATAATATATGGAACACCGACCTCATCTCAGAAATTCATTAATTTAAATGTTAATGTATAATAACAATAACGTTACAAAGAAACAATAGTGTAAGAATATAAATAAATACATATATTCACGCCTTTTTCCCGAAGGGGTAGGCAGAGGTGTACCTAGGACTCAGTCCCATAGTAGATACACCCAAATTTCGCCAGTATGTTATTTGGTCCCATATAATAGGGGGCGAGCCTATTGCCATCTACTGGGCACAGTTCCAGACTCCAGGCAGGTATTGAGACAATTCCTAATGGAAAAATCCAATATTTAACACTGCCTGACCTGGGGATATAACCCGGGACCTCTAGATTGGCAGTCGAGCATGCGCCCTCTACGCCACCGAGGCAGTCAGAATATAAAATGACAAAATATACATACATGCATACATACGTTCACGCCTTTTTCCATAAGGGGCAGGCAGACTGAACATTACATTTACATTAAAAATTTGTTCGTATACTTGTATAATTGGTAATAACAATTTTCTTCACAAGTTTATATGCGCTAAAGTTCGCAGAGCCTATGTTCAGACTCGCCAAGATTAAACGCACGTGCTGTGTTTTGTGCTTGTGCCGCTTGTGACATAACTTTGAATTTGTCGAAAAATTAAAAGCTGTGCAGGATAACTTTGTAACAAACCAACAAAACCATAAATGAAGCCCAATTAATGGCAATAATAAAAATAAAATAGTAAAACAACTCTGAATGTGGCACTGAGGCACTCGAATAGAGTGCCAATTTATTATTTCATTAAGCTTCATAAAATCCAATTATTCTGCAAGTCGGGTACATGGGAGTGGCAATCTGCGATAGAAGTTAACTCACACGTAACTGTTCTCTACCCCACTGTCTGTATACACAGGATGGCTGTATCACAGACCGTATTGATAGGGTTTGTTTAATGGAGTCCCGTTCTAAATAAATTTTAAAAATCGGTTTAATATTTGTGGTGTAGTCTGGAACTGTGGAATGCAATACGCTCGCCCCATATTACATGGGACCTAAAAAACATAACTGATGAGGTGTGAATGTACCTACTATGGGACTAGGTCCTGGGTACACCTCACTACCCTGGGAATAAGGCGTGATGTTATGTTATGTTTTGAACTAAACATATTGGATATATACTGGTTCTAGAACGGAAGTATGTAAGACACTATGTCTTGTAGGTACTTTTTAATATAATATGTACTATTTGTGCCCCACGGTTTTCTTAGTCTACGTTCCCGTGGGTTTATCGAGATAAAATTACCTATTCACATACCTAGTACTTTTATCTCGATAATGTATTCCAGGGTCTAAACTATCATCGAACTTCATCCCAATCGGTTCAGTAGAAGAGTAACAAATATCTATCCATCCATCCACACAAACTTTCGCATTTATAATATTAGTAGGATTAGTAAGATTAGTATTAGTAGGATATGATCAGATATGGGATTATAGTAAAAAATAAGATTAATTGGTGCGATGCGTTGCTGTGTTCAATAATTTCAATATTTTTTATTTTTTTTTAGTGGCCTATGCTGTTGGCCTCAGATGGCCTCTACAGCTTTACCGGGCAGTGGTGAGCGCAGGAGGCGCTCGACCCAAAGTTTAAGGGCGACTAACACAAGAGCACCTAGACGGTACGAACCTCGGCTTGGGCCGTCGCCAGAATACGTGGGGTCAGACTTGCCCTGGCACCCCAGAAGGGGAGTCTCCTAGGGCCCTATCAATGGTTTGATCTGTTTGATTATTTGGAGAGAAACTAACCGATCTGAAAGATCTGAGAGATCTTCGACCTCGCCGGCGAGGTCGGTGTTGTGATTGTGTGAGTTGGTGGATCTAGTATCTGGCACCAGTACCGAAAACGGAACGTCTGTTGCGTATATTGGTAGGATTGGGCGAACCTAGCGCCGCCGATGTGACGGCGGCGATAGAGTCGTCCGGGTCGTCCAGGACGTTGCGAGGGCGTCTACGGAGGGGAGGAGTTCCAGCTTGAACTATTGAGTAGTTCGAGGCTTGGACTACGAGGGGTGGGGGTTGGATAATTTCAATAGTTTTCGTTGCTTTTTATATTACAGACGTGGCCATAAATTAGTAGTATGTCTTAGTATGACCGGTGGTTTGCCCCTCATCCTGTATAATACAGCTTATATACTATAACTACTCACACTATAGCAGCTACAGGTCTGTGTATTGTGAGCGTGTGTTTGTGAACTGTGGGAGTGCTTTGTTTCCTGATTTACGTGAGTCCGTAATTTCAGTCTTATGTCTTTGACACGAGAAAAATAGTGTACCTACCGTGTGATACCAAGATATATCTATTTGGTAAGATTTTCTAGAAACACGGAATTATGTTTTTCTGTCAATTCAAGTTACAAAATAAATCATCATCTCATCATCTCAGCCGTTGGTAATCCACTACTGAACATAGGCCTCCCCCATAAAGAGGGGTTTTGCCAATACTCGACACGCTTGGCAAGGGGGTTGTCGAGCGCAGTTCGATGTATTTTTTTTTTGCAGAGTTCGCTGCAGCCCGTCCTCTGGATCTGATAACCCTTAGCTGGCTCTTACGGGAACCAAGGGTAGTGAGGGTGGAGCACTATTCTAAAGCATGTAACTCCACGACTAAACATACATACTTCTCAGTTTTTAATCTAAATATATTAAGAAAACTGCCTCTTTGGTCCAGTGGTCGTAAGCCAAGTATTAAGGCATGAGTTTGATTCCTAGGCCGGGCAAAGTTATTGGATTTTTCGTTTAAGAATTTCTCAATAGCAGCCTTAACTCAATACATTTTTGCCTGGCTGTATCAATATGCTCGCAACCTATTATTACGTGAAACTTAAAACGTGACTGATGAGATTAGGATGTCCTCTTACTCTTACGATAGGACTGCTTAAACCTTCAGAGAAACTAGGCGTAATATTATTTTATGTAAGGGATAGTGGGTCACGGTGGATCACGGGGTCACAGTGAATAATTCGTATGGTAATAACTTTGTATGTATTTTTTTATGATAGTGAGTGAGTGAGTGAGACAAGACGAGCAAATCAGGTGCCTGATGGAAAGCATGATTGCACAAATCAGACACAGTGCCACCCAGTGTTTTAAAATTCAAAATTCTGCGCGGCACTGCACTGCGCCTGTCACCCTGAGTTATTAGTTGCCCAGGTTAGGCAAAGTATAAAATATTGTATTTTCCATTAGGAATTACCTCAATAACTGCCGGGCACAGTTCTGGAACTGTGCCCGGTAGATGGCAATAGGCTCAGATTCAATATAATAACGTTGTCCGATTTTAAATAATACTTTTGAAGTAGAATCCATAGCTTTAGTCAATTTATAGCTTATAACCTTTATCTTATTAAAGTTTGAACAGGCATGTGGGTTCTTTACGTTTAATATCAAAAACAATCAAATAGAAAACATAGCTCATATCACAGTCTTGTGAAAGTTATTAATAATTCAAACCCAATAAAGATCACAAGCCCTTGTATTGACCCGGCCCGGGCATTGACTCCAAATGATCTTGAGCTGTCTAACCTTTTTGGGATAGTTCACTTTTTAATAAGGATACACATACATAATATTGTAATACTGATGACTGCCTCGGTGGCGCAGTGGTCGCAAGCGCTACTGCCGATCATGAGGCCCGGGTTTGATGCCCAGGTCTGGCAAAAGTGCTATTGAATTTTCCATTAAAAGTTTCCTCAATGACAGCCTAAAGTCTGGAACTGTGTCCAGTAGTTGGCAACAGGCTACTAGCATAGTATACTAATACTGTGCTACTAGTATAGGACTGGGTCCAGGGTACACTGTCTGCCTCTTTGGGGATACTCAAACTCAAAGAAAATGTATTTTCTCAAACATGCATGGAAATATTGTCATTATTTTCTAAAAAAGAACACGCGAAGTATCTAATTTACGGACAAAAATATCAAATCCATTGCTGGAGCGTTTTTTTTTATTTGGAACATTATAACGCTCCAGCAATGTTGTATGAAACGGCGTGGTAGAGTTATTAAATAATCTTTGATTGGATGTCTTTTATCAATCTTGGCATACTAAAGTAAGTCTCTTTGCTTAGTGCAAATTGCGTTCACGTGGCTGTATAGCCATAAATGCGTTTGTCTTTCGGCACAGGTCATATAATATAGAAAATTGGAGGGAAAGCTGAAAATTCGTGTTGATTTATTATTTACATACTTAGGTATTTTATATAAATGTAATAATTAAAATGAGTTCCAACGGTTCAAAGAGTGAAATGGAAATTAATTGTACTCCACCAGATTTAAGATTAGAAGCCAAATTGGCAATGGAAAACCTGCTTCCAGCGAAGTCAAAAAAAAACCTGTTTTATTTCCCTGAATTCTTTTGAGAAAAGCACTAATGCCTCGGCGGAAATAACAGTTGCCTGTCTCGTATTAGTGAAGTCCTTGCTAACGGCTCGGCCTTCAAACTCATACTCGACCTGCAATTGCCTATTTCGCGGCCTTTTGCAATAATGTACTATTAAATATGTCTTAAAGGACATTTTTAAATGTCAATAAATGATATCAATAACTAGTAATGAATCTACTGTGCGTTCGGAAATATACCTCTACAAGAAGAACGCACAAGAAACTTTTCGGGTTAATTTTCTCAACTAAAAGTTTTACAATATTTATTTGGTTTGGTTACTTTTGTTTACCGGGTGGTGGCTATGCTGAAGTTTCCAAGCATATTTGTCCTCTATGAATTGGTTAACTTTTATAATAAGCTTTCCATATTAAAGTCAATTTAACACAGGTTTTGAATGTATCGTCTAAAAAAAAAAGGCGTAATATTAGGTTAAAATTAGGAGATTTTAACTAAAAATCGGCGCACTATTTCATGGTAGGCGTAGCGTGGCCAGAGTTTTGATGTGGACATATTGCACGTGTTTTTTACTATGGCATCTCACCTCTTCAGCTGCTGGAACCATGATTATAATAAGAGTAGATATTCTCGCAAACAACAATTATGTGCACAAGTTAATGATAGCAAACATTTCGCATAATATTTCAACATAACTGCTACAACTTAGTGTCACAGGTTTGTATGTATGAGCACAAACAACAAACACACTCGTGTGTTGTATAGAAGTAACCGCAGAGCTCCGCTAAAATAAATGAAACTGTTTGAAACGGGTTAACGTAACGAATATTTAGTACCTCTATATATGTAGGTTTAGCAGTTGTAAGCAATGGAATAGAGGCGTCAATAAGGGCTGGTTTTTCTTTTTTTTATCGCTAGTTGCAGTTTAGGTAACCATTTGTTAAACTGACATTAGTTTGATGTTTGACCAATGATTAGGTTAGTGTTACGTAGAATGGCTAACTAGGGATGAAATAAGAATTTTGACAAACCAAAAATGTATTTAGACGTTACTTGTTATTTTATTCGATAATACGATAACAGTTCAATAACTTCCACAAATCTACACGTAATCATTTCAAGTATCTAACTAGTAGGTAGTATTGTACCAAGTATTTACTTAGTATTGTACTCATGTCAAAAATGTCACCTCGATATTCAAATTAACCATAATATATTTTATTAATTATCTATTACTGGGTAATAGGTATGATAACCTAATGTGATTTACGGTACTCTCCTCTCCCTGCACGGTTGTCTGGAAGAGATCGCTTTTAGCGATAAGACCGCCAATTGTTGCACTATTATAATTTTTTTGTTATACATATAGTATATTTTTATTTTTAAGGCTAATTCTTGTTTCTGATGTAACAATAAAGAGTTTTTATCTATCTATCTATAACCTAATATCGAATAACCGATACATTCGTATGAAGGATTATTGAATAATTATTCTAATTTCCTAATATACGAGACCGCAGCAATAGGGAAAAACAAATTCAGGCTAATTTACAAAGAGAGTAACTATAATAAAGTTGTCTATGAATAAAAAGATTTCCATTTCCAAGAGACCTTTTGTCTAAAACTGAATTTTTCATAATTAAGGCTCTATTTTGTTCTCAGTTTCACAAATTAATCATTTTACTTTTTGAAGGCCTGTGTTTTTTCAAAGAGAGAAAGAGGTCAAACTTTTAAGTGTTTGAAAAGTAATCCTCAGATACTAGTTAAAGCAAGATAAATTGGTCATAGACATTTCGGGAGTTATCTACATAATTAATTATTTATAGGTCATCATCATCATCATCTCAGCCACAGGACGTCCACTGCTGAACATAGGCCTCCCCCATAGATTTCCATTCAGTCCGGTCGCAAGCGGCCCGCCTCCATCGTGTTCCTGCCACCTTTATCAGATCGTCTGTCCACCTTGTGGGTGGACGTCCTACGCTGCGCTTGCCGGTTCGTGGTCTCCATTCGAGAACTTTGCAGCCCCATCGGCCATCAGTTCTACGTGCTAAGTGCCCTGCCCATTGCCACTTCAACTTACTAATCCGCTGGGCTATGTCGATAACTTTCGTTCGTCTACGGATCTCCTCATTTCTGATTCGATCTCGCAGAGAGATTCCGAGCATAGCCCTCTCCATAGCTCGTTGCGCTATTTTGAGCCTGCTGATAAGGCCCACAGTCAGAGACCACGTTTCACACTATTATTAGTTATTTATAGGTAGTAATTATTTATATGATACCTTATACACTAGTCATTCGCCTCTTACTGAAACCTCGCGAACTTGTTGGAAAAAATGTCTCAATAGATTGTTTCTTATTGTGGGAAAAATGATACTGCAAGTTAACGACAACTAGCGCCATCTAGTGTTAAATCGCTTCGTAATTTTTAAAACCTTTACGCATCTATATTGCAACCCTTTATTATTCTGCCTACATACGGCATTTGATAGAAATAGGATCATCTTTAAAAAATTTTGAGACCTCGTTACTTTAATAACTCTGGAACCCCTTGACCGATTTGGCTCATGTTCGAACATAAAGATTTGGTCATCATCATCATCATCGACCATAAGACGTCCATTGCTGAACATAAGCCTCCCCCATAGAACGCCATAAACTATTCATATGGGGCGGTTTTGTAATCACCATGCGTGGCATCCGTCTTGGTGATCACAGTAGTGGGAATACTTGGAAACAGAGAACGCTGCTACCCACTCTGCTAATATGTCCCTCTACTGATTCTCAATATTTGATCAACGGTACCCAATCATTAAGCTTTTATTTTATTTTTTTATTTTATTTTATTTATTAATACAAAATCCACAGCTCTTAAGAATAAATAACATTTTTTCGTACTTATATTACAGCCAATAATGGATTTACATTTTTTACAATGTTTTATATGAATAGACATTGTAATTTTGTGTGTCTTGTGCGATACTTAGGTGCACTAAAAGTTAACACTCTAGCAGTAAGCTCAGGGCAATCTATATAACACAGCCCATGAAGAAAAGACATATCCATAAGCTTACGTCGATTTTGTAGGCTAGCTAAATTATGATACGCGCATGAGTCGTCATAGGTTTCGGAAACATGATATTTTCTGAAATTCAAATGTTTAACAAATTTATGTTGGATACGTTCTATATCACTGATGTATGTTATGTAGTGTGGATTCCAGACCGCAGAACAATATTCTAAAATACTTCTAACATAGGAAAAGTAAAGCAGTTTTATGCAGGCGGTATCTGAAAACGGTTTACCAACTCGCAAGATAAACCCAAGGCTCTTAAACGATTTGTTAATTATTCGATCGAAATTACATACCAGTAGTCACTTCTTAAGCTGGCACGTTTTTTCAACTTCTCAAATCTACTTAATAGACCTCTCTTTGCTCGGTCAACTATGCTATGGAAAAGAACTTTGAAAATCCATAAGGCCGACATGCCAGCCTATATAAATCCAAGTGCTTAAAACTACTATCGTATCAAGATGCCGGTAGAATTGCTTCGTTGAATTACAATGCCTATAGGTTGGAACAGATAAACGCCAGTATTTTGATCACGCGTCGCCTCGACGCAGCGCTCAGAAAGCTTTTTGAAAATGCGGTGAGCCCCCATGGTATATTTTATATACCAGTATGAGTAGATATAGGTGGCTTTTTGTACGCAAAGGAGTAAGTATCAAATGAGTGAATTTCATGACCTTGAACATCTTGCTAAGCATTTTCCGCCCAAAGCCATTGACTACATATCAAGCCAACGTCAACATGCATTCACGTAAAACTTGCACCGTATTTCTAGAAATATATTGGGACATTTAAGAGTCCGCCCGTAAACTGGAGATTTCGCCTGATATAAATCTTTCAAGTGGAGATGAATTCTCCGGGAGTGCGAGATGATACATAAAATATTCATGTCGTTCAGAAATGCAAGCATCTGTTTTTCACTCCGTGAGATTTTTGGGGCTGCTTATTTATTTCGGATTCGACTTGTTTTCAATCGGCGTCGCATTACAAATTTAACATTAGGTACCTGCTGTCTATATTCGGACGTATTTTATTACCTACATAAAAGAAAGATGTGATATAGGAGCCACGCCATATTACCAAAAATTCGCTTGATACTCAAAATGAATTCTTAGTGAGAGTTGCACCAGTCAACTTTTACGATAACTAATGCTTGACCAGTCGTCGAATCTCTAGTAAGACTATATATAAATATTACGACTAACAATTGCATTGCACGTTAATGTTGACGTTTTTTGGCGTCATTTTTCAAATTAAAATGGCGCGTAATATTGGTTGGTAACACCGGTTCTGCATTGGTTATTGTTTAAGATAATTAGTGAAACTCAGTCTTAGTTAGGTATTTCATATTCTCACCAAAATCTTCACATCTTTCACAGATTGTTGTAACAATTATTGTGATATTCTTACCTGAAACAAAAATAATGCTTTATTATTTATTTATTTTTATGACAGTGAGTAACAAGACGAGCAACTCAGGTGCCTGATGGTAAGCATCATGTTTGCCCATATCAGACAGTGCCACATAGTGTTTTAAAATTCAAAATTCTGCGCGGCACTGCACTGCGCCTGTCACCTTATTATACTGATGATTAACTAAAGGTACAATATCAAAATGGGAAGAAAAATTTCACCCCCGGGCAGGACTTAAACCCGCACCTTCCGCACCAATCCGCGTGGTGGGCACTCAACCAATTTACCATTCTTCCCATTTTCATACTAAGCGTTCTATTCGTTGAAATATACCCATTTCAAGCGAATACACCGCTTTATCTATAAAAATATAAAATAACTAAAGATAGTTCTCAAAAATGTGATATTATATGATGATGGTATTATTAAAAATACGAAAGTATGTTTTAGGACATCCACTAGAGTATTACGTTGAAAGTCGTAAAATATTTTAACGTGATGTCGAGTTTAAAAACTCTCCCCATATAACGAACATTTACGACCAGATTACCACGGTTTCCAACCTATCTTCATTTATCCTTGTACCTATTGAAAGCTTAATCCTATTAATATAACAAATGCGATAGTAGATTCACACATTTACGCAATCAAAGTGAATTTGTGCATCCACTTTCTCATTTGTTGACTCACACAGTGTGTGAATGTGTGTCTTGTACGAAGGTAGCCCTAAGATCATTTAATTAATATATTAGTATTTGCTCATAGTCTTACTATAGATAGAAACTTTTCAGAAGGTGAAACTATTGAACACCGTCAATATATTTTTCAATACCTTAGATATATTTCAAAACACACTTAAAGCCCGTCACACACGTAGCTATAATATATATTAATATAAATCATAGCAAGGCATATTACGATATATTTTCTATACAAATATTCGACTGACCGCACACGCAGCTAAAATATATACCGTATATACCGTCACCAACATATACCGTAATATATATTATTGCATATTAATATAAACTACGTTATCAATGAAATGAAGGCTAAAATATATATTATAGCATCGTCTCCGTGTGTGGTAGCTTGCTATAATATATATTATAGGACGGTATATTAATATATATTAAAGCTGCGTGTGTGACGGGCTTTATACTCTTTAACTCTTTAAGATTGGCGCACACATCATAGCGGCGGCGGATCGGGTGATGTTGCATTCCATGTATTTGTATGGAAAACTGTAAACTACAAAGTGATCCGGTCTGGCGCGGAACAGGTGCGTTTTTTTGTATCTCGACATATTATTATAGTCGATTTTTTTACAGATAAATTGATAAATCTTCGGTATAGTAAATATGGTACTGAATTAAACTATCCTATATGTGTCCTATATGTACCCAGGAGGTACTCTGTTTCTTTTATGAATTGTGTTACACCTTAAATGTGGCCACCAGTATACTCTACGGTTTTAGAAAGTTGCAAGTCAGATAACTTTGCGGCCAACTAAATGAACAGACCGGCGTGCCGCAGGGTAACACGCGCGGGCGAAAGCCACCAGCCGCAAGCTTGTTCCAAAACGAGGCGGCCTGGCGGTTTGAGCCGCCGGGCCAGCAGCTTTGGTGTAGAGACATCCTACGCAAAATCCTTAGTAAATTTTACTTTCATTTTATTGAGTAAAACAAACAAATATAATTTTCAGAATAACACTTATAAAATGTAATTTCATGAAATAACAACTTTCATAAACATATTTTTCACGACTTGTAGTTTTTTATATAAAGATAAAATATGTATAAATCGTGTTTCCTGAGAATTACTCGTATAACATGAGTAGGAGTAATGTATTATTCTTTATACGTAAATAATTACTTTGTGCGCCAACATATACCTAACAGAGCGACTGAGTTGAAAGGTAATATGCTCGGCATGAACTGAAGGTGAATAATCTCCGTTTTCAAATCAAGATTAGTTAAACTAACTTGATAGCAAACCCATTTTACCATTTGGAATCAGGATTCTATTAGGATTGTTATACTGCACTTGCCAAATTACAAATTCAATGTCAATGATCTGTGCAATGAACGTGTAATTTTTGTACATGAAACACATTATGGTATTTGACTTCTCGGTGGCGTAGTCAGGTCTCCGTCACTCTATACAAACGCTCGCGCTTAATAGCCTATTAATACTACATAGAACACATTACGTTTTGGCTAATATCCTATACGTGCGACACCAAAAATATATAATATCGTTGGTAGAATTTTTAAAATAAATTTACTCTATCAAGTGCGGTATCTATTCGGAGCACGCGGAGAGTTATAAATAATCTAAGTAGCACGTTTTACATCGATTATTTGAATTGAAAAATGGTTTGTATAAACACTACATAATAAATAAATAATAAAATCTTTATTGATATAAATTTATAAGTGACAAAGTAGTACATACAATCCTTTCACTAAAATTAAACTTAAATAATATTTATGTTTAGAGCTACCTAAGCTAAAGTTATTTTTTTCAATAGGTAAGGTTCTAAATAATTTTTATACTAATCAGGGTTAGCTCTGCGTAATGTAAATGATAATATCTATATTAGTTAATTCATTGTTATTTTTATTTTTATACAGAGGTTTTTTTAACAAAAACAGACACCCGTCTCTCACAAAACAAGACTTATCTTTACCTACCGTATACATACTATACAATTACAATTTCTGTAATATTTTCTCTAGTTTTAGGATAACTGGTAGAAAATGCTACTCTAGCATTAAGGTAGTCCTAGCGTTGTGTTGCATTATAAATAAATATATATCATAACACAAAATATACAAAATATATATGTATATTCATCTACCAATTTTACCAATCAGGAGATCCCCGATTCGATCCCCAGGTTAGGCAAAGTGTTTAAATATTGGATTTTCCATTAGGAAATATCTCAATAACTGCCTGTAGTCTGGAACTGTGCCCGTGGATGGCAATAGGCTCGCCCCCTATTACATGGGACCAATAACATACTGGCGAAATGTGGGTGTGTCTACAGTTACTATGGGACTGAGTCCTGGGCACACCTCTGCCTACCCCTTCGGGAAAAAGGCGTGATTGTATGTTAATGTTAAAGTTGGAGATAATAAACATGTTTTTTTTTATAACATGTAGGTAGATAGGTATACCTATGTTTACAAATCATCAAATTCTGATTAAAGATAGGTACATCCACTTCAGGTCACACGAATGACCTTTGACATTAAAGCTAGCTTAAGGACTTTAGGCGTAAACTCGTCCTTTTATTTGAGCCCTAATTGCCTAACGGACCGGAAAACAGCTTATGACCCAAATAGCCTGACCAAATAAGGTACTGTATCTACTAAGCTGAATTATGTACGTCGTATACGAAGTCTCTAATGAATAACAAACCTGGATCAAGTGTTATAAGCAGAATGTGTTGTAATTTTTACCCAATCTTAATAATTTCAAAACCAATTAGAATACCGGTAAGGGTATCAAAAATTCGAGACGGAAACTTATCAAGTGACACATAAAAGCTTGTATAACAGGTATTGGTTTATAGCTTCTCGTAAAAATCGTCAAACAGCACTCGAATAAGCTTAATTCAAAATTCGCAAGCGCCGCCGTCAGTCTCCGAGCGTGCCACTTACGTAATTACGAACTCATCTGCGCAAGTCGTCACAAAGAGTCAAACTTGTATTGCTACTTGCTACGGTTTTCTTGTTTTCCGATAGAGATCTCGCATAGTTCCCCAGCCAATATTAATTATTAACAATGGGTAACAGTTTGACTACGCTGAGAAGTTAAGAAACCGAGTTCAGATAAACTTTACTTGTATTGCTTATTGTGTAATTTGTTACTGTTTGAGCTACATTGTTTTTATTGGTTGCCTATCCTTTTGTTAACGATGCGTAATAGTTACGTTACCACCTACAAGCACCTTACTTACCTTACGTTACCTTACTTTGAAACTACAATTAAGAATAGATTTTCGACCAGTGTGGGATGCCAGTGATGACTGTTGACTAAATTAAATTTTTTTTTTTTATTACCAGAAAACTAATGAATATAAAATAGGTTAGAATAAATTAGGAAAATAATGCCTTATTCATTATATATATATATATATATATATATATATATATATATATATATATATATATATATATATATATATATATATATATATATATATATATATATATATATATATATATATATATATATAATCAACCTTTCACGGTAAATGTTGGTTCAGTGAGAAGTTAGAACAATTGTTGATCCACCTATTTTACGTGTTTACTCAGCTCTGCGTCGTGCAAACTGATATACTTTGATCCGTCCTTGATGCGCGTGTGACGTCGGTGGATCTGTACTTACAGGTTTTCAACATACTCGTCATCGATTTGACCATCATTTTTTGATCCATCCAACGGTCGAAAAAATCACACTGAATATGATTACTTAGATCCAGAGTATATTTAATTTATATGCGACATTTACATAGATTAAGTGGATCCGGAGCCAAAATTGACGAATAGGTACTCGAACACAAAGCGGCAACGTCGCATTCTTCGTATGACAGAGAACCCAGTATACACTACTTCGTTAGAGTAATAAGGTAAGATATATGCGTTAGCTGCGGCGTTTGAGGATCAAACTTTTATTCCTTCACTCGTGTTTGGCAGATTTTATTGCGTAAAAACGTTTGCGCATGTTTTTGGTATCGTGTTAGTGAATTTGTGTTATTTTGTTTTTTGTCTTAGACCAATCAGAAGATGATGGTGAGTATTTTATTATCCATATGCATTTTGACTATCTATCAATTTGGAAACATGATTTTATGAATGTTTTACATTAATAAATTAATCTGGCCGTATGTGATCCCGGCTCAAATGAATGGGGTAGGGGGGAAGTAGAGACCGCTTCAGTGGAAAGGCACCCCTCATCCATGTTCGATACGTATGGTTATAAATAGGTACCTATTCACATTATGATACCTAAGGACTAACTTAACTACCTACCGGTTTGTAACCTCGGACGAAAAGGAGTTGCAATTATGTTTAGTTATGTGTACATTCTTAATATGCGTTTCAAATAACAATAGGACCAGTAAAGACGCTATCTTTTCACCAATGCTGCCTGCAAGAAGTCAAATCAGAATAATAAAATAGATAACCAATAACTATATGACTGGCCTTTTGGCTCTGTGGTTAGTAGCTCTGATTGCGGATCCTGAGGTAGTGGGTTCGATTTTCAACCAGGACAAACATTTTTGTGACGAACGCGGATGTTTGCTCTGTGTCTTGGCTATGTATTTCTCAGGCCTCCATACCTAGTACAGTAGGTTTTTCCTAGTTTGAGACTAGGGACTTATGTGCGAAATGTTCAGAACATTTATTTATTTTATTTAAGTACGTAAAAAGACCAAACATCCTTCTGATATTATAAATTAGAAAGTTTGTGAGGATGGATGGATGGATGGATGGATGTTTGTTACTCTTTCACGTCAAAACTGTTGAACCAATTGGGCTGAAATTTGGTATGTAGGTACCTTTGATCATGGAACCATGACCATGGGCCCATGACATTAGACCATGAGATAATTATTTTCCGATATTCCGACAGGAACGATGTCAACGCGGGTGGGACCGCGAAGTACAGCTTGTACCTACATATTTACAAAACCAGTGACCCGCCCCGGCTTCGCACGAGTAGCGGGTAGCATATGTATACCTAGAGAACGATTGAACATGAATAATTTCGTGATACATTGTATTTTTTATTTATACAACCCTATTTTTTACGTAGCCAATGGTGTACTTATGGGACTGACACCCGTATTCTTAAACATAACGTCAAAAGCTCCTCGACTCATAACTCATTCAAGGAAGCCTCAAGTCGCTCCTCCAACCAACCTCGAAATCGGTATTCATAATCACTTGACTGACCAAATTATGAGGTTCCTTGAATGAGTACGATTGGAGGACACTCGAATGAGTATGAGCGGAATACGTCATAAATTACGTCATCGGTTTAGAAAAATGAGCGCATTATCTGTGGTTTTTACCTTCAAGTTGTGTCAAGTGTCACATTTTTACAAAAGTTTTTACAAAGTTTGGTTCTTTTTAAAAAAATTCAATTATGGAATCTCATAAATCGTGGCCTAGGCAAGAAATGTGGCGATACTTGAGATGTAAATAAGTAGTTCGAGACTAGAAAAGTATTGCTTTACTATTAAAGTGTTACTATCCGTGGCGTGTTGTGTTTATTCATTGGATTGGTGAACTGGAAGGCTGTTTTTTTACTGAAAGTGAAAAGATATGATAACTAATAACAAACATGAATAAATAAACTCGATGGCAACAACAATGGGGAGAAATGCAGCTAAAAACTTGGGCTCACTTAACAAAGGAATAGTACAATACTATCGACACAAACTGAAAAGTAAGTACTTGAATATGTACAACCATAATAATTAAATAATTTCTTCGATTAATCAGATAACTTTATATTATAATTAACTATTTTTATAGTTTGGTTAGTTAAGGTTTGCTGTATAAAGGTTACAAATTATTATAGAAGTACCACCTTACACTTGTTTTGGTTAATAACTTCACTTTTTATTATTATATTTCAGATCAGTAAAAAAATTGGGATAACCTAAAAAAGGGAATTGACTCAACAGAAAAGAGAACAAGAAGATCAGCTGGTATTCCAAGCCTAGCCAATATTTTGGAAGATGCTTTCACCGAGCAAACTGATATGGAATTGTTTAAAGTGACTGATAGTGGTATTACACATACCTTTTTATGCAGGTAAATAAATTACATATTATATCATAATAAACAATTAACTACCTAGTAGAAAACTTAAAACTTTTAACGGTTTGTTGGTTAATAAAAATATGTTAGGTCCTTAGACATACTTATATGTTTTTATTATTATTATTATAATCATTATAATTATAAACTAGCATGATTCCCGCGACTGCTTCTAGGAATAGCTTTCTCATTTCTTGTTTGAATAAGTGACCTGGAAAAATATAGATATTATGGAAAGTTTATAAGGGGTAAAGCAAACTTGCAATCGCTTACAACCAGACTAGATGGAATTCTATGGGAGGCTTATGTCCAGCAGTGGACGTCCTACGGCTGAGATGATGATGATAAAAGCTTAGTTGAGAGTGATAGTGGTGAAGATTCTTGATATAATATTTTGCTTATTATGTTTCATCATCATCATCATCATCATCGTCCAGCCGTTGGAAATCCATTGCTGAACATAAGCCTCCTCCATAAGGGGGGTTGTTGCTAATACTGGCCACGCGTGGCAGGCGGGTTGGTGAGCGCAGTTTGATGGTTTTACGCAGAGGACTGCTGCCCGTCCTCTGGATCTCATAACCCTTAGCCGACTTTTACGGCAACCACGGGTAGAGAGGGTGAGGTACTATTCTAAAGCCGGTAACCCCATGGCATATTATGTTTACCTACATAAAAAAAAAACTTTGATAATCAGAATAAACCGATCATGTATAGATATATTATTTGTTTAATTTGTTATTATTTGTTACATTACAGGATCTAGAAATGTGATTCAAGAAGAAATATTACTGTTTTAGAATAAATGAAGAAGTCCTGCTAAACTCCCTTTACTTTAAAGCTAAAGCTGAGAGAGATGCGGCCGTGGAACTCCTTCAATGCAATAGAATCAAATAGGATTATAAATAAATAGATAAAAATATAAAATGTATTTGTATTATTTTGAACTAGCTGTGAACCGCGGGTTTACTCGCGTCATCTTTTCCTTGGGAATATTGAGATAAAAGTACCCTATTTGTTATTCTAGGGTCTAAACTACATACATACTACATACCGTAATACCATAATTTCAGCCCAATCGGTTCAGTAGTTTTGGTGTAAAAGAGTAACAAACATCCATCCATCCTTCCTCACAAACTTTCCTATTAATAATATTAGTAGGAAGTAGGACTAGTCATCAACATCATCTCAGCCGTTGGTAATTTACTACTGAACAGAAGCCTCCCCCATAAAGGGTGGTTTTGCCTATACTCGACACGCTTGGCTGGCGGGGTGACGAGCGCAGATCGATGGTTTCTTGCAGAGGACGCTGCTGGCCGTCCTCTAGATCTGTTAACCCTTAGCCGGCTCTTACGGTAACCACGAGTAGAGAGAGTGGAGCACTATTCTGAAGCCGGTAACTCCACGGCAAGTAGGGCTAGTAGGATGTGATTATATTGTTTTAAATAATGTTTATTATCTTTATATATGAGTATAACAAAAAGCTATTGTAATTTATTTTATTTAAAATCAATAACATATTGTGATATCAGATATTAATTAAATTAATTTAAAAAAATACTAGGTACTAGTATAATAGATAGTACTAGATTATTCTCGCGCAGTAACCTTTCCCATGGGAATAAAAGTATACACATTCCAGGGGTCCGCCGAAAAATTTAATAATAATATTGGTGAGATAATATATTTTCCGCATTTCGTTAACAAAGCTATGTTGAAATATTCAATAAACTTTTGAAACAACATTCTAAAATCTCACGAAATACGTTTGTTTTCATCCATATATCACTGTGAGGTCTGTTCAAGGTAGATCGCGACGTACCTTATATTTGACAGTTGTTTCCTCCACTCCACCTTACCTTCAGTGAGGAAACTCCTTAAGGTGAGGAGTAAAATTACAACTATGAATATCAAATCGCTGAGGTGAGATATAGAGATGATAGAGTGATAAAATCTTAATAACATAACATACAACCACGCCTTTTTCCCGAAGGGGTAGGCAGAGGTGTACCTAGGACTCAGTCCCATAGTAGGTACACCCACATTTCGTCAGTATTTATTAGGCCCATGTAATAGAGGGCGAGCCTTTTGCCATCTACCGGGCACAGTTCCAGACTCCAGGCAGTTATTGACATAATTCCTAATGGAAAAATCCGATATTCAACACTTTGCCTGAACTGGGGATCAAATCCGGGATCTCATGATCGCCAGTGAGGCTTGTGCCCACTACGCCACTGAGGCAGTCCTAATAGATGGATGATATATTATCCGCGGACTACTTTGTAGATATTGATAAGTTCTACAAACCCCTTGTACATTACTTACCTTGTTCTACCACCAATAGTTGTCACAGAGCAATAATTACTGCTTTGATAAGATAACATAATATCAACATATGATCACGCCTTTTTCACGAAGGGGTAGGCTGAGGGGTAGCCCTGGGTACACCTCAAGGCTCAGTCCCATACTAAATACACCCACATTTCACCAGTATGTTATTGGTTCCATGTAATAGGGGCGAGCCTATTGCCATCTACCGGGCACAGTTCCAGATTCCAGGCAGTCATTGAGATAATTACTAATGGAAAAATCCAATATTTACCGGGATCTCATGACTGAGAGTCGATCATACGCCCATTACGCCACCGATATAGTCACTGCTTTGATTATTGTGACTAAACCATAATAGATGGATATAATGTCTGCCGACTATTTTTTAGATATTAATAAGTACTACAAACCCATAATACATTATTTTATTCAACCATCAATAGTTTTCATAGCGTACGTAAGTAAATTAATGATTATTTTGCTGTTTTTTACGGATCCCTAATTTTTTGCAATTTCTTTTATAGTCATTGTTACTCACATCTATACTAATAATATTATAAAGAGAGAAACTTTGTTTTTTTGTTTTTTTGTTTGTAACGAATAGGCTCCGAAACTACTGGACCGATTTTAAAAATTCTTTCACTTATGGATAGCTTAATTCAGTGTGAGTGCCATAGGCTATATGATATTTTGAAAAAAAATAGGGATCCGTAAGAAAACTGCAATATTGTGAACCAAGGTGTCACATAATATAATTACCATATTCATAAATTTGCGTGCGCTGTGAAATCCATTGATGGTAGAATAATATAATGTAGGGGTTTGTAGTACTTATCAATATCTACAAAATAGTTCACGGAAATTTTATCCATCTATTTTGGTTTAGTCACAATAATCGAAACAGACATTATATGCATACGCTGTGAAAAGTATTGGTGGTAGAATAAAGTAATGTACTAGGGGTTTGTATAGTAATTATCAATACCTACAAAACAGGATACATGGATTTTATCCATCTTTATTGGTTTAGTCATAATAAACGAAACAGTGATTATTTTTCATGCGGTGTGAAAACTATTGGTGGTAGAATAAAGTCATGTACTAAGAATTTGTAGTACTTATCAATACCTACAAAACAGTATACATAGATTATATTCATCTTTTTTGGTTTAGTCACAATAATCGAAACAGTGATTATTTTTCATGCGATGTGAAAACTATTGGTGGTAGAGTAAAGTAATGTACTAGGGGTTTGTAGTACTTATCAATACCTACAAAACAGTATACATAGATTATATCCATCACTCCTGTTAAACGTCCACTATACCTACTTCTACTACCCGTGCGAAGCCGGGGCGGGTCGCTAGTTCATAAATAAAATAATGTTTTAAACAAACAAACATATAGAGAAGCGTGTAATTTGTGCAGTTTCAAGATACTTTAATTCATTAAATATTGAATTTTTTTCATACAAATTTTCAAACCTTATTTTTGCCCTAGGTGTTGAATTTTGATAAACCTTATTAAAAACGGATTTAATTCAATACATTTTTAAATTATTTTTGCTAAGGTAATCTCAAAAATAAAACTCACTATACAATTTTTGCACCCCTATATTTCGCGCATACGGTTGTTTTTAAAGGAACCGTGAAACACGTATGTAATTATTTATTAAAACGAGGCTTCATGTAGAATTTGAAGTAAATCAGCTGAATATATTTTTATTTTTCATACAAACTTCCAACCCCTATTTAACATACTTAGGGGTGGAATTTTGAAAAATCCCTTCTTGTTACTTGTCTAGGTTAATAAAATAATCTTCTGTCCAAATTTAATCAACATTGGTATGGTAGTGTTGGCCCTGAGTTGATGAATCAGTCTGTGAATCACTATCTCTCTCATTATATAATTCTACTTATAGAAGTATAGATTTCAGAAGTTTTGTTTAGTGACGTCGCAGCATAAGATGGGTCCTATTGTTATTTGAAATGCATAGTAGGTACCGATACTGTATTATGCGGGGTTAATTTTTATCATCCCGAATAATCTCTGACTGCCTCGGTGGCGTAGGGGGCGCATGCTCAACTGCCAATCAAGAGGTCCCGGGTTCGATCCCCAGGTCAGGCAGTGTTAAATATTGGATTTTTCCATTAGGAATTATGTCAATAACTGCCTGGAGTCTGGAACTGTGCCCGGTAGATGGCAATAGGCTCGCCCCCTATTACATGGGACCAATAACATACTGGCAAAATGTGGGTGTATCTACTATGGGACTGAGTCCTGGGTAAACCTCTGTCTACCCCTTCGGGAAAAAGGCGTGAATGTATGTTATGTATAATTTTAGAGATTTTCCTACTCATGAAAACAAACAACTTTTATTAGAGAACTAAAGATGAGATCGCGAAAAATTGCATCTGTTCCATTCAAAAGTGCTAAAATATTTAATCAAAACGTACCTATATATAACAGCTGATATTTTTCGCGATTTCAGTTTTGGTCCCACATTATCTGGGGTCAATCTCAAACTCATTTTATCCATAAAAAATAATTACACGTCTTGTTTTATTTTATAGTATTAAAATAATCTTCATTATTACAATGTCAAAAATGATATTAAAAAAAAAAAGTCTAGTAGAACTAGTATTAAAAGCATTCAAAATGAGTTAATTGATAGGTATTTGTATACCTATCAATTAACAAAGAGAACATCATATACCTATATCCTACGTAATATCCTACTACAGTCCTAAATAACCCTATATTATTAGTTTGGGACATGTCCTGTAGGATTTGATAGAACCAATTTTGATCGTTTTTAGGGTTTCGTACCGCAAAAGGAAAAAACGGAACCCATATAAGATTACTTTTTGTCCGTCTGTCTGTCCGTCCGTCCGTCTGCCTGTCAAGACCCTTTATTTCTTTATTCTTTTATCCACCACCGCCCACCGACCCCACTCTCTCCGCCTCCACCACAAACTCAGCTTGATCCACCTCCTACCCCGTTCTTCCCGCTTCCACTATCTCCGACTTCACCACAAATTCCGCTCCGCCTCCTCCGCTTCCGTTTACGTTACCACCTTCACCACAAACTACGCTGTCTCCGTTCTCAGACTTCTAGAAGTAGAATTATATAATGAGAGAGAGAGAGTGATTCACAGACTGATTCATCAACTCAGGCAAGGGCGTCGCCAGCCGATGATCAAGGGGGGGCTAGACAAGGAATTTTACCCAAATTCACTATAGATATACAAACGGTATTTGCCTGTATACAATTTACAATTACAAATTTCTATGAAACAGAAAAGCCTTACAATTTTGTAGATTTTTTTTTTATGAAATAGGGCCCAGATGGTTCTGTATTTATGAATACGTGTCTATATGGTATGGCGGCACTTGAATGTCAACATAGACAATAAAGGCTAAATTTTCTCGATCCTCTAGGGGGGGGGGGCAGCAGCCCCCCCTGCCCCCCCTTGGCGACGCCCTTGAACTCAGGGCCAACACTACCATACCAATGTTGATTAAATTTGGACAGGAGATTATTTTATTAACCTAGACAAGTAATAAGAAAGGATTTTTCAAAATTCCACCCCTAAGTATGTAAAATAGGAGGAAACTCGTTGTGTAAATAACTGCCACCCATCCAAGTGCCGGCCGTACCTAGTGTCGCTTGACCTCGGTTACCGGCTGATACCTACTAGTAGCCGCCATTTGGCCACGAGCGCCTCGACTACATTTCTCACACATACATTCACGTCTTTTTCCCGAAGGGGTAGGTAGAGGTGTACCCAGGACTCAGTCCCATAGTAGATACACCCACATTTATGTTATTGGTTCCATGTTTTTTTTTTTTATTATGATAGTGAGTAACAAGACGAGCAAAGAGCACGAGTAAGCATCATGATTGCCCATATCAGACACAGTGCCACCCAGTGTTTTTAAATTCAAAATTCTGCGCGGCACTGCACTGCGCCTGACACCCTGAGATATGAGTTATTGAATCTCATCATGCCCAGTAATTTCGCTGGTAATATTGCCCTTCATACCGGAACACAGTTATGTTTGCACATTACTGCTTGGCGGATGAATAACTGGCAAAGGTGTGGTATTTCCCCAGGCGGCCCCCTGCAAAGGAGGCCTACCTCTACAATTTCAATAATACTATATTATGTACCTATTATGGGTACCTATTTACCTATTACCTATCCTATTGTCATCTACCGGGCACAGTTCCAGACTCCAGGCAGTTATTGACATAATTCATGCATACATACATACATACAGTCACGCCTTGTTCCCGGTGGGGTAGGCAGAGACTATTTCCCTCCACTTGCTACGATCCTGACATACAACTTTCGCTTCGTTCACTGACATAATTCCTAATGAAAAATTCAATATTTAACACTTTGCCTGACCTGGGGATCGAACCCGGGACCTCTTGATTGGCAGTCGAGCATGCGCCCTCTACGCCACCGAGGCAGTACATTTCTGTGTAGTTATTTCTAGTTTATATTTTATTTTCATATGGGCTGGCATTAGTTTTTCCTACAGGGGGTTCTGAAAAGTGAGTACAACCAATATACGAGAATGTTATAAATGTCTTCGTAGTCATACTGATATGACAAATTAGTATGACCACCTGAAATCCGCTATTAGCCGTGGTGTTGTCAAGTTGTTGAATTATCCGTTTAATCGGTAGCTTCATAGCTTGTACACACGAAACGGCAACGTCGCGGCTGCTTTTAGCCAATCCGATCGTTTGCTGTGCTCTGATTGGCTCATTTAAATAAGATCAACATTTACCGTAACCATCGCACGGTGGATTCGTATATCGGATCAACTTCGACGAACGCGAGGAAGCAGTCACGTGAGTGTAGATGTTGATCCGGTTGGAGCCACATTAGTTACTAGAGATGCATATTAGATCAACAAAAGGCGCCGGATCAACATACATTTTTGGATCAACAAAGTGCTCGCGTGAAGTCGCGTGAGATCAACATTTACCGTAAAGAGATCTCTATATATATATATATATATATATATATATATATATATATATATATATATAAAAGAACAGGCTAACGTGGTCTCTTACTGTTGGTCTTAGTTACAAAAGTTGCACAAAGAGCTATGGAGAGGGCTCTCTACAAGATGGAATCAGAAAGGAAATCCGTATTCCGTATACGAACGAAAATTACCGACATAGCCTAGCGCATTCGCAAGTTGAAGTGACAATGAGTAGGGCACATAGCAGGAAGAACTGATGGCCGATGGGTCTGTACGATTCTCGAAAAAAAACTTCTCAATTTTTTTATCTTTATAATATGCTGAATATCTATCTAAATCTATCTAAAGAATCTAAAAGAATCTAAAATATATACTTATTACCAAGAAACATTCTTAAAATGACATCCAAGCTGCACTGAAATTCATAAGAGTCTAAATAATTCTGTAACAATATTCATAGGTCATCGGTCAGACGTTACATCGGACAATGGATCGCTAGATTAGTATAAAGTCGAGACGAAAGTTCAATCTCACAAGACTATTGATGAATAACTTAGACAGAATACTTTAGATTAGTAGAATACATCGAAAAATTACCCAAATAGACCTAACACCATGTTTAATTTTAAATTTTTAGGGTTTGCATACTTTTCGCAACAGGCTTTTTTGTAGTGGTAGGCCTCTTTTGCAGTGGGCCGCCTGGGGAAGTACCACACCTTAATACAGTATTACCACACAGTAATGTGCAAACATTACTGTGTTCTGGCCTGAAGGGCATTGTTACCAGCGAAATTACTGGGCATGATGAGATTCAACAATTCATATCTCAAGGTGACAGGCGCAGTGCAGTGCCGCGCAGAATTTTGAATTTCAAAACACTGGATGGCACTGTGTCTGTTATGGGCAATCATGATGCTTACCACCAGGCACATGATTTGCTCGTCTTGTCACTCACTATCATAAAAAAAAGCCCCTAGGGTACTTCCCGTTGGCCCAGTATGAAATCTGGTAAGAAGTCAGATCACAGGTAGAGTAAAAAATCCCAAAACCGTAAAATTTTTCAAAAAAATATATGATTACTAACATATTTGCGATATAGGTAGGTATGCAGACTTGCTGACGATTCGGATACAAAATACTCGGACAAAGTGTCCGAACTGACACTTTTAATTTTAATATTTTTTTCACTGACCATTACACACACCAGAGCTTTTGGAATCCAACACTAAGCATACAAGGTATGCTTTAACAATTGTGTTTGACAATTGTGTTGCGGTATGATTTTCTGTATCGGTAGATATATTTATTAAATTTAATATCTTGTAAAATTCTTATAGATATAAAACATAATTTTCTTGTGCTTACTGAGACTATGTTAGTTTTATTTATATATTTTTGAGAAGTAACATGATTCTGTTAACTTAGACCAAAGTAACTAAATCTAAAGTAAGTCGGAAAGCAAATCATGAGCCTTTATAAGACGTATAAGTCTACCTAGTCATAGACAACCGTGACCGACATTAATAATTCTCCGTGTAAAACGAAAATTGTATACATTAATATGATTTAAATCTGTTTCAGATTTTATTTCAGAGCTGAAAAGTTAAAAATATGTTTTGGTGAAAATCCTTTGATGGGGCAATGAACCTGCGGCCCGTAGACGAAACCGCAAATCTTGTTTATATTTAGAGAATGATAAGTTAATTTCAAAAGGCAACACATTCAACTAATGGATTAAAATCGTTTTACAACGTATAACTTCGAAATAGAATTTTTTTTTACAATCTGATTGACGTTTACGTTACGCCCAAAGATCAATCTACTAAAATTTCGATCATCCAATCGATTGACCGGTCAATAGTGAGACTCAATTTTACCCTGATTTTAACACTGGTTACATAAGATGTCTACGGACGGCGACGCCAGACGGCGTCCTATAAATCCTTAAGTGACCCACTACTGCTGCTGTGTCCATCACCTCCTCCCTCTATAGTTTAGGGAGTTTAGGGATAAATACATTTTAATTTTAATTTCATTTTTTTCATTTTTTTTTATCTACCTATGTAGGCCTTAGGTAGGTAACTACATTAATTTGTACGTTGCGAACTCAGTAACGTTACAGTTTGTAAATTATTTTCACACAGATTTTTTGTATAGTTTTTATTATTTTGCCTAAAAAGCTTCAAAGCAAAATACCTGTCTGATGTCTGATGGAGTGGACTGAGCGCAAATTAGCGATTATTATAGAGAATTATAAACTGTCTTTGTAGCCTCGGTGACTGAGTTAATAATTTAATTTTTCCATTAGGAACTATCTCAATAACTGCCTAGTAGATGGCAATAGGCTCGTCCCCTATTACATGAGACCAATAACATACTGGCGAAATTTCGGTGTACCTACTATGGGACTGAGTCCTGAGTTCACCTCTGGCTACCACTTCGGGAAAAAGCGTGATTGTATGTCATATTATTGACAGGACTCCGCCCGCGCTCCGCTTAGATACCGCTGTTATACTTGTCCGATGCGACAACTAAAACTACGCTGAAATCGTCTGTCCATCAACATTTTTTCACGCTAACTAACGCACTCCTTGCAAAACTGTGTCTTACGCACACTAGCATTGTGTTACGCACACTACAATTCGAAAGTGGCCGCACTTTCTTTTAGGTTTCTCGTTTTCTTTCTTTTAAGTAGTGCTACATGGCAGGAGCGCCCATGAAGACACTAATCAATATTCCATGATGTTCATTCTTCTATTTACCTAAAGGCTTTGTCAAATGCGTCAAAAAACACATAACAAAAAACCTGCTGTCTGTCAGAGCGAGTGAACTGAGCGCGCATTAGAGTTATTAAAAGTAAACCATCCGTACGAAGCTACTCGTAGCAAAGGATAGATCCAACTTTAGATACTTCTGCTGGAGCAAAAGCAAATCAAGAGAAATCTATATTCCTTTTAGCTGCAATTTCTATGCTGAACTACAGTAGATTTAATAGTCGGGGGTCCGATGAACTCCGTATACTATATAATATAGTGGTACAGCTATTAAAAAGAGTAGCAAATAATGCTGAATTCATTTAATCAACTAACACAATGATTTAAAATAATGAATTAAAACTAGTTTCCATTTTAAGATTTTTATGTAAAACTGTTTTCATATAGTTTATTAGTCGTCCTCATCGATTGCGATGACAGCAACCGTAGCAATTATGGATTATTTTGTTTATTATGAGCCCTTATAAGGTTCGCCATACCGAACTTGGTCTTACATTATACTCTACAACATGTGTGGCAGTGGAGTTGACCCACGGAATTGTATGTATTTTTGTATGAAAGCAGGTCTCTCTTTACGTAGTTTGCACTTCTCGTCTAGCGTTCTCATATTGCTTTATTTAAGTATAAACTCGAAACAAGAAATAATAAATTGTCACTGATGTAAGTAGCGTAATATTTATACCTACCTAAACTTGTGGACTTGCTGAGCACAATACTCGTACATCATATACCTACATTATGTTTACGAATAACTCCTATCTCTTTTACTAAGAACACTTTAAGTGTGTAATAAACTTCCTCCAATATCAGGTGTATATAAATGTATATAATGTTCTCTAGAGCAGCTCATTAATCTTCATAAAGTCAGTAAATTATCTAAATGAAACTGTAATTAAAAATTATTATTACTAATAAATGTGTTTTATTAAAAACTTTTCGCAAATGGACCTGCGGTTAACTCCACCAAAGCTGTAGCTTATTGTATCTAATACGTTAAGATAAATATGTTAATGGCGGTTAATGTTGGATAGATTTTATGGAAGTTTCTGAGAGCTTTTATTGTTGGAATTTAGGTATTACATTCATGCATCTTTACATTTATTTAAAACTTATTCTAATAAAATGTCCTTGTGTCCTTAAGTGATTTTTTTTAAAAACAACTAAACAATTCTACAGCTACCTACTTACTATCTACCTATTATACTATAAACACTATGTCATAAAACACTTCAAAATCCTTAGGGCTGACATTAGCCTATAGAAAATCCAAGTGCTCTAAGCCATTAAGTATCAGATAGCAGCGTACCTAGGAATCCATTGCCTCGTTGAATTGCAATTCTTATACGTTGGGCCAGATAAACGCCAGCATCTTTAATCAATAACAAATAACCTTTACATCGAGTACCTAGTCAATCTCATTATCAATTGAACCCGACTTCAAGCTATAAAACTCGCTTATCAAACGAATTCTACAAAGTCGTGGTCTCTCATTCGAACTTTTCGCACGTTGAAAATCAACTGATATCTATTCGAAAATCATTTCATAGAGAATATCTTACAAGAAAATTGTAATAAATCTTTAAAACAGCTACATAATCGGATAGACTTTTTAAAAATGTAAAGAAACCCCAGAATAATTAATGTTTTCGTAAATCAAGGTCAATAATGAACTGAGTAGGTGTAAGTCATAGGCCAAGGGCAATCCAACATGAAATCCATGCACGTAACATGCCATAGTACCGCTACTACTTTACTTATTTAGGTCGAACTGAAACGAAACTGCAAAGATAAACTGAGTTTTCTTTTTCTAATAAGTTAGGTTCAAAAAGGTATATTTGTCTTGAATATTACGACCATTACTATACAATGTGTTTATGTGTTAAGTGTAGTGATACTTAAGGAGGTTATAGGAAATGAAGAAGGAGGTTACCTTTCGACCTAAACAACCAGAAAAAAACAAGAATTGCGAAATAAGCAAAAAAAAATCTACATAAGTACGTACCATACAAAATAGATCAGCTGTTCGGCCAATTCGTATGGGAAGTCGAATTTTATAAACCTCTTAAGTATTACTAAACGTTTAATAACACGTGGTATAGAGTGATGCCGCAACTTCGTTTCTGTAAAAATTTAGGGAAATCTTTTCAAATTCCTTATCGTAATAACACATCATTATAAAAATCTATGTGCAAAATTTCAGCTCTCTAAGTTTTTTTTTTATTTTATGATAACGAGTGACAAAACGAGCAAATCAGGTGCCTGATGTTAAGCATCATGATTGCCCATATCAGACACAGTGCCACCCAGTGTTTTAAAATTCAAAATTCTGCGCGGCACTGCACTGCGCCTGTCACCCTGAGATATGAGTTGTTGAATCTCGTCATGCCCAGTAATTTCGCTGGTAACATTGCCCTTCAGACCGGAACACAGTAATGTTTGCACATTACTGCTTGGCGGATGAATAACTGGCAAAAGTGTGGTACTTCCCCAGGCGGCCCCCTGCAAAAGAGGCCTACCACTACAAGTTCAAAAGTCTTCGATTTGTAATCGTATCTACTTATTTAAATGAATTGATGAAGTTTATTAAATACTCAATTAAGATATCTGAGCATAAAGGTGGGTACGTCTATTAATATTCCAAGCAAGATACCTACTCTAAATCCCTGATATGATAAGCTGATTCGCCCTCTCACTCACACGTACCCACATTTTTTAAAAGATATAAAAACACTTCATGTAATTACGTAAAATAAATACAACTAGAAAATAACAATACAAAGATTAAGTAAAAAATCCAATTTAATCCAAACGAGTTTTCAGTGCTTTTCTATTAAAATTATATTAAAATTGGAAACTTGCTAGGATTAAATTGGATTTTTTACTGAATCTTTGTATTGTTATTTTCTAGTTCCTAGTTGTCTTTATTTTACGCAATTTTGTTGTATTTTTTATAATTTCGTGAGCGAGAGGGCGAATTAGCTTTGCACCGCGCCTTCATATTGTTGTCCCAAATAAGTCAATTTCAATAGCGGCTATAAAAGGTTATCATTATGTCAATCTATATCAAATACTGGCCCAGTTTTACAAAATTCAGTGTATAAATAAATAGCAGTTGCGATGGAAAAGGTTATTGAGATACATTTTTACGGAAGATTTCATTCTACAATATATTATGCTCATGTATATATCCTATATATACGTTTTTAGAACTGATTGATTTCAAAACTGATTGATCATGAGGTCCCGGGTTCGATCCCCAGGTCAGGCAGTGTTATTTGGATTTTTCCATTACGAATCTCGGTAACAGTCAAGAGTCTTGTACTGTACCCGGTATGATGTCAATAGGTTCGCCCCCAATTACATGGGAACAATAACATACTGCCGAAACTTGAGTGAACCTAGTATGGGCCTGAGTTCTGGGTACACCTCTGCTAACCCCTACGGGAAAAAGGCGTGATTGTACGAGTATGTTATGTTATACGAACAAAAATCATGCGTTCGCATGTGGGTGCGGGGTGGTGTTTAAATGTCAAATAATATAAAATAATAATTTAACTGCCCAGACATTGACGAGCACGTGTTTTAATTTATACAACAATACTGCGTTCAGCTTAAGTCATAACTTCGAAGGAAGAATATATAATAAGTAAACAACGTCAATAAAATACATAGAATAACTACGAGATTTGCTACTAATGATGCCTCAATTTGCTTATCTCTTTACGTGTCACTGGATGTATGAACACAAATCCTATAAGACAGAAATAAGAAAACAACATCTCTTTCCTATTTCTTTCCCACACATTCACTGCGCGGCATGAAATCACTGGTGTATGTAACTCACACCACTAATGCGCCGTCCAAACGACTCATTAACCCAAAAACTGAAGCACCCTTCAAATAGACGCTTTACTTAATTCGTGGATCACGGGAATGTATGCTCCGATTTAATGGAAATACTTTCGGAGGTGGATATCGGTGAAATCTCTTCAGCTCTCTACAGCGAATGAATTCTATGTTGGTAAGCAATAAACCACCGCTTGTGGCTTTGAGTTTAGTATAGCACTAATGAATGGCCCTGCGCTACTTCAAGTACTTACTCATTTTTTTCTGACAGATTTTGCGGGGGTGAGGTAAACAGGTACAGCCCGCCTAGCATGGTACGGGGATCTCATTTTCCTCGATTTTTGTCTCTTTTGCGCCTGAACATTACATATCTGCCGTCACGTTCTAACCCCCGGGGACTTCGTTTTCCCTAGTACCGGGACAGCAAACATTTGCATAATCAAGCAAACAAATACAGTAAATCTACTGCAAAAGAAATAATTGCAAAATTCGCAAAATAAATCTTGACTTCCCATACATATTTGCCGATCAACTAATCAATTTTATATGGAAGTTGGCAGTAGTATGAAAGTATGGAAATCAAGAATATATGCGAATCTCGCAATAAAAAATTACATTGCTTTTGAAATTTGTTCTGCTTGATGGTTAGATGAGTACTACTACTTACACATTTTTGAAACAAGTTTTATTTATTAAAATCCAGAATTTAAGGACAATAATTGGAAATTGAAGGCGTATAAAGGCCATAATAATTTAAACACATCTAGAATCTCATAAACCCATTTTCAATAATAACCCAATCTCTGCAAGAATCACAGAATTATATACGAAGAAATTCATTCAGGTTATGGAAAATTCTATCCGTACCTAATACTTACATTACATAAATGTGCTCGGATTCACAAAATAATAAGTATATTACGTAGGATATTACAACGGACAGTGGACAGGGTCCGTGGGCCATTACCACTTGTATCATCATTTTATATTCTTACGCGAAATGTTGTTTTGTTACACCGACCTACTTTTGCGATGATGAGTATTACCTGGTTGAATAAATGAATGAAGTACATTTACTTAGACAACAATGCACAAAAGACACAATACCAAAACACTCCTAAATTAAATAAGCATAATATACCTATAGATATAACAATAATAATAAGAAAAGGATAAAATAGAGAGGTAATGTAGACAGCTTTTTGAGCACAGGGCTGCAGGAGGCGACCTCAAGGATATTTTTAGTTAGAATTAGTATAATAATTTGGGTCTCGTTTTACTGCCTCGGTGGCGTAGTGGGCACATGCTCGACTGCCAATCAAGAGGTCCCGGGTTCGATCCCCAGGTCAGGCATAGTGTTAAATATTGGATTTTTCCATTAGGAATTATCTCAATAGCTGCCTGGAGTCTGGAACTGTGCCCGGTATATGGCAATAGGCTCGCCCCCTATTACATGGGACCAATAACATACTGGCGAAATGTGGGTGTATCTACTATGGGACTGACTCCTGGGTACACCTCTGCCTACCCCTTCGGGAAAAAGGCGTGAATGTATGTTATGTTATGTTTTTCGTTTTACATTTATAGTGTGTAAATAGTTTATTAATTTTGTTCATGAATATAATAAAACTATAAGAAAAGGATTATAATATCATAAACGTTATGGGTGAAGGACATAACCGCGTCGTGCAGTGTCGTCCGAATAGGTCCGAACTCAGCATTTCAGCTCACGCCTGGTTGGTCAGTTTTATAAGCGTAAAGTCATTAACATAACATCACGCGTTTTCCCGAAAGGGTAGGCAGAGGTATACCCAAGACTAAGCCATAGTAAGTACACCCATACTTCGCCTGCTGTTTTTTAAGTTCCATGTAATAGGAGGCGATGTAGAATCGCCTCCTACGAGTACGGTAGAAACCGTGCACAGTTCCGCAGACTTCAGGTAGTGATTGAGAACATTTCTTGCGGAAAAGTCCAATAGGTAACATTTTCTGCCTCACCTGGGATCAACCCCGGGACGCCACCGAGGCATCAGCATAAAAAGTAATTATTTATTAATAAAGGTTTTTACAAAATGGATCAGCTGATCGGCAAAGTATGGGAAGTCATTTTTTTGTGCGAATTTTGCATTTATGTAATTACTTACCGTGCCCCGCGTTTTAACTAAACTATTTACATACTGAATGTCAGCCAAGTCGATGAACCGACTTACAACCGATTTATAAGTAGCTTCTGAAGAAGCTACTTAAAAATTCACTTGCAAGATTTGACCCGAACAATATTATCATTTTATGTTCATACAAACATTACAAGTCAAACAAAAATATATAAGTCTATATGTTTGGAAGTAAACAAGCTACCTACCTATCATATTATACCTACCTATTCCTTTATTATTTCGCATGTTGCAGCAATCTTTTCTGAAGCCGTGTCATCGACTGTAAATTATTTTGATCGAAGTAACAAGCTGAATAAGTAAAACCATTTTTACTTCATTATTTTTTATTGGTTTCAGCAATTGGAAATAATATTATTTATTGGACTATTTAAACTAAATTTATCTATATTATTCATTTTAACCAAATCACATAACATGTCATACAATCACGCCTTTTTCCCGAAGAGGCAGAGGTGTACTCAAGACTAATTCTCTTAGTAGGCACATCCGCATTTCGTCAGTATGTTATTGGTCCCCAGTGATAGGGGGCGAGCCTATATTTTTTTTTTATGATAATGAATGACAAGACGAGCAAATCAGGTGCCTGATGGTAAGCATCATGATTGCCCATATCAGACACAGTGCCAGTGTGCCAGGCCCAGTGTTTCAAAATTCGAAATTCTGCGCGGCACTGCACTGCGCCTGTCACCCTGAGATATGAGTTGTTGAATCTCATAACGCCCAGTAACTTCGCTGGTAACATTGCCTTTCAGACCGGAACACAGTAATGTTTGCACATTACTGCTTGGCGGATGAATAACTGGCAAAGGTGTGGTAATTCCCCAGGCGGCCCCCTGCAAAAGAGGCCTACCACTACAAAAATTGACATCAACCGGGCACAGTCCCAGACACCAGGCAGTTATTGAGATAATTCCTAATGGCAAAATACAATATTTAACACTTTGCCTGACCTGGGGATCGAACCCGGGACCTCATGATCGGCAGTCAAGCTTGCGCCCACTACGCCACCGAATCAGTCAAACTAAACCAAATCAATAAACAAACATAATAAAATAAAACATAACATAATATGACGCCTTTTTTCCGGAAGGGTTAGGCAAAGGTGTACCAGGGACCCAATCACATAGTAGATACACTCACTGTCACTCACATTTCGCTAGTGATATTTTTTCAAAAGTTCCGTGTAATAGGTAGCGAGCTTCGTATAGGTATACATTGTAATAATATCCACATTTTATATGAACCTAGTATCGCTTACAATTATATCGCTCGTGTAACAGTTATTGCATAAAAGCTGCTCCCTAAATCCCTCCAAACATCACACAGTAATAACAAACAAAGGTAGGTACATAAAAGTAAAATCCGAAGTACCCTACATCTTCACATTCGCGATGGAATGTTTGAAAGCTCGCATTCAGCGGGCGCCGGGTACCTCGCTCAGAGGTCAACGCCCTTTGCATCACCCCGGAGAATGCAAGATCCCTGGTAGAGAAAAACAGCTCAAAAGCGTTTCTGTGTTTATTTTCAGTAAATATTTGTGTTGCAGTTGGAAAAGGAAAAACGTAATGTTTAGGTAATACCAAAATTATTCGTTTACATAGGTCTGAACTGTTGTGTAACGATGTTGATCACGCGTCGCAGTATATGTGTGTTAAACAAATGGTTAAAGTTCCCTTTTATCGGTTCTCGTGGCTCACACCCCTTTTTACAACGTGCTCGTATGAGAATTGTTCAATGAATAAACAAGAGTTTATTGAAGCAGATACAATTCCTATAGTTTCACCATTCCATTGCATTGATTGTGTTGAAAAGTTGGCCAATAACTTTTCCCATTCATATTGCTTTCCTTAAATGAAATTATTCCTAACAAACATGTTTCTCGTATGAAGAGATGTTCTCGTTAATCACATCTGAGAAATCCCAAAATAATTAATAGGGTTGGTGACAACGAACTCTCCGCCAATTCGCCGGCAACCCTGAGTGCCGGGTCACGTTCGGAAACTGGGTTACGAAATGAAAATAATTACACGTCAAATGAGTCGAATGACGCCTGTTTAAATTGGTGGGGATTACTCCACGTTTGCCTCTCGTCGTTTAAGGTGCGGTGCTTAGTAAATTCATCCTCTCGCTCTCACGTACGCACATTTTTGAAGATATAAAAATACTACATGTAATTAAGTAAAATAAGGACAACTAGGAACTAGAAAATAACAATACAAAGATTCAGTAAAAAATCGAAACGAGTTTTCATGTATAAAAACCTGAAAAAAAAATCTCAAAAAAAAATAGGGCACTGAAAGCTTGTTTGGATTAAAATGGATTTTTTTACTGAAAGTTTGTATTGTTATTTTCTAGATCCTAGTTATCTTTATTTTACGTAATTATATGTAGCGTTTTTTTATATCTTAAAAATGTGGTGTGTGTTTGTTAGTGTTAGGCCTCTTTTGCTGAGGGCCGCCTGAGGAAGTACCACACCAGTTATTCATCCCCCAAGCAGTAATGTGCAAACATTGCTGTGTTTCGGCGTGAAGGGCAATGTTACCAGCGAAGTTACTGAGCATGACGAAATTCAACAACTCATATCTCAGGGTGACAGGCGCAGTGCAGTGCCGCAGAATTTTGAATTTTAAAACACTGGGTGGCACTGTGTCTGATATAGACATGATGCTTACCATCAGGCACCTGATTTGCTCGTGTTGTTACTCACTATCATAAAAAAAAAAGTGGGTACGTGAGCGAGGGGGCGAATTAGGTTAACACCGCGCCTTCACGGGCGGCGACCGGAGAATCCCAATACAAACGGAATAGTTAATTCATTTGAAATCAGAGTATATTTCCAACATTTAATGACATTACGCGGAATAAGACACTAGGTATCCAGGCTCCTAATTGAAATGAGAAACTAAAATGACAGGGACATACATAGTTTACTTCCCTATAAAAGTATCAGGATATCACTATATATTATAAAATCTTAAATGACTCACTGACTGACATGCAACGCAGACCCCAAATCACTGATCCTAGAGAATTGAAACTTGGAATGTAGGTGCTTTTCGTTATCTCACCGTGAGCTAAGAAAGGATTTTTAAAAATCACATTCTAAGGGGTCCAAAAAGAGCGTCAAAGTTTTGGTATAAAACTCATAAACCATATTTCATATTGCGAACGGGCAAAGCCGCTGTTGTTACACTAGAGTAAATTTTAGAATTTATAGAAAGGGTTCGGAGGAAACAGGGGAATACAAAACATCGATCTGGTAAATTTTCCATAGAATTTGTCAAATGCCACGTAGGCACTTACTATTAAATATTAAATATAATTATAAAATATTAAATTATATTATATATATATTAAATATTAAATACATATTAAATCGACTGAACTTAAAAGTATGTCCATAATTTAGATCATGAAACATAACGTATTTTTCAGCGAGTGAAACCGTGGATTACAGTTAGTAGTCAAATAATGATACATATTAAGGTGATATAAGCATACAAAATTGCAGAATAGTGCACTTTGTACTGAAACTAGGAACATGAAAGGAAGTCGTTACAGTACTGTATGGTACATTGAAACAGTCTCTCGTATACATTTTATGGCACTTTGCAGCCATGTTGAAGAAAACACAATTCATTTTTAACGACGCCATAGTATTTATATACTTTTGAAGAGAGTAATAAGGGTTAAGTGCATAAAGAACGTGACACAAATACTTGACAAAACCACTTGCTTATTCTGTAACGAAAATAAAGGAGCTGTTAGGGGAAATGTTAACAGCAGTACAATAGTTACACACCTCACGCTTTGCTCCCGTTGGGGTAGCCAGGGACTACTTCTTTCCAGTTGCTATGATCCTAACACACAGCTTACGTTTCTTCCACTTTCATGACATTCATATAACATAATATTTAGAACACTTAGAACCACTCAGTATGCGCAGACATCGGGTCTCTTAGTGTTTTTTACCACATTTACAACAGGGAATGTTCTGATGAACTTTTCAACCTGATACCGGCGTCACGGTTCTATCACCGTACTAGCCGCCATCGCCTGTGCGATTGCACACTATGCGATTTTCCAGTTCTTTTCTGACGCATACGTGCAAACTGTGGAATGATCTCCGTGCTGCGGTCTACCCGTTGAGCTACAACATGGGGCTCTTCTAAAAGAGAGTGAATAGAGTCTTGAAGGGTCAGCAATCGTCAGGCAGGTATCCATAGGCAGTGGTAACTACTCACCATCAGGCGACCAGTCTGCTTGTTGCCTATGGCATAAAAAAAAATACATGTTCGTCGTTTGTTCATCCAAAGTACGCCTAGGACGACCCTATCGATTAGACCATTCACACTCGCCTTATAAATCTCTTTTGTTAATCTCCTTTCGTCCATCTTCTCTCGATGCCCGAACCACCTGAGTATTCCTTTTTCTATCTTCAGTACAACAATTTCTTATATTTCTTCGTACATAGGTACTCGTACATGCAGGTGCTTTCAACTCTGGAAATATTTAATGCAAGGTGGTGTGAACTTTATATAACTTCTAGCAAATGGAGAGTTAAGTAACGATTAAGCACTCTGGGATATTTAATTTAATACTTTGGGGAATATCTTTTATAATTTTATTAAATTCTCTAAAATGAAGAAAATATTTTTTAAACACAGCCATTAATTTATAAAATACATATACATACATTCACGCCTTTTTCCCGAAGGGGTAGGCAGAGGTATATCCAGGACTCAGTCCCATAGTAGATACACCCACATTTCGCCAGTATGTTATTGGTCCCATGTAATAGTGGGCGAGCCTATTGCCATCTACCGGGCACAATTCCAGACTCCATGCCATTATTAAGATAATTCTTAATGGAAAAATCCAATATTTAACACTTTGCCTGACCTGGGGATCGAACCTGGGACCTCTTGATTGGCAGTCGAGCATGCGCCCTCTACGCCACCGAGGCAGAGAATTTATAAAATTACGCAATTTTATTATATTATAATTTGTCGCAAGGTTTGATTCCATTTAAATTGATTACTATAAAAAAAAAATTTAAAAGTATTACAACTTAAAAGTATTACCTTTTTTAATATCTTTTATAATTGATCCATTTTTAATTTTTACAATGGTCTTTAGAGTTACTGGCAGTTAAATGAGTTAATTGCAATAAAGATACGTAAATAAGACCATGGAACACAGCATATTACGGTGCTTTATGGCGAATAAAACCGTGGGGAATTGCTAGTAACTAAACCAGCAAATATTCAATGAAAAATCACTACCTATTTATAAAGAAAATCTTCGACCGTGTTAAGAGTAGATGCGTAGTCTGAAGCCTAGATCGTTCGTTACCATGCGGGAATTGATGTAAAGAAAAGGTGAGACGAGGTACTGGCTTCTCGAAAATGGAATGCTCAAATGAGGTACTATTAGGTCCATGTACGTCAGTAAAGTGGGATTGTACTAGAGACTAATATTGTTGTCTCGGTCGCACTTCGGTATTAAGTACGTCTATCTATCTTTGTTGTTCATTATATTGCATTTTGCACACTGCCCACTGAGAAAATCTCACATTGTTGAGCCAGTTGTTGAGTGCCACAACACAAGAGTTATTTTAGTGTGGGTCTGTAGGACACATTTTATTATTGCACAGTAAAATTTTCTTTAATAATTCTATCTAGAGCATATTTATAACCTTCGAGCCTTTAGCAATTTTTAAGACCACTTTATGTTTTATTGAGTCATATAAAGTTATTTGTGTATTTGAGTAAGCGCTGAGAGAACGTACGGTACGTTCTTTCAGCGCTTCCCTTTTCTTTAAATCAATGCATGCGGGTTGCCAATTTACAAGCACTGTTAAATCAGCAGATATTCTTGCGATCCGCTTGATATTCGGTATTCGGTTCTTCGACCTTGGTATTCAGTGTGCCACTTTGACATCCTCAAATTCTACCTTACATTGAATATTTGAGATTTTTAATCCAACTAGCTGCCTGACTAGTTCGGAGATTTTACGCGCAGAAATGCTTAATATATATAATATGGCAATCCAGACCGCCTTGGTGGCGCCTCGGTGGGCTAGTAAGCGCTACCGCTAATCATGAGGTCCCGGATTTGATCCCCAGTTCAGACAAAATGTTATTGGATTTTGTCCATTAGGAATTTTCTCAATAACATACTGAAGTCTGAAACTGTGCCCAGTAGATAGCAATAGGCCCATCCTATTACATACGACTTAAAAAACATAACAGGCGAAGTATGGCTGCACTATGGAACCCAGTTCTGGGTACCCCTCTGTCTATCCTTTCAGGTAAAAGGCACGATGTTATGTTATCTTATTTCAGAAGATTCAATTTGGATGAGGTAACTAATACACACACTATCCCGTACTTATAATATAGAGTAAGAACGTACAGTTTCTAAAGGTGAGGTTTAGAATGCAATTTTTGTACGGCAATTTATTGCTTTCCTATTTTTTTCCACACACGGTCATCTGGGCCCTAACTAGGCTAGAAGCCTGTACTATGGTAACCAGATGACTGATATACATACTTATATAAGCTTATAACACCCAGACACAGATCAAACAGACATGTTCATGCACACAAATGTTCGACCTGGCCGGGTTCGAACCTGGTACCTGCAGCACAGAAAGCAGAGTTACTACCGTCGGAGCCAACGAGGCTGTCCTCGCGGTTGGTGTGTATATTACCGGAAACGAAAATTAGTGGGACTACTGATTATGGCAGCCTTAGGAGCCCATTAAATAGATAAGTAGGAACTTTAGCAAGGCGCTGTTAACAAGAGACAAGACAATCAATTATGCTAATGACGGTTGCCGCGTGCATGTAGAGTAGATCATTTAGTACTACCCTCTCGACACAAGTTCTTTGACACGCCCGGCTTCGGATAATGAATCTAATCTTGAAAGGAAACTCGTCCCCTTGCCTTGTTATCTAAACAATGCGCTTACAAACCGGACGACGTCGCTAGGAAGTTTGAAGTTTTAAAAAGTTGGTATTTAAATTCGGTATCTGATTTACCCAGAACAAACATTGTTGTACAGATTACCTAATGTTGGTCAAATCAAATCAAAATCAAAATAATTTATTTGTGATACACAGGTCATATAGGTAGTTGGAATTAATTGCAATCGAACAAGCTGTGATCAGCCCTATAGGCATACAAATTTGGGTTTTAATATCATAAATTGTTTAAGACAAAGAAACTTATGTCACTCAAAAATATACATTAAAATACAATTTAAATTCATACATATATTATTGGTAAAAAATCTACCTTTTGACGGAATAGCCAAAAAGTTGTATATTAACGACGTTATTATTATGTGTTGGAGGATGATCTTAGTTGCAATGCAATGTACTACATCCTGTCCCATTATACTTCCAACTAGGATTAGTAGAAAGTAGGATAGTCAGTTCAGTAGTTTTTGCGTGAAAAAGTAAGAAACATCCATCCACCCATCCTTACAAACTTTCACATTTATCCTACTAATATTATGAATGCGAAAGTTTGTGAGGATAGATGGATGGATTTTACTCTTTCACGCCAAAACTACCGAACCGATTGGACTGAAATTCGGTATATAGATAGTTTAGACCCTGGAATAACATAAAAGTACTTTTTATCCCGATATTCCCACGGGAATTTGCAGGGCAATATGACGTTTGACGCAGCAAATTTTACTGCTGTTTTTATGCTGAGCTATTTTTTATTATAGTATTAGATCTCTATGCGAAATCAGAGATAATTTAACCTTGTGCAATCCTAATAACATTTAACGCTTATGAAAGTTTTGTTATAGCTGGAATGTGTGAAATTGCTCGTGAAACAGCGTTATTGGTTTCATTCATATCGACGGGTAAGAGAGACGCGATCGAAGTGAACGCAATAAAATTAGGCTCGATCCCAAGGCGCAGTGAAAGCGGCTACGGGGGAAGGGTAGACCCGACCTACTTTCCTCTCTCGAGGGTTACAGAGATAGACAGATATACAGAGACGAAGCGCAGTTTCTAGGAAATTTTATGGACTCGTCTAAAATTTGTATTGTTATCGAACTAAGAATGTAAGGCATTTACATACAAAAATTGCAACTTTTTTTATTATGTAACTGAGTCGAATACTAATACATTTCTAAATCGTTTTGTAGTAATTTTTACATTCATCATCGCAATTCTGAAAATCGAGCAAAACTTGGCTCAGACTTGTCCTATCACTCGACCGCTCCATCTGGTTGCGTTAAAATTTTGCACCACAATACGAATACATTTGTAGGGTAGGCCTCTTCTGCAGGGGGCCGCCTGGGGAAGTACCACACCCTGCCAGTTATTCATCCGCCAAGCAGTAATAAGCAAACATTACTGTGTTCCGGTCTGAAGGGCAATGTTACCAGCGAAATTACAGGCATGACGAGTTTGAACAACTAATATCTCAGGGTGAGAGGCGCAGTGCAGTGCCGCGCAGAATTTTGAATTTTAAAACACTGAGTGGCACTGTGTCTAATATGGGCAAACATGATGCTTACCATCAGACACCTGATTTGCTCGTCTTGTCACTCACTATTATAAAAAAAAAGAATAAACAAAATTCAAGATTCACTCGCTGTTCCTAAATGCTACACATTGAGGGTATCGCATCAAAAGGTCTACGTCGACAGCTGCGAAGGATTCACACTTGGTGCGAGACTACCTCATATCTATCTTGCGAATACGACTATTTGACCCGTGAGGAAAAACTGGAGCACGGCTGATACAGAAGGTACCGCATAGCTGATGAGACGTTTCCAATTTATGACTAGTAATACTAGTTAAAAGAACTGAGCGACACCCGGAAAGTATTAGAAGATTATAATCCAAGCAAATGTATATTGATACTAACTTCGAAGTACATAATCTAAAAAATAATAATCATAAATATCAGATCTAATGACAGGACGATGGCGCTAAATACTATTTGGATACAGGCTCAGCAGAGACCTAGTGTCAAGTAAAATCTATCACCAAGGTACATACTATATTTAAAGACAAACATACAATAATATATACCTACTTAACAAGTCTGCCGCCAGCATCTTGGGTACGCTGCCAACTGACAGTGGTTTAGAGCACTAGGATTTTCTATAGCTGACTCGTCGGCCTGTGGATTTTCTAAGTATTCTATGGCATAGTTAGGGTAGATAGTAAGTAGGTAGCTCTATTGTTTAGTCTTTTTTCAATAGCCCCCTAAAATTATACAAAATATATACCTAATTAAAATAATAATTATTAAGGTAAAAACGAATTTAGTACGTCCATCCAATAAGGCAAATTAGATTTTTTAAAGCAATCTATACTAATATTATAAAGAGAGAAACTTTGTTTTTTTGTTTGTAACGAATAGGCTCCAAAACTACTGGACCGATTTTAAAAATTCTTTCACTTATGGATAGCTTAATTCAGTGTGAGTGCCATAGGCTATATGAGATTTTGAAAAAAAATAGGGATCCGTAAGAAAACTGCAATATTGTGAACCAAGGTGTTACATAATATAATTACCATATTCATAAATTTGCGTGCGCTGTGAAATGCATTGATGGTAGAATAATATAATGTACTAGGGGTTTGTAGTACTTATCAATATCTACAAAATAGTCCACGGAAATTTTATCCATCTATTTTGGTTTAGTCACAATAATCGAAACAGACATTATATGCATGCGCTGTGAAAAGTATTGGTGGTAGAATAAAGTAATGTACTAGGGGTTTGTAGTACTTATTAATACCTACAAAACAGTATACATAGATTATATCCATCTTTTTTGGTTTAGTCACAATAATCGAAAAAGTGATTATTTTTCATGCATGAAAACTATTGGTGGTAGAGTAAAGTAATGTACTAGGGGTTTGTAGTACTTATCAATACCTACGAAATAGTATACATAAATTATATCCATCTTTTTTGGTTTAGTCACAATAATCGAAAAAGTGATTATTTTTCATGCGGTGTGAAAACTATTGGTGGTAGAGTAAAGTAATGTACTAGGGGTTTGTAATACTTATTAATACCTACAAAACAGTATACATAGATTATATCCATCTTTTTTGGTTTAGTCACAATAATGGAAGCAGTGATTATTTTTCATGCAGTGTGAAAACTATTGGTGGTAGAGTAATGTAATGTACTAGGGGTTTGTAGTACTTATCAATACCTACAAAACAGTATACATAGATTATATCCATCTATTTTGGTTTAGTCACAATAATTGAAGCAGTGATTATTTTTCATGCGGTGTGAAAACTATTGGTGGTAGAGTAAAATAATGTACTAGGGGTTTGTAGTACTTATTAATACCTACAAAACAGTATACATAGATTATATCCATCTATTTTGGTTTAGTCACAATAATCGAAACAGTGAATATTATTCATGCGGTGTGAAAACTATTGGTGGTAGAGTAAAGTAATGTACTAGGGGTTTGTAGTACTTATCAATACCTACAAAACAGTATACATAGATTATATCCATCTTTTTTGGTTTAGTCACAATAATCGAAGCAGTGATTACTTTTCATGCGGTGTGAAAACTATCGGTGGTAGATTAAAGTAATGTACTAGGGGATTGTATTAATTATCAATACCTACAAAACAGTATACATAGATTATATCCATCTTTTCTGGTTTAGTCACAATAATCGAAGCAGTGATTATTTTTCATGCGGTGTGAAAAGTATTGGTGGTAGAATAAAGTAATGTACTGGGTTTTTAGTACTCATCAATATCTTCAAAATAGCCCACGATAAATTATAACATGTGTTAAGGTTTGGTCATTGTAACAGAATAGTCATTAATTTGCGTGCGCTGCGTAAACCATTAGGGTTATATCTATTAAAATACAATGTATCACGAATTTACTCCTGTTAAACGTCCACTATACCTACTTCTGCTACCCGTGCGAAGCCGGGGCGGGTCGCTAGTTTTTTATAACATGAACAGCGTTATAGACTCAATGAACCTATGTCACTACAGAAATTTAAGTTTCAAAGTATGCTCTACAAATAATAAACTCTTCTTTCGCATTTATTGAAATTCATAACATTAAACGCTAACGAGGCCTACAATTATAATGCATAGTGGGCAAAAACTTGAAGAGCGTCAATTACACAGGCGTCTTTTCTCATGACCTAAAAAGATTTTCTTGGAGGAATATTTCATTCAAATATATCCGCCTTAATCCCGGGATGAAAGAAAGTGCGGTTTGAGCATTGATCGCGAGTCTTCCAAGCGATCACAATTAGGCCCAGCGGCGCAGGTTACCAATCTTAACTCGCGTGATTGATGTCTCACCGCCCACACTTCTGTACTTACTAGTAAATACTACAATGAATCGTTGAGATCGAGTAAAATAAATAAAATTGCGTATTTTCTTGTAATTTAAGAGCTTTTGTACTATTATAATATTATATATTGTGTATGGGCTCACCATACAGAGCACTTGAGTCCTTAATATAACTCTACAGGTTTCTTTAGCCATAAGTTAGTTATAACAAATAGTACCAATAAAGGCGTCGTTCAGAGCACACTACTCTTTTATTTTTAAACCTAAGCGTCCTGGCGTTGCGCACCCGTACTCAACAAACTATTAACAATTAATTCAAACTATAACTTAACAAATAAAACAATGTATGCAGAGTGTCCGAACAGTCGAGACTGTACATATTGTTTTAAGAATGTGTGGTCATAATCTAAGAAAGACTTTTGAAATAAACAGTCCATGTAGTTCGTTTAATTCTTAGGCATAAATAAATAAATATTTTTCTAAGCTCCACTTATCGATAAAGGCGATAAGATCATTCCCATTTACAGAAACGTGGAAAATGTACCATCTACCGTTGAACTTAGGGTTATTGAACCATTCCAGATTTCTGAATGAACTAACTACTTCCTTAATATGCCCTGTTTAATTCCTATACAAATAAGTACTCGTAACCTCGATCATTGACCCCCAAGAATATTAAAAATATTGGATATGTAATATTGCCGAATCAATCCAGTATTCCAGTATCTGTACTTTTTCTCTCTGCATTGTTGTCGAGAAGAGATCACTCCAATCGATCAGGCCACAAATAGTTACATGCTTTCTATATGATTTTAATATAGAGCTAGATCTATTTATCACCTGAATACTCATTACTCGTAATGTTATTAATAAAAATGTTTCGACATGCCTTCATTATTATAATAGGTGAATGATCTTTGATTTAAAGAATAGGGGAGATGGGTACTGGCTTCTCGAAAATGGAAAGCTGAAATCAGATCCCATTAGTTCCACGTATAACGTCAGTAAAGTTGTCTCGTTCGCACTTCGGTCTTAGGTAAGTCTTTCTATATTTGTTGTTTCAAATTGCACTTGCCAGTTGTTGAGTAAGCGCTGAGAGAACGTACCCTATCTCCCCTTTTCTTTAAATCAATCTGAATGGTGATATAATCTATAAGGCAGATGGTAGGGCTGAAAGGTCAATTATTTCAATAGCGCAAGTGCATTGAATATTCTTGGCAACGTGCCATAATACTCTATTGGAACACACACCTTTTTCATCTTTGTTATGCTTGATATCTGACAGTTTTTCTCTATTGCAGTAAAATTTTAAAAAATTGGGAGATTTTCCCCAACTAAAGTAAAACAAATAGGCACCTACATAATCTGCTGTAATGGAAATGTCTCAAACATTCCTGTTCGAAACCTTCCCGTCCTTAAAGAAATTGTCTCAATCGATTTTCACGCCTTTGTTCCAATATGTAATCTTGAACTATTCTCGCGCGCTTTTAAGCTGTTTCATTTGTGAAGCGATGTGCAAACTCGATTTGAGATAGGTACCTTGTATCTACGTCTCTCGATAAAATGTAATAGAAACAAATAAAACAAAAGTATGAAAGTAAGTATATATTATATACTAGCGACCCGCCCCGGCTTCGCACGGGTGTAATGCTGATACTGTCTTTACATACAACGTGAAACATGTTTTCTTTAGAGGTTACTCTTGTACTCGTAAGAGCGACACATAATTGGCCATGTGAAAAACACTAAACGCTCAAATCTAAGCCTGCAACGTTGAAATTTTGACCCTGCGATATATTAATGGTCATTGCAAAAGATATCTTTACCGGAAATTGTAGGCGTTTAAATTGGAACGGTAAATCCGATGGTATCAGAGGAATTCGGGGAATCGGAATTAGGTACTGTTAATCTGTAACTACAGTCCATCAAATCTAAAAAGGACCGCTTGACAGTTCTTATTTTGCCTTGTTTGAAGGATTTAAATGTAAATTTAGTGATTAGGAATTGTACATCTTGTGAGAAAAATCATAATTCCATCATTTTACATTAAAAAAAAATACATTCACGTCTTTTCCCGAAGGGGTAGGCAGAGGTGTACCCAGGACTCAGTCCCATAGTAGATACATGCACATTTCGCCATTTTACAGCGAAGTTATTTGAAATTGTGTGAGTTACGCATACGCAAAGTTATTTTATAGTAACTATATATATAGGTATTTTTTACTACTTCCACACTTGGTCATCTGTGTCCAAACTAGGCTAGAAGCCTGTACTATAGTAACCAGATGACTAATATACATACTTATATAAGCTAATTACACCCAGACACAGATCAAACAGACATGCTCATGCGCACAAATGTTTGACCTGGCCGGGGATCAAACCCGAGACCTGCAGCTCAGAAGGCAGGGGCACTACCGGCTGAGCCAAGCGGCCAGTCAAATATATATATTACGTATATTAAGTAGAAATATTATATATACGTGAGCTTTGGTTTACTTTAACTTAGTTTTATTTCAGTCTTTACATTGTGTATTGTTATTTTGATTAAAATTAACGCCGAAGTGGTCACGAGGTGGTACTAGTAAGCAAAAGAGCTGTTCTGAGAGTCAAAGTTACGATGGTTTTCGTAGAACGACGCGGTGTTGGTCTCCAGATAATTCAACATTGGTATTAACAACTTCAATTTACATATTCTTGTTCATGATTAATAACGTTCTAGGAACATCTTTAACAGTCTTCGTGAGGATAGATAGGAAATTCTTTGAAAATATTTGAATGCCTTCCTAATTATATTTACTTTGAACAGCGGGTTATAAATACCAAAAGGTCAACATTTCATGATGTTACGATAACATGTGGAAGTAATAAATATTAGTATTTTTATGGAAATATCCAGCTCAGCTGAATATAATTTTTTGGATTACTTACTCTTACCTGCTACCTACAGGTAGTCTATGAAAGTGTTAAAACTGAAAATTAACTGAATACTGGTCAGTTACCAAGACCTGGCGTGTTCAACAGTTTGAACATGTTTGTGAATTGACGGCATGACTTCGCATCTTATAAGTGTCGTGAAAAGTGTCTCCGTTTCTCTTTTGTGCAGTCAATGAAGATCATCTGTCAGTGAAAGTTCAGACGCTTCGGAGATGTGCCCAATGAAATGGGGTTTATTTTTTTACAAGAAGCTCTTAACCTATTTCCAATGTGCGCGCGGAATATGAGCTATCTGCCAATGTAATTGAAATCATTAAAATCGGTCCAACCGTTTTGGAGATTAGCGGCAAACAAACGGTTTATGCATGGTTGTCTGGAAGAGTTCGCTCTGAGCGATAAGGCCGCCAATTGTCACTCTTTCTAGTTTTAAGCTTTCTTTCTCGTTATGTCTTTTGTCTGAATTATCGTGGTACCAATAAGAGTTATCATTCATTCATTCATTTATTCCACTTTGTTCACCTGGGCGAACAAAGACAGACCGACAAACAAAAAACTTATAATGTATGTTTATTATTAGTATCGTAATATTTTATAATTTTATAGACTAAGCGGTCTACTCACAGACCAGTTTATTTATTTGTATATAATTAATTGACATTGCGTTAGTGTGATTTACTTTGACGCCGCCAACTTTTGTAAACCGACCTATACGTACAACTTATCAATTCCTAATAGAAGTAAGTACTTCCTGCCTATAATTACAAATAACAATTAGGTTTAATGAAACAGACGAGTGTTGTACATAACGTGCCGTCACCAGTTACGCAGTTAACTCTACCCTCGTTTAGCTTAATCAAAACTCAATTTAGCTGTCTTTAGTTCGCGCCGGTTTGAAAACAAGCTCTTTCGGGCGGAAAACTTTATGTCTTCGTGATTAATTATCAGTTAGGGATTGTACCGCGGCCGCGCAACCCCACGATAAATTGTGCAACTTTTGACGGGATATTTTTAATTAAGTTGAAAAATGTACTGTTATTTTGACTTGAATCAGAACCCGTTGGTTTTGATAAGTAGGGCACACAGAGCACGTGATTTGAGTTATAATGAGAATTCGCACACAGTACACATAATAATATTTTATGTAAGTACCTATAATAAACGTAGAGCTTGATTTTACGATAACACGATGATTATAATATTATTACTAAAATATTTTTTTCGCAAAATGAAATCCCAACCGATCACACTGTAACTCGTTGGGATCCTTTTTAAAAAAATTGCAACGGGTAACAGTGTGACACGATGGGACAAAAAATGTTGCAACGAGTAACACTGTTACTCTATGGGAACTTATTTTTAAAAAAAGGTTGCAACGAGATCTGTGTTACTCGATGGGAAAAAAATTCCAACGTGTCACAGTGTGACCCGTTTAGTGTGACTGGATGGGAACCCACTTGCTCGAAAAATTACTCACAATATTATTCGTATAAATAATATCTCCATTGGATTTCCTATATACACTTGTCTAGCACAGTTTGGCAACAGTTTGCAGTTGTATGTTTAACAATGTTTTTCCATGTTTTTGTATTTAAATAATTTATTAGATTCATATTGGACGCATCTACTGATTTTTCATTCAAAATGTATCCGCCCATCATTGTTTCACCCTTAAATGCTAAAGTAAATGTAGTGGGGCGGGCACATATAAGAGTCTATTTCTAATCTTAAAGATGTAGTACGGTCGTTTTATCTTGGCGAGTCTGAACATAGGCTTAGATAACATAGAACTTTAGCGTATGTAAACTCGTGAACAAAACTGTTGCTACCCAGATAAACATATATATGAACAAATGTATATTGTAAACGTAATGTTGAGTTCAGTTCAATCTTAATAATAACAGTTTTGTTCACGAGTTTACAAGCGCTAAAAATCGCAAAGCCTATGTTCAGACTCGCCAAGTTACGCCGGCCGTACTGTATACAACACATAATGCAAAAGAGATGGGTAATGCCATTTTAAGTTAAATTTTTTATGATAGTGAGTAACAAGACGAGCAAATCAGGTGCCTGATGGTAAGCATCATGATTGCCCATATCAGACACAGTGCCCCCCAGTGTTTTAAAATTCAAAATTCTGCGCGGCACTGCACTGCGCCTGTCACCCTAAACTATTAGTTGTTGAATCTCGTCATGCCCAGTGATTTCGCTGGTAAAATTGCCCTTCAGACCGGAACACAGTAATGTTTGCACATTACTGCTTGGCGGATGAATAACTGGCAAAGGTGTGGTACTTCCCCAAGCGGGCCCTCTGCAAAAGAAGCCTACCACTACAAAAGTGATAGAAAGAAGATGTAATCAGTATCATATTAAACCAGTGATGGACATCCCCACAATATCGATATCAGTTCTCGATAACGCAACGGATGGCTATATCCGCCGACGCGACTCGATTCCATCTGCGTGAGGAATCGATTTGATCGAGGAAATTATATCAATGCTACACCTTTGTGCAATGATACACTATCGGTCTCATACCGACAGGTATAGGAAATTACAGACCACTAAACTATTGACAACAACTGACATAGAGAACCAATCAAGCTCGTAGTAATCTAATACACCAATAGACTTTACCGTTTCCAAATGGTAAGAGCATGCACATGCGTTATAATATTCTTTATTAGGATACTCCACCTATGAGAAATAAGACACAATCCTATGAACAATTTATCAAATCAATGTTTCGTAATGAATCTGTTTCCTCCGCATATAGTTTAACCTATACGATAAATTAATATCTTAATATTTTTAAGAAATGCTATCATTATGTTTGCTTTTTTTATTGACTCTTGTTATTTGTAGTAAATTCTAAAAATCACAGCATTACTCGCGTGATTAGACGATCACAATAAAATGCCGAATTTAGGTATAACAGAAGAAAAAATTATAGGCACTTAGTTTACTTCCTTTTTTAAATTGGTGAAAGGATTCAACAACTCATATCTCAGGGTGATAGGCGCAGTGCAGTGCCGCGTAGAATTTTGAATTTTAAAACACTGGGTGGCACTGTGTCTGATATGGGCAATCATGATGCTTACCATCAGGCACCTAATTTGCTCGTCTTGTTACTCACTAACATAAAAAAAAAGGTGGTTTAAGTGGTGATTTGGTGAATGTTTTATAGAATTGTGCCAAATTCCTAACAGTTTTCGTATGCTCCTTGATCTTCATATTAAATATTATAACTTTTGATATACAGCTCAATAATCTTTATAATTTGATCCTGAAAACTGTAATCAAACGGTTAAATCTCAAATTGACTGAGAAATCGAAACACCAAAGTCTTAATCTAGCAATACAACTTTCAAAACCCATTATAAAGTTTCTAATCATAGTTTCAGCTGGTGGGAACTCGACGTTGAGGTCTGGGATAATTCTATGACGTTAGGTCGGATAAATAATATTTCACGGCAAAGATATAACTTCAAAGTACTTCAACCCAACGCTACTCCCATACTCCAGGAAACCAGTGCAAATTAAGAAATAAAAGAACCCTTCTCTCTTTTCTTGCTTCGTGATAAGTCCATGATCTCCAACTATCTGTACATATTCATTGAAACGATTCCAATGAATTTAATCACGATATAATATAATATTATATGAGTACTGACTGGCCAATCTGGACCTGATGCTGCGGTATTAGATCAAGGTTATTCATTGAATTCATTGCAATATTTTTGAAGTGGCAGGGCAACCATATCTCGTATCGAACAAACCACTGAAAGTTGCTCTTATCGCTTCCGCCGCTAGGAAAGAGCGGTCAATCTTCAAACGGCTAAACCTATTTTCATGAGACAGGCCTAAGCACCATTTCGATTAAATCAGCTTTCTAACAAAAAAACCGCTTCCAATTCGGCAGTTTCTTTTAAGAGCTACCATGCCACAGATACACACAGAAAAATGGCTTTTCCATATTATGGAAAATTCTTAAAATAACTTATCAAACTTTAAGGAACCTACCAATACTCGGTTGTCTGGAAGAGATCGCTTTTAGAGATAAGACCGCCAATTGTTACACTAGACATATTCCTATTGTTACATTTTAGTTTTAAGTTTTTTAAGATGTGGTGTAATAATAAAGAATTTATCTATCTATCTATCAATACAATTACATATTCAATACAAAGTTTTAGGATAATATTATATAAATAAGCTTTTTATGCCAGTACCTAATCTTCTTTGCTTTAAAGGGTACGCCTACCTAATAAAATAATCTTCCCACACCTACATAAGGCTTAGTTATATTATATTATTTATATTAGAAATAATATTATCTACTCGTATGTCTGCCTTCATAAGTTTATGTGAACTATGTCGGTATATAGTATACCCATAATGGAGTGAATAGTATTCACTTAACGTTCTCATTCTAAAGTGCTTATTATGTAACAGTATATTATCTAACAGCTGGATCCAGCTGTGCATTTGGCCAGTGCGGGTGAGATAGCTGGGCGAGCGCCAGCCCTACACGGCCTATATAGATCTTTAGATTATGACTTATGAAATCCTTTACTGTATTAAAATTATCTCTCGGGACAATGTTAAAGTTTTAATAATATTTTAGAAACCACGGTTGTTGAGCTTGCTTCAATTTCAAAGATGGTACTAGTTTTAAGCACTTTGCCTGTTTGCACTGCAGGTATACGATGAAGGACCAAGCAACGCAAAACGCAGTACATAGATCTGGCAAAATACTGGCCCAAAGTATTATAATATAAAACATTATAGCTATTTTGACTCGAAAGGAAGAATAATCACTTTGCCCACTATATCGTACGTGACGTACCCTTATGGGAAAGTTATAAGGCCGAGAGCGGCAAAAAGAATTATTGAATAGAACCTTGTGACGTTGTATCGTTACTCTATTTATCATCTACCAATAATAAATACAAACAAAAATAATAATATTAAATAATACAAATTGTCTACTAATTTTAATAAACAATCTTATTATATTATTCTTTGGCAAATAACATAATAATATGACATAATATATACCTACATAATAAAATACTACATAATACATATTATAATACATACATAATATAACATAATAAATAATTTGACAGCCTCGTTTGCGCAGACGGTAGTGACTCCGCTTTCTGTGCCGCAGGCCCCGGGTTCGATCCCCGGCCAGGTCAAACATTTGTGTGCATGAACATGTCTGTTTGATCTGTGTCTGGGTGTTATAAGCTTATATAAGTATGTATATCAGTCCTCTGGTTGCCATAGTACAGGCTTCTAGCCTAGTTTGGGACCAAATAACCGTGTGTGGAAGTTGTCCCAATAATATATAATAATAAAATAATACATTTACATAAATAATAAACATAATCAAAAATCCAAAATTCAAAACATTATTAGGTTTACGAACGCACCTAAGAGTAGCGTTCGTCTTCTTCACACTCGGGCGATAAGACTTGCCCACTAGACTGTTTCGTCACCGTCGCGTGTCGTGTACTGCACGTTAGCTATTCATCAACATTATCTATGAGAACGGTGTTCATACGTTAAAGTGAGCAGTGTTTCAATTTGATAATATTATAAATTATAAACCTACGTGACGTCTGCGAATGCAATTTTTATACGGTGTCGTGTGAAATAAATTAAATGCAAAATAAGCGTCAAATTAAGTTCAAAACGGGCACGCGACTTTCACAAAAAACCTTTACAGAAACTCAAAGTGTTTGTGTGCTATTTTGAACTTTATGTCAAACGGAAAAGAGAAACTATAGCTGGCAGAGGTGCAATGTGCTATGCACAGTTGTGCTGTGACAGCATAATATCGACGTGGCACTCGGGAACCGGGTCGGTCGGCATACTCGACCTGAAACTGGGTCCCATTCTCCCAGTCTACGACGATTTCGGTTCGGGGACATTTTAAACACTTTTAAGAGAATTTAAAGAGAGAAATAGAGGATATAAATGTGACACGGTTTGGAAATGTTTGGGAAATTAAAATGTCATTCAGTCACCTCGTTTTCGTAGCAAAATTTAGAGAGAAACACTTATATGTGCATTAAGATAATGTATACATTACCTAAATGTGCATTAAGATATGTCAGGCAGTTTCAGATATAGAATTTTTACATTAGGAATTATATCTAGGTATAACAGCCTGCGGAGTCTGGAACTGTGCCCAGTAGATGGCAATAGGCTCGCCCCCTATTACATGGGACCAATAGCATACCGGCGGAATGTGGATGTACCTACTATGACACTGAGTCCTGAGTACATCTCTGCCTTTCCTTCGGGAAAAGGGCGTGATTGTATGTAATGACGTTATGTGTAAAGATTACTATAGGGTTTCAATGTTATATTATGTTTTACTCGTAAGCACAGAAAAGTTTAATCATCTAGCATTCACGATGCACCAAAAGTTTAAATAAAATTGTATTAGTTTGAACCGGTGGTGCTTACTTATGCAAGTTTGGTTCTTGTCTTGAGTATAGGAAGTTTAGCAATTCGTTTCAATATTCACCGGCGCATGAATACACGTAATGTTCTAGAGTTACGTACATTACTTATTTCTTAATAACTTGACCATTTGCATTCTGATGCATAGTTGAAGTGCAACGACAGCATCATCAAACTCAAATCCAAATCCAAACTATAAAATAACAGAGGTATAAAAGTCCAATAAGCGCGTGTCAATGTTCGTCAGTGTGTTTGTTCCGTATTCTAAATTTTTATAGTAATCACACATAACAAGTACATCTAAACCATTTTTACCCAAGTCAATAAGTGTAGATTAAAAGTAGCCTTAGTATGTAAGTTAATGAATATTATTATTATACGTATTGTACACGATATAGCCTTGAATATATTATGTACTTACGTATAATATGTACTAGTTCTTAAAACCCCTAAGCAGCGCATAAAAATTCACATCATATTAAAATTTTCATTCTCTCTTCACTTACGTCAAATTTAGAAGAAAACTTGCATATTATACTGAAGTTATTCGAACATTCTATAGTTGAAGAGCTTTATTTATAAAACTTTATTTATAGAGTTATTACTCCAAGTCATTAAAAAATTTACTGAGTTGGTTCTTTGCTATTTTTTTTAGAAATTAATACGGATAGGTCTAAGTTTAGGTATTGATTATAATATTCTATTAAACTTCTTTAACTAAATACAACTTCTGCATAGCCGCCTCGCCAGTCCTTCAAAGCAAACGAATGCAACCAAACCAAATATTGTGAAACTATCAGTAGAAAAAATTAACTACCAGTTTCTTGTGCGTTCTTCTTGTAAAGGTATCTTTTCAAACGCACGGTAGACTCATCTTATCTTCATTGACGTGCAAAAGTGTCAGATTGTGACCTATTTGATTGTGAGAGTTTGAGTTTGAATTTAAATATAATTAGCAAATTCGAATTTAATACTTAAACCGTAATATGGATTTTGGATTATAAAAATGTTCCGAAATCTATAACATAACATCACGCCATTTCCCTAAAGGGGTAGACAGAGGTGTAACCAGGGCCTAGACCCATAATAAGTACACCCACATATCGCCAAAGTCCCATGGATCATATAATAGGGGGCGAGCCTATTGCCATCTACCAGGCACAGTTCCATACTCCATGAGTTATTGAGATAATTCCTAATGGAAATATCTAATATTTACTACATTGCCTGACCTGGGGATCGAACCCGGGACCTCCTGATCGGCAGTCGAGCTTTCGCTCACTACGCCAACGAGGCAACGGAGTAACGTGTAATAGTTTTGTCTATCATCTAAAATGTATAGCATACGGGGCTACACAAGCGATATCACGGTGATTTTCTCCTGTGCCTAAGTACTTCATATTACATTAAACTTATAATGTTATAGGCTCGCACTGATCCATTACGAATCGCGACATTACGCTGACGGAACGATTGTAATTTCGTGGAGACTATCTTAAGTAGATCAAATTCGTCAATACTCTCGCTCGTGAAGACGGCCCCTACCTTTATTGGCCTCAAAGGGGATTTTTATCACGACGAAGTCTCATCGAATTTCCCACGAAATTGTCCGTCGACTTTCAAGTCCATCAAGTCATTTTAGTCTAAGAGCAGAGTTAAAATTTAATTAAGGGAATATAATCGAGCGGGAGTGGGTTAAGTGGATGACATCATTAAGTGGTGGTTAGGCTGCCAAGGGCACGAGGCGATTTGGGCACCAGCCAACGCCTTCTAGCTTCTGAGATGCGAAGCAGGCTCTTGAACCGCGCTGCGCTTATCTATATAAACTTTAGTGGTGTGTGTTACTGCATAATGTACAACATTATGATTGAATTGCGGTTTCTGTAGCTCCTCAAAGAGATGAAGCTAACGTAATGTTTTTATATAGAGGTACAGAAGTAAACAAGATGAGTACTTCGTATAACTGATGATTAGCGATAGTTTAATCACAATCGAGCTTCTCGTGTCTAGAACTTATATGGGAAGTTCTACGCAACAACCTGAGACTAATAATTGATAAGGCGACACTGTTTTCATTTTCCTTTCTTACGGAGCAATACTGACAGAGTATTGAGAAGTCTCCAACGCAAACGGATTTCTCACAATGAGAATCTTAACCACAGTTCAAGTAACTGAAGTTTGGTCAATAATAATTAACAGTTCAATGTCTTTTATCAGATCAACATTGCCCACGTTGTGTAATATACGTAAACTTGAGTGATCGTGTTTGCATCAATCCATTCCTCCGTATAGTTCGCTTCAAAGAGCGAGGAAATGGCAGCACTTGCTGTCGCATTCTCTGCTAGGTTACTGATATGAGCAGATAATTGGGAGCAATTGCAGTACACAATATTGTGAGCGGTGAGATTATGTATGTTGGATTCATGAATATATGAGCAACGTGTTGCCTACACAATGTGTCAGATAAGTGAGGTGTCAGATAAAGGTTGGCCTTGACTTATGCACACGGTTTTGGTTTGCCGGTGTAGCGCTTGGACGGGAATCATTTAGTAACATTTTGATAGAATGTATGTACCGTCTGCAACAGAAGTCTAAATTTAAGGAGAATTTTATGTTGTATTAACTTATTTACTAATTTAAATAAACTCCCAGAAAATTTATTGAACACACTAGAGAGGATTACGTTTCAAAAAGATCTAAATATATATCCAGCCAAGCTTTTTAGAAACTAATGTTCACATGAAATGAAAATATAACTTGAAATGTTATTTACTTTCCACGGTTCTTAAGTCTAGGTAGAATTTAAAATCATCATTTTCGGCGTTTTATATCTTTCACAGATGAAAATAATATATATACAGTGTTAGCGCAGGCCACAGAGGGATTTATGTAATATGCGTATTTTTTAATATATCCAAATTAATTGCAAACCCTTATTAATATTTTATATTTTTATAGACACGCGGAATGGTGCGGAGGGTGCGTGGTTCAAATCCCGCCCGCGGGTGAAATTTTTCTTCTCATTTCATATTGCAAACCCTTATTACCTATATTATGCTAGAAAATTAACCCACAGAGCTAAAGTGCAAACTACAAACTACTACTATAGTTTATACCCAAATTCATTATCCATGGTTTATTTAACAAAGCTAACGTTGAATAGTAATAATAAATGATAATTATAAATTTTGGAATAAGTTTATTAATGTCGCGTTACACAATGTCACGAACAGTTTTGGAGTCGGCAACCCACTGCGATTAGGCCTAAAACTAGCAAAGATAAATCAACGTTTCATTAAAGTTTCTTACCTATTTATCTACGTGAAAAGTAATAATGGTGTTTTAAAAGTTATTCTTTGTTGCGTCGCGTGGGAGCCGTGATTAATTTTCTTTTGTAAACTCTGGGGAATCTTTACCGTCATTCATTATAAGGGAAATGAAAAACAGTCCAGTCGAGTTGACGAGGCCGCAAATTACCTACAAGGACGTTTTCAATCTATTTCTTAGCTGGTTGTTATTTTTGAAATAGGTCAGTTAGCTAAAGTTTTGTTCAATTTTGGTAGAAACTAAGTAGGTTCATATCTCAGAGTAAGGATACAGCAATTCAACGTCATTGGTTCCTATCTATTACCGAAATTACGCAATGTTGACTTCAAATACCTTTCTAAATACACACTTATTAATCAAAATCCTTTGTTTCGGGCATATTAATAAGCTCATGTTGCGTTGTCGTGTAAAATCTAATAACACGGGCACATAAATACGTTTCATTTATAAAACGAAATGTTTATTAAAGAAAATACCTACTTCAAAACATGGTTATAATTTATATTTCTAAATCAATATTACTCATTTTATGGAGGTCTATCGGAAAGGATTTAGTAGCCAGTGTGCGGTTTAGCCGTAAAACCAATTCCAATGCAATTTTGATAGCTTTTATTTTTATACTGCAGTAAAGCGTTAACGACTCGAATTATCGAGTTTCGTGGATGATATAAATGATATCGAAGGATAAATGATATAAATTGTCACCAAATAATGTAGTACCTATCCAATACTAAATTGAAGATGTGTAAATCATAATATGCCTACATCTCAGAAAACCAAAAAATGTGTCGATAGAGAACCTAAATTTTAGGTCACTACGTCACCGTATCTTTTTTTATTTACAAAAAAACATACATTTACGCCTTTTCCCGAAGGGGTAGGCAGAGGTGTACCCAGGACCCATGTAATAGGGGGCGAGCCTATTGCCATCTACCGGGCACAGTTCCAGACTCCAGGCAGTTATTGAGGTAATTCCTAATGGAAAAATCCAATATTTAACACTGCCTGACCTGGGGATCGAACTCGGGACCTCTTGAGTGGCAGTCGAGCATGCGCCCTCTACGCCACCGAGGCAGTTTATTTTATTTAATACATATAAAATACATATACATTTAGATATTGTATTATGAAACCACGTAAGTAGGTTTGAATTGGTACTCATATTCGCTCAGTAATCTAATACTTAATTCGGAGAGATTGAAAAACTTAGGCAGAACAAATGAGCGTTACTTGTACAAAAACACAAGTATTAGCTAAGTATTTACGAGTTGAAAGCTAAAGATTTTGGGATACATACATAAATACACGGTTTTTAGTATCAAATTATTAATCGTAATAAACCATCTTCTGTTTACGTACCCCTAAGATTTAGCACTGATTTAATTTTATTACTCCTACTTATCTCCTAGATTTGATGACTGCTTTCAGATTTTTATACGGGAATCCGTCAGTCTCATCTTCATTATTCCAAATAAAGTTAAAATCAAATCATGTGGAAACTTGGGAGTTTCTTTAGTATCTTGGCATTCTATATATCTAAACATTAAATTTTAGGAGCTAGTCACACGGCTCTGTGTCAGCCGAGTTTGCAAAGCTAGAGTTTTAAATTACCTACCTACTTATAGATATAATGTTTTTTTTATGATAGTGAGTAACAAGACGAGCAAACCAAGTACCTGGTGGTAAGCATCATTATTGCCCATATGAGACACAGTGCCACCCAGTGTTTTAAAATTCAATAATTTTGCGCGGCACTGCACTGCGCCTATCACCCTGAGATATTAGTTGTTGAAACTCGTCATGCCCAGTAATTTCACTGGTAACATTGCCCTTCAGACCGGAACACAATAATGTTTGCACATTACTGCTTGGCGAATGAATAACTGGCAAAGGTGTGGTACTTCCCCAGGCGTCCCCTGCAAAAGTGGCCTACCATCATATTTAAGCATACATATCATCCATATTAAGTAATACAAAGGTGAGTGTCCAATCCAGGCCATTGAAATGAATGCCATGAGAAGAATGTTCACAAAAAGATAATTAAATATACTATTAACCTAAATATTATCCGCTTATGACTACGAAAGGTCATCCATTTTGATCACTTTTAAAAGTTTCGAAAGACAAAAGTGTCAGCTGAAGTAATAACTTTTATAAATCCTAATTGTTTTTCAATTGATTATATCAAAACGCAAAAAATGTTTTTGAATTCTCCCACTAGGAATTATCTCAATGACAGCTTGAAGACTAGAACTGCGCTCACTTTTACATGGAACCAAAGCATAACAGGCGAAGAGTGGGTGTACCTACTATGGAACTGGGTCTTGTGTATACCTCTGCCCCTTCGGGAAAAGGGCGTGATCTTATATTATAATGGTAAAAATCTACAAGACATAATTTGCGTTTACCTAATTCTAGAATCTATCCCGATTTGTTTGAAAAGGGTCCACGAAGTAATCACTGTAGATGCATACGGTGGAATAGAAACAAACGGTGAAGTTGGAGTAGAGATTAAAGTAGTTGAAATTGGTTGATTCAATAGTAAGGACTAGTGAAAAGTACCTGCACGTTTAAACTATTGCACCGAACGTGGATGTAAAGCTTAGAAGCACGTTAACTCGATCAGTTGCTAGTTTAAAAAAGTTTATAAAGTTAGTCGACGTGCAGAGAAACGAAGAGCCTTTGGCTTTGATTTAAACTAAATGAATTCAGTGACCAAACTAACAAACATACTCACGAAAGTGGAGCAACAAAAATGGCGATAGGCAGGCCACTTGATGAGTGAAAAAGAACAGAAGTAGAGTAAAAGAGTCACAGAATGGTGAACCCCAGAGACGGGAAAAAAAGAAAAGGAATACAACACACAAGAGAAAACGAAATAAAACTGACAGCAGGATCGAACTGGGGAAGGGTAGCTCAGGACGTATGATCTGAGCTCAGGACAGACAACAGTGGAAAACGTTGGAGGAGACCGTTTGACCAGTTACCAGTACCGTTTGACAAGTTTTATTTTGCATTGTTAGAAGGATTTGAATTTAAATTTAGTGATTAAGAATTGTACATCTTGTGATAAAATTCATAATTGTCGTTTTACGGCGAAGGTTATTGAAATTGTGTGAGTTGTTTCGGCATGAAAAGATAAAACGTCAAACGGTACTTCTTATTTGATAGACTGTATGTAGTTAGTATATATTGTTCGAGGTGAATACAAAAAAGTTATGTTTCTATTATCTTTTATAATAATAATAATAATAATTTGAATTTATACTCTAACAGAACGGGTTTACCCCAATTACACTGCTCGAGTAAATTCATATGAGTTATGTGGACAAACCCATATTGTCAGAGTTTCAGGTCGCCAAGATTCCTGCGAGGCCTCCGACATGACCTAACGACTGCTCCCTACATATCTTATAGGACACACACTTATAAATTAAGTTTTTTATAATATAGTTTTATATTAGAATAGTTAGTATACTATAATGAAATAATATTATGAGTTTTGATGAAATATCATCAAAACTCATAATATTATAATATATCGTTTGGACGAAGTCGCGTGTACAAGGTTAGGTAGGTGCTTAATTTTAAATAAACACGTAATGCACATTAAGGTTTCGTAATGAACTTTCGTTTGGCAAATTAAATTGTAAGGGCCAATTTAATTGTGAGCAAATGTTATAATAATAGCTGTTATATATACCTAGTAGTCTTTTAATTATACTTTGTCTCCCGAGGCTCGATCTTTAAGTAATTTTGGTATAACACTTACCTACGATGCCATCGATAAACATGCGTTAATTAAATTAAACTTTTATCTTTATTACATTTCGATTGAGAACTTTTTAAGTAATTATGATTCAAATAATTTAAAAAGTATCACTGTAATTTTTTTGTTTGTTGTGTTTTTTTAGAAAGGTAAATACGGTCCAGGATGTTGAAAAAAGTTAGGAAGTACCTACCTAAATCTTAAGTAAGTAGAGAAGTATAAACCTCTTTTTTAATCAATGAGAAAATGTTAAGCTTGAAGCATGTGCTATTATAATTTCGTATGTAAATCTCATAGTGTGTGGATAGAATAATTAATGTCAATAAAGATATTGGTTAATTAGTTGATGAGGATCTGGATTCGATTACCAGATAATACAAAAATTTGATTTTTTTATAAGGAATTTTGAATTGCCCAGTTGATGGCAATAGACTCGCTCTTTAGTAACTAGTACATGGGACTTAAAAAACATAACTGTAATAGGTACACCTCTGCCTATCCCTTCGGGCAAAAGGTGTGATGTTATGTTATATTGAGCTCATGTCGTTTTAATTTATTGGTTTGTACTGGGTGTTTTTTTTTGATAAATCTATGAGGTATCCTTATGTATGTAGTTTAACATATTTCCCTCTTTTTATTATTAGATCTAAGTTTGACGAGAAAGAGTAACAAACGTCCATCCATCCATCCATTCTCACAAACTTTCGCATTTATAATATTAGTAGGAAGTAGGATTTCAACTTAGTATAGTTTAAAATAAATACATTTTGTATCTAACGTTGATCTAAATCAACTACTAAAAGACCGGATTAGGCTGATTCAGCTATCTACTTACTTCAATTCATTCAGATTCTTATCCGCAAGATGCACCGCAGCTGCAACTTCTGAATATCATTACACTAAGCATCAGCTTGAATAACGAGCGAACATCCCCTTATCATCTGTAATACAAGGGACAGTATCGACAGCTATTCCTCTTGCCTTATCTGCCGCATGCTCCACTTCTCTGTTTTCGGTAACATCGACGCTAATGGTTGTGGATCGTGGAAATTTTGGTATGATTTCGTGTAGATCTCTTCCTTCCTATCATATCTGTACTTACTTAATATTATAAATGTGAAAGTTTGTCTGTCTGTCTGTCTGGTACCTCTTCACGCCTAAATCGCTTAACTGATTTAGATAAAATTAGGCTATATAGTTTGTGTCCCGGTATAGGACATACGATAATTTTTATTCCAGAAATGATCCTTTAAATCTTTAAATCAATAACCGCTGAATTGATTGAGCTGAAAGTTATGTATATGTTACCGGAAATGTATGTAATCCGTCATTGTATACATTTCCTAGGAAATGTATTTAACTCCTAAAATCGCCCGGAAATATGTTAAATAAATTATATTACACATATTTCCTAGGAAATCCATACATTTTCTAAGTAGCAATCGGAACTTTGGTTAGGTTGTTTAGGTTAGGTTTTGTTCATAATTATTTAGACTATAGTGACGTTTCTGTGGAAATAAATAAATTATAATATATGATAGTTTTTGTATTAGATGGGCCTTAGAAATTAATAAATAGTTTAATATTTAAGCTTAAGAAAAAGCCCTATAGAAGATATTATATTTCACGGCATGTTTGTCACCTGCGTGTCTCAACGAGAGCCTTAATAATAATTAATTCATTTAATTTAGAGAAAGTATTAGTTTTTTTACATTTCCTAATACGTTAATGGCATTTTATACTATTCAAAGTACACTAAAAACAAAGTAATCTTCTCTCTCTGCTCGGTTGTCTGGGAAAGATCGCTTTTAGCGATAAGACCGCAAATTGTTTCCACTATTTTTTAATATGCATTTTAAATTAAAAAGATTATTTTTTTGTGGTGTACCAATAAAGTGTTTATCTATCTATCTATAGATATAATATTATTATTTTGTCTCTCCCTGAAACTGCCTCCCGGGTTTGCCCCCTAAATCTGCGGCTGCTACCACTCGCATATTATTATTCTTATATTAGTCTATAACATACTTTTATTATAAATAGGATACATACACATATTATCCTTCAAACTTTCCAATTTGATATCACAAACATCAAGCAACATAGCAAACGAACATTGATTGAGTTCAAGTGCAAAAAAATAAAATTCATAACGCTCAAACAAGACTCAAGTACTACGAGAAGGGTAAAAAGTAACCCTAAGAACTCAGTATTTATAACTTTCTTTGTGACTCTACTAGTCTGGGACGTAGGTAATTCCAAGCTTCGCAAAATCTTTGGCAAAAAAAGGATTATAAGGTTACTAGTGCCGAAACGATCTGACTTTATCCCTAAACTTTTGTCTGATTTTATCCAGGCTTTAGGGTCAGAGAAAAGTATGTCATTGAGGTGTATATATTTTAATTTGATCCGTCACAACTTTTTTATGAAAAATTATATCGTAAAATTATTTTACTACTACGAAACCGTTAAATGAAATAGTAATGATCTACCGTATCTACACCATTATTCTTGATAGTAGATTAGACGGTCTAACTCATGCTTGATAAAGATTCTTTTCTGTATGTTTACAGATTTTTTATCATCTGCGCTTTCTAAATATAATTTACTCGGTGACTGTCTCGGTAGGTGGACAGACGATCTGGGCAGGAACACGCTGGAGGCGGGCGCTGACAACAGGACTGAATGGAAATATATGGGGGAGGCCTATGTTCAGTAGTGGACGTCCTATGGCTAAGATGATGATGATGATGATGACTGTCTCGCTGGCGCAGTAGGAAATGGTCACAGGCGCTACTGCCGATCACGAGGTCTCGGTTTCGTATCCCGGGTGAGGCAAAAAGTGTTATTTGTGTTATCTATGTGGAATTTCCTCAGTAACAGCCTGGAGTCTGGGCGTAGTATTATTATCTGTGGTCTGGAACTGTCCTGGGTACATACACCTTTGCCTACCCCTTTGGGGAAAAGGCGTGATGTTATGCTATGTTATATAAAATGATCTACCTATCTACGTAAGTAGGTAGCTATGTATGTAATCCATATTAATAAAATACTATGACTTCCTATTATCATGGAAAGGGTTTATTTAATGCTTCAAAGGTGGACCAATTTGGTAATGGCCACAGGGAGAGCTAGTGGTTTCATTCATCAATGTCTACCAGCTATATCGTTTCACGTCATAATCAATTGCGAAGTTAATGATGGAAGGTCATCATTCAACCTCCGATGGATTCGTGAGGAACTAATCACATGAATGATGGAGTTCTGATTATTTACCATCACATTGGACAGCAGCTGACGCTATTTACTAAGAGCTTTATAATACCTAGCTTATTAAAAGGTAAAGGTAATTTATCAAACGTTTTCAAAGACAAAATCAAAGCCTTAAAATATGATCAAAATCAAAGTCAGCCGTCTATTTTTTTGCGGTACCCTCTTTATTAAGATCAAACCGTTTTTTTTGCGTTCGAATAATTTCATCATTATTATGTTTCCAAGAAAAAGTAAAGTGGAGGTGGTAGACCAGATTCTATGGACAGGTTTATAAACGAACAAAATTCAGGTCTTTATATACGTCTTAGGTAGTATTGAATAATTCAACCTGTATCTTGGCCAGCAGATGCTGTAGGCATGTTCACTAAATTTAGGGCACATGTCAAAACGGCCTGCTTCAATTTCATTATCTAGCGCAGCTTCGCCTGTGAGCTTGTGACAACGGAGACACATAATAAATCCCCTTATATTCAGATGTAATCCTTACTGAGACGTCTCTAGAGCTAATAGTACTCGAAAACTTGCTTCAAAATTGTAGTATCCACATGTTTGGCTTGAAATAGTGATGTTTGAGTAGATTATGCAGGCGAACGTGAACAGAGAGCTGAGATGCAAACTCAAACTCAAACTCAAAACAGCTTTATTCAAATAGGTCATAATCTGACACTTTTGTACGTCAATGAAGATAAACAGTACTGAGTCTACCGTGCGTTCGGAAAGATACCTCTACAAGAAGAACGCACAAGAAACTTGTAGGGCTTAATTTTTTCAACAGATAGTTTCACAATATTTGGTTTGCTTACATTCGTTTTCTTTGAAGGTGCCGCGAGGCGGCTATGCAGAAGTTTCCAAGCATCTTTTTCCTCTATGTACTGGTTGACTTTATAATAAGCCTTCTTTAGTAAAGTAGATTTTATATAGGTTTTGAATTTACCCTCTGAGAGCCCAGTTATCTCTTTTATCTCTATGCGTTTTGTTCAACTTTGTATCATAACGTGGGAATTATTAAACAATCAACAGCATCAAGGATGTCAATGATCCGAGTGGTAAGAAGCGAAAAATCTTTTACTTATTACTAGCTGTGCCCCACGGTTTCACCCGCGTAGACATCGTGCCAGTGGGAATATCGGAATAAAAAGTCCCCTTTGTGCTATTTCAGGGTCTATGCTACATCATCATCATCATCATCATCTCAGCCATAGGACGTCCACTGCTGAACATAGGCCTCCCCCATAGATTTCCATTAAGTCCGGTTGTAAGCGGCCCGCCTCCAGCGTGTTCCTGCCGTCTTTATCAGATCGTCTGTCCACCTTGTGGTCGGACGTCCTACGCTGCGCTTACCGGTCCGTGGTCTCCATTCGAGAACTTTGCAGCCCCATCGGTCTTCAGTTCTACGTGCTATGTGCCCTGCCCATTGCCACTTCAACTTACTAATTCGCTGGGCTATGTCGATAACTTTCGTTCGTCTACGGATCTCCTCATTTCGATTCGATCTCGAGAAATTCCGAGCTTAGCCCTCCCCATAGCTCGTTGGCCTATTTTGAGCCAGCTGATAAGGCCTGTCTATGCTACTTACATACAAAATTCCAACCCAATCGGTTCAGTAGTTTACAATTAACATTACAAATTAAAAACAATTTTAAGCCAGCCTCGTTGGCTAAGACGGTAGTAACTCTGCTTTCTGTGCCGCAGGCCCCGGGTTCGATCCCCGACCAGGTCAAACATTTGTGTTCATGAACATGTCTGTTTGATCTGTGTCTGGGTGTTACAAGCATACATACGAGTAAGTTTGTATATCAGTCATCCGGTTACCATTGTTCAGACTTCTAGCCTAGTTTGGGACCAGATGACAGTGTCTAGAAGTTGTCCCATATTAAAAAAAAATGTTGCACCATAATAATATGTTGTATGTATAAAATGTTGTAACCATAAAACAAAGCAAGATCAAAGGAATCGTTATTTCAAGAATCACAGACTTTTTTAACCTCAAATAGTAAGTAAAAAAGCTTCAACTAGAAAGTACGCATTTTATCTCACAGCCTACAATTCAGTCAGGCTTCAGTACAAATGGGTTCGTTCAAAATGTAAGTAATTCATTTATCTTCCTTATACACTTGTTTTGCTTCAACATTTTTTGGGTATCAATAAATCACGCACCTTGCTTCTTTACCTACTCTGTATTATATTTTCTTTACCTCAGCTTGCCTTTGTCCCTGGGTCATTTGTAAACTTTTTATCAAGACGCATTAGTTGTCTAAGAATGTTCGAGGTCTTAGCCAAAAATAATAAAAGCCTAGAGGAGAGGAATATATTTGTCCCACATAGTACCACTAAACCATGACTAATATGAAAAATAATATAATAATAATAATTTGGGACAACTTCCACACACGGTCATCTGGTGCCAAACTAGGCTAGAAGCCTGTACTATGGTAACCAGATGACTGATAAACATACTTATATAAGCTTATAACACCCAGACACAGTCGAAACAGACATGTTCATGCACACAAATGTTTGACCTGGCCGGGGATCGAACCCGGGGCCTGCGGCACAGAAAGCAGAGTTACTACCATCTGAACCAACGAGGCTGTTTAGAAATGTTTAGACATTGTAGAACAGAACAGTCCTGTTCAATAAATCGACTCACTGATGTTCTTTTATATGGGTACCTTTTTGTAAACATTTATAAGGTAATACCTGTGGTAATACGTAGTATACGTAGGATTATATTTTGTCAAAAGATTATAATAAAAATGACTAGAATGCGTGAAAGAGATATACACTTAGATAGACAATGATGAAAGAAGAAGTGCTGAAAGAAAAAGACTAAAATGCACGGCTTAACCAAAAATGTAATAAACATTCAGAATAAATAAATCAAATACATAACTCACTTTTTATTATTCATCGGTGATCCAATAAATATGGAGGCTTCGGTAAATCACTTCATAAATTACATCGAAAAAAAAAATCAGAAATTCTGAAGAAAGAACGCTGAAAGAGCAAGCCTGTAAAATACCTCCAATCCTCAATTTATATCAGCAATTTCTTGGAGGCCATTACATTACTTTCGTCTTGAAAACAACATAATATTACTCATGCTAACTGCTATTATCAAACACCCTTGTACGAGTACACACATCGGTAGATATACCATTTAAAAGGTTAGGTTATGTTTGACTCTTGCTTTTGTATCGACCGTGCACTATTTATACGGAATTAAACTAATGACCAGTAATTTTTCATAATTTCACACACGCGTACCTAAGCACTGCACAAATTTAATAACGTTAGCACACCGTTTCATTGTCAAGAATTAAATTTAACACATAACAGTAGCACTGTTTAGTTTTTAACTAAAACACACAAATACTAGCGATAAATTGAATGGGACCGTGTATAGATAGCAACAATTTGTAACAGTTAACATACTACACCCACTTCTTATCAAGATTCAAGGAAACAGCGATAAAACTCGTCGATGATTACACACGACACATAATCTACTTTTGTACTGTAATAGATATTGTCTCAAATAATCGATATTATGTAGTTTTAAATGTGGACAGAAACAACTTTTGTTTAAAACGTGTTAGGAAATGAAAACACATGCTTGTACTTATAAAGACAACTGTAAATTTGTCTATGGATAAAGTACTGTAGAGATAACTCAAACGAGCCCAAATTCGATGGGATTATGGGTTTTTTCGTTACAAAATTCCTGTAACCTTCCGGCTCTATCGTCAGATTATAGCCTTGTGTCTGGCAAGTCTGTCCGGCAAGCGATTCTCTAAGGTTCTATTCAGGTCCCTGATTCTCACTGGGCACTTTAGGCACGTGCCCTGGGCCCCACGATCGAAGTGGGCGGGGCAAGTTTTTACCAACCTAACAAATAATGAATTACACACCTAAACTCCTCATCGTCCATTGGTGAATCCAAATCATAATACCGGAGTTCTGTTTTTACCAAAATAGTCTTCTGTAAAAATGATAGAGGCCCCTCTATACTAATGTGCCCATGGCTCCCAATTGCTAGCTCTATTAAGAACTAGTGAACTTATAAGAAGTTAAACTAAATAAACTAGAGTTATCATAAAGGCACGCAAAGGTCTAATTAATTTGATTGAAACTGCCAATATAAACAATAGTTACAATGCATGAAAAAGGACATTTATTTAGATTTACGATGCAACAATACAAAACATAACGGCATCATATAGGACAACGCGAGTTGGTAGTTCTCCAATTTTTTCTAAGTGTCGTAACAATTTCTTACTGCACCATTTACCATGCATTATTGGCAGAAGTGTTAATTATAGATATACGAGTAATTTAATTTTCAACATTTATGGTGAATGGTTAAACTTTACTTTGAACACTACAATCTGACTTAATGATATGTAGGTTTTATTTTTGTTATGATAGTGAGTTACAAGACGAGCAAAACAAGGTGCCTGATGGTAAGCATCATGGTTGCCATATCAGATACAGTGCCACCCAGTGTTTTAAATTCCTATTCTGCGTGGCACTGCACTGCGCCTGTCACTCTGAGATATTAGTTGTTGAAACTCGTCATGCCCAGTAATTTCGCCGGTAACATTGCCCTTCAGACCGGAACACAGTAATGTTTGCACATTACTGCTTGGCGGATGAATAAACGGCAAAGGTGTTGGTACTTCCCCAGGAGACCCCCTGCAAAATAGGCCTTCCACTACAAAAAAAGAGGGAAATTTACCATATTCATATTTCAAGCGAATAGATCGCTTTAGTCTATAATTATTCATAAATAAATCTGACTAGTAGAGATTCTACGGTGACTGCAGCTCGTGGCACAATAATAAAATTCACATAAGCACATACTCCATACATTAAGATACTCGAAAAGAAGGGGATTTTTCCGGCCTAACCACAGTCAGGTAATAATTAACCCAAAGTAACGTTGTGTAAAGCACAATGTATCAAAAACAAATGAAATATGAATTTCTGCAAACCCTTTTAGCTTTATCGTTTCTTGATAGCTCTTTCTACTAAGAATAGGTCGTCTCCTTGTGACGGGTTACAGTCGTATTTCAGAATATTATTACTACTCCTGAACATTAGTGAGCAATTCTTTCGAAATATTCCCATTATCGACACATTTCTTCTATGTTACAGAAAACAGCGTTATTATAGGGCAGAAAAATGTGGGTCTGTGTTACGATATGCATTGACTTTGTTACTTTTTTTCTCCTAATATTTTTTCTCTAAATATATAAGACACTACGAACATGATGCATTAAAAATCCAAAGGATAGTCCAACTTCGGTAGATGCTTCGTTTATTTTTCTGTATGAAATATGACCTACCTACCAACAATAATCATTTAAGCAGTAACCAACAGCAACTTACGTAAAAGTAGGTGTTTTTCGTGTAATCATAACTCGGCACAACATGACTTCTTTCGACATTCTTCTTTCATCCATCATCTTTACATTCACTCATTTTTCACGCATACCTTTAGGACTGTGTCCATAAGGACACAGTTCATGCAGGTCTTTCAAGAACGCCCACATTCCATAACCACTTATGCATTCATGCTCATAGTCCAAAAGGACTACCAACACAGTAACACAACTACAGGAGGCAACATGACTTTCTTCCGCCTTTTGATCATAACGTCGTGTAATCATAACTGAAACCCGAAAAAGCTAGCTATTTTCGAGAGAATCAAGCAAAGGCAATCAGTTCTTAACTGTCAGTCGTTTTCCGAATGTGCCCTGCGATCGTTACGCCCTCATCAATCACGCGTTATCAATCCTATCCACGAAATATTAACCAATTATAATGGCTCCGCAGCACCGCGCCGCCATGATCATGAATTATATTATTATTAAACCCTTCACATATACTATGCCTCTATAGGATAGGCATCCATAGGTGCATAATTAAACTACCAACGAGTTTTATACTATACAACTAATGAATCACTTCATAATATTTGCCTGCAATGTACGCAGAAACCTAAGTACGTGTGGTAGAGGTATACAAATTTCGTGTAAGGTATACGTATGTCTAAGTGTCGGAGAGATATTAGGTCATGTTGGCATTGCGGGGATAAAAGCTTGTCACATTGGATGTCTCTACTTAGAATAAACATAGACCTATCTATTTGAACTACATGTTTACAACTGGTTGCTTAAAGCTAAGTCCAAGATTAGTTTACGTAATAACTCGTCAGCTTATCTTCTGCACACTATGGGAACTTTGACTATCTATGAGCCAGAAATATATCGGTAGGTACAGAAAGGTATTCAGTACTCCCTTCTCAGGCTTTAGATTAAGGATATTCCTTAGAAAAATAGTAACTCACCAATCATGCGGTGGTTGTGGTCGCCTGCGAGCCTGAACACAGCAGGGTGGCTCCTGCTGCTCGCACGGCAACTGGAGCGCAGGCGGCGGCGGTGGTGGAGGCGTGCAAGCCAACCGGCGTGCGGCCGCTGCACCCACGTACTCCACGTAACGTGAAGGAGGTGGAGAACTCGCGATGTCTTCGCGACACTGTGGGCCGCAACACTTGCGCGCCGACGGCGGAGGAGGTCTGCACGCGAGGCCGCAGTAGACCGGAGGCGGAGGCCGCAGCGGCGCCGGGGCCGGCGGGCGCGGCACATACCGCTCCACGGGCACGTGCGCGGCCGGCGGCACGTACCGCGGCCGGCGCGCGCGCTCCGCCTCTGCGCACCGGCGCACCCGCCGCGGCGACGCCGAGAAGCGGTCCGGCAGCGGCGCGGGCGGCGGCGGGCTGAGTCGCTCCGGCGGCGCCACGCTGAACGCGCCCGCCGCCGGGAAGCGCTCGCAGGGGGAGCGCGCGTACTCCTCGCCCATGGCGCGCGGTCAGCCGGGCCCGCCGCCGCCCGCGCGCCCTCCCAACACCCACGGCACTCTGTCTCACATGCCGCGCGACCACTCCGACACTATCACTGGCCCGTCTCTCCTCTCGTTCGCCGAGGCTGCGGCGCGGTCCCGATGTCCGCATTCACTTTTCGAGCGCCATGACGCCACCGGATCGATAGCGGCGCGATGTGGCCTCAGGGGGCGCCCGTCGCGGGGCCTCGGCCTGGACGCATAGCGGGCCTCGACTACTCTTTATCTACTTCCCGTGTGAGGCTGTGAGGCTAGGGCGAGGCGAAAGTGCGTCCTCGTCCAAGATGGCCGCTCATGATGTCCGTGCGATGCGCGCCTGCGCTAATACAGAGTGATGTGTTTGTTTTCACTGGTCGAAGAACAGAGGTAGCTAATGTAACTGCGTGGGGTTGTTATGGTCCCGATCGATAGCACTGTAAACAGTCCTCTGGAGGCGTATCGTGGTCGCGTCGCGGCAGAGCTGATCGTTCGCTCGAGGGCTCGAAGGTGCGCGGTGCGAGGGTGCGAGGGTGACGTGAGCCGCGGCCCGAGTGCGGAGTGCGCCGGCCCGCGGCGACGTCACTCCGGTGCGCGTATCGACGCGGTGGCTGCGCGCCGCTGCCGTCGCCTCTCACCCGCGCCTCTCTTCACTCAACAACCGCTACCGACAAAACACTCGATTGCGAAACGACCCTTACATATTATATAGCCTACCTACTTTTATTTCCAGTGTCCTATTCGCACAAAAAGTTAATTTGAACCGATTATATTGTTATCGAATTGACGTTCCACCTTCTTTTACACAACACTTGAAGTCTGGGAGTGTCATTTTCGTATTGAAAACTACGCACTTTTATGAAATGACCTACAAGATTAAGGTCTGAAGGGCAAACGCAGGTAGAGGGGAAAACTGTCACTCGTAAAAAAGTTTGATGAGGCTAGTAGGTATCATAACTTTGACCTCCGATATGATTTCGTGGCAATTATAATGGAGTTTTTAACTATGGTATTACATTTGATCAATTTTATATCTAAGCATAGTTCCTAAAAGGCCATGGCTCTCCTAAACAGCTTCCATTCCTATGTCTACATTTAATTTGCTCGGATCTGTTTTGTAGAGATACCGAATGGGTAAAAAGATTCCGTCCCCATTCAAGAGCTGTAGAATCACTAGCGAAATAGGTTAACAATCTATTTAGCACTATTACACTTTTCGGATAAACTTTTTCGTGCTCGCAATTTTCATTCGAGAATATTGACCCAATTTTGTTTTCGCTGAACATTCCATTAACAAGACCGTTTTAAGTGGGCGACTATTAGGTAAGTATATGTTTTTTTCAATCAATATAAAAAAAAAACTGTTTGAGAATAAATACATAAAAAAATTATAAGTAACACGAAGATATAACATAAAAAATAACACAAATAGTACTTATAGGTAACTAATTGTACAAGTGGCGGTCTTATCGCTAATAAGCGATATCTTTCAGGCAAACGATGGAAGGAGACGCTACATATTATTATTATGAAACTATGTATATAATAATATGACACTTATGGAATTTTATACCTATATTCTGTTAGCAGGTTCAAGATAGGTAGGTTTAAAATAAGTACGAGAATTCTTATTTTTGATTCGTTGGTAAATGAGTAGGTATATACATATCAGATGAATGCGTAGGTCGGACCGAAACTGCCGTGGTGTAGCAGCTCGTAGCACTTTCGTAGCACATCGTATAAACCAGTAGCACACATTATAGTCATTAAATATAACTTATTTTTATACAGTATTATAAAATACGCATAATTATGTAGGTAGGACATAGTGTAGGGTTCCATTCCATACCAAGATACCTGAACAAAACGCTTCCAATCCCAAAAAGAATCTGCATACTAAGAACATACAGCGCCATCTAGATGTCCATCTAGACGGACAGACGGACAACAAAGTGATCCTATAAGGGTTTCTTTTTTCCTTTTGAGATACGGAACCCTAGAAATCACCAAAAGCCGACGCAGTGTAGATAGTGCGCTCTGTTTTCTAGTTTTCTGTGGTGGTGTGTTGCGTGCGCCGACATTTGACGTGGATATTATTTAGGCATGTTTGCGACTATGGCATTGAATCTCTTTGCCTTTTTATATTTATATACTAGCTGTGTCCCGCGGTTTCACCCGCGTAGTCTTCGTTCCCGTGGGAATATCGGGATAAAAAGTACTTTTTATGTTATTCCAGGGTCTAAACTATCTATATACCGAATTTCAACCCAATCGATTCGGTAGTTTTGGCGTGAAAGAGGAACAAACATCTATCCATCCATCGATCCATCCATCCTCACAAACTTTCGCATTTATAATATTATAGTAGGATTTAGAAATAAGCGGTCCATTCGCTTGAAATATAATATGAATTATTTTTACTTATTTTTATTTTACTTATTAATTATTTTCACCCTGAGGGTAGAATGCGAAACGCATCACCTAAAGATAAACACACACGCCCCTATCGGCGTTTTGAGGTAGGGTTCGATCCTCAGGTCAGGCAAAGTGTTAAATATTGGGTTTTTCCATTAGAAATTATCTCAATAACTGCCTGGAGTCTGGAACTGTGCCCGGTAGATGGTAATAGGCTCGCCCCCTATTACATGGGACCAATAACATACTGGCGAAATGCGGGTGTATCTACTATGGGACTGAGTCTTGGGTACACCTCTGCCTACCCCTTCGGGAAAAAAGGCGTGAATGTATGTTATGTTATGTTATGTCAACTCCAGCTCGTGGGTAAAATTGTTCTTTTCATATTCATATTGTAATCTATATAACTATACCTTATAGGTTCTAGAGATGGGGACATTAACTACAGCATCGTCTCGTGTACCTCCGTGCTCCGCTTGTCATGCAAATCATGTTTTATTCAGCACGTGATGAAGATAACACGCATCCGGTATTTGCATTTGCTTCAAATGAGATAGGTGAGAATACCTCTATTTGCGACTAATATATAATTCACTTATCGGTTAGGTCTTGCCGATTAGGTCAAGAAGGTATTGCAGGTTCTTGGCATACCTAAATTACGCCCAGTACAACGCGACGACTGATAAATGTACAAGGCCAATGATGATGATAAAACTCATGCTTATCAATTTATAGCTTTCTTTTAGCGTAAGGTGACAAACATACACATAGATCTCTTTTTCTTAGATTATTCCTATTCACAATTATTTCTAGTGGTTTTTATAATAAAGGTGGGAGACTTGAGCATTTCCACGAGCAGAACATGGAGCATTCGCCGTTTTTTTATTTTATCGAACTGTATCGAACTGAACCTCGAACACGACGCTCGATGGTTTGCTCACTAACTGAGCATTCGGCGAGCGGATCATTGATCATTCACAAAAACGTTACTTTATATGGAGATGCTCTTCGACTGAGCATTTCCCTGTAATGTACCATAAGCACCAATGGTACATGACTAAGAAATGCTTTACCACCTTTAGCCGGCTTTTACGGGAACCACTGGTAGAGAGAGTTAGGAACTATTCTATACTCGGACTAGTCCGGAGCTAAATTATGAAAATACTAATTCTAGTTCTATTTTTTTTTTTTTTTTATTTATTTCTAGATCTTAGGACTGCCTCGGTGGCGTAGTGGGCGCATGCACGACTGCCAATCAAGAGGTCCCGGGTTCGATCCCCGGGTCAGGCAAAGTGATAAATATTGGATTTTTCCATTAGGAATTATCTCAATAACTGCCTGGAGTCTGGAACTGTGCCCCGTAGATAGCAATAGGCTCGCCCCCTATTACATGGGACCAATAACATACTGGCGAAATGTGGATGTATCTACTATGTGACTGAGTCCTGGGTACACCTCTGCCTACCCCTTCGAAAAAAAAGGCGTGAATGTATGTTATGTTATGTATGTTAGATGTTAGGAGGACCAACAGCAGTTCTTAAATTAATATATTTACAAAAATAGCAACAGTAAGCCAATTAAAGGTCCTCACGTGCAGCAGTACATTTATCAATCGTGCGAAACTAATATATAACAAGGTAGTAAGTAAATATTAGCAAGTTATGCCCACCAACACTCAAACTTAACTACACAATAATCAACCATTCTATTATTATGAGGGCCCTGAAAGAAATCTTTGGTCAAGCGTTGTCTGGTCGTTTTAACACTTGTTTTAAATAGATCTAGGTCAAACTGTTTATCCAGTTTATTATAAAGTCTGCCTACTCTGCACATATATGATTTTTTCCTATACTTCGTATTCACAGATGGAATAAATAAGTCTCTCAATAAGGTGAAGAAAATTAACAAGAAATAAGTAAGACTTCATTTTAACTGCCATTTATAGATGCTACTATAGAAAAATCTTAGCAGTTAATGTATAAAGTAGCTACCTACCCAACTAATATAGATATAACATATAAGGTGTACGTATATTACAGAAAATGTCTGCAATAACTATCACAACAAAAGCTTCTTACTGCTATTGGCCTCATAGAATGCCCATCACGTCTTTAAGGAAACCTTCATAATAAGTGTCCGAAATAAGTGACATTGGCGCTTTGTGTTACGGTGATACGGATAGGAGGTAGCTATTACGTTAGTAAATGTTATGTTTTAGATGTCACGGAATGTCTGATTAAGGTATAACGTAATGGGAAAATTGTGCTGAGTGAATACTATACATTTATAGCTCATGTATTATTAGAATCAATGATGTTCAATTGGTATCTTACCTCCTTGAATAGGATACGCTTTATTGAGACCAATATCAAATATACCCACAAATACATCTCAAAGTTAAGTTTTACTTGCTTATTGTCAATGGGTGGTTCTATCGTTTTAAGCGATCTCTTCCAGGCAATCAGCTTTTGGATATTTAACATAGTGAATTAAATGATTTGACTTCTAACAATCGACCAGATTTATTTAATATGGGATGGCAACTATTATCGCTGAAATAATGTGCTTGACAGTATTTTATATAGTATCCATTAAAGCATGGCATAAATATCTACCTAATTTAGGATTTTAGAGAACAAATTTTTAACATTGTTTAATCATCATTGCTGATAGAATGGTCTACTATAGTACTCTTCTATATTAAGCACATTATAAACCATACAACTGTTTTATAATGTGCTTAATATAGGAGAGTAACCCTGATACAATAATACCAGTTAAGTATATAATATTAGCTAAACTTCGCAGGAATGAACTACATTCAGGAGGCATCGGCAGTAAATAGGTATCGGGGTCATAACCGTATCAAATTGGAACGTCAAAAGTGCTTATGGTGGATTAATTTAATGGTTTATTCCACCTTGTTCACCTGGGTGCATAAAGTGGAATAAAACAGTCGCGTCAATTCACCTCGGAATCAATTCACCTGATGCCGTTCGACCGTTTTACCTATACTCTACGATCTCTGTTAATGAAGAGGGAGGGCGCTAGGTTCTGTCCGTTACAGCGTTTTGATAGCTACTCATTAAGAGAGAATGTTAGTTCCGTTTTAGCTAACATGATCATCATTATCTCAGCCATAGGATGTCCACAGCTGAACATAGGCCCTCCTCATAGATTTCCATCCAGTCCGGTTGTAAGCGGTCTGCATCCAGCGTGTTCCTGCCGTCCTTATCAGATCGTCTGTCCACCTTGAAAGTGTACGTCCTATGCTGCGCTCCGTGGTCTACATTCGAGAACTTTACAGCCCCATCGGCCATCAGTTCTACGTGCTATGTGCCCTGCCACTTCAATTTGCTAATCCGCTGGGCTACATAAACTTTCGTTTGTGAATGGATCTTCTCACTTTGATTCGATCTCACATTGTATAGCGAAAAAAGCATCCTGTTATAGAGTTATTGTTATCGAAATCACGAAAAAAGACAAAATTAGAAGAATTATATACCATGTATATATATAGATAGGTATTATAGACTGCCTCGGTGGCGTAGAGGGCGCATGCTCGACTGCCAATCAAGAGGTCCCGGGTTCGATCCCCAGGTCAGGCAAAGTGTTAAATATTGGATTTTTCCATTAGGAATTATCTCAATAACTGCCTGAAGTCTGGAACTGTGCCCGTTAGATGGCAATAGGCTTGCCCCCTATTACTATTACTATTTTCTGTAGTGGTAGGCCTCTTTAGCAGGGGGCCGCCTGGGGAAGTACCACACCTTTGCCAGTTATTCATCCGCCAAGCAGTAATGTCCAAACATTACTGTGTTCCGGTATGAAGGGCAATGTTACCAGCGAAATTACTGGGCATGATGAGATTCAACAACTCATATCTCAGGGTGATAGGCGCAGTGCAGTGCCGCGCAGAATTTTGAATTTTAAAACACTGGGTGTCACTGTGTCTGATATGGGCAATCATGATGCTTACCATCAGGCACCTGATGAGCTCGTCTTGTCACTCACTATCATAAAAAAAAATCATAAAAAACATGGAACCAATAACATACTAGCGAAATGTGGGTGTATCTACTATGGGACTGAGTCCTGGGTACACCTCTGCCTACCCCTTCGGGAAAAAGGCGTGAATGTATGTTATGTTATGTTATTATAGCCTTAAACAAAGATACGCAAGATCTAAAGAAATCCTTCTATAAAGATATATTTTTGTGGTAGCCGACACGAAGCAGGTTTCCTGAACTACTAGATAGGGGATACGAACTTTCCTGAACAACAATAGCTATTGCAAACTTGATAATATTTTCACAACAGTATTTGCTTCCAGGGAGTAACATAACTACATAATATCTATTGAATCTACGCTACGGTTGTCAGTAATGTAGTTTCAAATTTTCATTTGCTATGAAAAGAATACTAAGTAGGTAGTATAATAATGGTAGGTACATTGTGCCACCATGTCGTAGCCGTTTCCTATAAGATATGTGGGGGGCAGTCGCTAGGTCATGTCGGAGGATTCTTGGCGACCTAAAATTCTGACAATATGGGTTGTTCACATAACCCATATGAATTAACTCTAGCAGTGTAATTGGGGAAACCTTACGAACTTGCAATCGGATAACAACAGCAGTTAAATTTGCTGTCAAACGTTATATTTTGCCATGATAAAGACATTATAAAGCAATTCAACGCTTTCCACACTTCTACTGCTGTTCGTAATAAGCACGCATTTCTGTCAGACTATAAAATCAAATCATTATTATCAGAACCAATGACCGATGGAGCTTTAAGGTTCTCGAATTGACGACGAATCGGCAAGCAACGTAGAACGTCCACCCACAAGCCTCTAATAGAACGGGTTACCCCAATTACACTGCTCGAGTCAATTCATATGTGGGTTATGTGGACAACCCATATTGTCAGAGTTTCTGTTAGCCAAAATTTCAACAAGGCCTCCGACATGACCTAAAGAAGTTAACATGGCCTCCGAAACACGGTAGCGGCCATGTGAAAAGTCAACATGGTGAGATTCGATCTGAGACTACTGATTTAAAGCCGGGCATATTCCCGCTGGACCACGGACGTTACAGAAAAGGGGAAAGGGGGATGGCGGAATCAAATCGTGTAGCTCCGCAGCTAGTGTCATCAGTAAGCTAGAAATGGGGTCAATTTACTCTGAAATATTTTATAATCTAATATTTTTATAAACTAAAGCGTAAAAGCGTGGGAAAGCGCAATTATCAGTAACCTCGTATACAGTACATATAGTACGAGAAATAAGACATTTAATAAATAATGTTCCAGGATGGAACTCAATCTAAGTAGACCTTTCACATTATATTTTATAATGTATGTACCTTGTAGTGGTAAGCCTCTTTTGCAGGGGCCGCTAGGAAAAATACCACATCATTTATCCGCCAAGCTGTCTTCCGGTCTTAAGGGCAATATTACTGGGTATGACGAGTTTGACAATTAATATCAGGGTGACAGGCGCCAGTACAGTGCCGTGCAGAATTTTTAATTTTAAAACACTGGGTGGCACTGTGTCTGATATGGGCAATCATGATGCTTACCATCAGGCACCTGATTTGCTCGTCTTGTCATCATAAAAAAACCTACTACGATATAAGCGAAAGCGATGATATCGTCTTGTTCGCTGCTCACCTCAGTCTCACTGGCGAGTCCCAAGTTTATAATATGCAGGAATTAATATTCTGTAACAGAGCTACAATTGAATGAAACCAATGGCCGGGTTCGGAATTTACATAGCTGGCGGACCTTCGCTTCTCTCACAATCGGAGCCATGAATTTATTACAAGCGGAATAGTTTGATTTACAGCACCCGCTATTCAACTATTACACTTTTGAAAAATGATCCACGACCCGACACTTCAAAAATGTTTGAAAGCAGAAATGCTCGTACAAAACTGGTAAAAAATACTACACAAAATATTAAAATTACCTGCCTAATATAAAAAGATTATGAGGTCCCAATCTCAGTGATACTCAAGTTAGTAAAAATTAGTAAGTACTTAATAGTAAGTATGACCTTATAATTATTTCTACGTCCTGACTGATTTGGCTCATAATCGAACTGCCTCGGTGGCGAAGTGTTTTTCAAGCGCTACTGGTGATCATGAGGGCCCAGGTTCGATCCATAGGTCAGGCGAAAAGTGTTATTTTTCTCAATAACAGCCTGGAGTCCGGAACTGTGCCCGGTAGCTGCCGATAGTCTCGCCCCCTATTGCACGGGACTAAAAAACATAACTATCAAAATTTGGGTGTACTTACTATGAGCCTAAGTACTGAGTACCTTTGTGATGTTAAGTATTGTTAAATAAAATATCTCCAATACTCAATTAGTAATCAAATCAACTATAAGAAACTTTGCTACAAAATCACCAAAGTCATACTAGTATTATATATATACATCGTAAAAATGTTGTCCGAGGTGAAAACCTGATATTCTTTTTATTACGGCACAGTTAGAAGATACACCCATAATAAGTTACTCTATTAGCAGTAGATCGCCTTGGACTTTTATTTGATGAGTCCTCTCTAATTACTCTTTTTTTGAATGGGATGAAAATGGGAACAGCGAAAGTCATGTGTTTGGATCGTATCAAGTAGAGGGAAATATTATTGTCTCTGCTTATCCAAACGGGAACAAGGCGATAGTATGTATGTAAGTACCTACTCTACGAAGGTTCACTCCACTGTAATGTCTTACCTACTATCTTTCTAATTGTATAAATCTCAAATCTCAGTACAATGTAAATAAGTTACGTTTGTAACAGGTAAACAAAACGCTAGCGAGTTCTTATTCGACTCCAGCGCCATCTAGATGGCACAAAAACGTATAACGTTTGTTCCGTTTTCACGCTAAACCTATAATTATATGATAACAGTATAAATATTTATACAATCGTTACAAAAATATTATGCGCGTCAGACTCCAGACTGCCTCGGTGGCGTAGAGGACGCATGCTCGACTGCCAATCAAGAGGTCCCGGGTTCGATTCCCAGGTCAGGCAAAGTGGATTTTTCCATTATGAATTATCTCAATAACTGCCTGGAGTCTGGAACTGTGCTCGGTAGATGGCAATAGGCTCGCCCTCTATTACATGGGACCAATAACATACTAGCGAAATGTGGGTGTATCTACTATGGGACTGAGTCCTGGGTACACCTCTGCCTACCCCTTCGGGAAAAAGGCGTGAATGTATGTATGTATGTTGTCCAGACTCCAGTTTCTTCTCAACTTGTATAAATTAACCAAGAAAGACCGGGAAGAAAAAGAATGAGTCCATAGAGTCCATACTGCCTATATGATGTATAGTGATAAAACTGTAATGTTTCGTTAGGTCCCAAACAGTATCATAAAACATCAACAAAACGAGGAAAGTACTAAAATATGTTTCCTACTACCTAACTACCAACCTTAGAGCAATAAAATTGTCGTCATTATAAAACCACTAACTGTACCCCGCGGTTTCACCCGCGTAGTCTTCATTCCCGTGGGAATAACGGGATAAAAGTACCATATGTATTATTACAGGGTCTAAGCTATCTACATACCAAATTTGAGCTCAATCAGTTCTCAGTCTCAACACAAAGAACCAGCACTAGGTGGCGCTGGGGTCGAGTAATACGCTAGCGTTTTGTTTACCTGTTGCAAAGGTAACTTTTTACATTGTACTTGAGATTTATAATTTTAGTAGGATGTAGGTACGTACGTCAAAATACCTTACTTCATAAAATAATGTATGCGCGTCCACTATAGTTCTCGCAATTATTCCGTTTTCATAGATTAGATATGTCCTTCCAGTATATGCCTTACCTCTTTCCGAATGGTTGTCTGGAAGAGATCGCTCTGAGCGATAAGACCGCCAATTATTGTTACTCAAGTTTTAGTTTTTTTTAATTTCATTTTGTTAATTTTCTGTATTGTGGTATCAATAAAAGTGTTATCTAATCTAATTTAATATTAAGTAAGAATACTAATTAACTAAGATATAGTAGTGATTAGCAAATGCCATGCCAATGCAGACAGATCAAACAGATGCTCATGCGCACAAAATGATTAATTTGCCCGGAGATCAAACCAGGAAACTGCGGTTTAGAAGACAGAACAATCAGGTTTACTAATGAAATGTATAATGTGTATTATCATAATATACTTTGGCATAACAATATATAGCATAATGATCACTACGCATTATAATTAATCACAAATATTTAGCCATAATGTTTATTGTCATAAGCATAATGAAGAATAATTTATAGAGCATAAGATTGTAAACGCATAATGATATTTACATACTATGATATTTACGCATAAGTCTAATTAATAATAATAATAAAACTAACCTATCCTAACCTAACGAACTGATTCGGATTTCGCAATATATTTTTATGCCTCACGATTGTTATACGAATTATTAGTATGCCTTAAATTATGGGACAATCAATTATGCCTAAACATGTTAGACCAAATACTACTTATGCAAAATTTTCTATCATACTACAGTATTATTATGCCAAAGAATTATTATGCTAATAAAAGTATGCGAAAAGTTAGGCCATAAAATTTTATGCCTAAAAATTATGCCAAACGGAGGAATCCCAAACAATCACTGGTACACTTACAACACATTCAAACAACAGTGTAAGTACCAACAAAACCAATGAGATACTATATCATTGATTCTACATAGGTAGGCATCTGTGCTTAGTAAGTAGTTAGTGAAATCATACTCTAACAAGGAAATGAATTTGCATTAAATCACTTCCAAGGATGATGTATTTTTCACCGAATACGGACTACAAAGTGTGTATTCTTAATATATACCTTATATAACGACGGCATATTACCAAAAACCTTTTGATGTCTTGTGACAATATTTCCCTACCACATCTTTAAAAAGATTTCCGGGTCCCTCTACCTAATTATCCAACGTTATCCTATACTTCCCGTAAGCTCTGCGATGACGAGATAAACGAAATTGTTATTCTAAGAATTATATTTCAGTTTCAACGTTTAACTTCTCTTTATGCGTTTCAATTCTAGAACTCTGCTTAATAGGAATAATTTCTTATCCAAACTTTTGAATCGGAAAAGTTTGGACGAAGATAAAAGATAATGTATCTCCTTAGTTTTGTGTTTTAGTTATCAATTTACTTACCTACATAGGCGTCTTTTTCCCATAAAGGTAGCTTAGTAACCCGTTCGACATAGTTCGTGCGTGAAAATTGCGATTAGCGCATGCTTTCGCTGCGTGCTTAAATAAACAACAGTATTGTTTGTGGAACCACAGAGCGTACAAGTTACTTATAGATAGGTACCTATTAGTGGTTAGTAAGTTTTTTAACTAGGTTGGTAGGTATAGGTAATTAGGTACTAAATGCTATCTGTAATAAATATGATACTTTTAATAAGGTTTTTTAAAGAAGCTTATGTTCATCATTATCATCATCATTTTCATGAACATAGGCCTCCCCCATAGATTTCCATCTAATAGTCCGGTTATAAGCGCCTGCACCCAGCATGTTCCTGCTGTATTTATCAGATCGTCGGTCCGCCTTGTGGGTGGACGTCCTACGCTACGCTTGCTGGTCACTTTACAACCCCATTGGCCATCAGTTCTACGTGCTATGTGCACTGCCCATTGCCACCTTAACTTGCAATCCGCTGGGCTATGTCGGTAACTTACGTTCGTCTACGGATCTCCTCATTTCGGATTCGATTTCGCAATTTTGAGCTTACTGAACACCCACACCCCATTTACCCACAGTGAGAGACCACGTTTCAGATCCATAAGCATCACTAGTAACACATACTGATCGAAGACCTTTGACTTGAGGCACGGAGAGAAAGACAAATCAAATGAGCCTTTAGTCATATTTTTTAAATAAGTAATTAATAATTTCGTTACCTACTGGCTCGATAGTGTAACAAACGCTCCTGCCGAACTAGCGAAATGAAGATGTATCTCCTATGGAAGTGAGTCTTGGGTACACCTCTACCTTTAAAAAAAGTCGTGATGTCACTATGATCCAGAGTTTCTATGGCCAACTTCCAGCTCCATCATCAGATAAGTCCTGAGACGTTTTCAGTCTTCATATACTCCACTGTCATCTGATTTGTAGAGTTTTAACTGAAGCGATTTTCAGAAAGTGGGTCAAAAACCTACTTAATAAGATTTGATTAGCGTCAGGCACGGGGCAGTCGAACTAAATAAAAGTTTGAAAGAATACACAGAATAGGTAGGTATACTGTAAGTTTACAATCAGTAAAAGCCTAGCAGAGCGCTTGTGGACAATAACCGTAATTCAGTGGCACACGTTGTCCGGCGCTAACGAACACTCGGTCAGACGTCCAGACAATTAGATAGAGTTAATGAACGCCCGCACCGATGTAACGAGGTGACACGATAACTCATGGTGCGATAACGTAGTTAACATCTTTATTTACTTTTAAAAGTCATGAATTAGGGACACAAATTATTATTTTTAAGACTGACCGGCACGTAATAGGACCGTATTCGACAAGGAGATAGAGACGACACAGTATATCTACCCTGCAAAACTAATAAGGCCTCATTTAGGGACGCGGGGCGTCGAGCGTCGCGCGTGGCGTTGGGCGGCACGGCCCGCACTAAACTCAAATATAAAGTATGGCGTTGTATGAGTGCGATTACGGAGAAGCGATTTTACACGCTTGCTTGAAATGCAGAGTTTGCGGCAGAGCCCGCGGATGACACCGAAGCGTCTCACGCGTTAAGTATTGCGGCAGCGCACGCTCGATGAAGCGATTCCCGCGGCGGAACCTTTTGACAGTCTTGTTTGGCAAAAGATGCCTGCCGCGTACTACGCTACATTCAGAGAACACGCCGCGGGCGCCGTACACTTGCGCTTGCGATGATGTGGGAAACAGAAAAAACTTACGTCGCGCCGCGTAACGCCACGCCACACGCGACGTGTGACGCCCAACGTTTTTGTGAATGAGGCCTAAAGTATCGGCCTAGTAGTATTGAGGCCTAAAATATAAAATATTAACGTTCCGGGCACGGCACGCGACCGTCACGACACTGTCTAGTGGGTATAGCCGTACTACTTTTATATAGCCATATTTGTCACTTACGATCTTATAGCGTTCCTTTTCGGTTCTGTTATAGTGGGAAATACAGCTTTATAATAGTTTGCTTGGGCTTGACTCGACTTTGCCGGTCAGCGCCGCCACTCTTTATTTGAGAGACGACACATTTTATTCGAGGCTTCATTTTGGAATACAAATTGCATTATTCAAGATGTTTGAGTATACATAGGATTCTACCTAGCCTTTTCAAGCACGAGACTAGAAGCTATCAAATCCAATGTAGGCTTTTTTGGCTCGGTGGAAAGTGGTTCGCCAGCGCTACTGTCGATAATGAGGCCCGGGGTTCATCCACAGATCAGGCTAAATAAAAAGTGTTATTCAATTTTTCCATTAGGAATTTTCTCAATGACAGCCTGGTGTTCGGAACTGTGGCCGGTAAAGAAGGCAATAGGCATGCCGCTTACGAGTATTAGGGTCGTCACACATCTGACGGAAGATGCGTCGCGTCTTATCGGTCGCGTAACGTCGGAACAGATATATCATTATGTATGATAAAACATTCAACACTCAACCGATGATCATGCGTTAGTACAACCGTTGGTACTCGTATGCTCGACACATCTTCCGTGCTGTGTAACGGCCTTACATGGAATAAAACTATAACTGGCGACATAGTGTGGATTCATCAACTATTGCATTGAGTCCTAGGTACCTAAACCTCTACTTACCCCTTTGGGGAAAAGGCGTGATGTTATGTTATTAACATAATTAATAATTAATTCTTCAATAAATGTCAGGTCGTAATGGATTAATTATTATAGGTGCTCGTGATGCCTACTAATATAGTTATTGTAAGAAATTAGGTATGTTTACCTACACAAAGGAGGTAAGTACCTTAATACGTACCTATACCTATACATACTCATATAATAGGAGTAGGTAGGTACATAATAGCTATAGTACATATGGAGCCGATTTTACCTAGAGCAATAAAGAGAGATAGAATATTCAATTATTGTTAGTTACGCAGGGTATCCTCGATTATGATAAAACTAGCAGTGCCTCGCGGTTTCACCCGCGTAGTCTTCGTTCCCGTTGGAATATCGGGATAAAAAGTACCCTATGTGTTATTTCAGGATCAAAACTATATACATGCCGAATTTCAGCCCTATCGGTTCAGTAGTTTTGGCGTGAAAGAGTAGCAAATATCCATCCATCCATTCATCCTCACAAACTTTCGTATTTATAATATTAGTAGGATAAGTAGGTAAGATAGCCTTGTCTTGCCTTCTAAGGAATTATAAAACTACAATTATATTATTAGAAACGTAAAAGTAACCTACTTATTTGAAGAACTCTGATCTAGAGAGATTCTATATCTGAGCTAACAAATGATGCCAAAAGAAAAAATAGCCAAGACCTCTCCTTTTCTTTTTTTTCTAGAACACCTACATACATTTAATACGCTTGCAGCCGCGCCATTTTCAGTGAGACATTATTAACAAGGCCTACCTACCTACGCTAAGGCTAAAAGTGAAAAGTATTCTGTTACATTTCTATGGAGCCTACACAAGATTATGGTTCACAATAACACCAATTAGGTTGGCTGGAAGGTTTTATAACAATCTTCGTAGCTGGAGTTCTTATTTGGGTAAGGTAAGTAAGGTTCACAAGGTCTATCTATCCTACAAATATCCACTGAATATGATAAATGCGAAATAAGATGATGTTTTTTACTTTTCCACGCCAAAACTGCTGAATCGATAGGGCTGAAATTCGGTATGTATAAGATAGTTAAGACACATAGGAATCTTTTTATTCAAATATTTCTTATGAACTTCCCATCCGATCAGCAGATCCATTTTGTACAGGAAGTCAAAATAATTTACTTGGCAAATTTGCAATTCTTTACCAGGAAAGAGGACCTCTTAGCAGTTTGACATAATCCTATGGAAAATCTACTAAATCGATGTTTTGTATTCCCTGTTTCCTCCGCATACAGTTAACTTATTTGATATATTAATATCCTGCTATTTTAAAGATGAAGTAAAGTATGTCCCTATCATTTTATTTTTGTTTATAAACTCTACTTTTCTTGTAGTAAACGACCAATCACGCGAGTAAAACTGGGAATTTGGAAGTTCACTATGAAAAAACCAAGGGTTTATTAGAAAAATTAAAACGACTGCAGTGATATAGGCTACTTTACGATGAAAACATCAGGATATGAATTTATAGAATGGGTATATTATATTCGGAGGAAACAGGAGATTTGATAAATATTTCATAGGATTGTGTCAAATTCCTAGAAGGCCATGTACGCTCTTAAGTTCTTCATTTTGAAAGTTGTTTAGGTTGACCGGTAGATACACCCTGAAGTATTACTACACCTTTTCGTAACACCCTACGTAAGAGGAGCGAATTATGTCAACTCCACAGTATTCACAAACCCTAGTTAATAAGGGGCCTTAACATGCCCTTTGCGTCTGAAGTCAACAGTCCTCCGTCCTTCACCTACACCCAATTACAAGTAGTAGGTAAGTCGACGTAACGAATTGTGACACCTGCCTTACACAGTACAGATACAGATATTGTCTCCTGTAATTTCATTACTCCCCCTCAGATGTGCCTACTCGTAAGTGGAGGTCTTTCTTAGTTCATTATAAAATTAAGATAACATTAAATCTATGTGTATTCTAAGAATAAATGAATTGTTAAGGCATACTTTGGTATAAGTATGCTTAGTGTAGGGTTCCATGCCTAGATATCGCAAAAATGCTGGTAATAATCACAAAATTTTTTTTGTAAAATTTTACGGTTTTTGAATTTTTTCCTATACTTGTGATATCTGACTTCTTGCCAAATTTGACAGACGCACAAACGACAGCCAGACAGACGGACAACGAAGTGATCCTACGGGTTTCTTTTTTCCTTTTGAGGTACGTAATCCAAAAAAAACGCGATTATTGCTATCTGTTCTAGGCAATATACCCATAGATATAAATCATCATCAATCATCATCATCATCATCCGCAGCCCACTACAACCCTCCGTTGGGCATATCACTCCATTACACAATATAGGTTAGGCGCCAATCAGTGCCATCAATCATGAGTCATACTTTACGGGTTTCCGTACAAACTCTATTATACTTATTTTATCGGAAACGCATGAGTGACGGAAGACTAATTTCTTTCTTGAACCACGTCAATCATCACATTAAACTATAGGTTAACCATCAATCATATAGCCATGGCAAAACTTACAGCTCAATGGACGCCTAATTGTTCAGGTGGGCAAATTACGGCCTCACACCCAGCATTTCGAGAATGTCATTCCGCTGTCAATCCATGTTACATAGAGAGATAAGATGGTGGGGCTATATAGTACACACCTACCTAATCTTTAGTGCCTATATTGATACTAACATTAATTTATTAGCCTACCTAGGCAATAATTAAATTGATAAAATAGAGATGGGTAGACGGTAGAGGCAGTGCAACAATAAATTCAGAAAAATTTCAATAAATTTTAATAGATAACTTTTTACACAATCTGACCTATTCCACAAAAAATAACATGATTCATATGTACAAACTCAATATATAATTAACAAACTGGGTAACCTTTAACTTATAACTATAAATGTTATCTGTAAGAGTTATAGGAAGGAGTATACGTAGGCTGGTTATATATTGGCTTCGTAGATTCTGGGCATTCCTCCCACAACCACCACACCGTGATTAACACCTCCAAATTTATGAGCAACAGAGAAATCACTGGTATTGTCAACTTGCTTATCAGCGACTTGATGCCCCCTTTAGCTATCAATAATGGTTTCACTATGCCGTTGATGACGATATCCTTAAATCCCTTCATTTCCAGGTCATCGGGGGCCGTTCCAGTGAGTAGAGAGAGCACTAGACCGATCAGACCGCTTACTTTGCTAGCAACTTTCGTTGTTACAGGTTTTATGAGGGACGTAAGATCTGTCTTCAGTAGTGGAAACTTATCTGGATGAGATGGCGCAGAGGGGGCGTAGCTTGGCGCTGTTGGTGGAGATGCAGGACTGTAGTTTGATGATCCAGGAGGGCTGTAACTTGTAGATGAAGATGCAGGATGATTGTAGCCAGTTGAAGGCGCAGTGTAAGAATACGAAGGCACTGATGGATATGCAGCTGCAGAATGCGTTGGGTAGTCATAACCACTCTTTGCACGTAAATAGTTTTCGTCTCTTCGTCCTTCGTCGATGTTGTCGTTCAGTCCTTGCATGGGAGTTTCCGGCACAAATGGCGGTCTTGGATCAGCTGTATGATGTATCGGCGTTATATGGTCATGCGCAACCATCTGCTCTTGGGTTACTTCATGCTCAGGTAGAGCTAATTGTGGCATCAAAAATAAAGAACTTCTGCCCACTGGTTGGTAACTGGTTGGTATAACGTGAAACTGATGACTCCTCGCCTCAGACGGAAAATATGCTACGGCCTCCCCGAAAACATATTTCGTTAACGAAATTAAATTAAGGAGCAGTATTATTGTGAGCTGCACACGATCCATGACGACTGAGTGAATTCAACAGAAATTCTTACCACGCCTTATTTATAAAATTATTGCAAGAAAATGCAACTAAACATATTTGTTATATTTTGGCTTATAATATCTAGGTCGCAATAATTCCGTATGAAGAAACTGCATTGTCCTACATAGTCGTGTGTTGGTAAACATTAAACTGTCAGCTTATATCGATTCCGGAACTACACTCGAGCGACATACACTCGGCGATTTTATCGCCGGCGAAGATTGTCAACATACTTTTAGCGAATAAACTGTCCTCCTCAATGTCGTCGATTAGAGAGAACGCTAAGGCCGCTCCCATATTACTGGCCAGCCCGTTACGCGAAGCTCTTTGTATGACGCAAGCTATTCTCGGCGAACAGTCCGTGATAAATCTCGATTTATAACCTTTTTTCTTTTTCTTCTTAAAATATTTTATCATTTTCGTTATCATAGGCCACAATAAAAACGCTTTCAGTCCCAACTTAGCGATCAGAACGAACACTAGAGGCATCAGAAGCAATTTCCCTGCCAACATTTTGAGCACCAAAATAATCGCTGCAGATAGCATAATCTTGGCGGCTGCACCCAAAACGTTAGCGAACGACGTTAGTGAATCTGTCTTTGGGCATGACACGTAATATCCGGGGTCGGAGTAAGTTTTGCGAATGGGCTCCGAGAAATAATTCGATGCACTTGTGAATAGATCCATGAACGGTAGAGGCGGCGAGTGCGGAGGCGACGCCGTGCTCAAAGAGTGCTCCTGAGCACTGATGTTCAACGCAGCGAGCAGCACGGCCAGAACTACGAACATACTTCACGAACTGTTCCACTTGAAACGTTACATTTCATTTAATACCTCGCCCATGAAATTCGAATTTCAACTTATAATGCGCGAGAACGAATAATTATTATCTCTCTAATTTAGAATTCAGAGCAACGGTACAAGGGTCAGGTCATTTCATTTTGAGGACGAGACCTTTCCAATGAAAGTATGTCATTGCCAATGTTACCATGCTTTTACTGATAAAAGAAAGTGTTTATTATCGTATCGGAGTATCCAAAATAATAATAGGTGATGTCTACCTAACTAATTTTATGTTACTATTTTACTATTTTTATATGTTACTATTGGCTTAAAATGGATCTAGCGAAGCAATTTTATGAAAAAAAAAAAAGGGGCGGGAAATATATTTATTGTGGTATCGTAAAATAAATTAGTGGTAATTATTTAGTAACGTAGTAGGAAGATTATTGATTTCATTATTATATGTATAATAATACAAATCACATGCAATATATAAATAGCAATGGCACATAAAAAAGTTAACATAAGTTTCAAAATTAGTGGAAAATCAACCAAGTATAAAATTATCCCACCATGGTGTTCGTCAGGTAAGTCTAGATTATGAGTCTAGCTTTCATTATGATGTGTTTGTAAAGGTTTAGCTACTTCCTTAGATAATTTATGGATAAGCTTCGGCTTTTCGCTCTGAACAGATACCGCACTACCCAAAGAACAACAGCATCGAAACTGCGGCAATTTTGTAGTGTGCGTAACTCAATGCTAGTGTATGTAAAAGTCATCGGCTCTCGAAGATTGCGAGTGGCGTGAAAAAAGGTGTGACAGGCTCGGGTACGCCGATTGCGGCGTTGTTTTAGTTGCCGCATTTGAACAAGTGTCTAGCTGTAGCGCGGTGATTGTCAATTATTTATGCCTACTTCATTATACCCAATATTTTGCATGAAAATGTAAAATGTACACCTCTGCCTACACCTTCGGGAAAAAAGGCGTGAATGTATGTTATTTTTGCATGAATTACCATTTACAAATGTGTAAAAGCGGTGTTAAAGTATTACAATGTTATAAGCCAAGGTTATAAGGTATCGATACATATCTGTGGTAGGTCAATAATATAAGAACTGACATCGATTGTTCATGATAAAAGAATTTCCTATAGTTTCGTTTTTCCGCAAAAATCAGCTTTATTTGCTCAGCAAGTCAGGGCTTTCAACATCCGCATGATCAGCTATAGCTGCGATGTTTACGTTCTCATTAGATACGTCTAGTCATACAAATAAAATCTATATACCTAACTACATTCCTTTTACGTTATGTTTTTAAAAAATATATTTGATTATAGTATAAATACAATACGATATTAATAAAATATGTGCAATAAAAAATTTTTTGTTCCCACTAATCACCGAAACGACTGGACCGATTTTGATGGTACTTCAAAGCATATAGTGTTTCAAAGCATATTAATAGATTAGTGCTTTAGAAAAAAAGTTAGGGTTCCGTGTAAAACAAACCCTCTACATTCCATGTGGACGAAGACATACTAGCTGTTACCCAGCTAGAATAATAAAATAACAAATAGTTCTTACTTCGGATATTTATTTTATTGTAACTTTTTTTATAATAATATGATGTAGGTAGTACCTACTACCTACATCATAGAGGTGTACCTGGTACCTACCAGGTACACCTCTTGGAACCTATTGTGCTATTACTTATAAAAGTATTGTTTTCTCTACTAAATAGAAAATTGGCAAAACCTTTACCGTGCTTATTAACAAACAGAAAAAAGTTTCACGCAACTCTTTACGTTGTTGTCTCATGGATTGTGTGGGTGGTAATCGTTTCTTTCTCTCACACTCGACATTAGCTTATTCCCAAACCTGCCAATGACCAAGAGACTTTAAAGGACACAACTCACCTTAACCACCCGAGGCCCGACAAGCAGCGCCTCGCCTTGCGCACTTAGTATTCTTTATATGAAATTGTTTGGACATACACTCACTACATCGGATCGCCTGGCTTGAAGTTAATATAGTGAGTGTATGCCCATACGAATTTGATATTATAAAGATCTAGCTGTGCCCCACGGTTTCACCCGCGTAGTCTTCGTTCCCATGGGAATATCAGGATAAAAAGTACCCTATGTGTTATTCCCGCGTTTAATCTACATACCGAATTTCAGCTCAATCAAATCAGTCAACAGAATCGAATCAGTAGTTATGGCGTGAAAGAGTAACAAACCTTCATTCATGCTTATATCATCACTAACTTTTACATTTACAATATTAATAGGATAGTAAGATACTAACCGGGCGAGGCGAGGCGGATATAATACATATCCGCTCGTTCGGGACGCAAAAGTTCGGGCGCAAAAGAGAGCAAAACTGGGAAAATATTATTTTATCTCCGTGTGTCATGATAGGTCTGCTGATACCGCTACTGTAAATGTTCCATCTCATGACAACTGGGCAGCAAAAATACGGTAGTACATACTACATACACTGGGGAATAACGCTTACAAACTACGACCGCACGCAATACTTACATGGTGACATCATAATCATCATCAAGACGTCTACTGCTGAACATAGGCCTCCACCATAGAACACCATTGAACTATTCATATACCCCGCGATTTTGCCGTAATCACCACGCTTGCCAGACGGCTTGGTGATCACAAAAGTTGGAATACTTGGAAACAGAGAGCGCTGCTGCCCATTGCACGGGTCTCACGGCTCCGACGGGATGAGAAAGGGGTGGCCCTATTAATAGCCGCGAACCACACAGCCAATGGTGACAAATGGGAGAAATTCTAAAAAAATAACCATGGAAGCTAGGAAGGTGGGCACAAGTGGGAATGGCCCCTATTACTTTCGCTTACGTTTCGCGTCGAACGAATAAGGTTATACGTATCCATTGATAAGGTGTTCATTTCGTAGTAAGTAGCCACGGCGAGTACGTTAACCGTTTCCACTCAAAAAATAAATTAATAATTAACCCGCTGAACACAATATCCGTGACTACTTTCTACTTCATGTATTCAAAAGAGTGTGCGCTTACATAGCCAATAGCAAAGGTAGAGCAATGCAAATATTGTATAACTTATGCAGATTACACCTGACACGCAAAACCTAACTTACGTATATGTAATGCAGTTAGCGCTCTTGGAAGGGGATTTACATTACTAATTACTAATTGCTGAGTTTGTGTAGCATTGCAATTATCTGAAATGTACGATTATATACGAGTAGGTAGGTTCATGTTCTTCACGAAAGATTCCTTTGTATGCTATGCTACCCATCCTTTTCGACGCGTGCACTCGGTGCTTTTATTGCTTAGGGATGAATAAGGAATAGGTCCATAGGAGATAGAAAGCAATGGGTTGAGCAAGGAATATACTGTTTAGAATGAGTTAAAAATATTATAATTAATGGGATGTGACGTCAGAGGATGAAAACGGAACAACCCGAATAACAGAAGACACAAACCAGTTAATGAGTCGAACGGGATTCATTTCAAAGTTCCCGGCAGGCATCCCGTTAATATTATTATGATCTGGACGTCCGACCCCGAAACAGATTTGGCGCGCTCTGAACAGCTTGCATAATGCAATTGGAGCGAAACACCTGCCATGCCATGAATAATGGCGCGATTCACAACAAACGGACTAATTATGTACTGAACATTTAACTGCCTTTGTGGGACGTGTGCTTCATTTCGTCGGGTGTATTTGAAATTTAACGAACTCGCTCGGCCTTGGTTTGTCCAAATAACTTGTTTGACTATAAACCTCGTCGCTGTTTTTATAAATCATTAAATGAGAAACTATAAAAGAAGACTCTCTTACTATTTCTCTCTAATGAGGGGTTCTTATAATTTGACGCTGATTTCATGCTGACTGCCTCGGTGGCGTAGTGGGCGCATGCTCGACTGCCGATCAGGCGGTCGCGGGTTCGATCCCCAGGTCAGGCAGTGTTAAATATTGGATTTTTCTATTATGAATTATCTCAATAACCTCTGCCTACCCCTTCGGGAAAAAGGCGTGATTGTATGTTAATGTTAATTTGCTGAAATACGGCTTTCGCTTCTTTCGCTTTCATGACATCCTTCATACATGCTCGTCGTTTTTGGATACTTTTTTCCAGTCTCCAGGCTGTCATAAAGATAATTCCTAATATAAAAATTCAATAACACTTTGCCTGACCTGGGGTCGAACCCGAAACCTCATAATCGGCAGTCAAGCTAACGCCCACTACACCACCTAGACAGATTAGAATAAACAGGCGAAAAAACTCATAAACTAAAGTAGATAGGCTCCGTGCCTCTTCAACATCATTAATTAGCCCAATCCTGTAACACTCTAAGCCAACCTCTCAGGTAGCGGCCATTTAACCTACATTTGCGCAGGAAAACTTTCCGAAAACAGAAAACTCCCGCCGAAGAGGGAAATACAATCTTCGTATCCGTTGCGTGAAAGCATCTGGGAATACCTGCACGATAAAAACACAAACTCTTGCAGTAAAACGCCGGATAGGAAAAGGGATGAAGTAGACAACTGTATGAAAAGGTCAAAGATAATATTGCTCTTATTATTCATCATGGTAGGATTAACAGGTAAAATATGCGTAGGTACCAAACTATTAAAATTATGTTTCGTTGTTTGCTCGTAGCACTCCTAGATACCCATTGCTTTAAAGAAAAGGTGAGATAGGGGACGTTCTCTCAGCGCTTAATCAACAACTGGCATGTGCAATTTGAAACAACAAAGATAGAAAGACGTACCTAAGACCGAAGTGCGAACGAGACAATTAATTTTACTGACGTACATGGACCTAATGAGACCTAATTTTAGCTTACCATTTTCGAGAAGCCAGTACCTGATCTCCCCTTTTCTTTAAATCAATGTAGATAGCTAATTCGCGTTGACGTAGATCGTGGCGACAGGCACAGAATAAAAAATAGTAGTCCAAATTAAATGATCTTTTCTGGGTAAAATTCTGGGAAGAGATTAAAACTTTACAAGAACAGTCTAGGGGCTGACCAAGAATTAGTTTTAGGCAAATAATTCGTTTCATAGCGTAGACTCTTTCTCTCTGGACCACGGACCGGCTAGCGGCAACCACCTACAAGGTGGACAGACGATCTGATAAGGACGGCAGGAACACGCTGGATGCAGGCCGCTTACAACCGGACTGGATGGAAATCTATGGGGGAGGCCTATGTTCAGCAGTGGACGTCCTATGGCTGAGATGATAATGCTATGAATATTCCATCTCTTGCACTAACGACATGATAATATTAGGTATTAGATAGGTAGGTCCTTTTTAGATTCTCTCCTTGTTTACTACGAGTTATAAATAGACAAGTCAAGATTATCTGTAAATATTTAAATTTCAGCGGCCCTATGGAAATTTTATCATACACCATGCTTGGAGTTGTCGGCTAAAATAATAGAAAAAACAAAAATGCTATGGTTTGGTAAGAAAACATTTCAATTTACAGAATTTCGCGTTTACGTTTAGCTGGTGTTATTTTAAAGTTATTATTTGTTACAAAAACTTCTATAAAGACTATAATACCTACGAGTTCCTATAAATTGTATACATATTGTTTAGATATGTGCAAACATAAAATGTTAAAATAAAAAGTGTATTGGTTGATTTTTCCTAAAACTGCCGAATCAACTTTGACAAAATTTATATGGGACCACCTCTGAACTCTCACCTATCAACTATAAAAGATTCATGAAAAACCGTTATTATAATTATTGCCGTAGTAATCGTGTAACAACCATACAAAAACACACAGTCTAATTGAGAAGTTGCTACTAGACTGGTTAAAAATACATAATATATTGTATAGGTAGGTACTTACTTATTTTATAAATTCAATACCTATGTCGTGTAGGTAGCTCCTGAAAACAAGTCATAAATTAGGTATGTAATATAGCTCAACTATTATATTTTTTCTCGCAGCCTGGAAGAATTCATCAGCGAGTAAGCAATGTTGTCATGAAATGAAGCATCTAGCTTTAGAACTTTCTCGAGCGGAACTAATTTTCAGGTAAGAGAGATGGTAAAACGTGTAGCTTTAAAGATGTATGTATATATTATAATATATATAAATAAAATATCTAAGCACTATTTATTGGGTCTTATGCCCGGTTCACACGGCCATTGCAAGTAGTGCTAGTTTTTTTTTTGCAGGATGATCTTACAGCTTACCGAATAAGTACCTAGTATACAATAGTATAATATATTGAGTGTATGTTGGTAGAGATCTTTCACTCAAAAGTTCGCTTCCACTTTCCACTAATCCTTATGTGTTCCGTTATTTACTTGTGTTAAGCCAGTGATGAAGTATCAATGATGTTTACGAGTTTGCGTGTATTGCGTCATAAGGCGCCTATATGAGCCAAACTTCCATCTCGCTCGCGCAATTTACATAGGTAATTGGTGATAAAAAACCACTAAAGGTGAATTTCCAAAGTCGCTCTTTCCATTTGTTTATCTTTAGATTATGTAATGCATGTTTTTAAGTATATTTCGTCTTTTTTTTCTTTTTATTTGATGGAGTAGATCGAAAAAAAGGAAATAACAGATTTATGTGTTGCCAACAAGATTATATTTTTTCGGTGTCGCACGTAAAGGATTAGCCAAGTTGTTAGAAAATTAATAATTTATTTTCTCACAATCGTAGTAAAAGTATCGTGTAAAACACGGCGCTAATAGTATATTGTTACACAAGGGGCTAAAGAGAGTCAATGAATACAAGGTAGTATTTCCTTTATCCCCTAGAGCTTGAAAAGTTAGTTAGCCCCGCTCTGGTACGCAACAATGACTAACTTTTTGAGCAAGAGGAGCGATTAACCCATATAACTCGGTTTCTACAGAGTTCGGCACTCGAAGTGTTACTAATACAAAATGCTGTAATTTTGTTAATTATGAGCATATTTATTTTAAAACTTTAGTATCGAAAAGAAAACATATAAAATAAATAAAAAAGAAACGATTGTTCAATATGACCACCTTTGCGCGGATAACAGCATCGAGTCTGACCGAGAAGGCTTCACACGCTGCACGAATGCGTGGTCTGCTGGTATTTTGTTCCATTCTCGGCGGAGAGCAATCTTTAAGAGGATACATTAGGGGTGATTTTTCCATACAAACGTATTCCCGTGTTTCCTCCCTAGATAATTGCGTCAGAGCAATGGTTTTTTTTTAATAAAATCTAGATTCTCAGTGAGCATGTCCCTGTTATTTTCATTTTTCTACAAACTCATTGTTAAATGAAATATGACCCTTTAAAAACATGAAAAACTGTCCCAGTTTTACTCGCGCAATTAGACGTTCACTAGAAAAAAATGAAGAGATAAGGAAAAAAAATAAAATAACAGGGACATAGCCTAATCTATTTCCTAATTTTCAAGATATAAATTTATGGATAAAACTAATTATTCTCGGAGGAAACACGGGAATACAAAACATCGATTTCGTCATTTTTTCGTAGTTATAATCGCTTTGAGCTGCAGTTGTCCCTTTCGCGTTCTACGGGGTGCGGCAGGCGGTGAGGGGGGGTTCCACTCACACTTATACAACTAGGGAAGGGACTCATAGACACAGTATTTTGAAAAATCCTAGTGATGTTCATAGAAAACGAGTTTAAACCAATACTTCTTACCAAAAAATAGAAGACTAATAGTATGTAACAATATCGATTTAAATGCAATTCAACTATAATATCAATCTTCATATGGCCCATTCTCGTTCAGTTAGACCTTCGGAGAACCTAATGTTGAGATGTCTAGTGCATAGCACTTGTTTTTCTGGTGATCTTTCATTGTCTTCTACACTGTTAAGTAGGTAATTTGTTAATAAATATTATATAAAATATGTAATTGTATTAAAATGTATTAATTTATCATCATAATCATTATTGGCCTTGTACGAGTAGATACATCTTTAAAAAAAAGATGGTTCAAGAGCATTATCGCAAGCTACGGCATTTGCGTTCATGGGTGAAGACTCAGTGAAATTTTCTAACACTTTGCCAGTAATATTTTAAATCTCTTTTAGTAAAAGTCGTACCTATTGTCATCTATTGGGTTCAGACTCCAAGCTGTCATTCAGAAAACCCCTAATAGAAAATCCAATTACACTTTTTGGCTGACTTGTGGATCAAACCCGGGTTCTCATGATCATATGATTGGCTCAAACACCACCTAAATGGTTTTCAAGTTTGTATGTTTGCTCACCCCTAACATAGTGATGTTAGGGGTGAGCAGTTGATAGTCATGTCGACCGCAAAAATTCGATCCGTTTGAACCGTTGATCGCTATCAACTACAAACTTTATTTTGTGTTTTTCATCATGAAATTAATGAGTGCATTAGGTTGAAGAAATTACTTTGAATTGCGTTTTATCGTAATTTCATGATGAAAAACACAAAATAATTAAGTATGTACGTATTACCTATACTCAAACGGATGGCAAAGGCGCAAAATGTATTTGCCGTTTTATACGTAAATGGTGTATTTTTCGCAGAGCGTTCAAAAATAAACGTCTTGCCCCTTTTGCTTTTACCCATTTTCAGAGCAAAATACTGAAAGAAATTCATACAAACAAGCCAAAACCGTAAGTACTAAAGCAAAAGAATCAATACGAATAAGGAAAGAAAATTTCACCCACGGGCGGGATTTGAACCACGCACCCTCCGCACCAAACCGCTTGAGCTACCGTGGAGGTACTAGTCGTTGGCGAAATTTTTCTATCCCTTCTACCTAACGCTCTAGGGGCGTGTGTTTATCTATAGGTGATGCATTTCGCAATCTACCCACCGACAAGTCTAATGTTACAATTATAATTCAAATCGAAGTTGATAAACACTTCCTTTTTGCTTAATATTTTAAATTTTTAGACAAAGCGGTCTACTCGCATGAAATACAATACGAATACAATAATAATTCTTTCCTTATTCGTATTGTATTTCATGCGAGTAGACCGCTTTGTCTAAAAATTTAAAATATTAAGCAAAAGAATCAAGTCCGTAATCAACAGCACAGCTCGAAAATTATTTAGGCGAACTATTATTAGGTAGATATTACAATGAAAGTTATATTTTCAGCAAACGTCTAGACTGACAGGATGAACTGAAAAAGTCAATACTTACCTTCGAAGATAATATACAAATTGATATGAATTTTAAGCGCTGGGCGACTGGTGTCATATAAACTATAAATATATATTATAGTACCTATTATTTTATTATATAATATCACAATAATATAAATACAGATAATGAAGAAAAAAGTTCCTAACAAAAAAATATCCGGGCAAAAATTACTCCTGGGACTGGATTCGAACTCGCATTCGTTGATCGATGACAGATTTTGTGAACGCTGTCTGAACACTGAAACCACTGGTCCATTTCATACTAGACGTAGCTGATGAATTTAAGCAATCATCTTTACGAGAATGTAAATAAAAACAAAAGTCTAAAATAATACCTACGATAAGTACCTACCTAATTTGAATACAAGCGTCACAAACTTTACTACTGACATGAATATGCGCGCGAAGTCGCAATAATAATCTTCTTACACACACATTCATAGCTCACACTTTCAGGAGCAGAGCGACGGCGATAGTTTTTACAAAAACCGAAATTTTAAATTCTTCGTCACTCAGGTTTCCCGTTAAGGCGTCGACCGTCACATATTTTTTTGTTGACACTTTGGCTTCTAGAATTGACCATATAGAAAAATCCATTGGGTTTAAGTCCGGGGAATATGGTGGCCATTGTTGCGAAGAAATGAAGCTCGGAACATTTTCTTGTAAAAAAATTTGGGTTTCACGTGCTTTGTGGGATGGTGCCGAGTCTTGTTGAAAGATCCAATGATTTCTACCAAATTGTTTACGTGCCCAAGGTAACAAAGCATCGTTTAAAATGTTTTTACGGTAGATCTGCCGGTTTATCTTTACACCCTGGTCAATGAAAACGAGAGGTGAGCGTCCCGTGGCAGTTACCGCAGCCCAAACCATCACAGATGCTGGTGCTTGCTTTCGCAAGGCAATTCGTTGGTCTAAATTGTCATTTGATTTACACTTTAACCATACGCGATCATTTTGTTTGTTCACATATTGCTGAACCGTAAAAATTTTTTCATCGGAAAATACCAAATTTTCAAGCATGCCACCAACGTGCAAGTGCTTTAAGTTCTTAGCTCTTTCTAGACGAGTTGCCTTTTGTGCAAGTTAGGTCTTGCACTTTTTGTAATTTGTAGGGCTTCAGTTGAAGTTTATTTTTCAATATGCGTCCTATGCTCCGGGCAGATACATTAAGACTTTTCGCCAATTTAACTGCGCTTTGTCGTGGATTTCGTTCAATTCTAGCCTTTACCTTTCGAACCATTTCTGATGATGTTGCTGTTGTTGGATGTCCACCTCCATGGCGTTTTTTGATGCTACCCGTATCATTGTAACGCGTGATGGTCCGATACACAAACATTTTGTTCAAATGTAAATGTCCTAGCTCATTAACGATGACTGACTGCGATTTTCCAGCCAAATACAAAGAAATGACACTGTTTCGTTTGACTTCCATCTGCAAAACTTTTTTTAACAACGACGAAAAATAATAAGCTTTTGTATGTTTATTAACAATACAATAGACTAAGGAATGTGAAAAAATGCCATACTGTAAACAGTTTAGTTGCTATGGCAACGTAAAGTTAGTAACACTTCGAGTGCCGAACCCTGTATTTACTACCTCGTATACAATAAAATACAACAAACCCCGAAATGTACAATAGTAATATTAGGTATACCTATGTTATTATTCTAGGGTTTAAGCTATATATATACCTTCTAATATATTTATAGGTAATATTAAAAGGATTATAGTCACAATATGAATAAGAAACCTTGACACACATTTACTTCTGCCATATGACAGTAATTAATAGGTATATAATGAGTAGGTACCGAGGCAAGTTATAAAATACAGTGATATCATGTCGATTCAACACTAAATAATTAATAATGTTTTACACAGCAGTTCTGATCGAAACTTCCTGCTTGCTGTCACTGTGTCGACCTTTCTATACCTATCACGATTTTGGAAAAATTATCTGATGATCATAGCGAATTATCTTATATATTAAAGGTTGCCTAGAAGAAATCGCTTATTAACGATAAGACCGTAGCTTGTATATTTTTAGTTATAGCTTATCGTGTATTTGTTATTTCTTAGTGATGTGTACAATAAAATTATTCTCACTTCCCTTGCTTAAAAGTCCGTCAATATTGCGTTTACCAGAACGGGGCTAAAATAACTTTTTAACCTCTGCGGGATAGAGTAAATTTATTTAAAAAATGTCACCAACGAGATTACATATTTTTGGTGTCGCACATATAGAATATTAGCCAAAATATTTTGATGAAATTAACAATTTTATTCTGTTACAATCGTAGTGTGTAGTAGAGTGTGCCGTGTATTAACGGCGTTAAAACCCATTGTTTTTATTTACTCCCTCAGAACTAAAGATCGGGAGTAAAAGTACCTCGTATACAATAGGCCTCATAAGCTCCTAATAATCTAATATTTAATATTAAATAATATCTAAATAAGTATAATCAGTAATAGGTATAGGTAATCTTACTAATATTATAATTCCCAAATGTCAGTACAATGTAAAAAAAATACATTTTTATCAGGTGAACAAAACGTTTGCGAGTTTTACCTAAAGCGCAATCTAACGCGGTTTTGGTTATATGGATGGATGGATGTTTGGTACTCTTTACGCCAAAACTACTGAACCGAATGAGCTGAAATTTGGTATGCAGGTAGCTTAGACCCTGAAAAAACACAGTCTACGCGAGTGAAACCGCGGGGCACAGCTAATGAAAAATGCTTAGGAACTCTATACACCCAAGCACCGACAGAAGCCGGCGCCAAAATTTCACAAGAATCATGTCGGCGACTTTCTCGGTGGCGTTGTGGTCGCAAGCACTACTGGCGATAATGAGGTCCCATTCGATTCCCACGTCGGGAAGAATGTTATTGGATTTTTCCATTAGGAATCTTCTCAATGACAGCCTGGAGTCTGAAATTGTGCAATGATAGACGGCAATAGGCTCGCCCCCTATAAAATACGATCTAAAAACAACGGGCAATGTGTGGTTGTAACTACTAAGGGACTGGGTACTGGGTACACCTCTGGCTACCCCTCCGGGCAAAAGGCGTGATGTTATACATATTACACAACCATAATACATGACAGCCTCATTGGCTCAGATGGTAGTAACTCTGCTTTCTGTGCCGCAGGGCCCGGGTTCGATTCCCGGCCAGGTCAAACATTTGTGTGCATGAACATGTCTGTTTGATCTGTGTCTAGGTGTTATAATATTATATAAGTATGTATATCAGTCATCTGGTTACCATAGTACAGGCTTCTAGCCTAATTTGGGACTAGATGACCGTGTGTGGAAGTTGTCCCATATTATTATTATATTTAATAAATCTGTTATATTTACAGAAACACGATACGTTACAGAATGACTATGATGTCGGCGTCGCAAGTTAAAATGGGTAAGTTTAATTATTAAATAAAACTGCCTTCATTATCGTTTAAATTATTCACTGGAATAATTAACAAGATTCTGAAAAGATTAATCAGGGCCGTCTTTACCAGGGGGTGCAAGGGGTGCGGTGCACCCGGGCGCGGAGCGCCCGGGGGCGCCTGTCGAGCGCTGAATTTTTGTATATTTCATTGAACTTAACGCTATTGCACAGTTTTATATACTTGTTACTTACGACAAATATGTAAGTGTCTAAGTCAATTGAGTGTAAGTTCATTTGAAATGGGCCCGCGGCGCGGCACCTGTGCGTCTGTCATGGGCGAGTAATTGCGCCCTTTGACATTGCCGCCCGGTCGCCCGCACTTGAAGCAAAATGATCTCTAAGTCAATAAAGTGTAAATTCATTTATTTGAAAGGGGAAAAAAATTACGTGTATTGTGTTTTCTTGGTAGACTAGGACCCCTTTCATACTGCAGTGTGTCGTCGGTCGCATGCTACGCTGCAGTGTAAACAAAACGAGGGCGCAGGCTGAGTCCCGCACCCCGGCGCAAAATAGACTTAAGACGGCCCTGAGATTAATAGGTTATTTGTTGAGTTTAGTATTGAACTACAAAATACTGAAAATAACATAGCAGGTACCTATTAATGACGATTCCACAAATTATAATGTTACTAGCTATGCCTCGCGGTTTTACCCGCATAGACATTGTTCCCGTGGAAATATATTGTTTGGACTTGAAGTTATTAATCAGATATTAAATATTAACAAATTACTTATTAAAAATTTGATTGTGTAAGCTAGCCAGCTACTTTGGAATGTAATTCGGCACAAATCTTTATATGTAATGATATACTTAGTATTAATTGCATTCTGTTGTTTGTGCTAATAAATAAATAAAAATTAATAAATATTGGAAAATTCCTACGTGTTATAACGGGACTACGGGACTAAGCTACCTACATACCTTTCAGCATAATCGGTTCAGTAGTTATGGCGTGAAAGAGTAAAAAACATCCATCCTCACGAAAACTTTCGCATTTATAATATTAGGTAGTAGGATTATAATAAATATTACCTACTGCAATGTATGTTATGTATTTATATTATGTTGACCACATTCTCTCCAAACAGAAAGAGGCACAACGACCAACAGCTATACCTATATATCCGGAGCATCTGCGACAAAGGGCAGTTCTACGGAAGAATGGTCCGGACGCGTCAATCTATGGGGTTTGATCCCTTTATGGCGAACGGCGTCTCCTCCCGATACCGTGCTCGCATTGAGACGCCCTAAGCCGGCTGACTGCTGGCCATTTAGGTATAGGTAGACCGCTTAATTGAGTCCTCGCATGCGGGGTAAAGGTACGTAGGACCGGAGAGCCCGTACCTCTCCCGGCCCCCGCTCACGTCTACCTCCGGACTCCCCACCGCTCCTGTACCCCGCAGGCGTAGACTCAATTAAGCGGTGCTATAGGTATTTAATTAAATTAGTCTTAATACCCTGACCAATAGAATTACATCACATACTTATAGGTAACTAGCTGTGCCCGCGTAGTCTTCGTTCCCGTGGGAATTTTGGGATAAAAAGTACCTACCCTATGTGTTATTCCAAGGTCTAAACTATCTACATATCGAATTTCAACTAAATCGGTTCAGTAGATTTGGCGTGAAAGAGAAACAAACATCCATCCATGCTTTCATCTAACCAAAATCGCGCTAGATGGCGCTGGAGTAGAGTTAGAACACGCTAGCGTTTTGTATACCTGTTACAAACGCAACTATTTTACAGTGTACCTCAGAATACTAAAGGGACAGAAGAGACACTCCTCAAAATCATTCAAATAAATAGACTCTAGCTCCGACGCAATAAAGTGCAATTTAGGTGGCATAGCGCCTAACTAAATTTATCATTATATTAATCTACAAGCTGCTTCTCTCTTACTATCGTCGACTACTACATAGCCCATCTGAATCCAGTGCTGGAGCATCAGGTCAAGGTTACCGATTCGTTGCAATATTGACCACACAAGTCCCAGGGGGTAGAACGAGACTGCAGATATTATGTACTGCTTGGACGCCAGACGCGAAAGATACAAAAACGGGGCAAACAATTGATCTCCGTGTCAGGCCTACAGTGGTTTGTAGGCACCTGTATCTTCTACTACTTATAGACTCTCCCCTCTTACGTCCTTTAATAATCTACGAAACACTATCTTTCGTAACATCTTCAGAGGCTCTACTGGTGCACTCCACATCAAGCTGCCAACATTCCAACTAGTACACAGCATCAGCATTGAACACGTCAGACCGGACACTGCTAGAAGCGCGCCCAAACAATTTATTGCTTACGTAAGTATTTCAAATAGCTAATGCGCCTAGTATCTACTGCCTCGGTGGCGTTAGTGGTAGCATGCGCTAATCGATCATGAGGTTCTGGGTTCGATCCCCAGGTCAGGCAAAAAGTTTAAGTTATTGGATCTTTCCGTTAGGAATTTTCTCAATGACCGCCTGGAGTCTGGAACTGTGCCTGGTAGACGGCAATAGGCTCGCCCCCTATAAAATGGGACAAAAACATAACTGGCGAAGGGTGTTACCTACTATGGGACCGTGACTTGGATACATCTGTCTACCCCTTTGGAAAAAGTATAGTTCTGTTATGTCAAACGCCTAGAAAAGTCGGTCGCCCTGGCTACTTGTAGCTTCATACCTATAATAGTAGTGTCCCAGCCCTGCTGGTACCTGAAACTTTTACTTGTACAGTTGAGGTAACCCTAGCGTGTATGGCTAGCTTAATTGTAGATTAGACAACTCAATCTACTTTCGACCTTTGGGAGGGTATGCAGATGCAAAGCCGATCGCCCTTTGTCGTTTGTCATTCGATACAATTTTTGCGCATGACATGACATTAACTATAACCTGTTTTAAGTCTGAACTTAAAATCCAATAAAAATTTAACGATCTCTGCCTTAAAAACATGCTTCGCACCTGTACTCGAGCATGGGATATACTGAAAACCAGCGCTTCGCAGGGACATCACAAAGCTGAGCATATCCCAATAGCTAGTAATGTTTTTTTATTTATTTGTCTTTGGTTGGTCTTTGGTATAAATGAATCTGTATTTTTGTATACCTGTTTTTTTGTAATTTGTATTTTCTGTATGTAATCTCTTGTATTTAGTTTCTTGTATGTATATTGGCAATATTTCTTTATCTGCATTCATGAATTTTAACAACACCGAAAACTCCCATCCTAAAAGAAGTCTTTCAGGATGAGTTTTCCGTGTTTCTAAGCAATCTGTGACTGCATGCAAGCAATAATGTGGAAGTCATACCGAGGCATACTGTCCTCGGTATGACTTCCACACTATTAACATTATTAAATCAGTCGCGGTTCATGCAGTCGACCGCAGAATTAATTATAAACATATTTTCTATTTAACGCTATTTCTAGGGCTTCCTAACAAACGGCACACATGTGAAATTAGTACACAATGAATACCGCAGTCACGGACCAGCCAAACAATACTACAGTATCAATTTAGATGCGCCCATGACTGGTGTGATACTCCACGTTTTGACTAACCAAGGGAATGCAAAATATACTTGCATTTATAGAGTGCATTTGTATGGAAAGTGATATTTAGATGAAAATTGTAGTGTTTTGATTGGATTATCTTTTTGAATTAAAAATGGATAATTTAGTTGCCTCATTTTGCAATTTTTAATTCCCAAACCTCGTTCACTCACAATCACAATTAATTATACGTTAGTAGAACCAGATGATCCAAGCGACAATTTATTTATTTGTTGAGAAAACGAGGACATTGTGTTATGTGGACATGTCGTCTACCTTGTTTTCTCATTTCTACTATTATAGTACCAGTTAATATAATTGATTTGCAATATATAAATTTGTTCACAAGATTTCTTTTCACAGTGCGCGCAACTGTAAGTATATTGTTTACAGATTTTAGATTTTATTCACAGTGATTAAAATTCGTAGTGCACGCATATATATAGCGTGGCGTAGCCTAAATTTTGATGGCTCAAGAATTAATTGATCTGTTAAAACCACCTTGATTACGTTATCCCACGAATCTGCAAGTGGGCCTAAGGAGGGTAAAGTAGACAATAAAAGAGCAGGTAGATTGTACGAGTTATATTAACCAGACGACGTATGGTGTAGCGATGTTTACGCGCCGCTCCAGTCTTGAGCGGACCCTCCCCACGACGGGGCGGGCGCGGCGGGCGCCGGCGCGGCCGCAGCCGGGGCCGCTGCTGTTGGCTCCCACTCATCTTGAACCTGACAATTATAAAGAAATACATTTATAAATATTATGTCTATGCCTTATAGGCTGCCTCGGTAGCGTATTGGTTCGCAAGGGCTACTTAATGCTAATCCTCAGATCAGACAAAAAGTGTTATAGTTTTTCATTAGGAATTTTCTTAATGACAGCTTTGAGTTTGGAACTGTGCCTGGTAGATGGCAATAGGCTCACCCCCTATTACATGAGACTAAAAAAATTACTAAGTGTGAATGTATGGAACTAAGTCCTGGGTGCAGCACTATCACCCCTTTGGGAAGAAAGGGTGACATTATGTTAGGTAAACTCATATTATTAGACTGTGTACCAGAGGTGGTTGGTCAACCGGACCATCAACCCTATGATAAGGTGTAGCATTTATACAGCAGCAGTTAGAGTAAGAGCAAATGTTACCTGAGCAGCCCAATCTTCTTGCGCGGGCGCAGCGCCAAAGGCCGCGGGGGCGGGCGCGGGCGCGGCGTCCTCCGCCCACGAGGCGACGGGCTCCACTGCCGTGTCGTAAAGGTCTTCGTGCACTGGTGGTGGTACCTCGGCCTTAGGTGCTACCACAGCCTGGAATAACATTTGTTTTATTAAATTTACAAAAATATTTTATCCATGGGGTTACCGGCTTCAGAATAGTAGCCCTCCCTCTCTTCTCATGGTCGCCGTAAGAAATGGCTAAGGGTTTCAGATCCAGAGAGCAAGCGGCAAGCAGTATCACCCTCTGCATAAAACCATCAAACTGCACTCTCCAACCCGCCTGCCAAGCAGGGTGTCCCAGCAGCCGACTTCAATGGCTAAGATGATGATGATGATGATGATAATAAGAATGAGATACACATTATTTTATCAATGATATATCTGATATAGCATAATATTTGATATCAGATGCTAATAATTTACAAAACAATATTGGCCAGTCAACTTAGCATGTATGCAGTGGTTTAATAAGACATTTTTTGACACATTTATGTGTAGTACACGACACGCGCGCTAAGAACGCATTCTGTTTGGTGAAGCAAAGGTTATGATGCTCATAATTTTCAATATTTCCTTGAACACTTCAGCAAATTAATAGCATATGGAAACAAAGTTAATGCATACCTGTTCCTTGGCCTGCTGTTCTTCCTTCTCGCTCTCTTCAGGGTCTCTGTAGAAGAAGAGATCTACAACGACGTCCCAGCGTTGGTCACGCGCGAGTACGCCTCGAAGACGTAACACTTCGCGCGCAAGCAACCACCACATCAGACCAATGGAATGGGATGACTGGAAAAATAATATTCTATCTTTAACTTGGAATTACTAGTTAGCGTTTCCAACAATTTGATTATCTCATAGTGGTACTAGACAGACTCTAATCTGCACACATGCAAGTAGTAAATGTAACTAAACACCAAATCTCTGCGGTAAATCAGAAATAGGCACCACAGGGAGTAACTTTGGCGCTATAAGTTCATCAGAAGCTATAATGGTTTGATATTTCATATTTTAATAGACTAAGCAGTCAATTTGCATGTAATACAATATGAAAATGGAAAGACAAATTTCGCCTGCAAGCATTTGTGGATAGAATGTGAAATGCATCACCTATAGATAACACACACATCCCTATAGGCGGTAGTAGGTGGGATAGAAAAATTTCGCCAATGACTAGTACTTACACAGTAGCTCAATTGGTTGAATACCCACCACACAGATTGATGTGGAAGGTGCTAGTTCAAGTCCCGCTTGTGGGTAATTTTTTTACTCGATCAGTGTAATTGGGTAAATTTATTTAGTAAAACAGGGTAAATTACAATTATAGCATACCTTGGTGTTGCATGGTATAGCAATATCGACAAAACGCAGAGGCGAGTCAGTATTGCAGAAAGCAATAACCGGGATGTTGACATAGGAAGCCTCAGTGATGGGCTGGTGGTCCTGTGCAGGGTCCAGCACAATCAGGAGTCTGGGCTCACGGAAAGCAGCTTGTATCTGTAAAAAAAATTAAGATAACAGATATAGAAGACTTTTTGGCTTTCTGCAGTTTTGTAAGGAGAAGTAGATCTATCAGAATATCTTTTAATCATGTCTGCTTATGCAGTCAGTGGTTCCTTAGTATGTTTGTCATCATAATAAAACATTTAAATTGCAGTATTGATAATTAAATTCAGAGCTAGTTTTTTTATTCCTAAAATTCTTCTTGCAGCCGAGTGCAGCCAAACACGTCTTGCACATTATGGGATGGGTGAACTACATTGGCACCAAATTTCCATACTTGTTGGAAACTTAGTATCACTGGAACAATACTTAATGAACTCTCAGAAGTTAGCTGTTAAGGTAGTACTTGCTACACCTTGCTATGCAAATGTACAGCCATATAATTAAGAAGTTTAAGGTATTATTAAAGAGACTCACCTGGTTAGTGAAGGCACCGGGTGTGAAACGTCCAGCAATGGGTGTAGCACCGGTGTGAGCAGCGAACTTAAGTACAGCGCGCTGTCCAAAGGGACGAGATGAGATGACGAACACATCGGCCGGGTTCTCAATAGCGACCACTGCACGCGCAGCCAACACTAGCTTCTCCCACGTACGACGCAGATTAATCACGTGTGTACCATCAGCTCGACGTTTGTATACATACGTCTCCATCTAAACGTAAAAATACCGTGTTAAAACTGAGCTTGCGTAACTGAATCTGCAGTTTAAGGGTGAAAGTCAGTTGGGAAAATCATTCTTCACAATAATCAGACAAATTATATGGAACGGATTGTTTATCATCATAAATTAATACGTGTAAATTGTAAACAACATTTAGAGGTTATGTTCAAGACTTGCCTGGAAATGGACATTCTCAGACCCAAGGTGGGTTGTCGCCGCCAACATCTTGGTGACATCTTCCTCGTTGAGGGCGAGCACATCTAATCCTCCCGACATCGTTGCGTTTATTAGAGTTACGACTAAACCTGAAACATACCGGATAACTTCAGCCGATGTTACAGAACCACTCACCCCATGACTAAAATGATGAAGGAATATGGAAAATAGTTGTAACACATTATGGTATATAAAATAAGCACGGATTTATAACAGCTGATTATGGTAATAAATAAAGATTTAAAAAATCTTACGCGTATAATGCCACTGGGAGCGCGATCGGACATGGAAAGATATGTCATTCAATAGTCAAAAATCAACTGACAACTATCAAAAACAACTGTCAAATGTCAAACTCATCAAGTTAAATGTCACTTATTTTTTCTGCCTAAATAAACGTACACGTTTAGTGTATTTGCTAAAAGCTAAAGTAGACTGTATTCAAGCCCTATCACCTCAGAGTAAGGATACCAAAGAGAACCAGTCGTGCAAAAATCTGTTCCAAGCCGCGAGTCTGGTACTAAATCAATATTTTACCAGACTATGTGGTCAGTTGCATGGCAACCGTAGGCCGACCGCGTGATGCCAGCGTTAGGTAAAAAGCTAACCGAATAACAACAGATACGTGCGTGAAAGCGATAGCTTTTCATAATTTAGGCATGTATTTACAATAATTTTAGGAATTTATGTATCCACATTGCGTGTTTCTATTTTATTTTAATTTTTTTAACTCAATAAAATGGCCAACAGCGCTTTGTTCGAATGAAAAACTATGAAGTCGATTATATTTTAAATATTTTTGCATAATATTATCCGAACTTAAATATTATTTTTTTTACATATATATTAAGGTTTGGCATTCATTACCTGGTGAAATGAAAACATTTTAAACATTGAATTATATATTTGTTTATTTTATCTCAATTACGTATTGTGCATTATGATGTTATACTTTTTGTTTTTAAGCATAGTCCTCGTTAATTTTACATTTATGATAACATTTTAATATTTTTGTGACTTTCGACTATTTATAAAGAGTATAAAAGTAATCATATCACGTAACAATTTAAAATAATATCGTCAAAGGCCCTTTCTACGTGCTAGAATCAGGCCCACGAACCTGTACTCACTATTAAACCCAGATTCTATCATGTATCTTAATTATCTTCACAAACATAAATACATTTTATTTTAAAAAAAATTTGACCTTTTTCAATTTTAATTCTTGTAATATATATTTATAAAAGTTAAAAATTATTAGTGTGATTAACTTATTTAAAAAAATTATATATTTAAATCACTAAATATTTTAGTGCATATAAGTCTACTCCAATGCTCCTATGTTCGCCCGCGTCGCTTAGTGTCAAATTTAACATTGAACTTCATAGGGTGAAAAATCGCTCAATCCAAATTAGGCTTTAAAACAATCATGTAAATAGAGTTTAAATTCAATTAATAGAAATTCAGTAGATGTCAAAGCGCGTAATTGTCAGTGATGGACACCTTTTTGTGAAGCTTGTTCAGGGATTGTTCGTCTGTAGAAGGAAGCGATTCAACGTCATTGCCTATCACACGTACCGAGAAGGCAAAATAATACCGGAGCATGAACGAGTAGGCATAATCTATTTTTTAAATATGACCTCTAGTCAGTTTGAATTGTTTTGTTAGACAGTGGTTCTAAACCACTGTCTAACAAAACAATTCAACTTCTGCACTTCGATTCTCTATAGGCTGACATGTCGGCCTGTGGATTTTAGGAGTGTTCTTTGGCATCATTGATTTAAAGAAAGGGGGAGATAGGGTACGTTCTCCCAGCGCTTACTCAACAATGGTAAGTACAATTTGCTCAGTGTGAAGTTTGCACAGTGACATATTATAATGAACAACAAAGATCGAAAGACGTACCTTCGTACCTAAGACCAAAGTGACCGAGACAACAATATTATTTGCTTTATTGAAAAAAGACTAACTTTTTTCAATAAAGTCTGATATTACAGTTAAAAAAATTTAATAATTAATTAGGAAATAATGTATTATAGGTGGGTGTATATATGTTTTATTTTCATACGAATTTTGGATCTATGTATTGAAAATTCATGGTGATTTAAAATTCATAAAACTTGCCACTGGCAAATGACTAAACATGTAAATCTATGAAAAAGAGAAAAAAATCATTAGCAGAGTTGTTACACAGATTACTTAATAGTTACTACGTATGTTACGAGTAGTGAGTACGCGAAGAGTGGACGTTTTTTACCTGCCGAGTGCACAAGCGAATACGTGCCGGAAAACGTGGGGCTAGTCCACAGAACAGAGAGGAAAGTCGCTTGCCCGCGCTGTGATTGACTCGTCTCTTTTTTTATGCCATAGGTGGCAAACAAGCAGACGGGCCGCCTGATGTGTGACCTGTGGTTACACTTCACTAGACGAGTACCGAGTAACTTCGCCAAGTAGGTACTCGTCAATGTGTTCACACGAACTGAGCACCCTGTCTCAACAATACTCACAATTATATACTCAGCACTTGTGATCAAGGTTTTATTTCACCAACATTGCGGCACACGAACTGTGAGCCAAGCAGCAAACGCTAATTACCGTCAGGGTAAATATGTTCTGTGTCCATAGTTATCAAGCCTCCTGTCTTGTTTTGCTGCACAAGAGTAATGGACGCTACACACTCGCGAGCGAAGCGTGACCTACGAGTGTGGAGACAGTTTGCAGTTTTACGCTGCGATCGTCGTCGATCGTCGTCCGCTATTCTCGCGTGTGTCTGGAGAGCCCGTAAAGCGGTTCGAGTCATATCACGAGTCATGCTGCTCGTGTAAATCTAGCATAATTCTAAGGTTCTATATTCAGAAATCAAAGATATCCAATTTCCAATCTGTGGTCAGTGGTAAAAGTAAAAAGACTGTGTCTGTGGTCTATGACTGGCTGCTGAAGTGATGTGTGTCCTGTGATCGTTTTTTTTTTTCGGGAATTTGCATCAAAAAATTATAGTTTTATTTAATTATACGCGACAATACATACATTATGATTACATTAGATCCCTGACTCGAAGCTCTGTGTGTATAAATCTTATACTTTGTGAGTTATTTTGGAATTCGGTGACATTCCTGTGAAGTGCCTAATTTGATCATGGAGGCTATAGCAAAACACGATTTTACTGCAACTGCTGACGATGAGCTAAGTTTTAAGAAGAATCAGGTGCTGAAGGTATGTTTTGGGGTCTCATTTCAGTCAAAAATGAAATCTGTATTATATAGTGACAGATTTTTCTAGAAATTTTATTATTGCAGATACTAAACATGGAGGACGATATGAATTGGTACAGAGCTGAATTAGATGGCAAAGAAGGACTTATACCTAGTAACTATATTCAAATGAAAAGCCACAGGTGAGCCACCCTGTTTACAGACTATGTTTAGAACCAGTTGATAAACACATAAATCTCAACAGTGGAATGAACTTGTTTAAATTATTCTTGTATCTGTTGAGAAAAGATCCTTTTTTACCAGAAGAGCAACCTGAATATAGTAATAATGTTACTTGACGGGATAAATATTGTATTTTAAGTGATAGGTGTTCCGACTTCTGGGTCATACAAGGCACCTATTTCAAAAGCGTAGCTCTGTTGCTCAGATAGTTTTGCTCTCTAGAGTAACCTGGGAACTAGTGTTATATACATTGTTATCTTGGGTTTTATATTATGGCATGGTTACAATTCACACAAAACCATTTGAGAACTTTATTGGTAAACCACAGTTGAAAATAGTACCATATCAATCATCATCATCTCAGCTGGAGGAAAGCCACTGCTGAACACAGGCTGCCCATCCATTTCCATCTAGTCTGGTTGTAAGCCTACTTTTTATCCCAATATTCCCACGGGAACAAATACTATGCGGGTGAAACTGCGGGACATAGATAATAATCCCCTGGTCAAACTGCCTACAAAATATACTTTCTTACCATTTCTTGCCAAAATATACTTACGAGTTTGCACTTGGTGGTTCACTAGCGGGACTGCAGTACATCAAGTCCTGGGTTCGATCCTCAGGTCAGGCATCATGTTATCGGATTTTTTCTTTATGAATTTTTTCAATGACAGCCTGGAGTCTGGAATGTGCCTGGAAGGTAGGCATTAGGCTCCCCTTTTGCCTACCTATCCTTTATTTCATGGGATCTGAAGACATAACTGGGAAAGTGTGGATGTACCCATGGGATGCAGTATCTACTATGGGACTGGGTACACCTCTGCCTACCCCTTTGGGAAAAAGGTGTGATGTTATGTTAGTGTTAGCATAAAGTAGAGTAGGAAGAGTAAAATCTATTCAAACATGTAATTTCATGTATTGACAGAAAAGATGTCCTCTAATACCATGACTTACAGCATTAGTATTACATTGCATATTGATTTCAGTTGGTACTATGGAAGAATCACAAGAGCCGATGCAGAGAAATTGTTAATGAATAAACCAGAAGGTGGATTTCTTATAAGGATCAGTGAATCAAGCCCGGGTGATTTTTCCCTATCTGTCAAGTAAGTCTTTTTTTATTTGTACTCAGCATCAGTCCACACAACATTAGTTCAAGAGTCTGTATGAGATTTGTATGTCGTGTCGTTTTTTCTGTTGGGATACTTCTCCAGTACCAATCCAGTCGCCTCTCATTCTTTGTCCACAAATCTTGCTGCTAGTCCTAGTATTTTGTATGTAGTTGTTCATTAGTGCTAGTATGTTATGACATTTCAGCCAAGAGAATGTGAGACTGTCTGTAAGAGAGACAAGTAACTAAAGTCCAAATGCTTGCAGCTCAGTTCATAATTTTACTTGTGCAGTATGATAACTGGCAGAAGGAGCGGAGTGGAAATTTTAAACAATATATTCCTACTAAAGATCAGCACAGATAGAACGCAGGAATACGACGAGGGAAGGCGCCCTGACTATGCAAGCTATCTGTGTGTTGTCCACACAAATACAATGCCATAAATAAAAAAATTGACTTGTGCCCACGTTCCGTTTGTGTTGATCTTGAAAGAAGACATCATTGCTATATTATACCGTGCAGTTACGTGGCAAGAGCTTCAACAGCTTTTTTTCTGGTATGAAATACATACTAGGCAAAGCACACTATACCCAAATTAGAATATTACTAGATGTACCTCGCGAAAAGTACCCTATGTCTTATTCCAAGGTCTAAGCTATCTATGTACCAAATTTCACCACTATCAGTTCAGATGTTTTAGTGTGACGAGTCTCACTCACACACACACATACAAACTACAAGCCATATTATTAAATTTTTAAAAATTTAAACCATATTATAATTAGGTTATGTATTTGAGATAAGTACTTTATTATGTATGTGTGTTTATATTCATCTTCAAATTTTGTTGTTTATACTGCACACTCACACATAAAATGAGTATGCTGTAATATTGGCTCAGAGTAAGGATACAAAGCGATTCAACGTCATTGAATATTGGCAAATATTTCCTACTCTGAAAGCCCTTTAATAGTTTAGTAATATATCTACTTGTGAGAATTTATATGGATAGCAGAAACACATATTTCGAAACAATTGCCTGCCATGACGATGGCATTGCGATATTCCTTACTTAGCATAGTATCTAACATATATGGTATCTTTCCGAACGCACAGTAGACTCAGTACTGTTTATCTTCATTGACGTACAAAAGTGTCAGATTATGACCTATTTGAATAAAGCTAGTTTGAGTTTCATAAGTATTGTTCATGAATACGTGTGTTAGTGTCTGCTATCCATATAAATTCCCACAAATGGATATTACCAAACTACTAAATGGAGTAGGAAATATTGACCCAATATAACATATACAATGTCAATAGATAACATCACTTACATATTGATATATTTTACTCTGAACTTGTTATCACTACTCCGTACTCACCATTTTCCAGTTATGCGTGTAATCTATTCTAATAGTTTGCATAGAAGATCTGTTGACACTTTGTGAGTACCTAATATGGTTGATTCACAACTTTATCGGGCGCGGGACAGCTGTCAGATGCAAATAAACGCGCCCGACCCGCGAACTCTGTAGTGTGCTGTCTTCCATACGAATACAAGGAATTTTATGATATGTAACAACATCACACACGGTCTTCTGGTCCCAAACTAGGCAGAGCCTGTACTCATACTATGGTAACCAGAAGACTTAATCCCGCAACTACTGGACCAATCGTGCTGAAATTCGGTATGTAGCTATCTACATATACCGAAATTCAGGGAGTAAACTATCTATATATCCCGTGAAAATATCGGGATAAAGTACCCTGTGTGTTATTCCAGGGTCTAAACTATCTAGGAACGTTGTGTGTATCTATGATAGCTGTCTAGGATAGCCTCGCGGTAGACATCGCATAGACATCGTTCCGCGTCATCGTCTACGCGGGTCAAACCGCGGGGCATAGCTAGTACTTTATATACGCTTAGAACACCCTGACAGATCAAACTGATACATATATCATACGTACGTATGTTTGACCTGCTCGGGGATCGAACCCGGGACCTGAAACACGACTTCCTACTGAACCAAAGGGCCGGGAATGCAACTTGATCCGTCCCGATCCCGACCAGCGCCCGCGTTGACGTGTGAAATAACCTTTAGATTCCTAATAGTATTCTACCAATAAGTATCAATAATAATTCGTCTTAGTCATAATTCACATATTACCTGAAAGCACGATTACACATTATCATACACATTATCAGTTATTGGTATGGATATAGAGTGAATATACACATTTTCCTCGTTCATTCTGTGTCAAAAAAAGTCAATTTATTTCGGACGCAGTATCATGTCGTACCCGATCAACAAATAGGTCAAAGAAACTATGTTTTTATTACGTTTGAACATCCTACAGATGACTGCAATAATAGGGCAAACTGTTAAAACCTTAATAAATAATACGAGTATGTATGTATAATATGTATACTTTATGTCCTTACTATTATTTATACTGTGCCCTAACGTCTTTATACAGTTATAACAATGAGAAAATATTATGATATCCTACTAACATTATAAATGCGAAAGTTTGTAAGGATAGATGGATGGATGTTTGTTACTCTTTCACGGCAAAACTACTGAACCGATTGGGCTAAAATTCGGCATGTAAATAGTTTAGACCCTGGAATAGCACGTAAGCTACTTTTTATCCCGATATTCCCACGGGAACGAAGACTACGCAGGTGAAACGGCGAGGCTCAGCTAGTATACTGTAAGTCATTGATTTTGGTATGTTATTTCCTTATGGCAATGTACAAAAAGCCGATCATTACGTTTACCATTCATTTCAACAAAATGAAAACAGTTCCATTACAGTTTAAATTGGTAGATAATAAAAAAATGAGTTTTGCGGCTTCGACCGTGACTCATGCGTTGCAGGAGATCCGAGAACGTTTCGTTTAGTTTCTCTACGTGCTGTAGTCAGATAAATCGCATCCCAAATTAACATTATTGGAGGCTAATGAGCTAATTACAACCGGTTTTCTCATTACCCATGGAGATGTCGAAAGGCAAATTACAGATGTGCCTTTCTTTATTTAGTCAATCGTCTAATAAGAACCTGTTGCTGACAAATAGACCGTGTGCCTATGATTCATGCACATTTCAAACTGGTTTGGGAGACATGTAGGCCTCGTATTTGGCTGATTCATTATAATATCTAACATTAACATAAGCAATCACCATTTTAAGATTAATGAATTTACTATTTTAACGGGTTTCCCAATGCATGTATAAAACCGGGTAATGTAAGGAACCTACTATGACTGGTCTAATATTCCGTGATTTCCCTCATCTTCTCTTCTCCGGTGAAAAGGGCAGAGTGGCCGCAGAGAAATCACTTGCCACACGATACTTAACAGCCGTAAAGCAGATCCAGGCGCCTGGCTACAGCCAGGCTAGTTGCTAATAGGGAAAATACTTTAACATCTAATATCTCAGTACTATGATGAATGTACTTTATAGCATAATTTCGTATAACTTTGTAATTATATTCTTTATGGAAAATTGCGATTGTAATAGGTATAGGTAGGATTGTAGTGGTAGGCCTCTTTTGCAGGGGGCCGCCTGGGGAAGTACCACACCTTTGCCAGTTATTCATCCGCCAAGCAGTAATGTGCAATCATTACTGTGTTCCGGTATAAAGGGCAATGTTACCAGAGAAATTACTGGGCATGATGAGATTCAACAACTCATATCTCAGGGTGGTGACAGGCGCAGTGCAGTACCGCGCAGAATTTTGAATTTTAAAACGATGGGTGGTACTGTGTCTGATATGGGCAATCGTGATGCTTACCATCAGGCAACTGATTAGCTCGTCTTGTCACTCACTATCATAAAAAAAAAGGTCAGTGTAAATTTCTATCAACAACGTGACCTAAGTCTATAACGTTATAATATTATGTTACTCATATTATATAAAATTAAAAATAATTTACACATCAGTTTTAATTACTCAGATTCGGCATAACCAGTGACTGTGCACCCAAAAGTATGAATAATGTTCAAAAACCTATCGTGGAAACATTATATATTCCTCTGACCCTAGTGTAAACCACAAGCGATAATTTGTAGGATAATAAAATATAAAAAGCCAATAAACTTGAGCTCATAATCCATCGTAGACGAAATGATATGGAGGGCGCAGCAAATTAAGTGGAACAAATATTGACAGTCCAAACGCTATCCGCTAATGGCACCGAGCGACTGTTCCATAGCTATAATCCTGTTATATTTTTGCTTTGTGTAAGGAAAAACAATAGGTCTGGCCTGAATACTGATTGATGATATGAACGCTTCAGACATTATATTTGACCTTTTTAATCTGTTTAAATCAATTTTACAGTAGGAGGGTTTCGTGAAATGAATCACTTTAGTTAGAAGGGGAGAATCGCCAGAAATATTTCAGGAACATTAATATATTATGTCGTATTAGTCATCACAAGACGTAAGACGTAAGTCTTAGGAAGCCAATTGCAGTTCCACGTTGCATAGGACTTCGAAAGTCCTAGGTCCTGTTATTGTAATTGGATGATGTGTCTAAACATTTTGCGAGTCTTATTCAATATAAGGCTGACCGCAAACGGGCTATCGACCATAGCCACCGATAGCCATCATCATCATCATCATTTCAGCCGTTGGTAATCCACTATTGAATATAGGCCTCCCTCATAAAGGGGCGAGGGGGGGGGGGGGGTTTGCCAATACTCGACACGCTTGGCAGGTGGGTTGTCGAGCGCAGTTCGATGGTTTTTTGCAGGGGACGCTGCTGCCCGTCCTCTGGATCTGTTAACCGGCTCTTACGGCAACCACGGGTAGAGAGGGTGGAGCGCTATTCTAAAGCCGGTAACTCCACGGTAGGTAGATACCCATAGCCAGCCTCATACTAATTACATTCCCGCCACCCGTGTGCTGCGAGTCCCTATAAAACGAAATAAAAAGCAAGTTAAAGTTAACGGTGGCATGCGACTCGCGACACCCATCGGTGGCAATGGTAAACTAAATTAATAGTAGGTACATGAAAAATAGACGTAATTGTTATTCCACCAATCCCCAGATGTCCAGATGGCGTGCAACACTTCAAAGTATTAAGAGATGCGTCGAGCAAGTTCTTCCTTTGGGTGGTGAAATTCAACTCGCTGAACGAACTGGTTGATTATCACCGCACAGCGTCCGTCAGCCGCTTGCAAGACGTCAAACTGAGGGATGTGGTCACAGAAGAAGTGAGTACCGTAAGCATTCCCTTTGTACCTTTTGTAGTTTAAGCACGGCCTTTTTCTTCAAAATTTCATCAGTTTATACCCGAATTGTTGATTTGAGCCCAAAACTACTAAAAAACAAAAATAATATGAAATCAAATAGCGTTGAAGAAGAAAATAATATTGTTATGTTTAATATAATCTTATTAATACATACCTAATACCGAATACCTATATTGATTTTCGGCATTGTTGTAATCACTATTTCTTACATTCTTATCAGTATACTCGAGCATTGTAATTGGGGAAATTCATTCTGTTAGAGTATAAATTGAAAATATTTATTTGTTTTATCAACTTTGAGAGCAAACTGTAATGGTACTGTTTTTTTTTGTAAAGGGGAAAATGCAATTATTGTTTTTATTCGTGATTTAAAGATGTCAGCCTCGAACCCTGGAGCTTTGTATAGATACAATAAACACAATAATTCTTTGCTTACTCTTTAAAAATCCCCATTACGTCAAAAGTTTTAAAATTATAAATCTCGAACGAGGTGTGAGAATAAATCAGTCTGTTTTCTGAATTGAAAAATGTCCGATATAGTTTGTAGAGAAGTCTACGTTCATTTGTAATTCCATCACGTTCAATTTCCATTAGCTGGAGCGAGCAAATAGATGCCCGAGATACATTATGAAAACCACAGCCCAGCGAAACAGTGCGGAAGTTTTGTGGAAGCCGCGAATTATGACATACATACTGCATTATACTATTTTACATGTGTACTGTGGACAATCGATATCGACCCAAACTAGCTTTTGCCCGCGACTTAGCGTGGAATCTAAGAAAGAAATGTCTGTTCACTTCACAAGGTTTTAATTTATTATACTGAATTCAAATCTTTTATAAAAAAATGTCCGGAGTAACTTTTTATAACATCAGCTACACATTTTACATCTTTATCGTCTAAACATGGTTTTAAAACGGAACAGTAAAGCTGGGTCCAGACTGCACGCGACAAACCCTCGAAGATTGAAGCGCGCGGCAGCCGCGTTGAGCAAAGTAGACGGGATCGCTGCTCTCGGCAGTTCTAACAGTTCTACTTTCATCAATCACATTCTTCATACATCCTCTTCACGTTTCACTTCACGTTTTAGTTAGAAAGAAAGTGAAAGAAAAGCTAGTTTCGATACTGAATACAGAAGAATAGTTGATTTAGACCGCACCGCGGTGTCTGGGTAAATAGTTCGGCCGCTGTGACCCTGATTAACTAACCAAAATAACTCGGTCAATGTGTGCTCCTATAATCTTCAGTTGCAAACGTTGCCTTCGCTATTTACATTGCGGGTGCATTTGTTAGAGTTTACGTAGAGATAGTGTGACCTGTGCTCGTTATGACAACTTTCGTTATCATAATAAAAAATATTTATTGAAATGAATAAGTATGACAATGTAGGTAGACAGGTATACACTAAAATGTAGGTAGGATATTACAGCGGGAATTGAACCCTCACCTTCCACACCAAACCGCGTGGTGGCCACACTACCAATTGCGATACCGTGGAAGTACAAATGATCGGCGAAATCCATAAAAATATAAAATATAGTACATTAATTATATTCTTACTTAAAAATATAAGAATTAATTACTGTAAGTGATTTTATCTTTACGTATTCATACCTATTATATTAATTTGGGTATGATATAATTATTAATCTTCATTATAAGGTCTTTGCGATAAAGGTTTTAATAATGGCAACATTATAATGTTCGCAATCGCTACTGCCGCTCATGAGGTCCCGGGTTTGATCCCCAAGGCAAGCAAACAGTGTTATTGGATTTTTTCATTAGGAGTTTTTTCATTGAGAGTCTGGAACTGGCGGAATGTAAGTGTACCTATTATGGGACTGAGTTCTGGGCACATCTCTGCCTACCCTTTCGGGAAAAGGCGTGATATTACATTATAATATTATGTTACACGAGTCGGTTTAATAATAACAATAATTTTCACATCTTACTAATAATAGGTTTAAAGAACTTTATTTCTCATAAGAACACGAGTTCACTTATAATGAGATATAAATCTAATAATTAAGGTAATAATATGTATTTTTTATTTTTTTATGTTAAAGCTTTGATTCTATTTTTAATATTCTATTTTTTTTTCATTATTGTACTTAGTTTTAATGTTCCTAGCATAATATTATTTTTAGAATTTATTACTCATAGATGTCAATTATTGTAATTGGTTCCGGCCGTTATAATTGAAAAAAAAAAATTTATTATAATTCTCAAATTTCAGTACAATGTATAAAACTTACTTTTTAACAGCTGAACAAAACGCTTGCGAGTTCTAACTCACCTTCAACGCCATCTAGCGCGGTCTTGGTTAGCTTAACGGATGGATGTTTGTTACTCTTTCACGCCAAAACTACTGAAGAGATTGAGCTGAAATTTGGTATGCAGGTAGCTTAGACCCTGGAATAACACATAGGGTACTTTTTTCCCCGATATTCCCACGGGAACGATGTCTACGCGGGTGAAACCGCGGGGCACAGCTAGTACGATATATGAAGATTCATACAAAGAAAATGCGGCATAGAAACGAAATTTACACGAAGCTGTCGGGTAAATCTCGTATCACCTAAACTTTTATTAGCCTCATTGGCGTTGAGGTTTATAATGATTCCACAATGCGGGGCTAAAATAACTTTTCAACCTCTACGGGATAAACAAAATTTATTTTGAATTTTAGTCTGTTACCAACGAGATTATATATTATTGGTTTCGCACGTGTAGGATATTAGCCAAAATGATTGGATGAAATTATTAGTTTTATTTTCTTACAATCGTAGTGAATAGTAGAGTGAAACACACGGAGCTAAAACTAAAACCCTTTATAACTCTGTTTCTGTGTCTTCGCTAAGGCTCGGAAGTAAAACTACCTCGTATACAATGGATTACATTAGCCTCTTGTGGTAACAATCTACAATTGTGTTTTATGATTCACACAAAAGGCGTACACAGCATATTCCTCTTTATTTATCTAACAGACTTTCGAACTGTCAGATTATTCCTGTGAAATGTCTATGAAATTCGTGGCGTGTTTCCAGGTGTTGGTGCAGGCGTTATATGACTTTACTCCTCAAGAAGCCGGCGAGTTGGAGTTCAGACGCGGCGATATTATCACGGTCACTGACCGCTCTGACCAGCATTGGTGGCAGGTGAGAACGTTTCCCTTTTTCCCGGGAAAAAATGCGTTTCGCACACCTCTCCTGGGGGCCGCAGGGTTATGACGAACTCCCCGCCGACATTACCAAACTGACGAGTCGACTATTACCTCCACTCTTGGCTCGGTCCACACTTGTATCATTACAGTGTATCAATGGACATCGACGTATCATTTTCGCTAGTGTAAACGCTAAATAATACGCGATCCCTATATAACCGTTTGGTGATACAAGTCGTGTCGGATACGTGTATCATGATCGGCAGAATGCGATCTTTGCAAAGATCGCATTCTGCCGATCCTTCACTCATTAATTTTTACGCTGGACGAACGTAGAAAAGGTTATATCTATACGACATTACGATACGCGTTCGCGACACGCTGACAAGACACAGTATCATAAGCGTGAACGTGGTTTTTGGCATTACACGACGAGAAATACGATATGGTCGAAATGGGCGTCCACACTTGGGATACGCCTGATCGCCTGATATAAGTGCGGACCCAGCCTATGACCTATCTGTACACATACCCACTGAAGCAGAAAACGCGTTAAAATGTCCAGCCGTTGGACACTATTGTTTTTCCGTCTAAGCTAGCCTTTTTACGTATTAACAGAATTGATAAAACGCTTCATCTTGGTAATCTTAGCCGCTTTCATTTCTGTTTTATATCTTTCTGTTTACTAAACACTGACAGTTAATGTCAAATGACCTTTTTGTACAGAACCGCAGATTACTAAATAGTTACTACGTAACACTTCTCAGTTCTGTTACTACGTGACAGAACTGAGAAGACGCCCTATCTAGGTATTCGTAGCATCTATCATTTTTGTTCTATACGAATTGATGTCGGGTATCTTATTACCATAACGTTTTTCATGACACACATTACTTTATCGAAATATTCGTTTGACGTCAGAGTAACGTCATGCATGGACGTCGGACAGCCAGACTTGATTCATATTACGACTAGCTGCGTCCCGCGGTGTCACCCGAGTAGAAATCGCTCCCGTTGGAATATCGGGATAAAAACTAGCCTATTTGTTATTCCAGGGTCTAAGCTCTTCAACTATCTACATACCGAATTTCAGCCTAATCGGTTCAGTAGTTTTTGCGTGAATGGGTATCTGTTCAGTTTCACAAACATTGGGTTCGATCCCCAGGTCAGGCTAAGTATTAAATATTGGATTTTTCCATAAGGAATTATCTCAATAACTGCCTGGAGTCTGGAACTGTGCCCAGTAGATGGCAATAAGCTCGCCCCCTATTACATGGGACCAATAACATACTGGCGAAATGTGGGTGTATCTACTATGGGACTGAGTCCTGGGTACACCTCTGCCTACCCCTTCGGGGAAAACGGCGTGAATGTATGTTCACAAACATTCGCATTTATAATATTAGTAGACACGAAGACTACGCGGGTGAAACCGCGGGGCACAGCGAGTATGATATAATATTATGTTAAGAGCATACGCCACATTATATTAATTTGACACAATTGTTTGTAGTCGTCGAAAAACGCGAGTAAAACTGTTTTTTTTAGACATTCAATAAAAAATAACGAAGGAAAATCTTCTTATGGCTGACACGCTCACTGCTCACCCCAACTCTTGGGCCTAGAGAGCTGAACTTTTGCACATAGGCTTCCATTATGACGTAGAAAAGGAATAAGAAAGGAATTCCCTATATTCCCTCGGGAACGATGACTAAGCGGATAAAACCGCGGGACACGCCTAGTATAAAATAAAATGATAGGGACATATTTTACTTCATCTTAAAAATATCAGGACACCAATTTATTAAATTGTTAATTATATGCGGAGGAAATAAAAAACGAAATATCATTTTGGTAATTTTTGGGGTTCCGTACCTCAAAAGGAAAAAAGTAACCCTTATAGGATCACTTTGTTGTCTGTCTGTCCATCTCTCAAGACACTTTTTGACGGGGACGCGTGAAGGTATCAAGTTGAAATGTATATACAGTCACTAATATGGCACTTCGATAGATCGGCACGTCCAATAATCCGGCACCCTCCGCCCACGCCTCCCTTTCCCCTCTATACCTGTGCGCTTTGGTCGCTGCGTCATCGACTAGCAGTCTAACCTCAAAACTTATCACGTGCACGTGCTAACGTATTGTTTCTTTCAAGTGAGACTAGTTTATAGTTAAAAATGTCTATGAAATGCTTTATTTTATTTATTACCGATGACTTTTTCAGTATAACCCAGTAATCCGAACATTCCAATAATCCGGCACCCTCCGGTTTTTAATAGTGCCGGATTAGTGAGATTACACTGTATTATATTAACTGCTCAGATTTGGCGTTTCTTTGTGGCTGTAAAAAAATCATACTTCAAAGTTAACGCAATCAAAAGTTATGGCCATTTTACTGCATATTTCCATACTTTGCGCAAGAAACTAATAGATGGCGCTGTATGTTCGGTAGGCGGATTGTTTTTCGGGATTGGAAGCGTTTTGTTCAGGTATCTATAGGTATAGAACCCTACACTATGCATACATAAGTATGCCTTAACAATATATTTTATATGGCGGTCTCAAATTTCTAAAAGGTGTCGTATAACCTTAATATCGGTTCATGTTTTCACAGACTAACCTTCTACTATGTAATTTTGTCCATAATGTTAATAATGTGTATCTTGGCGAACGGGTGGGCTGAAAATAAAATACGTTTGTTTGCATAATATTATGATTGATTACCGCATAACTTTTTAACACAACTGCGAGGGCGCTTATTTCTATGTGTTGGAACGTACGACAGCATTTTAATGTGTTTGTTAATGTAGTTCCACTTTTTTTTGGCTACATTTATTATTAATTCAGAGGACATCTTTTGCTAGTAGAAGTCATACTGCTTCCAGATTTGTGGTCTATGATTTTTGTTTAAAGGATAATTATTCTCATTCATGATATAATAACATTATCTATATGAGTTCAATTAAAAACTGGCTTTTCTTTATAGCATTGTAAGTTGTTAGAACACACCAAATTTCACCCCAATAGATCCAGTAGTTTTGACGTGAAGAGAAAATAAAACGAACACACATTTATCCAAACTCTGCAAACAAAAAAATATCCAATTTAATCCAAACAAGTTTTCAGTGCCGTTTTATTTTTTCCGAGATTTTATTTCTTTGTGCAGATTTTTATACATGAGAACTCGTTGGGATTAAATTAGATTTTTTACTGAATCTTTGTATTGTTATTTTACAGAACCTAGTTGTCTTTATTTTACGTAATTATATGTAGTATTTTTTATATCTGCAAAAATGTGGGTACATGTGAGCAAGAGGCGAATTTGCTTTGTACCGCGCCTTAAGAATTTATTCAGGCGGCCGTGAGTCGTGCAAATAGTTATGTAATGTAAAGTGGACTCCTATTTCGCTCTTAGACTCATATTTGGTCCGTTGTGCATAAAGTAATAGTTGACTGTGTTAACATGTTACAATGAATATTTCCAGGGCGAGATAGCACACCGGCGCGGGCTGTTCCCATCTTCGTACGTGACCGCGTATCATTCATAGTGTGCGCGCGCCACTCCCCCTTGCCTCTCTATCGCCGCTAAATCGTGTTGTGTCGTCGCCCGCCGCCCGTCTCGGACGATACCCCGCCATCCTGAACTTACACAAGAAATGTTTCTCGAACGCGAGCGGCGAGACTTTGTAAGCGATTATACTTTGCTAGAACCATAGAAATATAAACAACGAGGTACTAGAAGTCACATCCTTGTCACAGCAACCGGTGACGCATTAATCACCTGTAGCTTTTTGTGTTAGAACTACGGTGCAGGAGCCTTTGTGTGGCGTTCTTTACAGTTACAGATAGTAAAGGTAACGGCAAGGGTTTTGTAACCTTGCCTAATTTTGATCAATGACAGCGGAACAAAAATTTAGTTTTTGTCATGCTTCCTTAAATTATGTACCTACATAAATTGTATATTATCGGGTAATTTAATATTCAATTAATAAATTAAGAACCCTCTTAGAACTAAATTACGGAAATGTGGCCAAAAAAATAGATATTTCTTCAGTTGTCATTCATCAAGCTATATTTGACAAAACGTAGTGGCTGACTTTGCAGTAGGCGACAGAATATTGCATAGCAAGGTACTGCCGCTCGCGTCCGAGAATCTATGTAACTTCGGCTTAACATTGTCGATCGCTCGCTCACTGAATCACATCGAACTTTCAATTAGTTAGGTAAAACTTTGGAGGAAACGTTATAGTTTTCTTAGCGACATTATTTGTAGCAAAATTGTTAGCGGTTAAAGCGAGTAATTAGACGGTAAGCGGAGCTATCGTCCGGGACGCGCCTCATTTCTACTTAGATTTTATTTGACGCAGTGATAAGGTGCTTATGTCCTACAGCTATTTGATTACGAATATTTTTTTAATAATTATTTTGTAACGGCGTTATCATATTGGCCGGTTTACTCGTGAGTTAACTGCCTTAGTTTGCAATATTTAAAATATAATTCGGTAGTACAAAGATGAATGGTTTTGTGACGTTTTCGTCGGTTTGATGTTCTGTAACGAATTTATTGTGTTTCGAAAAAATCGTGACTATATTCGCTGGATGCAAAGTGATTTTTTATCCTCAATGACGTGCCACAATGTTGTTTGTAGTTTGAAATATGTTTAGTAATATGAAAGTAATAATATGGGGATCCTCTCGGTCGCCGCTGGACCTTCCCTCACGATAATGTATGTTTTTACGATGTGATTTTTTAAAGTATGACGATTTATTAATCCATTTATTAGTTATTAATGCTCATTTTTAAATATTTACCATTTATAATATTAGTTTAGGTTTATTTTTAAGTTCGACTTTCAAGTTTTTGTCCACTGTACCAGTACGTAATAGGAACGTTATAGGGCCGCGATTGGGAGAAAAATATATTCTTTGTAGAGAAATGTATGTGACGTGCCATGCACGGCGCGTTAGCTCCTTCAACGATTTCTATGAGAACGGTGCTGATACGTCAGCACCTATATTGTGGGCCTATAGTGCCTACCTTACTACCTATTGTGGGCAAAGTACTGCGCCCCGTATCAGTTGCCTGGCCGAAAACGTTCCGATAACGCACTGGTATTGTGGTCAAACAGCTTTGTTTTTATATCAGCGGTGTGTCAGTGATGAGGTTAAATAGAAACAGTGATGCAATGTCCTCCCAATGTTAGCTCTCAATAGAAGTACGTAGGCCCGAATCCGACGAGTTTTCGTTACGCACAATTTTGAATGCCCTTACTCTACGTATTTTATATGATTGTATGTTTTGATAGGCAATGTACAGTGAAATTATATTTTATAAATGTATGTATTTTGTAACACAATGCTTTATTTCGCTTTTGACGTGTTCATTTGTATCGTATTAGTTAATGACATCGGCTATAAATATAAGTTTTCTAATAAATATTCTAAATAACGTAATAATATTGAATGTTAGCTCTGAATAGCGCCGCAACGTAACTGTTTACAGACGTATTTCGTGACTTATTGATGAGGCACACCGGATATCGCCCAGTCGTAGTTAATCGTGAATATTAGTAGCAAAAGATTCCCCAAAACTGGCCTGAAGACTATAATAAAACCAGTGTTTATCAAATATGTGTATTAGTGACAATGTAAAGTGTAAATGTGGAACTATATATCTAAGTGACAGTTGCGTTGTGGCCGGAGTTGCGAGTCGTTTGACTACACTAACAAACTATAATATGTAATATCATATTCGTGGCACTCGAGACGTGTCATTGTACTTAGTTAGCATTAACATTTAGTCAAGACTTGAAAATTTAATAAAGAAATCTTTGAGTGCTCGTTGATCCAATGTAGATATTTATTTTTGTTAATGTATTGTACCCAAAATTACTATATTTATGGAAAAATGATGATAGGGATGTGATCGACGACGAGATCTTTTAACTGTAATTTTATTATTTAAATCTGATTATTTTACTATGGGAATAATTTTCTGCGAAGCATTTAAACTGTGTGTTATGAAGAATATAATACACCCGTGGATCGCATGTTGATGAATGAAACAAATAAATTAATAAAATATTTGTCCATTAAATAGTGCTTCTCGCTGTAGAGACAGGTAAGTGCATGAAAGCAAAGTAAGTAATCAGAAATGGAATGTGCTATAATCATATTATTCAAATATTTAAATAAATTTAAGTTACGATTCTCCAATATTGTGGAAGATGTATGATATTTTTTACTAATAAATTTAATATTGTATTTAGTTGTTTCATTTTAAAATTAGGTAGCATAACTTGAGGTTGGAGTACATTTTATTATAGCGAAGGCTTGCTTAGTGTTTTCCACTGACAAAGCGAAAGTTGTAGCTCGCGCTAAACTATGAGCAGCTAACGGAAGTTAGCCCTTATAGCTGTGCAGTAGGCCTGACACCTATATTATTATGCGTACCGCGCAGCCATATCGCCTAACCTCCGAGAGCTCCTAAAGTTTACTGAATGCAGCTTGGCAAAAAAGTTAAGAAATTAGTGGGGCCACTACTACATTACTTTTTTTCTTCGCCATGCTCATAATCATACCAATAATTTTGTAACCACACTCAAAAAATAAAAAAGACTTTTTCATATGTCATTATTAATGTTATAAAAACAACCCTTCAAAACTCATTCTTTTACACAATTAGTGGTCGACCTAGTTCGGTTTCTAAACTTTTTGCCAAGTTAATAAATAATTATGTACTAATAATATTTTAACTGAAATAATGAACGTTTTCAACAGCCAATATATTTTATCGATTTACAATAATAAATAACTATTAATTATGTCTGTAACAAACAACAACGATTACATGTTAACAATCTATATCTAAATGCCTAATCATAATCTACATCCATTCTTATAATAAATTATTCTGCATACACTTATAAATAATCACAGTTTATTTTTGTCTTAATATTGTGATATAGATCTATCTATCACCTATAAAAAATACATTAAGTGAATGCTACAAAATTAAGTTAAAACAATTCAATATTTGCTATCAGTTCTTGTCGAAAAAAGGTTTTTATGACATGACGTGTAAAACACGCGTAAGGGACTTATCACACTTATTTCAGCTCTTTTCATCTTTTGTCCATAGAAAACCATGATTTTCAAAAGAAATCGTTGCAAATTTCGACCTTCATACAAAATTGATCAAAAATCAAATGGCAAATTTTTATGGAAAGTCCAATTTTTTTGCGAGCATTCTTTTGCTCGTTGTTAGATGCAGCCCCTTGAGTATTAATAATTATCTGTTCTGCGGTATAACTACAACTTTATGTCACACGTTAGTATAAATATTATTAAATGTACACCAGTATCTCACATAGTGCTTACTTCGTTGTTCATATTGACATTATTACACCAAATTTTTTGAAAAATTAATAAACATAGACTGAATAATATAACCCTTCATATTTGACATTTGATCATAATAATGTTCTTACAAAAATCTTTCATTCTTGTAAATCATTGTTATGTCTTCTGTGTATCTGTATCTTAAATAAAATGCCCATCTAGAAAAATTATAAGTTACTAAGCAATTAAAATTATCATTTCCATCTAAATTTACCAGAACTTACAATACAACGTGAAATAGAGCTTTGATGGGATTTTTTTGCGATATAAAACTGAGGAACTACGAATAGGTAGGTACAAATAATTATTAAATCTAATCATACCTAAGTACCGTAGCTACGGTTTGATCGAATGCTAGATAATAATAGATCCATTTATTAAAATTAAATTTAAGAATAGGTACCTGAAGTACTTACATAACGTTCATTGGCATTCGTATTTTAAGGTCAGGTTCACATGGTTAAGTGCGCGTTTTTCAACTATTCGTGATAAAAATAAGTAACGCCTTTCGTGTGAACCCAGCCCTAGAGAAATAAAGCTAAGCACCTATTACAAGAATTCGACAAAATCATACCAGTTAACTACACCCCAAATCTATATACCTACTTAGAGATCTTTCATTTTAAATTAGCAACACAATAGATATATACCGTGACAATACAGACAATGTATAGACGTCATGACTGGCTTAACACATGTTAATCTTTCCAGTGAATATTTCTTTAAACTGTGTGCACATTAAGAGTGAAAAATCTCTACCAAATTTGCTAAAGTTTTCTAAAACGTTTTTCCCCCTATAGCAAGCATGATGTTTTCAAATGCGATCCAGTTGATAAGCGCCCAGGGGCCGAGCCGCATCCACAATGGCAAGAACCCCTTGTATAACGAAAGGATCCCTTCGTTCCTCACCGACTGCTGTAGGCAATCGATCATGCCGCGGTACAATGTACCCCTGGAACGAATAAAGTGATTAATTTCAAGTGATAAATCGCTTTGTTGTGATTAATATAGGCGCCTCGGGCACAATGAATCTCTTTTCAATACTTCGATAATTTTCTACCGTTACTCTTGGGACCAACGCTCTTGATTAATTGTTTTGGTTGAGCAACGTCTGACCTCTCTATTTGGCTTGGGTGGGTTACCCATAGGATGGGATTTGTGTGGAATAACTAAAAACATAATATAGGCACTTACTGTGTTTCGAAGGGCGTTTGAAGCTATTTATCGTAATTGTCATAGACTAGTTTAGACACGATTATTCCATTTCAAAAATCATTATACGCAACAGGAGAAAAAGTCATTACACAACATAATTATATATAAGTACCAAGTAATATAAGTACAAAAATATTAAGTACCTAAAACCGATTGCTTTATTCTCAAGTATATTCTCGTACCTATCCAATCCATGTGCTGGTTTATAGGTCACACGCGTTATCTCGGCGGTAATTAACGCTACGGAAAATATACTTATAATAAAAATCTTCCTTATATGTTACGTTACAAGGCTGTATTTTGGATGAAACGAAAATTGATTTGGCCTATTTATAACAAGTTAATGAAAGGGATACATCTGTACGCACGACGCAGTTAAACCTTACACAATTCTTATTAAAGTTTAATTAACAATTTTTGTAGGTACCTACCTACGTCGTCCTACATAACAAGTTACAATATATAGGAACCTTCCTATCTATATGTGCGTGTGCAGAACTTTCACTTGAGCAAGTAACTTATGTTTCTCTTTCAGCTCTTGCGAATAAGAGAGAGACGGAATTTCGTAGGTTTGTAGATAATCATGCCAGTTTGTCCTACGCAAGCCCGACTTTGACCCCGTTTTATTGACCTCGACCGATGTTTCGCTACAGCTGGTTGATTGTTAGGCACCGTAAACACCCACTCTTTTGTAAATAGACGCAGGAAGGAAATATTTAGAATTTCGACAATGCAACGTGCATTTAAGAGTTCTTTATAATAGGTAATAGGTAGGCAAGTATGGACTATGGAGTATTCTTAGAATAGTATATTTCATTTTGTGCACGCGCGCTCCACAACGTAGTAATTAAATATGTTTAAAAGAAATATTTACTGAAATACTTTACATGTGTATATTAGTTATTATAGGTATATATATTATAGTTTATTATATATCCAAGACAAAGAATACTAACTATGGCCAAGTGCTGAAGAACAAATGATATTGAAAAAGTTGCGTGTATTGCATCATGTAAAGACATTGGAGATCGTGTGCACATTTAAAATGAAAAAGAAAAATTTATGACAGGATTTTGCTTGAACGTTGGATCTTATAAACGTTGATGAACGTTTTGGTTATTTTGATAGGGTTGAAGGAGTGGGGAGGGTTCAGGCAAAGAATAATAATAACTATTACTACGAGGTGCCTACTGATACACTTACTACACTTGTTATAAGTAAGAGGAGAGTGGGTTAAAGAGAATCACTTTATGTATTAAACTGCTATAATTTCAGTTTAATCATCACTAATTGGTCAGTTCTCTTATATTAATATTTTTTTTATCTCATGGCATATTAAAATTTAATGATTATCAAAATATGCATTGGCGTTATTTCGATCGATTTTTAATTCAAAGCGTAGAAACTATTAAAGCCTTTTTTTTGACCCGCAGGGAAATCTGCAATATATACAGATACCCGGCCATGCCGGGGGGCAGGGCCGGGTTATGTCAGGATGGGAAGTCCATGAAGGGGATCTTCCCGATTGACTAAAACCCTGGGGGATATCCTGCGGGAGGCCATGTCTCGGGGCTGCGGGCACGCCGAAGCACTCATCCGCAGCCTAACTACTCGTATTAAAGCCTCATCCAACAACCAAGTGATTTGGGAACGTTTTGCCAATGCTGGCGAAACAATTTACGGATACCCTTACCAATGAAGACGTAGGTCGCTACATCAAAGACACGATCCAAACAAGAGTGCCAGGATTGGATTACTCTCTTGTGTCGCTGACGATGCTCGAAAAGGATTACGACGTTCCAGTCCTAAGTGCTCCAGTGTCCAGCGACACACATGGATGTATTCCTCGTTCCTTCGTTTTGGCCCGAAGGTATCGTTTTCCGGCGCTATCGGGGAGCGATGCCGAAAATAATTGTGTAAAACTATAAGGTACATATTTATATAGGCCTCTGTTACTTAAATTTAAGTTTACTATAATATTCCCTGAAATAAATGATTTATTATAATATTTTTAAGTACCTTCCATCAGGTCCAACAGGTTGATTCATAAGCCTAGTCTTCATAACGTCGGCCGGAGTCCCGAGCACGGCCGCCACGAACCCGGCGGTGAACGCTGCAGCCGCGTGGACTACAGCATTGTCCGACATACCGAACTCTTTGATTAGGAACTGTTTCGTGTAGTCGTATGCAGCTAAATCACCCATGTTCACTAAAGCGGCTCGCTGCACGTTTGGTATCGCCCCTGGAATAAACCATAACATACAATCTTAACTCCTCTTTTCCGAAAGGGGTAGGCAGAGATTTACCCAGAACTCAGTCCTATATACCTAGTACTTTTTATTTCACCATAGCATGTTATTGATCCCATGTAACGGGAGGCGAGCTTATTGCGATCTACCGGGCATAGTTTCAGACTCCAGGCTGCCATTGAGATACCTAATGGAAAAATCCAATAACACTGTCTGACCTGGGGATCGAACCCGGGATTTCATGATCGACAGTCGAGCTTGCGACAAGTACGCCACCGAGCCACTAAGAGGTAAGCAAAAATAAAATGGGGTTTTTCTACAACAAACCTCTCCAAAAGCCAAGGATCCCGCTCTCAGCATAAAGCATGGCATACGCCTGCCTGCAGTTCTTGAACCTCGGCTCCTTGCCTTGCAGCAGCCTTCTACCTTCTGTCTGCATCTGTACCTTCACCAGGTCGGTCGGTGATGCGATGAGTTGCGCGAGCGACCCCGCCGCCAACCCACCTGTAGGACTTCGGTACCATTACATAATGTCATGATGGCTGATGGACCTTTCCACAGTATAAAAATAAATAAAATAATAATGATCTTAAACTCAAAATGGTGATAGTCGGCCAGGCACGACTTTATATAGAGGCAAACAGGGCCGTCTTTACCAGGGGGTGCAAGGGGTGCGGAGCACCCGGGCGCGGAGCGTCCGGGGGCGCTTGTCGAGCGCTGAATTTTTGTATATTTCATTGAACTTAACGCTATTGCACAGTTTTATATACTTGTTACTTACGATAAATATGTATGCACAAGAAAAAAAAATAGTCATCAACAATAATATTTTTTTTACTTTTATTACCTACGCTTTCGGCGCTTGTTATACCGCATTACTACCATACACAAATAACGATTTTATTTAATACAACACGCGCGCAGCAAAATTTCTAATCCAAAGAGAGTGTATGTATGTACGTTTGACACGTTGCCGCCCGGTCGCCCGCACTTGAAGCAAAATGATCTCTAAGTCAATAGAGTGTAACTTCATTTGAAATGGGCGCGCGGCGCGGCACCTGTGAATCTGTCATAGGCGAGTAATTGCGCCCTTTGACATTCCCGCCCGGTCGCTCGCACTTGAAGCAAATGATCTCTAATTCATTCATTTGAAATGGGCGCGCGGCGCGGCACCTGTGAATCTGTCATAGGCGAGTAATTGCGCCCTTTGACATTGCCGCCCGGTCGCTCGCACTTGAAGCAAATGATCTCTAATTCATTCATTTGAAATGGGCGCGCGGCGCGGCACCTGTGAATCTGTCATAGGCGAGTAATTGCGCCCTTTGACATTGCCGCCCGGTCGCTCGCACTTGAAGCAAATGATCTCTAATTCATTCATTTGAAATGGGCGCGCGGCGCGGCACCTGTGAATCTGTCATAGGCGAGTAATTGCGCCCTTTGACATTGCCGCCCGGTCGCTCGCACTTGAAGCAAATGATCTCTAATTCATTCATTTGAAATGGGCGCGCGGCGCGACACCTGTACGTCTGTTGCGTCCTTTGACATAGCCGTCCGGACGCTCGCACTTAATTGACTAGGCTAGATTGACTAGGACCCCTTTCATACTGCAGTGTGTCGTCGGTCGCGTGCCACGCTGCAGTGTAAACAAAACGAGGGCGCAGGCTGAGTCCCGCACCCCGGCGCAGAATAGACTTAAGACGGCCCTGGAGGCAAAGAATACTATTTGAGGTGTCACTTTCGCACGAAACACTGGTATCTAATATTTGGTATACGCTGTTAAAACAACTACATAAGTACGATTTTTAAAGACACACACTTTAGGTAGGTAGATATAGGTATATCTAGAAATAATTTTATAGAACCACTCTATCCTTGGACTTATTATGACAAGACCTCCCCTGGAGTTCCGAGTTTCTAAGCCACTTGCTATTATGCAGCGAAGCTACTTATTTTAACCTCTGCGAACTTGACTGATATTCACTATATTAGTCAAATTCGCAGATATATATCAGCTGATATATAGCTCAAATAAGAACCTTAAAAAAAATCGAATACCCAGATATAAAATTTCATCAAATCTATTCTAAAGTTATCGTCGGACAAACATAGTTATTAAAGTACAATGGCTGATTTGTATCTGTGAGTTATATAATACCGACCACGCTTTTATCTTGATGTATAAATGGCAAAATATTATAAAAATAAGAAGAAAGATAAAGTATCGCAATATTATTAATTGTTATACCAAGATAGCGCGTTTTTCGTAACAGCCTTTGGGAAAGAATTTTTGCTTTACGAAACATATAATATTATTCAGAATGAATGAATAAGTAAGTAAGTACATAATACCTAATACTTATTTGCGCTAGGCAATATTCTTGATTTAGTGCCTGTATCACGATATGAATCTCATAACGCGACATAAAACATAAAATACAATAAGACACAATAAAAATGTTATTGTAAAGCTCGTTACACACGTAGCTATAATTTAAATAAATAGGATGGTATGTCCTATAATGTATTATATTATTGCAAGCTACCCCACGGAGACGAGATGCTATAAAACAACATACAATCACGCCTTCTTCCCGAAGGGATAGGCAGAGTTGTACCCAGGACTCAGTCCCATAGTAGGTACACCCACAGCCAGTATGTTATTGGTCCCATCCAATATGAGGCGAGCCTATTGCCATCTACCGAGCACAGTTCCAGACTCTAGGCAGTTATTGAGATTAGGAATGTAATGAGAATATCCAAAATTTAACTACTTTGCTACTCGTATATACGAGATATTTAGCCTTCATTTAATTGATAACGTAGTTTATATTAATATGCAATAAGTTATATATATATATTATGTTGGTAACGTCAAAGAAATATTGTAACGTGTTACAAAAAGGTGTAGTTATACTCAAGGGGGTGCATCTGCAACAACTATGCGAAAGAAAGAATTGTAAAATTCACATAAATAAAATTTACACTCCATACCTATAAGTTTGTCGATCAGCTGATCAGTTTTTTATGGGAGGTCGAAATATTTATTCACGAAATTCACGAAGGTTTATAATAATATATTTTATAAATATGCGGTCGAATATTGTTGTAAAAGAAATATATCGTCACCTCCACGGCAAAGTCCCGAATCTGCAGTTTTGCAAATTTGACATTTATATAAAAAACTACACCTTATGTAGTGCTACTTAATCTGGAAAAATTTCAAACTGCTATCGCTAACGGTTATAGAAATCGAGTAGTTCGAATCTCCATTTTTTGTTGATATTCCTGAAGTAAATTTACGAATGTCATATTCGTGAGTTTACATTGGCGGAATATGTTCTTCAAGGGAGTCAAGTAACCTATAGCAAAGATACGGATCTGGCATATTCATGAGTTTACATTGGCAGAATATGTTCTTCAAGGGAGTCAAGTAACCCATAGCAAAGATACGGATCTGGCATTTTCGTGAGTTTACATTGGCAGAATATGTTCTTCAAGGGAGTAAAGTAAGTAACCCATAGCAAAGATACGAATCTGGCATATTCGTCAGTTTACATTGGCAGAACATGTTCTTCAAGGGAGTCAAGTAACCCATAGCAAAGATACGGATCTGGCATTTTCGTGAGTTTACATTGGCAGAATATGTTCTTCAAGGGAGTAAAGTAAGTAACCCATAGCAAAGATACGAATCTGGCATATTCGTCAGTTTACATTGGCAGAACATGTTCTTCAAGGGAGTCAAGTAACCCATAGCAAAGATACGAATCTGGCATATTCGCAAGTTTATATTAGCAGAATATGTTCTTCAAGGGAGTAAAGTAACCCATAGCAAACATACGGATCTGGCATTTGCGTAAATTTACATTAGTAGCTAATTTGTCAAACGGGCTCGTAGTTTATTACTAACTTAAGAATCTGGCAATTTGTTTTATAATTAAGATTGAAATTGCAACAATTGTACAAATATGAAACGTTATTCGATAAACAATGGCATAGGATGGTTAAGGCTTTCTTTTTAAAAATGATATCTTTAGCACCCACAGCTACAAAACGTACAGACATAATTTTATAAAGTCGCGCTAATTTCAAAGTTTATTAAAGTTTTGAATATCTTATCATATAAATAGACAGGGTTTTGCAATTAAAAGATGTTAGTTATTATTTAAAATATTTTAAACATAATCGAATAAGCAATTCGAATAACCTATGACTAGCTAATTAATATTAGTACTAATTTGATTGCACAATACAGCTATTTTAAATTTTAAAGGCTATTTTAAACACAGAAATCTATGAATTAACGTCATTTAAAACTTTACATACACTAATATAACTAAATATTCGTTAAATTGCTTGCAGAAATGGTATAATCCGTGGAAAATTATATTATATGCCTTGAATACACATATGCACATGCTCGGAGCAATGTCTCCTAGCTTAGCTTCATCGGCCGATGCTCCTACTCCGGTCCTTTTGTATCTTATGCAAAAGATCCGATGAGCCGCAGGTTTATTTTTTTAAATGGCCTATATAAAATATAACTCAATAGTATAACTCAAGGGCACCTAGATGGTACGAATCTCGGCTTGGGCGACGTATGACGTATCCTAGCGACAGCTAGGATACGTGGAGTCACACTTGCCCCTGCACCGGGCACCCCAGAAGGGGAGTTTCCTACGACCCTATCAATAGTTTGATCTGTTTGATTATTTGGAGAGAAACTAACTGATCTGAAGGATCTGTGAGATCTTCGATGACTTGTAATTGGTCCAAGATGATGTGGGAGGTGTGAGCGAACCCAACTGAGGCTAAGTCATGTCGGGGCGTATGCAAATTTGGTAAAATGTCACCTTATTTCTAAGGAACATCTTACTGCGCTGGCATAGGAGGGGGGTGAGGCGGCCTAAGAAGGAAGCCGCTTGGTTCCGAACGATCTGGACGTGTTTCGCGCAGGTGAGTCGACGAGCAAGGGTCAGGCGCCAAGATACTTGACGTGGGAGCCCAGGGGTCAGGCTGGTTGTGAAGCTTGAGAGAGAGCGGGTTAGGTTTAGTGGGATGAAAGTATATTGCTGAACTTTTATCCGGGTTAAACATGATGGCCCACTTCTTAAACCAATCGCCATCAAGCAAAGGGCTTTTTGAAGTCGGCCGATCAGATGGGCGTTGTTTTACCCTCTAGTATAGATAGCGGTATCGTCAGCGAAGAGAGCCTATATCTGCAAGTGGGGATCGGGGGATGTTGCTGGTATACAGCGAGTAGAGAAGGGAAGAGAGGGCGGAACCCTGAAGGACTCTTGTTCCTATGGGGTGGGGAGAGCGGTCTCCCTCGACTCGATAGCGAGAATTTCGAGCCCTGATAAAGTTTTGTATAATGAGTACAAGACGGTCCGGCACACTAAACTGGTATATCTTGTATATAAGACCGTTAGTGCCACACCTTATCGAATGCTTTCGCCACGTCCAAGAAGACTGCTATAGATAGTCCCTTGAGGGTAAGGGTGGGTAGTTTCATGTTAAAACCTTCTAGAATGTACTCCGTGATGCGGTGCACTTGTTAAACACCACCAAGTTTTTGGCTCGAAAGCCAAACTAGGTACTCGTTGGGAAGGAGGTTGAGGGACCTAGTGACTGACCAGAGACGCTTCACGAGGAGTTATTCATAGATCTTCCCCAGAGAGCCGAGGTGACTAATAGGGTGGTAGCTAGAAGGGTCTGATGCCTTTTTGCCTATTCTCATAATAGCATCATTACTATTATATAATTAGATTCTGAATGCTGACTAGGAAGTGAACTAGGTTCAAAAGTGCTTGATCCCTTTATTAGTGATGCCATCCGCACCAGGAGTTTACCTGGAGTGGAGATCCTTGATAATAAACTCAATCTCACAAGCTTTTATACGCTCAATGGGATCGGAGGGTGGTAGGGAGAACTTAAGTTCGACTACGCTGTTCACCACAGCGAGGTGAATAGGGTCAACTTGATCGAGACTGGGGCTGCATTGCACCTTGAGGCTATCGGCCAGACATTCTGCCTTTTCATCGTCATCGAACGTGGAAGGGAGACTCGAACGAGGGAGTCCGGTCAAGGGAGACATTGCGACTACAGTGTAATTTTTCAGGGCTCGCGCCAACCGCCAGTAAGTCTGGTGAGTCAAATCTTCCCACCTCTGATCACGGAGTTCACTCATACTGGCACGAACCGTTATTTCGTAGCACCGCAGATTGAAAGAAAGAAAGAAAGAAGAATAAAGAAAGAACTCTTTTCACTTCAGTGGGACTATAATTGTTTGCTCCATGGGCTGCGTTCTTTGCTCAGTAGTTCCCTCACATCCTCAGGCAGGGCCCAGCATCGGTTATCCGCGGCTGGTACCTGCTTAGAAGAGTCACCGATGGGGGTGCGGAGGTGACTAGTGAGAGCATCGATCGAGCGGGAGACATCATCGGGGGTAACTATTAACTATGTCGTTGGGGATTCGGTCCAGAGCGGGTGAATGGCCTTACCGGTCCGTGTACCGACACGTTCGTACACGTTCAAAAACAAGTATAAAGTTCACTTGCCCTCGTGAATAGCAACTATACTAGTAAGTTTTAATTTTAGTGGCTTAGAATTCTTTTTTTTATTATTATATAAAACTCATTATTTGAATTTGTTTTTATTGCCTACTCATTTATGTATCCCTATTTCAATTATGATGATGTGGTTATACTTTAATTAATTCAAAATAACTTATTTTCTCTAAAACACGGGATTTATGCCAGGATATACTAACGAAATTAGCTCTTTCGTAAGTTTACCAAAAAATCAAATTGATACTTTTCTAACGTAACTTACGAAACTACCATTTTCGTAAGTTTGCTAAAGTGTTACTAAATACCAAGGAACTTTCATGTATGAAGTGTAAAGTAACGAATATGCATTTATTTCCATATCTTGTTATATTTTAATAATTCATTCATTATATTTAAAAACAACAGGATTTTGAAAATCAAATATACCGCAGGGTTTATTACATCTGTCTCTAAAATAAAGTTATTGTCAATCTAATATTTCAAAACGTTCTCCTGTAAAATGTGTAATTTTCACTTTCGTTAGTTTACCATAAAGGTGACGATATCGTAATATGCCTTGCTATTTGATTTATATTAATATACTTACCTATATATTATATTATATCTATACGTTCGTGTGTGACACGCTTATGCCGCTACTTATTGCGTAAGGAACATAATTATTTAAAAATTGCACAATAAAATCATGTAGGTACTATATAAGTACCTATATTATGCAAAAGCATAATGCACTAAGTCGCATTTTGTTCTATAATACGCCTATCTGTCTACAACACGTGTTTGTTCATGAACTCAGGCCACCACGTTACCGTAATCGACATCGACAAAAACATTTTCATATAGCTTAGCTTAGCTTTCGGACCTTTGGAGAAGTTTACGACTAAATTATTCAAAACCTGAGGGATTTAAAAGCTTTTGAATTGTAAGCTAAGTAACCTGTCAGGATTGCCTATACCTTCCAGGTACCTTCAATAGAACTTATTGAAATTCCAGAATTGTGGATTGGAATTGCCCTATTCGAATGGCGACTCGGTTCTTTGTGTTCTTTGTACTTGTCCGCCGTTATATTATCAGAACAGACGTGACCACCTGCCATTGAAATATATTTCATTCAGATTAGATGTGGAGTGTAAAGTTATTAATTACAGCGTTACAGGGCCACAGTAAGCATCCTATATGAGAATAGCAATTGTACTCATCATGAAATAACCCACGATGAGACTCTAAAACCGCGAAAATGGGCTGAAAATGCACCTTGACCCCTATAAAAACGAATGGAACAGTTGAGCTGATGGTGGAACAAATTCTTTCACGATTTTAAAATTGGCTCCAAGAGTTATTATTCCAAAAGATGAGTGCCGATGGGGAGATTAGGTTCTCTAATGGAGAACACGGACCGGCAAGCGCAGCGTTGTACGTCCACACCCACAAGATAGAATAGACGATCTACTTAATAAAGATAGCAAAGTTCTTAATCTTTTGGGGAATCAACTAATGGGGAGGCCCATTAGTTGATTTATGTTTAGCAGTGGACGCGGCTGAGAAGATTATAATAATAATTTGAATCTATTCTCTATCAGAACGGGTTACCCCAATGACACTGCTCGAGTCAATTCATATGGGTTATGTGGATAACCCATATTGTCAGACTTCTCGACAAGATTCCTACAAGGACTCCGACATGGCCTAACGACTGCCCCCCACATATATCTTATAGGAAACAGCCGATCTGACTCTTTGCTAGCAGAAATACCCTTATAACCCCTATACTTTTAGCCATGACAAGAAATTAAACGTGTAACTTATAACGCCAACTTACCCAACGATGCTGCTCCAAGAGACACCTTTCCCTTATCATCTTTAAGAGCACTCCTGAACTGCTCGTAGAAGATGAGCCGGCACCCGGAGTAGATGGTATGCCGCTGGAACATGGGCATGAGACCGGTCCATAGTTTGAGCACGCCTTCCTGCTTCGCTATGCCTACTGCTGTTTTGATCATGCCAAGGTTTTCTAGCTGGGGAAGACAAAAAAGGCCTTCATAGGTAATCTCAATACGTAAATAACATACGTTCGTCTTCTGCCACCACTGGTGTCACCGGTCACCAGGGGGTGACTAGGATTTATTTTTTCGATTTCCACTAGAGCCGGCGAGTTTTGTGGTGAGTGATGATAATAACGATATTAATGTACAAGAATATATGTCGATGGGTTATAGAAATTCGTCAATAGAGTATATCCCCACTCGCCATGATTACATAATATTATAGGTACATTTACATAATAATAATATTGAACTAGGAGTTCTTAGAGAGGTAACTTATATATATCCGTATTGTCAACCGCTTGCAAGCTTTTATGATCGGCTTTTGAAAATAATCTTAATATTATCCAAGGCTTCACAGAACACTTTTTGCATTCTTACTTTTTCGTACCAAGTTAGCTGCAGTCTGTATTATCAAAATAGTGATGTCACGTACAGATGTGCCATACCTATTTCTTACAATAACAATGTATTGTGTCTCGCTTATTGTACCGCTAACAATGCCCCAACCTCACGAGAGATCACATGCGGGCTGCAAGTCTGCGAGCCGTGTGCGTGAGAAGGGCTCACTACTTATATTAGTCTTTCTGTGCGTGACTATACTTTACAAGGTTTTATTGCATTGAATTTGATCTAGATTTGTGATATTCGCATCGAATCTTTGAGAACCAATTTTCAATGTATAGGTAGGTGCCTATATTATTATTGAGTTTCTCATGTGAGCGAACCTATTATACTTACATAATTTATTCCTCACGATAATATATCAAATATAACAAATGGATAAGTGCCACTATTAACAAGGTGGGTCTAATTTATAAAGGCAGAAAAGCAACCGGCTCGATGTTTTAGTTGCCAGATTACAATAAGTAGCTATGCATCTGCCAAGGAACATCAAATAGGACAGGCGAATCTCAACATAAGCAAAGTAACAGATGTTCTACATAAAGGCCTGAGCAGACCTAAGCGTTATTATTGTCTACCGCTACATCCAATAGTACCTACCTACATAGCGACTAGCGATATCGATAGCGATGCATCCAATTTCGCTCTAGCCGCGGAACTACATTATAGAAATACCCAGCGAAACCCGCGCGGTATTTCCGGATACCCAGAGCAGTAGCTAATAACGCTTATAGGTCGAACGAATAGGCCTTAACATTTTAATACACATGTCGTACTCCTTCGTACTGCTGGTGATGAGCGATGAGCCGTCTACGATTATACCTACCTACAATAAAGTTTGAGCTACTACGTACGATTCATAAAATAATCATTCATCGAAGCTACCGACCGTTGAAATTATTATTCGACACCGGTCACCGGCCGGCTACATACCTAGGTACTTTTAGATCCTATGTCACACCACAGAATAAATAATACTACTAGTACTACTGGGATCTGCTCAAATTTCATCTCCTGCATTCATGTCTCATAGATCTCATAGCAATGAGCTAGATAGGTCTGTACTATTCTAGCTACAAGAAATTTGTCACTTGTCAAAATATTCTATGATTTTACCAAAATGAATAGATAAACACTACCTATATATTGTACACCTTAGCAGAGAACTACGAATAATCTTATTATTATTCGTAGGCAGAGAACATACTTAGGTATTATGAAATTATAAAGTATAGGTAGGTGTACAGGTACAGTTACTGTTAGTCTTAGGCTAAAATGGTGTTTTGTATTCCCGCGAATACGAGTAGTAGCCTACCTAGGTATATAAGTACTTAATAAACCCATTCCATAAATATATCTATACATTATTTTCCATATATTTTTCTCAATATTTTAAAGATGAAGTAGGTACCTAAGTAAACTAAGCTAAAAGCGCCCGAATGCATAGGGCCGTTATATTCAATTCTGAGTGATATCTAACGCTATGGGCTCAATCGGAACGCCCCTTACGTAAGGTAGGTAGACACCTATTAACAAACGCATAGTGGAAGTTGAGTGTTGAGCTTCAGTACAAAATAAATGTACCTCTATACTCTGTGGTAAATTTTTCTTGGCGGCAAATTTTAATATTTTAGTTTCGGTCCATATTTTGCGGTGTTTTAATTTATTTTATCAAACAGAATATTATTTATTTCACCCGGAAAGCTAGTACGTAATAACTGACATTTTAATCAAAGGTTACATTTATGTCATCCGCTTATCAGTTTAATAATAATAATCTATACTAATATTATAAAGAGAGAAACTTGGTTTTATTGTTTTTTGTTTTTTTGTTTGTAACGAATAGGCTCCGAAACTACTGAACCGATTTTAAAAAATCTTTCACTTATGGATAGCTTAATTCAGTGTGAGTGACATAGGCTATATGAGATTTTGAAAAAAATAGGGATCCGTAAGAAAACTGCAATATTGTGAACCAACATAATATAATTACCATATTCATAAATTTGCGTGCGCTGTGAAATCCATTGATAGTAGAATAATATAATGTACTAGGGGTTTGTAGTACTTATCAATATCTACAAAATAGTCCACGGAAATTTTATCCATCTATTTTGGTTTAGTCACAATAATCGAAACAGACATTATAGGCATGCGCTGTGAAAAGTATTGGAGGTAGAATAATGTAATGTACTAGGGGTTTGTAGTAATTATCAATACCTACAAAACAGTATACATAGATTATATCCATCTTTTTTGGTTTAGTCACAATAATTGAAGCAGTGATTATTTTTCATGCGGTGTGAAAACTATTGGTGGTAGAGTAAAGTAATGTACTACGGGTTTGTAGTACTTATCAATACCTACAAAACAGTATACATATATTACATCCATCTTTTTTGGTTTAGTCACAATAATCGAAGAGTGATTATTTTTCATGCGGTGTGAAAACAATTGGTGGTAGAGTAAAATAATGTACTAGGGGTTTGTAATACTTATCAATACCTACAAAACAGTACACATAGATTATATCCATCTATTTTGGTTTAGTCACAATAATCGAAGCAGTGATTATTTTTCATGCGGTGTGAAAACTATTGGTGGTAGAGTAAAGTAATGCACTAGGGGTTTGTTGTACTTATCAATACCTACAAAACAGTATACATAGTTTATATCCATCTTTTTTGGTTTAGTCACAATAATCGAAGCAGTGATTATTTTTCATGCGGTGTGAAAACTATTGGTGGTAGATTAAAGTAATGTACTAGGGGTTTGTAGTATTTACCAATATCTACAAAATAGTGAACGAACATTATATCCATCTATTTTGGTTTAGTCACCATAATCGCAACAGACATTATACACATGCGCTGTGAAAAGTATTGGTGGTAGAATAAAGTAATGTACTAGGGGTTTGTAGTACTTATTAATATCTACAAAATAGTCCACGGACATTATATTCATCTATTTTGGTTTAGTCACAATAATCGAATCAGTGATTATTTTGCATGGTGTGAAAAGTATTGGTGGTAGAATAAAGTAGTGTACTAGGGGTTTGTAGTAATTATCAACTCCTACAAAACAGTCTACGGACAGTATATCCGTCTGTTTTGGTTTAGTCACAATAATCGAAGAAGAAATTATTTTTATGCGATATGAAAACTTTTGGTGGTAGAAATAATATACAAGGGGATTGTAGTATCTTCAAAATATCCCGCACGATAAATTTATACATGTGTTAAGGTTTGGTCATTGTTACAGAAATAGTCATTAATTTGCGTGCGCTGCGTAAACCATTAGGGTTATGTCTATTAAAATACAATGTGTCACGAGTTTACTCCTATTAAAACGTTCACTATACCTACTTCTGCTACCCGCGCGAAGCCGGGGCGGGCCGCTAATAGGTTATAAAGATAAGAGGCAACTTAGCAACAGAAACGGACCAATCACAGATAAATAAATAAATAATATGGGACAACTTCCACACACGGCCATCTGGTCCCAAACTAGGCTAGAAGCCTGTACTATGGTAACCAGATGACTGATATACAAATAGAAGAAAGACGGATATACATACTTACATAAGCTTATAACACCCAGACACAGATCAAACAGACATGTTCATGCACACAAATGTTTGACCTGGCCGGCGATTGAACCCGGGGCCTGCGGCACAGAAAGCAGAGTACTAACATCTGAGCCAATGAGGCTGTCAAGATTTGTAAAGCGTTCGTATAGCAATTAGCAATGTGTCGGTTAAGTGTTGTTTGTGAATGAGATGGCCTGCGATGGCCACAGATCAGGATGAACTCTTTCATCTCTGTGGCGATGGCGACCGCTGTGAGTAATCCCTTATGATAAGCCTCCACCGGTTCGGAATCAGAGCGTACCGGAAAGTATATTATATTATAATCACAATTTTTGTACTGTTTTTGGGATGCAGATATTTTCTTTACTTGTTTGTGATTTATGATCTTGCGACTTGCGAAACATGATAGAGGTTTTTAGTCCGTTGCACAAAGTATGTAAATTGAACGAAAAGGTTGAATAATATTGCGGAAATAAGGGTTCGGTCGGTAATCGGTAAAGTCGGTATCGGTTTGGTAATTTTTTCATATAGGATTGCGTCAAATTCCTAAAAGGTTGGGGTTTCCAGGGATCTACATACATTCTCTTAGGTTCTCTAAGTTTTCTAAAAAATACGTCCATTGATTATCGCTTACTCACCAGCCTAAATTGCCTTCTTATACAAGCTACTGTATCAAAATTACATGCTTAAGTAGGTACATTTAGTCAGCAATCTTCACAGAGCCAATTTGATGACAACACCAGCGCGGAAGCTGACTCAAACATAGTGACAAGTGGCAGTCAGCCAAATATAGAAGTGTGATATGGGCCAAGAATCAAGAATGCCGGAGAGCAATTTTTTTGGTACAGAAGTAGCGCAGCCTTTTTATCAAGTTTGTTGACATTCCTTACAAAGGCAATATGACTAAAAACGATAAACTATAAATAGATACCTATTATATTATAGTTCAGTTACCTATTATGGTAGAGTAATAAGATACTATACTATACATTACTGAATTATTACTCTACTTTGCATATTTCCACAGCTTGATGTCTTATGGGATTCTGTTGTGGGGGTCAGCCGCAGATATAGAAACTATCTTTATACTACAAAAACGTGCGATTCGTGCCATTTATATGAGATGTGTCCATGCGAATCCCTGAAAGAATTCTTTAAAGTTATAAATATAATAACCCTACCATCCTTATACATTTATGAGAACATCATGTGTGTGCGTAAAAAAAACATAAATTCAAATTAAATAGTGACCACCATAATTTTAATACTAGGAATAAAGACAAAATAGCTGTACCTCGCTTGAGATTATCTAAAACAAATAAAAATACATTCTTAGGAAATAGTGTACGTTTCTATAATAAAATCCCAAAAGAGATAACTGGGCTCTAAGAGGGTAAATTCAAAACCTATGTAAAATCTACTTTACTAAAGAAGACTTATTATAAAGTCAACCAGTACGTACCTATTTGAATAAAGCTTTTTGAGTTTGAGTTTGACTAGGTATCACAGCTAATATTACAGCGTTTTACAAAAAGGTGTAATGTCAAATTAAACAATTTCCAAAAAATAAATAGAACTACGAAGTTAGCAAAAAAATTGTCGACTTCTTATACTTTACCTAACGAAGAGCCGATCAAACTCAAACTCAAAGATTTATTTAAATGACTCTTAAAAAGAAATTTTTAAACGTTTCGACGGTCCGTTTTATTAAAAACCTATGTGGGACACGATTTTTTTTTTGAGAATTTCGCTATTCCTTCTTTTCCATAGCGTTCAATAGCAGATGTAGGTTTACTTCTTTTAAGTATACTACACCTTTTTGTAAAACATTGGTTTGTCCTTTTTAGCCACTTTGCCCATGTACCTATGTACATAATATTTTATAATCATCTGCATAGGAAGGTCTTACCTTGTACCCATGTTTAGCGGCGGCCACTTCCGATTGGATCTGTAGCCTCGTCTTCGTCAAGTCAAACGGGTAGGTTGCTGTGAATGGGAAAACAATTTCTTTTATTCCACGCCGACGAAGTCGCACTGCAGGTAACAGCCAGCATATTGATAAGTTTTTGATTCTTGACCAATAATGCCAATAGTCACGAATTAACACTAGCGGTTCTGTGAGAACGATAGATCTCGTAAGCCCTTATAACCTTGCAATAACCGACACTTTCCCCTTTCCCCTGGACACAGTAAAGATACCCTGTATTAGCAAAGCCTAAGTTAACGAAGAAAGTCCAAATTAAAATCAAATTGCAGGTGCTTGAATTTACCAATAAGGCTTACTTATGTAAACTTTTGAGCAAAATAGGGATATAAGTTTTAGGGATTAGGTACTCGCGTTCCCTGGGTCTTAGGAGATCGAATCTAGTGTCTACGGGGTCGTCTCGTGACGGCGGAGAAGACTGCGTAGACTGATTAGTATAGGTATTTTAATAAATTATAGGATAAAATTCAAAATTTGAAATCCTTCTATATGTGTATATGTAACGCTCCATGACTACAGCAAATTTCCACCCTTTTCCTTCTCCTTCAATTGTTCCCTCTATTTTTATACGACATAGGTAGGTATTTCTATATTAGTTACCTGCCTCGGCGGCCCAAGAGCCGAGTACAGCGACCATGTACCGCGTGCCGATGGAATCGGTCGCCTTCGACGCGGGGTGGTCTGCGTTGCGAAGGACCGGCATGATGGTACGATTGTCAGCTTACTTTGGGTACTCCTGAGCCCATAATATTACCTGCAAAGTAAAATGAGGTAAATATTATCTATAGGTATAATATTTTTAGGATTACCTACAGGTAATCTGTTAATCATCTTATAGGGTCCATTGTACCTACTCATCGTTTCGCAAAACATTCCAATTTTATTCTCATCAGATTACCTACTCGTATCATTTTGAAAGGCTTCGAAGACTGTAGCTACCTGATACCTGCCAGCTTTACCAGGAACTATTAGTTAATCTGTGGCTTTACCTGTTAGTTCACCAGGTAGCATAATATAATGTTACTTTTTTTTTGCAAAACAACAAATATTGTGTGGTAGAGTTGTTCATTTTACGTTTAATTTTAGCATGTAAACATTTTCGGGTACTTATATTTTATTGTACGAACTTTCCTCTTACCGAATGGTTGTCTGGAAGATATCGCTCTGAGCGATAAAACCGCCAATTGTTGTTGCTCACGTTTTTGTTTATTTTTAAGTTTCATTTTGTTAATTTTCTGTATTGTGGTATCAGTAAGTGTTATCTAATCTAATCTAATCTTACGTACCACACTTTATACTATGTTTTTGTACATCGACAATGAAAATTGATATTGTAGTAAGTACTTAGGTATATTGTTTTCACATTGACCCGACTTTTGCTAAGCGAATGTCCATTATCTATCATCATCATCATCATCTCAGCCATAGGACGTCCACGGCTGAACATAGGCCTTCCCCTTAGTTTTCCATCCAGTCCGGTTGTAAGCGGCGCGTCTCCAGCGTGTTCCTGCCGTACTTATCAGATCGTCCGTCAACCTTGTGGGAGGACGTCCTACGCTACGCTTACCAGTCCGTGGTCTCCATTCGAGAACTTTACGGCCATTATCTATAGAACTTATTTTTCATCTCTAACACATTATTGTCATCTGGACCGCGTGTCTTAAAAAATTGAAAAATCTGGAAGTGGGATGAGATTTTTTTTTTAATAATTAATTTCCTATCTTGTTATCTTACGATAAATCATTTCTTGCCAGCAACAAAAACAAGTAGTTAAATATAATGATAATCATCTTCATATATTATCTTGTTTATGTAACTGAACGAGTTGAGAAGATCAATAATAATATACCTAAATGCATGAGTGAAGTAAGTACAAGACAGAGATGTAACGAAGATTTTCTTGGAACTAAAGTCGGAGTCAAAGGCAGAGTATCGTTGTAGCAAAGTAAAGTAAAAAAAAATAAAAAAATATTACTACCACCTTGTCCGTGGCCCAGCGGAAATAGCGGCACGGTAATAGTTAGTTATTATTCTTTGGCGGTGGTAAGCTAATTCGCGCTCTCGCTCACATATACTCACATTTTTGAAGATATAAAAAATACTTCATGTAATTACGTAAAATAAGGACAACTAGGAACTAGAAAATAACAATACAAAGATTCAGTAAAAAATCAAATTTACTCCAAACGAGTTTTCAGTGCCTCTTTATTTTTTCAGAGATTTTTTTTTCTTTGTGCAGGTTTTACATGTAAACTCGTTTGGATTAAATTGGATTTTTTACTGAATCTTTGTATTGTTATTTTCTAGTTCGTAGTTGTCTTTATTTTACGTAATTGCATGTAGTGTTTTTTATATCTTCAAAAATGTGGATACGTGTTAGCGAGAAGGCGAATTTGCTTTGGACAGCTCCTTAGCGCTGAAATTGAAATGGTAAGAAATAACATAGTATATATAGCATAATCACGCCATATTCCGAAAGGGGTAGGCAGAGGTGTACCCAGAACTCAGTCCCATAAGTACTTTTTATTTCGAGAGGGCGCATCAGCCGGAGTCCTTGTGGCTCGAGTCAATTCATATGGGTTATGTGGGCAACCCACATTGTCAGAGTTACAGATTCACCAAGATTCCTTCCACCAAGACAAGGCCTCCGACTTGACCTAACAGAATAGGTTACCCCTATTACACTTAATAGGGGTAACCCATTCTGTTAGAGTATGATATAAATTCAAATTATAATAAAAAATATTATGCGCTGATCCTGGCCGCCCCGGGGTCGCGTTGTAGGTACTTCATGCAACCTCCGATATACGTGAGTAACCTCCGGTTTATCGGAAGTTCGGTCCTTTCGGAACCAAAGAAACTCCGTAACATCCCTAGTACGTCAATCTAGAACGTTACGTAAAGGTCGGCGGACATAACGTTCATCGTAAAAGTTATTACTCTTTGGTCCATCTTAAGATGAAAATTATCTGTCTTTATTACCCTCTTGTAAAATTATTTCCATACAGATAAGTAGAGATCAACCTATACACTAGGTACCTACTACTAAGGGTTTTTGATCCCTGGAACATTACTATACTATTTACTTTGATTTTTCTTTTTTAAAGTTACCTCTGAAAAATGTGAGCAATTCGATGCCATGCCTTTTTTTGACCGTCATTTTTTTTTTTTTTAATAGTAAACCAAACTTGTATTCAAAATTCTAAAAGTGTGATTTACTTTATGATTGGTTTTTCTCCCTACAGTACTTTTTGCACTTAATTATTTCACATCGTTAAATCCAAACGAAGAGTCCTTTTAGTTGATTTAGTCAAATGGTGGGCCCTTAAGTCACAAAATAAAATAATATAGTAAGTAAGTATACCGGTAAATTTCAGGTACTTACATAAATTAGTTTTGTCAAGTTAACAATTTAATTATAGTCAGTTTAAGTATGTACCTGCCTAATTATATAATAACTGACGATCAAATATTTGGCCCAAATGCAATAGTAGGTACTATTATTTATTCTATGATCAATGAGACAACATTTTGGTGACAAGTGACAACTGACGACCATTTGGGTTCGTTTCTAAGAGCCTTTAGCTCCCTTCGATTACTTGAATTATTTAATTGAATGTCATTTTATCTACGTGTACAGTTAGCTGAAATATTCTTTTTTTATAAACTTTTACATTTAGGCATTAGGTAAATTTACATTCCAAATTAAATAATGGAAAACTAAGTAGGTACAAGGTACAAGTTGTATAATAAGAAGTTAGCTTCCTGATTGTGGTCACCACGACTAGGAAACTAGGAACTTTTTATTTACGAGTAGGTACAAAATATTATTATTTCGGTTAAGAATTTTTGCAGCCTTAAAATACTTATTTAATTTTAGTCCTTAATGAGTAGGTAAGTCCAAAATTTAACAATAGTTAAAATTGTTATCACAATGTAATCTTTGCTGTTTTGTCGTAAAAAAAATTATTAAATATTTGGATAGAAAGATTTATATAGAAATGTATTTATTGTATGTACCTTTGTACCTACCTGCTTAGTCCATCTTACGCGGAAATATTAATTCTCACACGTAGGAACATACCTGCTTATTTGCGGTTATATTAAAATATTTAACAAGTACAGAAACAAATATCTGAACTGCGCGAATTCATAAGTCATGTCATATTAAAATACTGGAATAGAGCCAGGCGCCTTATGCTTCAGAGCAATATTATAATATATAATATGAATTCTTAAGCAGAGCTTGTCATGTCGTCTTGCAGTCTGTAGTCTGTACTTAAATGTTTCTTTGTTTGAACATGAACTTGGACTACATTCATGGAATTGGGGGCATCTCAACCGCAAGTATTAACTGTCGACCGCGCCACGGTATAGCAATTATCTTCTCGCGGTCGCGTCGCTACCTTTAACAATTTTATTATTTTGTCCCTATATGATGCCTATGATAGATAATAGATAATAGTTATTATGTGGGTGTATCTACTATGGGACTGAGTCCTAGGTACACCTCTGCCTACCCCTTCGGGAAAAATGGCGTGAATGTATCTTTTTTTTATGTTATTATGTCAATTTCGAAAAGGTACCTAGTAGGTACCATTACCTACCATTTATCTGGGACTTAGGAAGTGCATCTGAGAGAAGAAAATAAAGTGCTGATCTAGAGCAATGTGTGTATAGAGCTCCTTGCCAGACCATGACCCATCTGCTCGAATGTCCTCTGTGCCTAAACAATAGCACGACTTGGCACTAGGGAAGATCTTTACAACGCCACAAAAAACGCGGAAGGGACAGGAAAGGAAATAAAATGCAAAAACCACAGAAAAATGTTGACCCACACAAAGATAATGATAAGATAATGATCGGTCAGTTTGTATTAGAATCCGATAAGAATTATCAAAATGATAGATTATAATATGTTAGATATTCTTATATCTAACATATTATAATCTACCATTTTTCCTCTTGGAAAGTTGAAAGGAAATAAGGCGTACCTTAATCAGCTTGAACTTTCCGTAGGCCTTTGTGTAAAGGCCGCAGAATGCTCTGCCCGGTGACTAGGCGTGCTATACCGCAGGTGGTGATTCAAACACTACTGATAAAGCACCTACTAGTACGTGCCAGTAATGTAGGCATGCACACAAATGAACTATTATTGATATGTAGAGCATTATGTTTACATCAATTTGTACTTTGCACCGTACTTAATTGCTGTTGATAAAGGTTTATAGGACTTCCGAAGTCTTCCGTGTTGTTAACCGGGCATAATTGAAATGCGTGTACCTATCTTGCTATTTTAGCACAGTAACTAACCATCCAGGTTTTCAACAAATTATATATAACGAGAGAGTAACTGATGATTTTCGTTGGCTCTAGACCTTTATTTGCGGCAAATCATAATACATATAATCTTATATCTTTAAATGAGCAATTCTTGTATATAATTGGAATCTCGGAACTCTCGGAATGGCTCCAACGATTTTCATAAAATTTAGTATATAGGGGTTTTTGGGGGCGATAAATCGATCTAGCTAGGAATCATTTTAAAAAAAATGTCATTTTATTTAAAAAAAAAAAAAATACCGAGCAAAGCTCGGTCATCCAGATATTATTATTAAAACTTACAACCTATGGTTGAAGAATATTAGCGTCCTTTCAGACGAACGTCGGTTCGGCGTCAACAACAACGCGGAGCTCACGCGGCTGCGAAATTTGTATGAAAAATGACATAGAATCACAGAAATAAAATAAACACAGACCGCATTTTGGCGTCAGCGTTTCCTGACGTATGCCATACTACGAACGCAAACGTCACGTAGACGCTCGTCTGAAAGCACGCTTATGGTTGAACCTAAAAACTGAGTATTTATACTTATTGTAAAAAAAATTATAAATATTAAAGGTTCACTATATTCAAAGGAAACAGGGGTATACAAATCATCGATTTGGTAAATTTTCATAGGATTGTGTAAAATTGCTAAGAGGTCCCCTTTCCTGTTATGTATTAGGTACTACATCTATTTGTAAAAATACTATAAAATTTAACGGGTAAACTCGGTGTATATATCTACCTAGTCATCTATAATCACTACGTTCCGGAGCTATACGTTCGTTATCAATAGAATATCAGTTGTTATAGTATAGGTACTCTGACACTGAAGACTAAATACTTAATCAACTGTTATTATCACTTATTTTATTATTTTTATAAAACAACGCGATTCGTGCAAGATGTGCGATTACACGGTAAGCACTGATGATAACATCACTGTATCGAAATGGAAACTAATTTTTAGCGTCACGAATTCGAAAACCTTAGCCAATATTTGAGCAAATTGTAATATCGTTTTGAAATTTTTTAAAATCTGCGTATGCGTATTTTTAAGAGTAAAGTTCACTCCCTCTATTGGGGAAACCACGTAAGGTACATAAGACCTCCTAACGTACATACCATTACTACATTGGTACTATTATTTATTCTGTGCCATTATCTTCTTGAGTACCTACGCGACTTTATCTATAAACTTTATAAAAAAATCCAGTTTATTATAACTTTATAAGTACTTAATAACTAAAAACTGAAGAAGGCAAGCGTCTATTGCTCTGATGACTATTAATACCTACATGATAATATACCTAAGTAGGTAAAACATTACTATTATGTACTTAGGTATAAGCGCAGCCTTAAAAACTGATATGAATGGAAGGGACAACAGTAACTAAAGTAAGTACTTTAAAAATCAATGAACCTTGAAACGGAAGGTTTGTTTGATGGTTCCGATAAAAAATTTATCACAGTGACAGTGACATGACGTAGCAGTTAAGGCTAATCAATATTATAATACGTTTATCGACTTTGTAGGTTGGTATTAGGTATAAGTCCTTAATAAATATTCCTATAAGATTTACGGAACAGTGAGTCGACAGTACTCTTCGAATGAGACTGTAATTTTCAGTTTCCAAGTTGGGTTCTCTAACAAATCACAATGTTGTTTCAACAGATTACCACCAATTTACAAAATGTTAGACGGCTCTGTTATGGAAATATGTATGTCATGTTTTCTAATTTTACGACAAGCGGAGTGGTTTCAGACTCAGAAGTACAACGATGCGACGCAAGAATGCATGGCCTTGCGAGCAGTCCGCGGAGTAGGTAGGTACATACCTATCTATATGGTTGGCCACTGTTTTTCCAATTGTCAACGCAAATATTATCGTGACAAGTCGTTACGGTACAAAGTACATAACTTCCACATGGAACTGGATAGGTATGAGAAAAAACACAAGCGCTAAGTCATTGAGGTAAAAAAGTGCATCGCGTAGTCCAAACCGTACACGGTCTAGAGTCTAGACCCTGGCATATGCACGGCGCGTCGCCGTAGCATAAGTGTGAAAGCTGCATAATGTTGCCTTCAGATGGTTTCATGAACACTTTTATACGGTGAAATAGCCTTCGCGATTAATACTTAGGTAGGTGATACATAGTATTATAAATATGTGTTTGTCTGTATAAAATTGAATCAATAGGCACTCTTATTTTATCAGTTCTTATCTAAGTGTTGTTTAGTCATAACAATACATCGACCAACCTCACGGAATGATCTATTTTAAGACTCCATGCTCCATGAATATAACAAAATGTGGCAAAATTGACCCAATTCTGTTGACCCAGTGATATAACTCTCGGGGCCACTGGGTGACCCCTTTGCAGCCAAATCTTTAAGATAACATTGTTACTGTAGCGTAGCTATATGATATTATAGTTACTTTATAATGTGTTGGTTATTTAAAAAGCCCAATTTACTATAATAATAATAAAATACAATACAATACATATTGTAGAGATTATAATATAATATACTTATAATTATAGGTATAATTTCTACATTATTATGTATTGTAGAGTATTATATTTGTACAGTTTTGTAGATTTCGGATTTTATTGGGGTATTTATGGTCTATATGAAATAAATATGAATTTGTTATCGTATATATAAAATAGTATATATAAGTAAATATAAATAAATAAAAACTTTATTATTGATAAATTCATTTTACAGAAATTATAATTAAAGCGCACCTGCACCCTTAACTAGGCTCGAAGGGTAAAGGACTCATTCCGTATGGGTGAAGGACTCCTTCGCCGGAGCTTATTAACAAGCCTTATACATACTTACATAATTAAAAAAATTACAAGCACTAGGGGTACAATATATAATGATGATATTATGATATAATATGTGCACTAAATGTTATATGGTAAGTACTGACATAAGTGATGTTATTAAGAAAGACTTACCAAAATGAACGTTTTTCAGTAGAAGACTATTTCAGTGATATTTAATTTTACAGTCGTGTTCGGATTCACGGTCAGAATGATAATGGTTGGCTCACGTACCTACCTAGTCTTGTTTACAGCTGAACATTGAACGGTTACCAAAATAAACAATGGGTATAGGCAGGTGTCCAGGCATCACAATTATCGTTTCGATAATAATTACGTTTTCACGTAAATTGCATTTAGTTTAATTAGGATTACAATTAGGGCCGGTTTTTTTATCGCTAGTTACAGTTAGTCAATCATTGGTTAAACGTACTTTAGCCACTTCAGCTAAATTCTTACATAACTAATGCTTAACTCGTTTAGGGATACTGCCGAATTTTAACTATTTAAATCAAACGTTTTTAGCCATTGGTCACCTTAACTAGGAACCAAAACAACCTAGCATAAGATCAAAGATTTTTTCGTTATATACTTATAAAAAAAAATTACCGATAACGCAGAAGCGTTGAAAGCGCGCAAATGTTGTTATCACACGGCCTCATATTATACATAGTATCTTTGCATAACTGGTAGTGCGATATGTAAACATTGGAGTGATTATATAAATAATTGACTCTCGAGGAGAAAGAGACAGGGCTATGTCACAAAGTAACGTGAGAAGAAGAGAAAAAGTGGCCCAAATTCGCGGCGCAAAAGAGCGCGAAGCGAGTGAGGGTAGCGACCGGCTCACATCGCTACCGAGTTCTGACTATAGAAATCCTGAAGTGACTGTTCTATTCAACCGGTAAAGCAGAAGGGCTATTCTCAAACGGGTCAATTTAAAGATCGAATTTCCTCGGCTTTGTACAGAAGCTTGTCCCTTCGCTCTTCGCGCTTTCGTATCGGACGTTACATTTAAAACTGCAGAGAATTGCTACATTCTCCATACACTGTCAAGCATAGCTCTATTGTAAGTTGGTCCAATGAAGCATGAGAGTGACTTTAAATAATTTTAGAATTTTAAAACTTAGTAATTAAAAAATATTTGGTAGAAATTTTAACTCATAAAGGCTCTACCACTTAATCCTCTAAATGGTAGAGCCTTCATGATTTCTGTACTGTCTCATAATTTTGGTATGAAGACGCGGCGCTAGCTTTTATCCAAAAGCCGCAATGGTTCATAATAATTATTATTAACTAGACTATGTTTCAGGAATTCCTTATTCACACCATCCAAATTTCAGCAGAGGGTGTGTTGATAAGTGAGTCAGAGAGTTAGAGTGTCAGTTACTCAGGACACAGGACAGATATTACTTAATAGAGAAGATTCAATTCTACTTGCAGAGTTAGAATATAGACTGGACTCTACCTATTATACGGCATGATACTACTTCAATAATTCTACCGCAGTTACTTGATGGTATTTTTTTATCTATCAATTGACACTACAAAATAACGGGTTCTTGTTACTTCGTCACAAAGTTAATTCGCCATACAAAAAAATATGTGCCACAGATTTTTTTCAACTATTGTTATTTTGTCTCAGTTGCTTTTTCTACATCGACAGCAGAAAAATAAAACAGTAAATAGAATAAAATCACATTTATTTCTCATCAATAATCACAGTAACATTATTTTTATTTAATCTGACTTGCGTATGAGAATTATCCGCGATCAGCTGACGTAAAAGAAAGAGCCCAATAATCCACATGAGCGAACTTACACCAACAGCACACTAACGCAACTTATAGTAGGTAGGTAAGATACGTAAATGACGTCACTTCATTCAAGAACTCGCAAAAATATATCAATGGAGAGTAAGTAGGTATGCATAATATCTATGTTGTTTGTTGGTATAATTATATACAATATACAATTAATAATTAGGTAGGTAACGTATAATATACATCTACTACGCTAGAACTATCTATTATTTATTCTACATAACATACATTCACGCCTTTTTCCCGAAGGGGTAGGCAGAGATGTACCCAGGACTCAGTCCCATAGTAGATACACCCACATTTCGCCAGTATGTTATTGGTCCCATGTAATAGGGGGCGAGCCTATTGCCATCTACCGGGCACAGTTCCAGACTCCAGGCAGTTATTGAGATAATTCCTAATGGAAAAATCTCTCTTGATTGGCAGTCGAGCATGCGCCCTCTACGCCACCGAGGCGAGAGTATTATTTATTCTGTGCGGTGTAATTGTATGTTATAACGTTTTATAACAAGATTAAAATTACCTACATATATGCAAAGAGTGATTGGTCGACAATGCGCGGTGTTATCGCTTTAAGCGTTCTCTTCCAGACAACCAGAGACTGTCCCTTTTTCTCTTTCGCGTAATTATTTCATCTAGCAAGTACAACACAGTAAGTACATAATATTATTTAAAGTAGGTAGATATATTACTTATTTATGTGGCAGTCTAGTTACTCGTACAGCCGATGGATGAATCATTTACAGAATATTCAGTGAGTCTGCAGTGGTGTTGCAATTTGCAATAATGTGCAGTAAACCAATGGTGAACAAGGAAAACTGCAGAAGGTAGCTAGAACGGTAGATGCGTCAGCGTGCTGGTCCTTGGCACCAACACAATAGAAAGGGGACTTTCTCAACAGAATACATAATAGTAGGTACTAACCTTTCTCTCAACTTTGTTGCTAAAGCGGCTGCAGTTTGGTAATGTTCCAAATGGTGTTTTGGCCAAGAGTTTCATTCTACTACGGTATTATTATGTATGGCAGATAGCATCGTCGCGTCGGTAATAGTAGCCTATATAACAGTACTAGCTGTGCCTCGCGGTTTCATCCGCGTAGTCTCCATTCCCGTGGAAATATCGGGATAATAAGTACCCTATGCCTATGTGTTATACTAGGGTCTCAACGATCTACATAACGAATTCTAGCCCAATCTTACCTAGTACCAATATACCTAAAATACCTAATATACCTAATGCGATTTGAGGTACTGTTTTTGATTTCCAGCCCAGGAAAAGTGTTATTCGATTTTCCCACTAGGAATATTTCAAAAGCTATTGATATAAAGAAAAGGGGAGATAGGGTACGTTCTCCCAGCGCTTAGTCAAGACCTACCACCCGTACCGCGCGCCTTACGCCTACGAACCGGCGACGTGACGTCACGGCGCTTACTTGGACGGTTCAAGAAGTTTTCGGGAGCTGCAAAATTGATTGATTTTTAAAAAAATCACCTTTCAAGATATCGAAATAATTTTTTTGCAGATATTATTATAATTACGTAATGTATTTTTTAAGATAAAAAAAATGCGATTAATTTTCATTTACATGTTCCTCATTGCTCAGTGTGAAATTTGCAGCGGCAGTAATGAACAACAAAGATAGAAAGACGTACCTACCTAAGACCCAAGTGCGACCGAGACATCAATATTAGTTAGTCGCTCGTACGACCTTACTTTACTGACGTACGTGGACCTAATGGGACCTAATTTGAGCTTGCCATTTTCAAGAAGCCAGTACCTCATCTCCCCTTTTCTTTAAATTAATGATAGCAACCTGGAGTCTGGGTTTGTAACGGTTGATGGCAATAGGCTCGCTCAACATAGCGCTTAACTGGGGTAATGTGTATAGTACCTACTAACTAGGTACTTATCTAAGGTGTACCTATACCTTCTACAGATCAATACCAATAGGTAACTAACTAGCTGTTTATTTCAAGGTTTATTAATAATAAATCAATTAGAATTAAATCGAATAAATGTATGTAGTTCTTAATCATTTATTCATACACATAAAATTTGAATTACTTAAACAAAACATCACATTATTACAATTTATTAAGTAAGTACCTACCTATTTAATAAATTTATTCGTAGTCTTCTAGGTAGGTAAATATTTTATTCTTAACTTGTGGGTTATGCTTATTGTGTTATCACCGCAATTTCGTAAACGTATAATATGAATTTTATTATTTTAAATTATAATAATCACAAAAAATACAGATTGTGAAAATACATTATTCGAAATAATAAAGTCACAGACCCAATTGTATTGGTATATTGTCAGTCTAACAGACAAATAGCATAATAAGTTAAGTTTCCCACAAAATTTCAAAGAGCTTTGTAGTGTGGCCACAATTCAACAGATGGCGTTACTGGCTGCCACAGTAGAGATAATAATGCGGTTATAAAAATATCTCGTTTCCTCGTATCGCCGCTGACAGCCGACCCAGCCCGAGCGCTCGTTGTGATTATCACAAGTCACAACTCACTGACCTTGGGACAAAAAGGAGAAACAATTTTAATTCCAACTGCGGTGTTTTTCTACCCGAGAATACTAATAAGGCGACTCATTCTTAGAAGTTTATAGTTATACAAACGACTCTGATTAATCTTGGGATTTAATACTTGCCCCCAGGTTCATTAAATAAGCATAATTTACTAGGTACCTATGCGAATAGGTTTATAACATAACCAGAACAGCCGTGATTCTTAATACAAGGCTTCAGATAAGTACCTACCTGTCTGTAGAAGTTATTCGATGTTGAAGTTTTATTATTACCTATGCTAGTTAAAATGTAGAAGGGTAAGAGGATTAAAATATGCAGCTTGGCTTCACTGCACCGGAGGCGGGTGTCCGTTTTCCATCAGGTGCCCCTGGCCCTTGTCAGGTTTAAACATCCTGCACAAAAAACCGGTCATGAGCTAGTCGATTAGCCATGCGGTATGGGTTTCTTATAAAGACTTATACTCATTATTTAGGTACTATGTATATATGTACTTTAATATCATTACAGAAACCACCAAAGTAAAATTACATGTTGTAGTTATATTATTCATTCCAAAAGTCCGACCCAATGGAGAGCTGCCGAAACGCTTCACATTCATAAACACTCCTTCCACGAAGCGTTGTCAGCACACCATTGTGTGACGCACCGACTCACAAATGTATTTACCGTAAAATGACCTTATTCTTACTTTTGACAATAGAGTTTTTACAATGCCATCCTGGCCCCTGGCAATACAGCAGTCAATAATGAAGTACGACTAGCAAGATAGCGTATATGGTGTGTCTATTGAGACACAAAAAACCTATTTACCTAGGTATTAGGTAGGTATACCTTTAATAAAGCCGCGAGCTACATTGTTAATAACTTCGGTTGATAATGTATTTAATAAACGTAGCATTGGTTAAGTCGTGGTCGTGGAATTAATTCCGTATGGCTTGTGACTTTATGACCCATTGTAAATGTAGGGAACTTAAAATTTAGATTTTATACGTTGCGTTACATAGACTATTACTGACTATTGTTACTCGACACAAGTTTGTAATAATATGCAGGTGTAAATAGAATATTTATAGGACATGAACACCGTTATTGTTAAGCTACACCAGTATTATGTTTGTACTTTTTGGAACAGTCAAAGGGTAAAAAGTAACCCGCTGCGTTTCTGTGCCGAACGGCTGGAACTGTTTTCTAATTCACGCGACCGAAAATTCCTAGAATTACATGGATTATGGATCTTCTGTTTAAGTTTCTACATAAATGAATAATAAGTTTAATAACTACTAATTTTACCTATCACCTGAGCAAAAATTTAGAGTATTTTTTTGCATTTTCAGAGAGAATTCCCAGCAGGCAGTCTAGTTTCTCTGATACATAAAAAATAAACCTTTTCAAACCCTCTCGTCGTTGGGCTCCACGCCAGGCCCGTTCCCTTCGGGCTTTTTGTACGGTCGAACCCTCACGTCAATGGGCTCCGCGCCCGGCCCGTTCCCTTCGGACTTTTTGTACGGTCGAACCCTCGAAAGTTCTCTTTTAGGGCCCGCCCGTCTATCCCTGCATTCAATACACACCCTATTGAAGCCGTACTCTGTCAGATATACCCGTCGTAAAGCGACCATCACGCGATACTGTTATCGTTTCGTTTGTATGCCGCTCTGAATAAATACTCGTAGTGGTGTGCGCTGTATCGTTACTACGGACGTTATCTACGGATTCGAATGAATGTCGAACACAGTGTTTTCAGTATGTATCATACGCGCGACTGAAATATTCATTAATATCGATCGTATTTTCGTATGCTTCGTTCATAATATTCTTTCACGTTCTTTTATATCGAGACTATTAGTATATAATGCCTATTTTGATTAAATACATTAATAAATGTCTATTATAAAACTTACATATTTCTTAACTAATGATTATAAAATGATTTTTATTATAAATACTTGTTATAAGGTACCTTATTAGAACAATGGTAAAAAGATATATATATATTTTAGCACTTAAAAAGAATCAATTGGTACCTACGTTTGATTTAATTAATATATATTTTTTATCCCTCATTACAATTTATATTACTAATTTTAACTCCCTACCGAAAAAGCCCGTTCCTTTTTCGGTTATAAGTTTTCTCTGTACTTATGTTCGGCTATAAGTTTAACGTGTATATCTGTCTCCTAAACGAATAGGTCGATTTTGATGCGTTATTTTATGGAAAGCTTTACTACTAAATAAAGCTTTACTACTAAATACTAAAAAAATACCCCAAGATACTAAATAAAATTATTTTGGCGGAAAATCGATTCCGCTAAAGATTATCAGCTTTTTTCTAGCTGAAGGCTGAAATGATAAAGCAAATTCCAGTGGTAGGTACGATAGATTAGAAATTACTTGTTAACTTTGACCTAATGCTGCAGCATCAGGTTGAGAGATGGGCCAGTAGTCTTTTTTTTTATGATAGTGAGTGACAAGACGAGCAAATCAGGTGCTTGATGGTAAGCATCATGATTGCCCATATCAGACACAGTGCCACCCAGTGTTTTAAAATTAAAAATTCTGTACGGCACTGCACTGCGCCTAGATATCAGTTATTGAATCTCGTTATGCCCAGTAATTTCGCTAGTAACATTGCCCTTCACACCGGAACACAGTAATATTTGCACATTACCGCTGGGCGGAATATTTATCAAATATATTAGGTCATGCTGCCTCGGTGCCTCGATGGCGTAGTGGGCGCATGCTCGACTGCCAATCAAGAGGTCCCGGGTTCGATCCCCAGGTCAGGCAAAGTGTTAAATATTGGATTTTTCCATTAGGAATTATCTCAATAACCGCCTGGAGTCTGGAACTGTGCCCGGTAGATGGCAATAGGCTCGCCCCCTATTACATGGGACCAATAACATACTGGCGAAATGTGGGTGTATCTACTATGGGACTGAGTCCTGGGTACATCTCTGCCTACCCCTTCGGGAAAAAGGCGTGAATGTATGTATGTTTATTAGCTCATCATTGGAATCGGCTCAGTGAGGCTCATATGTTGGAAGAGAAGGAGTAGAGGACGGTTTTTCAAATTTCGTAATTAACACGTGTAAAATACTGATAGCGGTAGATATGAGGTATACACAAGAACTGAAAGACTTGTTTTATATTTCATACAAAACTAGCTGTGTCCTGCGGTTTCACCCACGTAGTCTTCGTTTCCGAGGGAATATCGACATAAAAAGTAGTCTCTATGTGTTATTCTAGAGTCTAGAGTCTAAACTTATGACGAATTTCAGAACAATCAGTTCAGTAGTTTTGACGTGAAAAGGCATCCATCCACCCTCACAAACTTTCGGATTTAGGTATAACATTAGTCTAGTATAGTATTTTCCGACAGACGTTGTTTTGACCTTTCATATATAACTTATTTTCGTAATCATTCAAAATATAAGATCAATAATTTTCCTATAATTTGAGATATAGGTATTATTGATTGTTTTAATGAATTTTCTGATATTATTCCGTCAGTAACTGGTTGAATTTAATAATTATATTATTATCATATTATTGTTCGTTGGTAACTCCATGAATAAAATAAATACATACATAAAACATGACAAAACCTCCTTTTTTTAAAGTATTATATTTTTCTGACCTTTTCTAGTTTTTTTAAATTATTTTAGAATTTGATTAACAGAATAACGAACATTTTGATATCTACAAGGTAATGGTTATCTCAAATGTGTTCGCCTGAAAAGTTTTACGTTTACAAACTAAGGGATAGGGAACAGATAGTAATAGACAGAGATATTGTTTAGAATTGTATATTATTTGTTACGCACATGTATTGTTAAACACAACCTCATTGGCTCAGATTGTAATAACTCTGCTTTCTGTGCCGCAGGCCCCGGGTTCGATCCCGGCCAGGTCAAACATTTGTGTGCATGCACATGTCTGTTTGATCTGTGTCTGGGTGTTATAAGCTTATACCTATATGTATTTAAATCAGTCATCTGGTTACCATAGTACAGGCTTCTAGCCTAGTTTGGGACCAGCTGACCGTGTGTGGAAGTGGTCCAACATTATTATTATAATATTATAAATAGGTAGGTACCCAATATTGTGGCTTTGAGTGAATACCTATTAAGTACCAAAAAAATATTAGTTTATGCATTAGTAGACACACATAGTAAGGAACATTGAAACAATTCAATTAGTTTTGAATCTTATCTTTATGAAGATCAACAACAAGAACAAGGACCAGTAGGTAGGTGTTTTGAAGATTTAATACTTAGGTAAGTACCTATTGAAAATACAAAAACAATTATTTATCGATAAATAAAATGATTAATTATAAATACATATAATAAGTAATATGGGTAGTATTAACAACTTTTGGATAATATATAAGTAGTACTCACTTACTTGAAGATTAGGGTAGGGAAAGGTCAGATTTTCCAGATTTCTCTTCCTTCTTTCTTAAATCCCTAGCAAACATAGTTTCAAAATTAAGAAATATAATTAAGAAAATAAGACGTGCTAATGAAAAAGAAAGATGAGTATTATACGATTATTATGATCCAAAGAGGATAAATATAACACTAAACTGGAGGGATCAGAGCACATGGCGATCTATCTATCAAAACAACAAAGCCGATTGGTGTGACGTTCCACCCCGGTGATATATACGTCCTACTACCTAAATGCCTTATGTACACCGCTAGTAACTACTTCATGACTACTCCGAGCTCAGTGTGTACTGCAATGCAACGGAAAATATGCGTGTTTACCAAAGTCGTTTCGGTAGAACGGTGTCGTGTGTTGCGTCACGTTAAGGAAATTGATAGTGCGCCGAGGTCGACGTGACTAACATTATCGTGAAATGTGTTCAATTTGTGTCAATTTCAATTAAATTCAATTATTTTTGTGAAAAGTGCCGTGATTTATAATCAAAATGGAATTTATTTTTTCTCATCCCGTTTCTCCCAGTGGGTGGAGGCCAGACAAATGTCGGACGTGCGACTCACCGTTTGCCCGACATAACCTTGTGATGTCAAGTGAGTATATTTTTTGTTCATAAAGTGCCTCTTGGGGGCCATGAAATAACAAAATAAGGTTTAAACATAAATTTTGAAAGTATTTTCATTTCATTATCATATCATAAAGTGGAATTTAATGCTTAAATACGCGAAAATATGCTTAAATAATTCGAATAATAATATCGAACGTCAGAGCTGGGCTCAATCCACAAGATGGCGGCGAGTGGGGAGAGGGCGCCCAGTTGGCCAGGTGCTGCCGCCGCGTCGAGTTCGGCGCTATAGCTAAACTACGCAGTGTTGTACATTTAGAACGTTCACAATGGCTACCGCGAAAGACACGTCTACTTTCTTTCTGGAGGCGAATGCAAACGATTTTGATAGTGTTTTAAAGTTATATCCACAGGCGATTAAATTAAAAGCTGAACAGAAAACAAAGAAACCTGAGGAGCTCATAAAATTGGACAATTGGTAAGTGAGAACGCCTTTGAAAGGAGAAAATGCGGCCGTGGCGTGTCAATGAACTTGTATTGTGTGTGTATCCGTGCAAACTGATTTGATAGCTACCTCCCTCGCGGACTGCATCTCTAGTCCGCGGTCGGCTCATTAAAATCACTGCGTCACGTGGGATCGATGTCAAATTGACACGATCGTTTTTCCTGAAGTCAGTGTGAGGGAAAATATCGCAGCGCTCAGGCGTTATAAAATGGTGGCTGTCCTTACGTATCTCGACTAGTTTTAATGCATTTACCATGATGTTTAGAACCGTTGCTACGCTTATTCTGTTTATTCATTGACTCAATAGCAGCATTAATAAAGACGGAAGGAATATATTATATTACATGTTGAATGTTATATTTTCAGTCATCCAAAAGCTGAATAAAATGCTTTGTCGAATACTACAACTCACATCCGTTCAAAATGGTGACTTTGCTTTATATATACTTTAGAAGATTCATTTTGTTTTCGTTATTCAACCAATATTTCAAAATAATCTAAGCCACAGGTTTTTCTGTATTTGAAAGAATAAAACAAAAATGTAATGCATATAGGAATTCATCATGATTAAATATAATTTGTTAATGATTTAAAATCCTAATGCACCTACCTACACCTACATAACATTATTACAATTTCAAATGAACCAAATATAAGTCAAAGCACTTTATTATTATATTTTTAACGACCTGCTTAATCTTATATTTAGTTAATAATATTACCAACTATATATTACTTACTATATACTTACATTAAAATTTTTCGTTTTTCGCAATAATATAATACTTTATAACTGTCACGGATAGCTATAGTAGGGTTAATTTCCCTTGAGAAATAAATCGAGAAATAAATCAATTTTTTTTGTTTAATTTCTCTAGACTATAATATGACTGACCAAAAATCTATAGGTAAGGTTATTATAATATTATAAATATCTTATTAATTTTAAGTAGGTATTTAATTACTGTTATTAAATAGGTAGGTAGGTCTGTAGACAAATAATGAATGACTTCTCAATTTTTATGTTTTCAGTTATTTCAGATAGGTTTATAGGTAGGTACTCTTTTGGTTACTAAAATTCTCACGTCATTATTCGTCGGATGAGTTATCAAAATATTTTTTTGCTATTATAGTAGTAGTTACGGTTGCTGAAGCAGACGCGTAGCAAATTTTATGTATAATAAGTATTAATTATACGTTTTTACCTTATTATATTATATTATATTTAAATATTTATAAAATTGGGGCGTACAAAAATCCTTTAAGTGTCCCACTTTTAGTTAGTAATTAAGTACCTTTATAGATGTTACAGAATGTAATAAAATATTAAAGTATAAGCACCTATAGGGGAAGTTTAAATATGCAATACATAATAACAGACAAACAAATTTTAAATAATACTTACACAAACATAGTTAAAACAACCATACCTATAAGTTATAAAAACGAAGTGTTAAAAAATATATTTTTAAAGTTTTCTTCATAATATATAATATCGTGATTCGTGAAGAACAGATAAAATATATATCACGGACCTGATAAAGTCATGCAAGATAATAATATTATGATGATTTTATGATACTTAAGTGTACTGTTTTTGTTGTATTTATTGTTGATTTTATCACAACTTTACGTCAAACTTTTGCTATAAATCTCACTTACGTTATTTGATACTTCCACTTAGGAATCGAAATTTTTAGCCTTTACATGAAAAAGTTGGTATTGACTAAGTATAACGTAACTGGTTACGAAGCTCCGGTTACGTAGACGGGCGAAGCGAAATAAATAATATAAACTATTATTTTAAACTACTTAAATATATTATACCTACATAACATATTATGTCGAGCCGTCGTAGTTACCTATCGTTATGTATTTTTGTCTTTAAAAGACACGCGTTACTTACCTAACAGAAAAAGGGACCTCTTAGCAATCCTATGGAAAATTTACCAAATTGATGTTTTGTATTCCCCTGTATCCTCCGAATATAGTGAACCTATTTGATGTTTATGTAGTTCATGTATCATGATATTATTATAATGAAGACAAGTCACTTTCATTTTATCTTTGTTTATAAACCCTTAATTTTTTTGTAGTTATATTCGGAGGAAACGGGGAAATATTTACAATACATCGATTTGGTAAATTTTTCATAGGATTGTGTCAAATTTATCGTAGCTATTTCACTTAAAATAATTAAATTGTTAAGGCATACGTATATATGCATAGTGTAGGGTTCCATACCTAGATATCAAGCACATACTATACAGTTTGATATTACAGTTATACTAATCTATTAGTTCCTTGCGCAAAGTATGGAAATATGCAGTAAAATGGCCACAACTTTTGATTACGTTAATTTAGAAGTACCTACCTATGATTGTCTTAGAGCCACAAGGGACCGCAGATCTGAGTAGTTGATGTCAATTTCAACATGATAACTCCATGTGTTCCCGTTAAAAAGTTTCTTGACAGGATAGACAAAAAAGTGATCGTATAAGGGTTCCTTTTTTCCTTTTGAGTTACGAAACCCTAAAAACGAGATACGTAGGTACCTAGGTAGGTAGTAGGTACCTACTTATCTAACCACAATTAACTCGACCGCGCGGTCGATTCGCCACTTTTATTATTTTTTGGTACAGACAGGAGAAAATGGTAAAGATGGAAAAGGTTAAACGTTGTGGTTGTAAAATGTACTAAATAAATCATGCAGAATAAAAATCATCATCTCCCCTCCCCTTTTCCTAGGCCCCTCCCCTTTTTTCTTGTCACCTGCCATTAATAGAAATCCCCATATAGAATTATATTATTTTGATATACACCACTTTTTCAACTGACTGCGTACCTACTTTGTGTGGTTGAGTCGCCCCCCACAAATTAAAAAAACTCAATTAACTCGACCGCGTTGTCCAGTTAATTCTCGACCGCTAGCTGTCCCCCAACTCGGTTTCCCTAATTATCAAATCGTGTCTGTCCAGTACTTATCTACCTTACCTTATACCTACCTACCCTACCGTGGCCACCGGGACTGAGGCCCTAAGAGACGAACCCTTGACTGCGCTGCTCGATTCTTGTGTCATTATGTACTTACCTTTATATCTGGCGGTAAAGTTGTGTGGCCAATCCGTAATAAAAAAAAATACAATCAAAAATGTACCTTCAAATGTAAATATATTTCGATAATACTTGTTCCAGGTACCAGAACGAATTGCCAAAGAAAATCAAATCCAGAGGTAAAGATGCTCACATGATACACGAGGAGCTTGTACAACTCATGAAATGGAAACAAGCGGTAAGCAATGTATATTACATTTACCTATTATTTGAGGCTTTAAGGGTGCTCTTTCATAATACATCCTACTCGTGTCCATTAGAACTTACCTACTATTATAATTATTTTGCAAGAGCCAAGCTGATCTGAGTCATAAAAATTAAAAGGTTCTTTCTGGTTGTTGAATTATCAAATCAAACACATTGTTAGTTAAGTCTGATTAGTATGTAAAAGCACCTATATGTATAAGTATGCTTTTAGATAGATTTGTAGGTAGCGTCCATGGTCCAGCTGAAATAATATGCCCGTTATCAAGTCCGGCGTCGCGCCGCGTCGCTGGATTCGAATCCCACATGTGGACTTTTGACCTGGTTGCTGTCGTGTTCGTGAAGGCACGGTAAACTGTAGGTCCCGACTGTTTCCTATAAGATATGTAGGGGACAGTCGTTGCCTTCTAGGAATCTTGCCGACCTGAAAACTCTTGACAATATGAGTTGTCTACATAACTCAGAAGCTGTATGAATTCGAGAAATATCGAGCAGTGTAAAATTAGAGGAATGTTAGAGTACCTATAAATTAAAATTATTGAATTATTATTGTAGGTATTGCTAAATTAGATAAACTTAATAGGTACCTATATAACCTTAATAGGTATACTTCAAATTGCACTTGTACACTAAAACCTACAAGTTTTTCTCAAACCATTAAAAATTTACATACTTATTCACTTTCATTCATTACGACAGCAAGTATAATGAACACTCTTATCTAAATTGTCTGTTATAATGTAATAATAAGTAGATGTACCTGCCTTCTAACCGTATATTTTATCAAGCCTGGAATTGAGATATAAATTATATCATTAGTTAATTAAACATACACAGTGTCGACAATCGTCAAGAACATGGCTAAATGTGGAACTAAAGGTATTGAACAGTTTTTAAAACTCAACACAAAAGCATAATATCGACACTAGCGCCTTTGTTCACATTCCTTGAGAACAGAAACAGTGTAGTAATTTATAATACTGGCCAGTAATCGCTTTCTCATCGTTGCTAACATAGAATTTTATATCAAGGGGTTAAAGATCATTATCTAGATCGACAACTAGTATCTCTGAGTCATGTATTAAATGCATCATTTCAAAACATTATTCGTGTTTACACAACAATATGTCATGTAGAAATATTCAGGCAACATCTGAGTCATTCCACTTCATCCTGCTCTTGAAGAGTTGTGTAAATGTCTCCGAAAGTGACTAGTCTTCCTTAGTTATATGTATTTGGCCACTAATGGACCTAAACAGCGTGGATATGGGAAATATTTATTAAACCCTTCTCGTAACATGACATCTTATAACACTTAACATGAAAATGTTAAGTGATATAAGTGTGTACTTATATCACTTAACATTTTCACTGGTGGGATTGGCACAGCCTGTCGTGTGCTTTTTAATCTATCAGCCGTTCTGAAATCGCTCTCTTTTCGGAAATCACATCCTCTTTCACTTAGATACTTGACATAGACTTTTTAGGACTCCAAGCATTGCTATTTTGGGCTCATGATTTTTCTTTCTTCGCATAATATTAGGTATGTCCATACCAGAATAATCTTCTTAACTTCGATATCTCAAAACCTGAATAAGATAACGTTAAAAATTCAAAACTATTAATACCTACCTAGGTATTATAACATTTTAAATTCGTTATGTCGCTAATTTCCATTAGGACGTACGGTTTCAATTGAACAATTGTTAAACAAAGTTTACTTTCATTTCAGAGAGGGAGGTTCTACCCACAGTTGTCCTACCTCATCAAGGTGAACACACCTAGGGCTGTGGTGGCGGAGACAAAGAAGGCCTTCAAGAAACTGCCGAACATAGAATCAGCGATGACAGCGCTGAATAATTTGAAAGGTGTCGGGACGGCAACAGCGTCAGCGCTGCTGGCGGCTGCGAGCCCGGAGATCGCACCCTTCATGTCCGACGAATGTCTGCAAGCTATCCCAGAAATGGAAGGAAGCGACTACACTGCCAAGGAATACCTCAATTTTGTAAAACACATACGAACCGTCTGTGATAGGTTAAATAAGGTAAGCTCGTCGAATTGTGTTGGTTGAAGCATGAAGAAGTAGACTTTGATCCGACGCCGCTTTTGCGTCATTATGGAAATTTTAAATGGTAGGTTCACGATCGTAATGTGTGGGCGAGGGCACTACTGCCTTCCTAGATATTATGTCAGCGCGGATAAAATAAAGATACAACATAAGCATACTATTATTGTCATGTAACATTTAACTTTTAAAATACCTACTTTTGTTCTGACTGTACTAAATATGCACCCGTGGTCTAATTGATTCCCACAAAATAATAAAATATTAAAGATTCGACCGCTTGGTCAAGTTTATCGCGGTCGAGTTGACTCCCAACGCAGAGTAGTGGTAGACCTCTTTTGCAGGGGGCCGCCTGGGGAAGTACCGCACCTTTGCCAGTTATTCATCCGCCAAGCAGTAATGTGCAAACATTACTGTGTTCCGGTCTGAAGGGCAATGTTACCAGCGAAATTACTGGTCATGACGAGATTCAACAACTGATATCTCAGGGTGACAGAATATTGAATTTTAAAACACTGGGTGGCACTGAGTCTGATTTGGGCAATCATGATGCTTACCATCAGGCACTTGATTTGCTCGTTTGTCACTCACTATCATAAAAAAAAAAGTTGAAAAGTTATATTTTACGAACTAATAACAAGTTCCGCCTATGTGTAGGAATCTCTCATAAGTACGAGAAATGTCCAAAAATGTGAATGTGAGAAATTTGTATTTCCAAGTCGACTACAAGTTGTAAGTGGTCCCAAATTGTACGTCCATTATATGTCATTTCAGTTTGGACAACAGCGTGTTCATATCCGACTAAATTGCTCTAATTATACCTGACTGGAAACTTTGTGTATACAATTATAATAAAACAAAATAATTATTCACGAGTTCCTTGATATTAAAATGAAATAAGTGCGTCAGTAAAAACAACTGCTTTCATTGAATCAGGAAAATTTCTAACTAGCGAAATTGTCAACCTACCGAATCTGTCTAATGAGTATAAACTGGTGAATTAGTGTAATTGACGAGTAAGGTAATTGACCAGTGGTACGCGATCTCAATAAGTGCCTATCAAAATTGATTTTATCAATTTAACCGGTATATTTTTATTCTTGGGCCAGTCCATCGACATGACTGACATAAGGGTATCAATCAGCACAGAACAGATAATTTTAAAGATGTCAGGGGCATAACTGAAAATCAGCGCGCTCCATGCAAGCGCGCGCTATGCGTTCCAGCATATTATATTATGCTGAGCTATGTCAATTTCGTTGCCACCTAGTACATTGAACTTAAGTATGAAGTCCCTATCCTATAATAATCATTACTATAGAAACTAAGTACCTACATATATCTATTTTTGTACTAAGCTGTGGTAATGAATAAATAAATGTTTTCTATTCTGTTCTATTCAAAAACAATACTTAAGTAAGTTACTGTGCAAAGTATGGAATTTCTCACTGCGTTCGTCACGGCAGGCAATTGTTTCCAATTGGTTCATAGTATCCATCTAGTATTGTTCTTGAAAACGGATGTTAGTGATAGAGCGCAGACAAATAATTATTTGCTTAGAAAAATTAAAGCATAATTAAATTAGATCTAGAATATGTACTAGGTAACTACTTACCTACTGTATTATGTGACCAATACGACTCTTCCCTCTCTCCGAGATTGAAAGCTCGCAGGGGCTTCGTAGACATTTAGACATTGATAATAGATTAGGCATCTAGAGACGTAAGTAATGATTTCAATATGCACTAATAAAACATTAACTTGTAGGAACAAAACGGTTGCGGCAACAAATGGTCGCCACACATGGTGGAGCTCGCGTTATGGACTCACAACATCGTATCAGACCTGGCTCCAGAACTGCTCGGCAAAGAACGCACCACGAGAGCGCCCGCGAACGGTGGCTCACCGCTGCCCCCAAGCGACGAGAGCAATCTTGAACCACCCACCAATGGAAATGGTAAGATTCTTTTAAATTTTAAATTGACAAAGGAGTTGTTGGTTTTTAGGCAACGTCGACCTTTCTATACTAATATTATAAAGAGAGAAACTTTGTTTATTGTTTGTAACGAATAGGCTCCGAAACTACTGGACACGATTTAAAAAATTCTTTCACTTATGGAAAGCTTAATTCAGTGTGAGTGACGTAAGAAAACTGCAATATTGTGAATCAAGGTACCAAATTACCAAATATATTCATTAATTTGCGTGCGCTGTGAAATCAATTGATGGTAGAATAAAATAATGTACTAGGAGTTTGTAGTAATTATCAATATCTACAAAGTAGTCCACGGACATTATATCAATCTGTTTTGGTTTAGTCATAATAATCGAAGAAGTCACTATTTTTATGCGGTATGGAAACTATTGTTGGTAGAAATAATGTATTAGGGGTTTGTAGTCGTACTTATATATCTTCAAAATAGCCCGCGGAAAATTTATACAACTGTTAAGGTTTGGTCACTGTAACAGAAATAGTCATTAATTTGCGTGCACTGCGTAAACCATTAGGGTTATATCTATAAAAATACAATGTCGTAAAGTCGTAAAGTCGTGAACTTTACTACTGTTAAAACGTTCACTATACCAACTTTGCTACCCGTGCGAAGCCGGGGCGGGCCGCTAGGTGCATAATAAGTAATACTTTTTCGTAAGTAGGGAGGTACCTATTACCTATATTATGATTATTGCCTCGGTTATGACTGCCTCGGTGGCGTAGTGGGCGGATGCTCGACTGCCAATCAAGAGGTCCCGGGTTCGATCCCCAGGTCAGGCATAGTGCTAAATATTGGATTTTTCCATTAGGAATTATCTCAATAGCTGCCTGGAGTCTGGAACTGTGCCCGGTATATGGCAATAGGCTCGCCCCCTATTACATGGGACCAATAACATACTGGCGAAATGTGGGTGTATCTACTATGGGACTGAGTCCTGGGTACACCTCTGCCTACCCCTTCGGGAAAAAGGCGTGAATGTATGTATGATTATTAAGGAAATAAGCAATAAATGTTCTAATAAAATAATAACGCGCGTGGTAAAAAGATACTTAGTACCTACTTAACCTCACTTTACTCAATCAAATTCAGTACAATAAAACGGCGATAATATTATGATGGCTACTAGGGAACATTATTTTATAATAATTGCACATAACTAATTATACATTATCTACCCGGTGGTAATACAGAATTTTGCGATATGTACCTATGCTTTTTTCGTATTTTTACTAAAGTACCTAAAGACCGTAGAGCTAATGATGCGCGTGTGCGCCTAAGCTGATTTTAACACATGTGTTTTGCTGCTAACGACTTATGAATCAGCAAAAAGTAAGGTCAATTACTCGAAACTCAAATGCTAGCGTTCGAAGCATAAATTAGCATTTCAAGTAATCCAGAAAGTAACTTCGTTACGACAATTTTTTTTTATCCCATCTATTCTTTTTTTTTTTTTTTTTTTTTTTTTTTTATGATAGTGAGTGACAAGACGAGCTCATCAGATGCCTGATGGTAAGCATCATGATTGCCCATATCAGACACAGTGCCACCCAGTATTTTAAAATTCAAAATTCTGCGCGGCACTGCACTGCGCCTATCACCCTGAGATATGAGTAATTGAATCTCATCATGCCCAGTAATTTCGCTGGTAACATTGCCCTTCATACCGGAACACAGTAATGTTTGGACATTACTGCTTGGCGGATGAATAACTGGCAAAGGTGTGGTACTTCCCCAGGCGGCCTCCTGCAAAAGAGGCCTACCACTACAAAAAATTCGAAAAGAGACGATCCCTTCCTCAATAAGTGCGCGGAAAGTAGGTCTTTTCGGCGTACTTAATAACAGTGACGAAATTACTTTCCAATTTGGAACAACTATTTATTTCAAAAGTTTGAACGTTATTCGGTTGGATAAAGTCCTGGCGGTGATAAAAAAAGCGCGCCTGCCGACGCGGCATTGGTTAACCAAATTAAAAAAATAAACTCGCTTCGCTTAGGATTCAACGCCAGAATCCTTCGCTTTGCTCTGGATTCAAAAAATCGCTCTCGCCCGCATTACATCACTTGTGTCACAATATACTATTGCACTTTATCGTACACGTGTTCGAAAACAACATTTTCTTAACAAATAGTCTATGTTCATCGCGGTCATATCAATTACTAGCATATCAGATACGTACCTACATATAACACAGGAATAGTGTCAATTATATAAACGAAGATCATTGATACGTAAACCACTAACCACACAACATCGGGTTTTGTGAATCTGTCTTTTTTAGATAAATGTACATGATTAAAAGATGCCGCCAAAACTTCTATGTTCTCTCTATTTTCCTGTTTTGCGACTTCCTACACTATCACCGTTGTAGCATGTTGCAGGTCAACATTATTCAAACTCTTTTCACTAACTGCATAAAAAATGATGATGTTACTATAATATAAATACTTCTCAAACATGTCGTAAATTGTCAGTGCTTTAACGAAAATGTGGTAGCGAAAAGAAACTGCGTGTCTACGCAAATATACGCTACAATCAAAATAGTGTAGTGAGAGATAGAATGTCCACAACTTCAACGAAAATAATTCAATAAAAAGGAACGGTTTATCAAATGACTATGCTCTAAGCTACAACGAAAATATAGAGCAACGGTTTTCCTCTTGACCACGCAAGTGCTACAACGAAAATAGTGTAGTGTATATTAACAGTTTGTCTCAGATCCACGCAAGAGGTTCTACAACGAAAATAGTTGAGAGAATAGGTTTGCCTTAAGACATTAATGTCTTCGCATGCAACAACGAAAATAACGTAGTTTAAATGATATATATATGGTTGTTTCAGGAAAACTAACAGTGGACTCAGTGAATGAGGACACGACGACGTCATGTACGGAAGACTCGATGGACGCTAAAGCACCGTCGCCTGCCACACCCGCTACCCCCGCCTCACCGTCCGACAACTCGGACTCCGCACTCTCCACGCCGCGCGCAAAACGGTAAGCAATATTATTCTTCAACGAATCACATCACATCACCAGCCGGAAGACGTCCACTGCTGAACATGGCCTCCACTATAGAACGCTATAAACTATTCATATGGGGGGGATTTTGCGACCACCACACTTGGCAGGCGGATTGATGATCGCAACTTTTGATTGCGTTAACTTAGAAGTATGATTTTTTACAGCCACAACGGACCGCAGATCGGAGTAGTTTATATAAATTTCAACTTGATACCTCCACGTGTTCCCGTTAAAGTGTCTTGACAGACGGACAGACAGACAACAAAGTGATCCTATATGGATTACTTTTTCCTTTTGAGGTACGGAAACCTAACAGACTTGTCGGTGGGTAGAATGCGAATTGCATCACCTAATACTAATAGATTAAACACACACGCCCTTTTATGCGTTAGGTAGGTGGGATAGAAAAATTTAACCGATGAAGTTTATGGTACGGTAGCTCAAATGGTACAGTGCACACCACACGGATTGGTGAGGAGGTGCGGGTTCAAATTCCGCTCTTGGGTGAAATTTTTCTTCACATTTATATTGTATATTCATTAGTACAACTTTAGCATCTTAGAATTATAGCACCAAAAGGCAGCTGGATAAACAAAATATCATTTTACAGGCAAATAGAGGAAGCTAGTTCGGAAGAGAACTCCCTGGGCGACTCGTCGGACGTGCCCGCGCCCAAGAAACTCCGAGAAGCTACGCACTGACACTCGCGCACTCCCACCAAACATCCCTCGTGCGCCTATAAATAGCTTTCTAGACTAAAATATTGTACCTAGGTAATTTATTTTTCAATTCCGTTTAATTTTAACTTAGCGTTAAGTTTAAGTGTACCGATCGGTTTTGTAAGTTTTATAGGGTATTAATATTTTGGATGCGTCTCGACGGTAACGTCGGGCGCGTGAAGTAAATGAGATTGTACAATATTTCTATGTGAGTGTATTTTGGAGCGTTAGTGTTAGGTTTCGTTCGTAATAAGTTTTAATGTTTGAACGTTCGCATCCCGCGAGACATTCCAATAATTGTAAACAAGAGTCGGCGACGAGGGGAGTGTGGGGGGAACAGTGAAGTCGCCGCGAATCCGGACCAGATGCCTTGACGTGGCCGCATGACGCATGTTCACGGCCGTCACTCACCAATGCCTTATGACACAGTCTGCCCGCAGAGTATATAATAATAATACATGATACAAAGGACGTGTTACCCGGGCACCGGGCACACGGGCCCGCAATGTAGTTTTTATTGAACAAATATAAGATATTAATTTTATAATGTAGAGTTTTTTTCTTTTATCGCCTCGAAATACCTACCTAATCCTTTCACCTGTATTCAAGAATAATACTTTGGTGGCTCGAATGCATGGGGCCGTTAAATCGAATTGGAAACAATTGCCTGCCGCGACGAACGCGGTGGGAAATTTCTTACTTAGCAGTACCTTAAAAGTATTGTTGAATACGGGTGTATGTCACCCAATATCGACATAGGCAAGATAAATAACGCGTCCATTACTCGATAGGGTTTGATGTCAGTTTTGCCACAGTCACCGCTATGATTGATAGTTAACCTATCGTTGGAACGATTGACGTCATTCAACAAATATTACAAACATTAGTCACCCGTCACGTCACCTAGTATCATCACTCATGATTGATGCCTAACCTATCGTGTATTGGACACTAGTACTATTCCAAATGCAGAGAAATTACCCCAGAGTTTGTATATTAATATATACTAGGCTGTTTTTTTCCTCGCTGGCTACTGTTAATCGTTTGTTAACTATAGTTAAATTCCTAACCAATGGTTAAATCGTGTGGAAAATTGTTAACTAGGAATAAAAAAACGAATTTTGTCGAATATTCTATTTGTCAAAAAAAATTCGCAATTGGTTGACTTAACCAGTGATCAAAAAACCGGCCCTGAATCTATCAGAAAAATCAAAATTGCCCCAAAAATAACCAGTTATCGCTACCTTTACTTATTACTCTCGCTAACTTGTCTTCCCGTTTACTGCATCCATATTTGGGATACTACTCTTACTACTTCGCTCAGCATTTGTAACAAACTAATAAAGTCAAACTAATAAAGGTATTTCCACATTTTTATATTGTTAATGAGGTGATCCGACATAGAACTAGAGTCACTGACATAGCCGAGCGGATTAGCAAGCTGAAGTGGCAATGGGCTGGTCATATTTGCCGCAGAACCGACAACCGGTGGGGTAAGCGTGTTCTAGAGTGGAGACCGCGTCTTGGCAAGCGTAGTGTGGGACGTCCTTGGGCTAGATGGAGCGACGATATACGCAAGGACGCTAGGAGTGGTTGGAGAAGGAGAACACAGGTTCGAGCTGAGTGGCGTGCCATAGGAGAGGCCTATGTCCAGCAGAGATTATAGAACACATAGGCATTGATACCGCGTGTCAACATCAGGTTTGAGCTCTATTCATAAATTACACGCCAGTCTTTTATCTATATTCATTTATTTACATTGAAATATAATACACTGCGCTCGACACGTTTTGCATCGGCATTGAACATCAATAAATTTGAAATGTTAATTACCATATCTATTTCATGATGAAATTGTTAGCTTTAAAGGCCACGATACACAGAGCAGGCGTTAGACGGATCGGCAGTACGATGGGACTTACAGTCCCATTCTTTGTATTTTTTATTTAAGAAAGACAACACACAGAAAGCGCTAAATTAGCTCCTGTGTATTTTGGCCTTATGGCGGTTGCTCGTCCATACAAAACGAAATATGCAGAAGACAGAATAATTTTCCATTTTTTGTGGTTGGCTCTTAATCTGGCCAAAATATATTTGTTTTTTTTTTCATATTTACAAAAAAAAACATAAAAATAACGTCAATTTTTTTTATACACTTGAAAAAACCATTATACGGTTTTCTACAACCAAATATATTTTGGGGCAAAAAAGGCCAGATCAAAAACCAAACAGAGTTGAAAATTATCCTCTCTTTCTCCATTTTTGATAAATTTCATTTTGTATGTAAGAGCGACCCCCGTAAAATCTCTTTTTGCCTTCTATATTACTAATGTGTCGTAATTACTCACGAAAATAAAATTAGACAATTATTATCAAGAACATTAGACAATTTCTTCATCAGTCTTTGAAAAAATCTAATATATTTAATCGTCCAATCACAATTTTATGGAACATTTTCACGTTTCCACAGTAAAGTTCCAGTTCATCCAGTACCAGTTCCATTGCTGTGGAACTTTTGTTTTTTTTGTGAACGATTTTAGGAAGTATGAAAAAACCAAGGGTTTACAAGAAAAATTAAAATGACAGGGACATACATTACAGGGATTTACATAGGTTACATCACTATACAAATATCGGGATATAGATTTATAGAATGGTTTTATTATATTCTGGTAAGCGCAGCGTAGGACGTCCTCCCACAAGGTGGACAGACGATCTGATAAGTACGGTAGGAGCACGCTGGATGCAGGCCGCTTACAACTGGCCTGGATGGAAATCTAAGGGGGAGGCCTATGTTCAGCAGTGGACGTCTTATGGCTGATATGATGATGATGTTGATGATGATTATATTCGGAGGAAACAGGGGAATACAAAACATCGATTTGGTAAATTCCTCGGTGCCTCGGCTTCGACTGCCTCGGTGGCGTAGAGGGCGCATGCTCGGCTGCCAATCAAGAGGTCCCGGGTTCGATTCCCAGGTCAGGCAAAGTGTTAAATATTGGATTTTTCCATTAGGAATTATCTCAATAACTGCCTGGAGTCTGGAACTGTGCCCGGTAGATGGCAATAGGCTTGCCCCCTATTACATGGGACCAATAACATACTGGCGAAATGTGGGTGTATCTACTATGGGACTGAGTCTTGGGTACACTTCTGCCTACCCCTTCGGGAAAAAGGCGTGAATGTATGTTATGATATGGTAAATTTTTCATAGGATCGTGTGAAACTCCTAGAAGGCCGCGTACGCCCTTAATGCTGTGATTCCACATCTTGTAAGTGTTGGTAGAGCGTAGCAGGTCGAGTGCCGGCCGCCAGCCTGCCAGCGAAGTCAGGCCGGCGGGAAGGTCTCGGGGCGCCGAGTAGAGCGTCCAGAACGTTCCTCGGCGCCCACACGTCGGTGCTCCCGCCGCTCCCTGACCCGACCGGCGACAGAGGAGAGTCCGTCGTCGCTCTTATCACTGTCGCTCGAGCTTCACCTGGAATTAACATTTGGTGTATTGACTATCTTCATTGTTGTTTGTTTGTTTGTTTTAATGGTTATTGTGTACCGATCTATGATCCTTGTTAGTTGAAATAAAAGATTAAATAAATAATAATATAATAATAATTTTTGGGACAACTTCCACACACAATCATCTGGTCCCAAACTAGGCTAGAAGCCTGTACTATGGTGACCAGATGACTGATATACATACTTATATAAGCTTATAACACCCAGGCACAGATCAAACAGACATGTTTATGCACACAAATGTTTGACCTGGCCGGGGATCGAACCCGGGGCCCGCGGCACAGAAAGCAGAGTTACTACCGTCCGAGCCAACGAGGCTGTCAAATAAAATAAATAATAAATTGTTCTGTGCGACAAATACGGCACAGCCGGATGGATGGATGTTTGTTACTCTTTCACGCCAAAACTACTGAACCGATTGGGCTGAAATTCGGTACGTCAGATGTAAGGAGGTTCGGTAAGTTAAGACCCTCATAGGAGGTACCATTTGGCCGTTTAGTCATGTGAACAGCCATGTCCTGTAACGGGAAAAACACATAGGGTACTTTTTACTACGATATTTGCACAGGGACGTACTCTACGAGGGTAAAACCGCGCAGCACAGACAGTAACGAAACAATGTAAAGGTGTATGTTTGTTACTCTTTCACGCAAAAACTACTGAATGGATTGAGTTAAAAACTGCGGGGCACAGCTAGTATATTACAATAACATAGTCTGTACACTTTTGATCACAATAAAGAGTTCTATTTTGTAAACGCTTACCATCAGTATTATGGTTGTTATGAGAGCGGCACTCAAGTAAAATGCGCAATAAAGTCCTATGCGCGGGCGACGCGGAATGCGCTCGGATCAAAGCTTCCAGCTCGCCCCATACTTGCCGCCATTGTTCCTCGCGACGACCCGACGATTTACCCCTGGAAATGAATATAATATTATACCTAACAGAAGTTAGGCAAGTCACGAGTTCAAAATAATACTGAGTGAGGTGTATGAGTTAGAATATGCATGAAAAATCGGAATGTAATTCATAAATACGTTTTGTACTAGATTCCATGATGGCGTAACCCGAAATAAATTCATATTTTTGCTCACTAACTGTGCCCGTATATTTAAGTCCAATTTAGATGTTTTAGCACATTACTGATAGATGTAAATAATTATGATTAAAACTACTTTTTTAGAATAGGTGCGCGAAAAGGAATTAACTATAAATGCTGTGATACTTTGAACTCGTCACCCTGCCCCGTGTCTAATAATGGATGTTACCTACTTATCTGGGCTTATCTAGATAATCTATTAGGTCAATACTATAATAGCGGGTTCACACGGTTTTACTTGATCAACTGCTAAATCGCTTTCGATTCGAACCGCCTGATTACCTCCAATAATTGTTATTTCAATTCCATTGAGATAAACCAAATTAGTTTTCAAATTTTTGCTAAACAACAAAAGTTGATCAACTAAAATAGAACCGTCTCAACTATCAACCCGATTAAAGAAAAGAAATAAATAATAGCCTGGAAGAAATCGCTTATTAGCGATGACACCGCACTTGTAGTTTCTATGTCCCGTAATGTTATTTCATTGTGTGTGGTGTACAATAATGTATTATCTATCTAAAGGATCAGCTATTTAAAAGGAAATATATAAATAATAAATACCTACCTTAAATTAGAAGGTAACTGCGCGTTGGGGAACTCGTGTCGAGACTCCATCCCTAACAGAGACAACAGAACATTGCGGCACGTCTCCACTTCTTCATCGGTTAATGTCTCTTGGACTACCAGTCTTGTTAATGGATCCATTACCTAAACAACCAAGTCATCATCATCATCATCCTCTCAGCCGTTGAAAGTCACTGCTGAGTAACAGCCATTAGCCATAGGTTTTTTTTTCTTATATGTAACTAGACAGGCGTTTGACCGCAATCTCACCTGCTGGTAAGTCATGATGCGGCCTAGGTTAGAGCATGCTTGTTCAGTAAATACCTATTCACTCTTGATTTGAACATACCCACGTTATAGTTTTCGGGAAAAACGGACGACGGCAGCGAGTTCTATTGCTTCATTCTCATGATAAATGACGAGGCAAATCGCTTTGTGCGAGCTGTTGGTAAATCAACCAAATAGTGGTGACGCTTTGCCGTTTGTCTCGAGGTTCGGTAATAGAAGGACGATGGTGGAATCAAGTCATGCAATTCTTTGGCGCATTCTCCGTGATATATTACTCGTATATATCTTGGAACCGTGCTTCTTATGCCTATCTCAAGATTTTCTCCACTTGAAGTTATCCTTTGCATGTTTTTTTAACAATATTTTGGATTGCTGAAAGTCTGCATAATCTCTTATACCATATGGGATAACTTCCACACAAAACCGATATATTTGTCATTATATTTACTGTTTACATTAGGTACTATGTTCCGGTCTGAAGAGCAATGTTACCAGCGAAATTACTGGGTATGACGAGTTTTAACAACTAATATCTCAGGGTGACAGGCGCAGTGCTGTGCTGCGCAGAACTTTGAATATTAAAACACTGGGTAGCACTGTGTCTGATATGGGCAATCATGATGCTTACCATCAGGCACCTGATTTGCTCGTCTTGTCACTCACTATCATATGACGCTGACTATGACTAGCAGCCCGTCCTCTGGATCTGTTAACCCTTAGCCGGCTCCTACGGCAACCACGGTTAGAGATGGTGGGGTACTATTCTAAAGCCGGTAACCCCACGGCAATGTACTTACCGAGCCCAAGTTGAAGACAAGCGTGGAAGATATAGTGAGCGGCCAGTACGTAGTGTGTCGTTGAAGCCGCGAGCGAGCGCGAGCGTTCGCTCCCGAACCTCTCAGAGGGTGCAAACGATTCTGCTGCATTAGCGCACCGAACTCTTTTATCCTGGGGAACGATATTCACTTTATAGGTAGATATTACATATTTGGATAAAAGCTTCATCACAGAGAACAGACCTAAAGCAAAAAATAAGGTTCGGGCCGATGAGTTTTCATGCAATTTTCTCGGGGACGGGAATTGTGTCTGGTAGATGGCAATACGCTCATCCCCGATTACATGGGACTTTATTAAGAGCGTACGAGGCTTACTAGGAATTTGACACAACCCTATGAAAAATTTACCAAATCGATGTTTTGTATTACCCTGTTTCCTCCGAATAATTAATAAACCTAGCTATAAATTTATATCCTGATATTTTTATAGTGAAGTAACCTATGTCCCTGTCATTTTAATTTTTCTTATAAACCCTTGGTTTTTTCATAGTGAACTTCCAAAAAAAGCCCAGTTTTACTCGCGCGATTGGACGTTCACTACAAAAAGATGTAGAGTTTAAAATAAAATGATAGGGACATACGTTACTTCAATATAAAAATATCAGCATGGGTTTATTATATACGGAGGAAACAGGGGATTCGATTTGGTAAAATTTTCATAGGATTGTGTCAAACTGCTAAGAGGTCCTCTGTTAAGTTAACTAGCGACGTGGGGAAAAGCCGTGATGTGAAATGTTAACCTATAGTCAGTAACTCTCCCCCCAGCGCCCTCGGAGAGCGCGGGAGGGTCGTCGTACGGCATGCGGCCGCCGACGGCTCCGATCCACAGCTCGCCGCCTTGCGCCGCTAACACGTGGGAAGCCGATCTGCCGCCACCCTTCCTGAAACCAACACATTACTTTCAAACATTGCTCAAAAAGTCCGTCATTGTCGGGTACCAGAACGGGGATAAAGTTAATTTTGTTTTAATTTTTAGTCTGTATTCTGTTACCACAGTGATAATATTTTTTATTTGTGACGCCCGTACGATACTTGCCAAAATATTTTGTTGAAAAAACATAACATAAAAGAACATACATTCACGCTTTTTTCCCGAAGGGGTAGGCACAGGTGTACCCAGGACTCAGTCCCATAGTAGATACACCCACATTTCGCCAGTATGTTATTGGTCCCATGTAATAGGGGGCGAGCCTATTGCCATCTACCGGGCACAGTTCCAGACTCCAGACAGTTATTGAGATAATTCCTAATGGAAAAATCCAATATTTAACACTTTGCCTGACGTGGGGATCGAACCCGGGACCTCTTGATTGGCAGTCGAGCATGCGGCCTCTACGCCACCGAGTTTTGTTGAAATTTATAATTTTATTGTACTCACAATCGTAGTGAAAAGTATCGTGTAACACATGGCGCTAAAACCGGTAATAAACTCGGTTTGTTTTTAGCTCAACGAGAACACCGCAGCAGAGAGACCATTCCACAGTTTGCACGTATGCGGCAGAAAAGAACAGGAAAATCGCACATTGTGCGACGTCCACTTATCGATTATTGTGCGGATGAAGGGCGATGGCGGCTAGTACGGTGATAGAACCGTGACGAAGGTTACGGCGACGCACGTTAAGTCGTGCTTCCATATTACCATAATAACTGCTGCTCGCGGTTTCGGCTTTTGTGTTATTCCGGACCTCGGAACTTTGAATTCAAGACCGCCAAAAGATGACATAGGTATTTTTATAATAACATATATTTAATTTCCAAACTAATACATTCCATAACTTCATGCCATATTTTACATAAGAAATTGCTAGTTCGGGGATGAGGGCCTTCAAGAAGCTGTTTTCATGGAAATGTAAAATTTTTCATTCAAGAATTTTGGTGTTGACCAAAATGCTTCGTCGTGAAAACATAAATAAAAACTCTATGTGACCACCACGAGTTTTTAATTTCTGTCTGACTGTTTAATTTCCTTGTTTTTGTTTTTATTTCGCGTGTTGAGTCTGCGCCAGAGACAACTCAACCTAAGACTACGTATTAGGAGACAGTGCTTTAGGCAAGGTTATGCAGCGACACTGAAATCCATGAAAGCGGGACATAATTTAGGTTGAGTTTTTTGTGGCCAAAGCCACGAACAATCGAACCAGTTTAGTTACCTGGGAACTTCAAGCGTAACGGATCGTCCATTGAGCAAGAAGTTGACGAGACAAGCGGAGGGTCTGGAGGCCACATCGGAGGGAGTGACGCGCCACAACGGACCGCTGCATCCTCCCGCGCCACCTTCCGCTCCACGCGGCGTCCACCAACGGAGAACCACCTTGGATATTATATCTAATTAATATAACACAACAAACAGTCACGCCTTTTTCCCGAAGGGGTAGGCAGAGGTGTAACCAGGTCAGTAGGTACTGATGGTAAGCATCATGATTGCCCATATCAGACACAGTGCCACCCAGTGTTTTAAAATTCAAAATTCTGCGCGGCACTGCATTGCGCCCGTCACCCTGTAATATGAGTTGTTGAAACTCGTCATGCCCAGTAATTTCGCTGGTAACATTGTCCTTCAAACCGGAACACAGTAATGCTTGCACATTACTGCTTGGCGGATGAATAACTGGCAAAGGTGTGATACTTCTTCAGGCTGCCTACTGCAAAAGAGACCTACCACCACAAAACCACTGTTGTAAAGTAACATACCGACTCCAAAGCTTCGGCCGCAGTTTGTGAAGCTCGTAGTCCAGCGTGCGCCTCCACTGCGTGTATGATCTCCACGTCATAGTTCGCGCTCGAACTTGCATTTTGTTCTTCCTTCAAATACAAATGATTACTGTAAAACCGTGCCGTGGAGTTACCGGCTTTAGAATAGTGCTCCACCCTCTCTACCCGTGGTTGCCGTAAGAGCCGGTTAAGGGTTAACAGATCCAGAGGACAGCAGCGTCCTCTGCAAAAAAAACCATCGAACTGCGCTCGACAACCCGCCTGCCAAGCGTGTCGAGTATTGGCAAAACCCCCCCTTTATGGGGGAGGCCTATGTTCAGTAGTGGATTACCAACGGCTGAGATGATTATGAGGTACTTATTTAAAGATACATGGTGGGTACCTTTAATCACCTATCAAATAAAATTCTTATTACTGTCCTTATCTGTCCTATTATTCGAATTAGTAAAAGAATTCATCTCATTGCAATAAAAGTCTAATAACACAATTTATCAAACACGTTAGTTGTATGGAGAGCACCTTAAATTAAAATTATTATTCACTATTTAACTCGAATTCATGTAAATTTTTCGCACATACGTGTTTCTAAAGGTATCCTGTTACTTGAATAACATTGACGTATATTCTACGATAGCCAAGAACGTTCTTTAAAAATATTTGCTCCAAATCCGTTACTTAGTTAATTAAAGTTGCGTTTATTTATTCAGACTGCCTCGGTGGCGTAGAGGGCGCATGCTCGACTGCCAATCAAGAGGTCCCGGGTTCGATCCCCAGGTCAGGCAGTGTTAAATATTGGATTTTTCCATTAGGAATTATCTCAATTACTGCCTGGAGTCTGGAACTGTGCCCGGTAGATGGCAATAGGCTCGCCCCCTATTACATGGGACCAATAACGTACTGGCGAAATGTGGGTGTATCTACTATGGGACTGAGTCCTGGGTACACCTCTGCCTACCCCTTCGGGAAAAAGGCGTGAATGTATGTTTATGTAATGTTTATATGTTATTTATTCCGGTCAAATACGTTACGACAAAGCGCCAAATCCGATTCTGCCATGTTATTAAGTTCAGAGCAAGCCGACTTCTGTAGGTTAGGTTTGTCTTGTGACGCTTGTGGTTTTCGGCAATTATAGTGCACAGTGCAAGTAATTTTTTTTATAGTTGAATCATTATTTTTGTACATAATATAATACAAACTATAGATATATTTTAAAGTGTGATAGCTGTATTTATCAAAAACGTGCTATTAAATACATCCCCTTAAATAAATCAGTGGAATTGTAGCCATCTTGACGTTTCATTACAATACCTTCATAGGAATTCCAGTGACAGTAGTGACTGCTAGCTTGTAATGTGGCAACACTATACGCCCGAGCAGGGTAGCCAGTTGACTCGCACGGGTCACTATCACTTCCACATCCATTAAACCTCCACCCATCTGAAACATGCAGATCTAACATGACACGGAGATATACGAGTTTCCCAGTTATTTCTCTCTTTCACACCGAAACAAAAAATATCTTGTGTCTCGTTCTAATCCCCTGGGATTTGTGTCTCTTGGTTAGTGTGCAGTGTGCTAGCAGGGTTGCTGTCTCTTTCGCATGTACACGTGTGTATGATGTGTGTCTCTAAGTAAGCAAAGTGCACAGTTGCTGCTACGATTATACTATGCCCTTTATAGCCGATAAAACATAGAATAAAAATTTGTGTCTGTGTATTGTGTTTGTATATCAGTCATCTGGTTACCATAGTACAGGCTTCTAGCCTAGTTTATGACCAAATGATCGAAGTTGTCCATCATATATTTATACATGTGCAGTATAATCAACATTTTTTTTAAACTTAGGTATATTATATCAGTAAAATGATACTAGTTAAGTATTGTCATATGATATGACTCATATCCACGGATTGTTATATAAAGTTTCTTAACCTTCTCAACCAAGTAAACATAATTGCAAAATTGTAGGAGCTAATATGATAACATAAGTTTTTTACTTACGACAGTCTTTAGATATGCATGAACAAACCAAAGATCAATATTAGAAAAAGCTTGTAAAAATAGACAATATCGCACGGATATAACATACTTCCTGACTGCTATCCTACTAATTATAAATGCGAAAGTTTGTGAGGATAGATGAATGGATGGATGGATTATGGATTTTTCTTACTCTTTCACGCCAAAACTACAGAACAGGTAAAGATTGGGCTGAAATTTGGTTTTGTAGTGGTAGGCCTCTTTTGCAGGGGGCCGCCTGGGGAAGTACTTTGCCAGTTATTCATCCGCCAAGCAGTAATGTGCAAACATTTCTGTGTTCCGGTATGAAGGGCAATGTTACCAGCGAAATTACTGGGCATGATGAGATTCAACAACTCATATCTCAGGGTGACAGGCGCAGTGCAGTGCCGCGCAGAATTTTGAATTTTAAAACACTGGGTGGCACTGTCTGATATGGGCAATCATGATGCTTACCATCAGGCACCTGATTTGCTCGTCTTGTTACTATAAAAAAAAAAAAAATGAAAAAAAAAATGTAGATAGTTGAGACCCTGGAATCCTACTAACATTATTCTATCTCTTACAATGTAAGAGATAGATAGATAATACTAGATATAGAATTATCTATTACTCTCTAAATCTCCTAATCTCCCTTTGTCTAATCTTCTACAATGTGAAACAGTTTCGCTTGTAACAGGTAAACAAAACGCGTAAACGTTCTAACTCGACTCCAGCGACATTTAGATGGCACAAACACAAGAGCGCTAGAACTGTTTGTTCCCTTTTTACGCTAATCTATTAAGCACCGATTGAACCGATTAAAGGTAAGCGTCCACTTGTCGGTATCGTACGCAACGGATGCATCGCACGCAACGGATCGTAGCATTCTTTGTATAAAGACTCATGTAAGTGCGTCCACCTGTCCGCATCGTACGCATCACACATCGGCAATGCCGACACCGTTGCTCCGAGAGGCAACTTTTGCGATGCGTGCCGATGACGTCACGCATCGCAATCCGATTGCTGGTAGTTGCGGCGGCAAATGCGATCGCTGCCGATCAGGTGGACGCATTGTGAAAAATTCATCCGTTTGATGCGATGCGTCCGCTGCGTACGATCCCGAAAGGTGGACGCTTAGCTTAAGCAGAAATTTTGTATGTACATGGCTTAGACCCTGGAATCACACACTACTTTTATATACTTTTTATTGATATTCCCACGGGAACGAACTACGCGGGTGAAACCCACACAGGCACAGCTAGTTGCATAATATAAAATTGCAATAGATAAAGTTCTGAATATCTAATATCTGATAACTTTACCTCCGTAATTTGTTGATTGGTCACTCTAGTTTCAGCTTTCTCTGGGGTTACATTTATTATGACTAAATGGCAGTAGTGCACTACCATTGACCTGCAATGAAAATATTCAATGTCAATGAACCTTTTTATCAAGTAAATAATTTCATCTTATAAGTAAACGCAGGATCAGGCACGGTAAGCTTTGGTGATGCCTAAAGTGTTGAACTAATTAATCATGACAAGAAATTGTGAACTAATGAAGGAGCATGGCCATTATCCTGCTTAGAATACCTTCCATAGAACTCGTAATAAGGTATAGAAAGTTCACCGCATATCATTCATATATCCGCGCGACCTTGTCGCGGCACAGGTGACACCATGTTTATGTATGTGTAAGAACTACAACCCAGCAAGTCTAAAAATTACCGTTTGACGTTTCATCTTTTCAAGCATTATTTTAAGTCAAAATAACTTTTCATTGGAGTAGGTAACACACAATCTTTCAACCGTAAAACCATGATATTATGATTTTTATTTTTACAAGATGTACAATTCTTAATCACTTAATTTTAATACACAAATCTCTCAAACAATGCAGAATAAGAACTGTCAAATGGTACTTCTTAGATTTGCTGGGCACAATCAATGTGCAGTATTCTTGTGTTGCGCCGTTTATGTGTGCATGGTTCTGTGTTTGAATTTAAAATGAGTATTCAGTAAGGACAGTACGGGTGAGAAAAAGGTGACCCCGAGGTGATTACAAGCTTTTCGTAATAAATAATTAGCTGCATTTGACATTTCTAAGTACCTTATGAGTTATGAGTTCTGTGGTACCTTCAGATATTGGGTCAGGCAACTAGCCTTTTTCCAGTTGCAAGTCCCAAGAACTCTCTTTTCACTGCCCAATCCTACCCCATCTGTATACATAGCCTAGCCAGCAAGGCCTATGTGATTTTATCTCGCAATATAAGTATTTTAATAACTTTCTTGACACTTTCTTTAATAACTTTTTAATAACTGATGACAAGAAAACCATTTAGAGAAGGCTAAAAAAAATACCCCAAGACCTATCCAAATAGAAGCCATAGAAAGAAGGATGTATCACTGGACATGCCATGAAGCAAATGCCAAAATAATGCTAATTGCCTGCAAGAGACAGATTGCTTCAAACTGGGGGGATAAAAAAAAAACTTTCTTACGGGATTGGAACATCAGAATCACTGCTAGTATTTGCACTAGAGGTTGCTGGTTGGCCCAATGATGCCTTCTTATTCTGCTGGTCCAATGTGTTGAGAGCAATCTTGGCAAGACTTCTGAATGACTCATCATCTCTTGCACTTGTTATGCAGATTATTCTGCCTCTGTAATGGGCAAGGTATTTAAACCCAGTTAGCCAAACCAAGTGTTAAAATGCTGCAAATATAGGATGTAATCAGATCTACAATCTAGAATGGGCAGCCAGCCGCATCTTTTGTCCAAACTACACTGTATATTAACCGGTAAAACTTCTTTTTTTTTTTATTACAAGACGAGCAAACCAGGTGCCTGATGGTAAGCATCATGATTGCCCATATCAGACACAGTGACACCCAGTGTTTTAAAATTCAAAAATTCTGCGCGGCACTGCACTGCGCCTGTCACTCTGAGATATGAGTTGTTGAATCTCATCATGCCCAGTAATTTCGCTGGTAACATTGCCCTTCATACCGGAACACAGTAATGTTTGCACATTACTGCTTGGCGGATGAATAACTGGCAAAGGTGTGGTACTTCCCCAGGCGGCCCCCTGCAAAAGAGGCCTACCACTACAATTTTTTTGCCCTATATCTAAAATTAAGATTGTTACTTATTAAAATTAACAACTTTAACACTGTAAATTTTTTGATAAATTAGAATGTGCAAACATTATTATATCGACAATATTATTGGCATTTATTTATGTTTTTTTTTTTTTACATATTGCCTATTACCACCTACCTTTAAGCCTTTAATAATAATAATTTTAATTTTAATAAACTAACTTATCAATAATAATGTATGTACCTAACAAATGGATCATGGTTATCTAGAATGAATAAAAATATTTGAATTTGAAATTGAAAACCCCCCTCACATTATGGAGGCTTATTCAGCAGTGGAATTCCTGTGTCTTGGATGATGATATTGATGATACATACCTATTTTGAAAGTGCCTTTCTGAAGCAGGCCTGGCAGCTTGAGACGGAGATGGTTCTCCTAGAGATTCAATGGCTGCACAGAGTCCTACTACATCTCCTCCTGCCCCTTTCCGAACTGGTCCTACCAGGCAGAGGCCGCTGAGAATCTTATTATGGAACAGTTGTTGATTAGGTACAGGAAGTTTACACTGCCTTGGTGGCATAGTGACTGACTGATTGATAGACAGAGTGGATCTTGAAGTTCCTGGGTTCATTCCGCAGGTCAAGCAGTGTTAATGAATTTTTTCCATTAGGAATTATCCTGGAGCTTGAAACTGTGCCTGGTAGATGGCAATAGGCTCATCCCCTTTACATGGGACTAATCTGGCGAAATGTGGGTGTGCCTACTATGTGACTGTGATCTAATATTATAAATGCGAAAGTTTGTGAGCATGGATGGATGGACGGATGGATGGATGGATGATAGATAGATAAACAGTTTATTGGTACACCACGAAAAAATGATCCTTAAAATTAAAAATACATAACAAATAGTGTTACAATTGGCGGTCTTATCGCTAAAAGCGATCTCTTCCTGACAACCGTGCAAGGAGAGGATGGATGGAGGATGGATGTTTGTTATTCTTTCACGCCAAAACTACTGAACCGATTAGCCTGAAATTTGGTATGAAGGTGGCTTAGACTCTGGAATAACACATGGGGTACTTTTTCCCACGATATTCCCACGGGAACAATGACTGCACGGGTGAAACCGCGGAGCACAGCTAGTGTTATAATAATTGTGAGAGTGGAGCTATTTATTGTATTGTTCTGTCTTTATTATGATTGGGCCCAGCTTTTACCCTTAAACCTGTTCCTGCACCCCGGGATTCTGTATCTTGAAATACAAGTAATGCTTAGTTCAGGAGCAGGACTCTGTGTGAGCAGGTGAGAGAGGCGAGGCCGCATATTATACAACTAACTCCATTCATAACCCATAAATTATTCATTAAAATATTTGTATATTTCTAAGGTTATATTTTGTAAAATTACATAATTTTTGTTAAATAAAATAATGATAAATTGGTCAGTAGTTGGCAGCAATTTAGTGCTTGACAGCTTTTAATTCTCTATGAACTATTAATAGTGTTGAATTTTGCATGCTTGCGTAACATAACATACATTCACGCCTTTTTCCCGAAGGGGTAGGCAGAGGTGTACCCAGGACTCAGTCCCATAGTAGATACACCCACATTTCGCCAGTATGTTATTGTTCCCATGTAATAGGGGGCGAGCCTATTGCCATCTACCGGGCACAGTTCCAGACTCCAGGCAGTTATTGAGATAATTCCTAATGGAAAAACCCATATATTTAAACTGCCTGACCTGGGGATCGAACCTGGGACCTTGATTGGCAGTCGAGCATGCGACCTCTACGCCACAGAGGCAGTCACACAGAGTCGCCACAGAGTTAGAGGCTTGCGTAAGTTATGGTCATATTATATTGAGATGAGTAGGTACTTACATGAGTTAAGTTCTGCTGAGCTGCAGCCCATGTGTTCAATATGTGAGCACTTGTATCACTCACTACTAATCGAAGCTGCAATACCAAAACCTAATTTGATTTATTTATTTACAATTCAGCACAATGCTAGGACTAACTAAATGCTAGTGTAGCATTTTCTACCAGTTATCCTAAAACTAGAGGAAATGTTACAGAAATTGTGTGGAGTGCATGACATGAAAAGTTTAAAATAACTACTTGATTAAGTAAAACATAAAACAAACAGCAAATAATTATTCAAAAACCAAAAATTAAATACTTAATAATAGTCTACACTAGTTTAGTAGCAGTAGGCCTCTTTTGCAGGGGGCCGCCTGGGGAAGTAGCACACCTTTGCCAGTTATTCATCCACCAAGCAGTAATATGCAAACATTACTGTGTTCCGGTCTGAAGGGCAATGTTACCAGTGAAATTACTGGGCATGACGAGTTACAACAACTAATATCTCTGGGTGACAGGCGCAGTGCAGTGCCAGGCAGAATTTTGAATTAAAAAAACTGGGTGGGATTGTGTTTGATATGGGCAATCATGATGCTTACCAGCAGGCACCAGAATTGCTCATCATGTCATTCACTATCATAAAAAAAATACAATAATAATTTACATAAATAATATTAACCTGATAACAAGTTCAAATTTATAGTAGTTTAAATGAACAGTAGTAGTTTTGTATAATTTTCAATATATTTGTTTAATAATTTATTTATATAGGAGTGCAGTATCCTAGGAGTGCAACTTACAGACAAGATAAGAAATATACTGCTCAACGAAACACAGATCACAGACAGCACAGAAAGCCGCCAGCCTGAAGTGGGACTGGGCCAGACATTTAAGCCGCATGGAATGCTAGGCACACAGTACTACTCAGTGGACTTCACCAGACCGAAAGCGACGACGCGGCATGCTCAGAATGCGATGCAGAGGCGAGTTAGATTCATATCTGAAGGATTGGCCCCAAATAGCTGGCCTGAAGAAGGAAGAGGAGAGAAAGGTCTTTGCCCTTTAGTAGCGGGCAGTATAGGTAGTTAATAAAATTATTAAATTCAGGTTGAGTTATGAGCGAAGTTATGTTTACCAATTTGCCCTCTGGAAACAAATCCCAAACTATTCTGCAATATTCGACGGCCGCTTCCACGCTGCATGTCCACAGAGACTTGGAAACGGGTGGAAGAGGCACATATCCCGGACCCCGGCTTTTGGTACCGGAATCAAAATCTATAGGGTTATCCGAGGATATCCCAAAGTATGGAGTGTGGTCCAAAACAAATATAGTCTTGTGATTTGTAGGGTACATTTTTAAGTTTATTTTTAAAACACATTCATTTTTCCTTTTCACAAATTATAATAAAATTTTAAGGTGTTCTGTGTTTACAACACAACACAATTTACTTGGCAGTTGACATTTAGTCGACACTGACAGTTAATGTTATTTCGACTTTTGACATTGGCAATCAACAATAGTGTCCCTATTTAAATCGGTTTTTTTTTTGGTAATAGCGTCGCGAATCAAACATTCCGCAATACTTGTGTTGTACTAACTGTCTCGCTACTAGCACAGTGTATACAAACCCCTAAATATTTATTTGGCAGCATTTAAGTTACCATAAACAACGAAGATATATTTTTAAAACTTGTTTATAAAAAGTTAAATATTAGAGATGTGTGTATAACCGATTGGACGGCGAACCACCGAAACAGAAAACCGATAAATCAATGAAAAAAAAATATTATAATGATAAAATTAAAAAAATAATACATTATTTAGCCTAAGGCATAATTTAAGCGTGACTGAAATCTGAAAACCGCGTGCGGCCTGTCTCTTAGTGTCAATGTCGCTGAACTTAATGACTAGATATAATTTAGATCTAGTAATGGGTACCTTGATATATTAAAATATTATCAATTATTATCATAAGTAATGATAATGGGTAATTGTTTTCGATCTTTGGCTTCAATCGTGTTTAGTGCGCAGGATAACTTCCAACTTCTTATTTAAGGTACTAGATTTTATTAGATTTCTATGACATCCATAAAACGATAGGTTTTGCTGTCAGTTATAACGTTACAGTCACGGCGATGATTGATGGTTAGCATATTGTGTGATGTGATGATTGACGTCAATCAATGAGTGATACCGCTTTATTAACACGTTATCTATCGTGTAACACCTAGGAGATTTCAATCGGACATAGTTTTAATCTTGCGCTTCATCATCATTATCATCTCAGCCATAGGACATCCACTGCTGAACATAGGCCTTCTCCATGGACATCTATCCAGACCGGTTTTTATAAAATATAATAAATTACTCTTTGCCAGTTATCTTGCGCTTAATCTATACAAATTAATAAAATCGAAGTGTCTTTTTGTAGTATTAAAAAACAGGTGTAAGAGGAGAGTTTCAGATAAACGGTAGTTTTATTGGGTTCGCGTTTATTTAAAACAATGAATTTATAGGGTACGAGAAAATGACAGTACTCGTATGTCTTCACTATACACACACAAATAACGTCTTACGCAATCAATTCGAGCGAGAAATGTCTATTCTGTTACATAAGTAATACCTACAACCAATCACAATCTTAAAGTTTACGACGTTATTTTAACAAGGGAAGGGCAAAAATTCATCTTATATCCGGTTTGACCGAACTCCGGCAGCTTGAGCCGAATTCTGGCATTCAGCCGAGCTCTAGCATACAGCCGAAATTCAGTTTAAATGCTGAACATTTGATGCAAGAAAAAAATATAAACTTATTTGCTATTTACTGACTGATATTAATAGAAATCATCTCTGTCATAACCGTAAAATATTTAGGCTAAATAATTGTGATTATTTATTTTACCTAGTTATACGATGTATACGATAGTAAGGAATATAATATATAAACGTTAAGGTTTATATATTATGTTCCTTACTTTCGTCCTTGCAATGTGATAAACATAACACAAAGTTCTTTCTAATTGAATTGAAGAGCCTTATAAATATTTATCTAATTATATAGAAAAAATAAATATAAATAGACATCACATTTGAAAAAAAATTAAATAAGCTTGATATCCTTCTAACAAACATCAGTAAGTGGTATAAATTAGTGTAATACTTAATTATAATGCGTAACTTTAATTAAAGCAACAATTCTAACGGACATAAGCATTTGAATTTGATTGAAAACACTTTTTTAAGGGGCAGAGTGCCTTTATTGAAAAAATACTAAACAATACAGCTACCTACTTACTATCTACCTTAGTTAAATACACTATGCCATAGAACATTTCGAAAATCCATAGGTCGACGACATGTCAGCCTATAGAAAATCCAAACTGCCAGTTGGCAGCGTAACCACTACCCAAGATGCTGGCGGCAATGCCACGTTGAATAGCAAATAGCCATGCTTATACTTTCTGCGTATACAAAGTAAACGGGTATACAAAGTAAAAATAAAAGGGATTTAAATTAAGGTGTTTTTCAACTAATATATTTTATCTTATCTTTTCTTCTTTTATGAAATTTACTAGAATCAGGTTATGGTTTAAAACACCAAAATTTCGGTGTTATTTGACTGAAGTCTGTTACGTTTTTGTTTTCATACGTCTCCAACCTCTGAGAATAATAGTCTCTCAGAATATACAGAGCTTCCAGGAGACGCAATAAAAATTCTGGCCAAATAACTTGTGTTCAGGAACTTGTCATTATTCTTAGGCCATTAGTCATAATGGACATAAGAATTTGGGTAGTAGAAAATTATTGACACATCTGTCTAGCTTTCGAGAAAGCGCGGCGAAATTAAGCAGAAATACGACCAAAGTCCAGCCGAATTTTTTATTTTAACCGAATGTGCGGCCGAAGTTCGGGCCATCTCATTGTAAATGCAATGTTCAGTTCAATTCAGTCTTAGTAATAACAGTTTTTTTCACGAGTTTACTTGCATTAAAGTTCGCAGAGCCTATGTTCAGACTTGCCAAATAAAACGAACGTACTGTAAGTAAAAGCGACCGGATCGTCTGTGGTGCGTTGCGATTGTGTGGCGTAAAAACCGCACCGAACTGGACACTGGTTCGGCCGTACCATATTATATCTACTACTAGCGGCCCGCCCCGGCTTCGCACGGTAGCAGAAGTAGGTATAGTGAACGTTTAACAGGAGTAAATTCGTGATACATTGTATTTTAATAGATATAACCCTAATGGTTTACGCAGCGCACGCAAATTAATGACTATTTCTGTTACAATGACCAAACCTTAACACATGTATAAATTTATCGTGGGCTATTTTGAAGATATTGATAAGTACTACAAGCCTCTAGTACATTACTTTAATCTTTCACCAATAGTATTCACACCGCATCAAAAATAATCACTGCTTCGATTATTGTGACTAAACCAGAAAAGATGGATATAATCTATGTATACTGTTTTGTAGGTATTGATAAGTACTACAATCCCCTAGTACATTAGTTTACTCTACCACCAATAGTTTTCACACCGCATGAAAAATAATCACTGCTTCCATTATTGTGACTAAACCAAAAAAGATGGATATAATCTATGTATACTGTTTTGTAGGTATTGATAAGTACTACAATCCCCTAGTACATTACTTTACTCTACCACCAATAGTTTTCACACCGCATGAAAAATAATCACTGCTTCGATTATTGTGACTAAACAAAAAAAGATGGATATAATCTATGTATACTGTTTTGTAGATATTGATAATTACTACAAACCTCTAGTACATTACTTTAATATACCACCGATAGTTTTCACACCGCATGAAAAATAATCATTGCTTCGATTATTGTGACTAAACCAAAAAAGATGGATATAATCTATGTATATTTTTTTGTAGGTATTGATAAGTACTACAAACCCCTAGTACATTACTTTACTCTACCACCAATAGTTTTCACACCGCATAAAAAATAATCACTGCTTCGATTATTGTGACTAAACCAAAAAAGATGGATATAATCTATGTATACCGTTTTGTAGGCATTGATAATTACTACAAACCCCTAGTACGTTACTTTATTCTACCACCAATACTTTTCACAGCGCATGCATATACTGTCTGTTTCGATTATTGTGACTAAACCAAAATAGATGGATAAAATTTCCGTGGACTATTTTGTAGATATTGATAAGTACTACAAACCCCTAGTACATTATATTATTCTACCATCAATGGATTTCACAGCGCACGCAAATTTATGAATATGGTAATTATATTATGTGACACCTTAGTTCACAATATTGCAGTTTTCTTACGGATCCCTATTTTTTTTCAAAATTTCATATAGTCTATGTCACTCACACTGAATTAAGCTATCTATAAGTGAAAGAATTTTTAAAATCGGTCCAGTAGTTTCGGAGCCTAATCGTTACAAACAAAAAACAAAGTTTCTCTCGTTATAATATTAGTATAGATTACTTTAATTCTGATTTTATGATGCTTATTCTTTAGTGCTTAGTGCCTAGTATGAGGCTGCCTGATACCCAAGATTATCTATTATCTAATACAGGTCGCGTCACGGTTTAATAGTACGGACCTTGAATCGCTGATATCAATTTTTAGATTTGTTAGGACTTCTTAGACAAATACACCGGCCCAAAACCCCCCTCCTTTTGTCCTTATGTCGAGTGCTATTAAACCGTGACGCAACCTGTACCTGCCTTATTTTTTATCGACGTTATGAGGAAGATGAGCGTGTTTTTTTTATGACTTAGAAAAATCAAACAAAAAATTACAAAAAAATTGGTGAAATTATTTTTGCGATATCTCTAAAACTGTATTTTTAACGAATTTTTAAACTCGGGCGTTCCTAAATCCAGAGCTGGCTCGACCGATAAACGCGTGACGTCACATCGCTCGATGTCATTCTCATTTCTCGCCCTTAAATACGATCTCTGCAGTGTTTTTGTGTTACTCTTGGTATTTTCGTGAGTTTTTGGTAAATTTGGCAAAAAAATAGGATAAAGATACTGTATAGTGCCTCTTTGTACTAATACTCCGGTACTAGCTCTCCGGAAAAATATATTATTCATGTCCCAAATGACAAAAAAATGAGAAATCCGTGCTGTAAGTTAATAAAAAGGCAGAAGCCGTTATTTACAAAAACAAGTCATTGCTGCGAAGATCATTTCAATGTGAGTACATATTATACTTATGCTTTTATAGGTTTATTAATAGGTACTTAATATTAAAGGCCAAATCAAAAGTACCTACAAGCGACGAGCATGTATGAAGAATGTCATGAAAGTGTGTGGAAGGAAATAGTCTCTGCCTACCATCGGGAACGAGGCGTATGAAAAATAGTGCTGTCAAATGTTATGAAATTTTATGATAAAAAGTAAGCTAATAATTTGAGTTTTTGGGGTTTCGTAGTAAATATACGAGGAACCCTTCTAAATTCGCCATGTCTATCTGTCTATTCATACGTCACAGTAAATTTTCTCAGAAACTATCACCACTGTGTAAATAAAATTAAGCTAGTAAATGTGTTTTGTAAAACGCTGCTAGGTTTGGTTTTTTTTAAGTTAAAATTAGAGGTCCATGCAGGTAAAGTGAGGATGAATTTTTTTCCCTAGTGTGGGTTATGAACGTTGAACAGGTAATTAAAAATTAGAATAAGATTTCTTACATTATGATTTTAGCACAAGTATGTGATTGTAATCTGAAATGATTTAAGAAGCACATCATAATGTGCTTGATTACCTATTTGCCTAGAATCCAGGAGTGATCTACTTAGTCATACAATAACAGACTTATTATTTCAGATTGAATTAGACACTGAAAATCACGTGAAATGAAGCCAATAACAGACTTATTATTTCAGATTGAATTAGACACTGAAAATCACGTGAAATGGAGCCAATAACAGACTTATTATTTCAGATTGAATTAGACACTGAAAATCACGTGAGATTGTGCGGTAGAACGTTGAAATTGAAGCAAGACGCAGTACCATCAAAATTTTTATGTCAAAAAACAAAAAGAACATTAACAGCTCGGCCTGGATTCGAAAAGAAACAGCAAATAGAATGCTCCTTACAAGAGAAGTGCAGCCGTCGGTAGCTCAGCAAGACCCAGTATTTATTTCTTCGAATAGTGCACCTAAAGATGCGGAGGAGTCTACTAATCCACTAACTCTCTAGAATAATCTAAATACTCTCTAGATTGAGCTTTCTAAATGCGAAAAAATAAAACCAAAGATAATAGGATCCCAGTAGAACAGCAAAAAAGACGTTCAAACTCAGACTATAAAGAGCAAGAAATATGTAGCGCTCTCACAGCATTTATTAGAGACCAGATTTGACATTGATAGAATTAACAGTAACAGCAGCAGCAGATTCTATAAAAAACTACGAAGCAAATACAAATAATACACTTATTTAAAAATATTGCAGCAGATGTAGAGAGTAGAGATGCATGATTGCATCCTTGCGAGACCTCCAAGCGTCAGCACGGGTAAAGCAAGTACCAAGGAGGAAGTTATAGAAATGAAACGGATTGCGGCTCTACGTATACAAGTCGAACGGTCGATTGCTCGTATAAGAGACTTTAAGATGACTTCGCCTCATGCATGTGTTGACACAAAAGTTATTGATATGTTAGATGATGTCGTAAAAATATATTGTAGTATAGGAAACTTACAAGGCAAATTAGCTTAAGTAAATTGATATTGTTATTTTATTTGTGAGACTGGAACCCTCGGTGCGCGAGTCCAACTCGCACGACCTAGCCGTTTATTTATCGATAACTATCGAAACTGCAATATAATGGACAGCACTAGTGCCTTCAATAAAACAATCGACTTCGGAATAATGCGAACTAGCCAATAGGAAGGTTAACGGTTTTCAAGGTAAGCCAGCCGACTTTATTTGTTTGTAAGACAATAACAATCTCATAAAACAATATCAATAAGCTACGAATGTGGCAACCAACAGCTGGGACATAAGATTATTAAAGTTGGCGTATTGAAAAGAGTGTTTACATTCTTACCAGTCATTGTAATATTACATGGAACTAGGTAACTGCTTATAGGTAATCTGCCGAACTACATAAGTACTTACGTTTTGTATTCGCTATATTTAGATAGGTACTACTTACTTCGCTTCCTTCGATTTCAGCACTAATGTACTTTACGTGATTTGTGAAATAATCCGCTACCATAAGTCGGCTTTCGGCAGATTATTTGTTGCCCACGAGAAAATCCTGGTTTCATTATAATAGCACGATTTCCAGTTCTAGATTACGAACGAAAAAACGTGTACGCAGCATTCAAAGTCACAATAAAAAATGAAAAGAAATAGATCTCCCATCAAAAGTACACCGCTCTCTAACCTACCACCCATACCGCGCGCCCTTCGCTTACGAACCGGCGACGTGACGTCACGGCGCTTACTTGGACGGTTCAAGAAGTTTTCGGGAGCAGCAAAATTGATTGATTTTTAAAAAAATCACCTTTTAAGATATCGAAATAATTTTTTGCAGATATTATTATAATTACGTAAAGTATTTTTGAAGATAGAAAAAATGCAATTTATTTTCATTTACATCTTCCCTCCGCGGATAATAAAAACCGGTAAACTCGATAAAGTTTAAAAAAAACATCACTACAGTGAATGTGAAAATGGTGCATTCGTCGATCAAACCGGGCCACACATCCGAAGTTAAAAATTAAATTAACATCCACCATTTTGTTTATTTTCGCGAATGTAATTTCCACTCAGATACGCCACTGAATATCCCCATGCGCCTACCATACGACAAGAGTGATTAAGCGCTTCTGGCAATGGTTTTGTGATAGGAATGTGCTAATAGCGTATCATTATCTTTCGGGTCCTTGTGTTGTAATTTGCAGAAATCGGCCGCTCCGCAAGTAAACATTCTTTGAAAATCAGCACCATATCTTCGAAGAAAATTAAGGACACAAATGCACAAGGAAATCGAGTCGATGAGAAAGGTTCGCTGAAATTCGTCCAACGGATTCTGAACAAGTGCAAGGGGAGCAATCCCGTGGCGCTAAAGGTATTCTAGCGTCGAGGAGTATATGTACGTGGGTATCGATATATCGCAGTGCGTTAATTGAGGTGTTTGTGTAGGAAATATCGCGAGGGTGCGGACGGGAGTCCCCGGTGGCGCGCCCGGCTAACATGAACCACACGCCTGCCCCTGACAGGCCTCAGCAAGACTCTAATGTGAACCAAATCGAAGAGATGGAAACGCAGGAAGGTAAGTAATCATATCATCCATCTACATGAAAATGGCTAAATCTAAACAAAAAAACGAACCTACGAATTACTCACTGTAGACCTACACAAGTGCTTGGTACACTCAGAGTCATATCAAATATTATTGTATGGATTAGCAATACCAGGTATGTAGATTATTCACACTAACCTCAAATATTGTATGACTTGAAATTTTGGCTGACATTGTGATCCAATGTTTTGCTGTTTGCAAATAATTATCCAGGACAAATATTATGACATCAGTGGATAAATCAATCATGCATTAGATGTATTTCTCTAAAAAGTGCAAGTTGTACAAAAATAAATAGTGTTCTATAATTAGATTGCCTTTGTTACATTTTCAGCAGAAATAAGTACAATATATACCATTATAATTAATTATTGTTCCTGCCTTTGTTCTCTAAAAATAGTTAATTGAAATAAATTATGTAATTCATTTGATTGTATAGATATTCTGTGGACCTGCATTTTTTTCAATAATAATACCTAATTGAGGATAATAGATAGCCTGTACAATTTACAGTGTCATGACAAATCTTTTCTATATGTCGCTGTAAAATTGTAAGAATTTTTAGTTTATAATTAATTTAGTGACATTATAAACTAGCATTAAGGTTAGATTGTTTATAAACTAAGTGAATTATAAACTAATGATTCTTACAATTTCAGATGACATTATTAATTGCCTAACAATAAATATAATATAAAAGTTATACATGGGTACTGGGAGCGGGTTGTAAGCTACTGGGCAGCACATGCAGTCCACTTGTGCCCACAAGAAATATTTGTCAACAAATATTAATATTGAAAATCCTTTAAGATATCTTTTTAAAATCATTATGTCATATTATATCAGTATAAACAGTGCTGATAATAAAACATGAATGTGCAAAAATTTAAGTATTTTGACAATGTTAATTGTATCGAATTTGATTATTATTTATCAAAAATGTATAGGATTTGTCATAATGATGATAAAATTCCATGAAGGATCAGTAACATACTGGCAATACCTCTGGTGTTGCAGGTATCCATAGGTGGTGGTAACCGCTCAACATCAGGCACACCGGCCACCTATGACTTAAAAAAAATCTTATGTATGTAATATAAGTCAGCAATAAATGATTTTTATTTATTTTTAATAAATTTTTGCTAGGGGTTCTACTTTTTAGTTCTCTTCCTATCTGAGGAATTGACAATTGATGGTTTAGTGATTTATGGCTATTTTAATGTTAATTGTGTAAATTTCTAAGCAATTGAATTTCCTTTAAAGTAGATTTGCACATCCAATTTGGTATAGTTAATAGTTAGTTGAAATTATTTGGAGTGGCATGATTACAAACTCCACCATAAAGTAAAAACAATAAATATTGTATACAATTTAGCACAGTTCTGGTGGAAAGACTGGCTTAATCTCATGTTCAAGATTAAGGCTAAACTGTCATGATATCAGTTTTATCTGATGTCTGATTTATTATGATTTCACATAATATTATGAAGTACATTGTGTAAAATTTGATTTAGCTCACTGCTATTCATAATCCCTTACAACATTGTTGGTATTATTACAAAAAAAAAGGTTGTTCAATATGCCTGGCAGGTGTTAAAATAATTTTTATGTGACATTGTCAAAATAATGTAATGTCATAGAAAATAAATTATTGGTTTGTTATTTGTTGCCGGATACAAACTTTTTCTGATGAAATAAGAAAGTTATTTCTAGTTCCTTAATTGTATTGTGAGTATTTCTACAAAGGTAAAGATGCAAGACTTTTACTAACTTAACAGAGTATGTGATAGTGTAATAAGAGCTTTCATACAAATAGACATGTTACTTATTAAAAACAGCTCTGAAACATGGCAAAATTCTGTTGTACCTACATAAGTTGAATATAGACAGCTTTGTTTTCAATCACCCATTAAAGAAAAAGCTAGCAAAGACAGTTGTCAGAAAGAGATAAACACAGGTTCTCAGCTAACCTTATACATGTAACATCAGCGCAAGACAAGGTGCGACTGACTTGACTCAAGCCTATTTACCACTATATTACCAATATTTTGGTTAAGTTTACCATTAACTTAAGCTTAGACCCTTGTATCTCTAGTAAGAGTAATTACTCTTACTAGAGATACAACTTAGATAGAGATACAACTAGAGATACAAGAAAGAACTTACTAGGGATATGTGGCACCATTTATGCAACTGTTAAAATTACTTCAATAATAACATTAACATTTAATGTGCAACAACTAATATTGGTATAACCAGATATACACTCAATGAAGTTTAAAATAGCTCAATGAACTTTGGAAAGGGCCATGCTCAGGATTTCTCTACAAGATCGAATCAGAAATGAAGAGATCTATAGACAAACGGAAGTTACCGACATAGCCCAGCGGATTAGCATGTTGAAGTGGCAATGGGCAGGCCACATAGCACGTAGAACTGATGGCCGATGGGGCTGTTAAGTTCTCAAATAGAGACCACAGACCGGAAAGCGCAGCTTAGGACGTCCACCCAGATGATGGACAGACATAAAGACAGCAGGATCACACTGGATGCTGGCCGCTTACAGCTGGTCTAGATGGAAATCTATGAGGGAGGCCTATGATCAGCATTGGACATCCTATCACTGAGATGATGATGATGAGGATGATGAACCAAAGATATTAGGGTTGATTAAGCTTCAGTTAATGTTGAAGTTAGCTAGTACATCATCATCATCAACAGCCAGAAGACGGCCACTGCGGAACATAGGCCTCCCTAATAGAATGCCAGTCTGTGCGGTTGCTTCCTGTCGGCATCGACCGCTAACTGCTACAACTAACGCTAACGCTAGGTAGTACAACCCAGCCTTAGAATAAGCTTTGTTTTTTAATCATTGAGTAAAAATTTAAAATTCTATTGACTGCTATATAAAGGTGTTTTGCTTAGTACATATTTTGACGGGACTGTCATTGGCTGATTTATGTATTTTACAATCACAAAAGTCCACTAAGTACAATAGCACTAAGACTGCACCAGAGTGGTTTCTTGGTGAGTAGTGACTTTTATGATGCAAAAGTGATTTTTAAAGTTTATTTGAATAAATTAATTTTGAGTTTGACATTTACAAACACATTACAAAAATTTCCAATCTTTTTAATGTGTTTTTAATACACCTCTGAGTATTTGTCTATATCTATATTAGGGTATATAACAAATTTAACATCTCAAATCTAGCATTTCAAACCCCGATAGATAGATGTTCAATTGTTTCTTTTGTAGAACCGTTTTTCAGTATTTCAACAGTTGACCAGTCATATAATAATTAACTCGGTAAATCTGTTGTTTTCAGTGGAAACTGTAGATACAGCTACAGAGAAAACTTGGATAGACGACGTTATGAAGGGGCCCAACGGAGAGGTTGAGATGGGGGAGGTCATGAAGGATCAAGAGACTGCTTCTTGTGATATGAATGTAAGCAGTTATTGTTTTTAGATTAGCAGTTTAATTAGATTGATGTGGAATTAGTAACGTCAGTTTTCCCTGAAAGCTATAACGTGGGTTTGTTCAAGTCAAGTAAAAACCTATTCAGTTTTTACTGAACAAGCATGCTCCAACTTAGGCCGTATCATCATTTACCAGCAGGTGAGATTGCAGGTGTGATTTTTTTTTTTCAACAAAAAACAAAACAACAAATTTCAACAAAATAATACACATTGTGATGTGGAACACATGAACACATGCTGCGCAGTGCGTAGTGGTTCGCATGTTCTACTGCCGATGAGTTCCCGGGTTTGATCCCCAAGGTCAGACAAAAAGTGTTATTGGATTTTTCCATTACGAACTATCTTAATGACAGCCTGGAGTCTGGAACCTTGTCCGGTAGATGGCAATAGCTTCGCCCCCGATTACATGGGACTAAAAACATAACTGGCGAAGTGTGAGTGTGCCTACAATGGGACTGGGTCCAAGGTACACCTCTGCCTAGTCCTTCGAGATAAGGCGTGATGTTATGTTATGTGGAACACGCAATTAAACTCCGAATCATGACTGAAAAAAAATCGTAAACCTATCATCATGTTGTTCAATTATTGTTGTTGAATCAATTTATGGCGGCCTCCTGCATTTCTGCTAAGAGTAATAAAAATCCAGTTCTCCACAGAGTTGACCATGAAGACTATTAAGATTTAAAATTTTGACCTATTCCTAAAACCAGGTTTAGAAATTAATATTTTGACTTGCTGACGATTTGGACAATGTCACATCCGCATTGAGACATTTTTATGTCAAATATTTAAAGGTGAACGCACATTTGTCCGAGCCGAAATCGTCGAACGAGTTGGATAAATTTGCGTCCACTTTTGCACAGTCGTCAGGTCATTTCTAGCCTTGTCCGAGTTGTCACCAGGTGATGACCAAATAAGTGGAGTCCAGCAGGAATGACTAAATCTATATCAATTATAGCTATTCAGGAAACCCATTTTGTTGGAATATCATTTGCACTGATCATAGATAGCTAGGCCTCTTTCATAATATTATGCCGCCATGACTCTGTATGGCATTGAGATTGTCTAGATGGGACCTGAGACGTCTAGCTGACTTATAAAGTGTTGATCCATCCTTGGGCCTTGCCCTGTCGCGTTCGCAATAAGAAAGCTGCAACATTACAGTTGCCCTACTTGGACACGGAGATGGAAGACGACGAGGCGCGCTCGGAGACCACGTTCCGTTTCACGGTGCACAACTTCCGTCAACTGAAGGACTCTGTGCTCTCGCCGCCGTATTACGTGCGCAACTTGCCGTGGAAGATCATGGTCATGCCGCGGCAGACGCCTTCGCCCGATAGACAACAACAGAAGTCTCTAGGTATATTTTAGATCTGTTTGCTGGCGATGACCGATAAGTGATAGACGATTTTCTTGCTAAAGAGACATTAACAATAACAATTAGGAAAATAGCTCTCCAATACATAATAAAGGACTAAGAAAATATTAGTTGGATCATTGGGCATAAGCCTTTCAGACAAGTTCTTCAAAAACCGAAACTCTATTGCAAGAAGCAAACATTAATATAAAAATAGATCCAATGTAAGTAAAAAGAGATACAAAGCTACATCTCACTATATGTTTCTTGAGCGAGAAAAATCACCTATCCCTCATTTTTTAATAAGCATTTTTCAATTAAAAATCATTGTTCATATTACAGGGTTCTTCCTCCAGTGCAATGGTGAGAGCGAGTCTTCGAGCTGGTCGTGTTACGCCATGGCTGAGCTCAGGCTCATTTCGCATAAGCCAGATGCTGAATCGTTCTCAAGGAAAATCCAACACTTGTTCTACAGGTTCGTCCAATTACATACCCTATCAAACCTTAAGCCTGAATGGGCTGAATTCACAAAAAGTCTGCATACTGTATGTAGTGCGTAGTGTGTGTAGTTTTGTAATGCAGACGAAAAATCTGTTGTTATATGAGAGCTGCCGTCATGAGAAGGCCTCCATATAATTTATACATCTTGATTTAGCAAATTAAAACATTGTAACTTGTAAGATTTTCTATGGAACTAATTCTATATATTGTACATTGTAAACAGTAAGGAGAACGACTGGGGCTTCTCCCACTTCATGTCGTGGAATGACGTCATGGACCCGGAGAGGGGCTACTTGAAGGACGACGCTATTACTCTGGAGGTGCACGTGTCCGCGGAGGCGCCGCATGGAGTCTCATGGGATTCTAAGAAACACACTGGTTATGTTGGTAAGTTCTTAAGGTTCATAATGCTGTAACCATACTTTAAAAGCTATGCTTGATGCTAATATTGGATCTAGAGATGATTAATCACTTTTAATCTCATCTTTCTCCTTATTAACAGTGCAATTTTCCAAACAATATTTTTCCTCTTACATTGCAGTAGCTCTAATAATTTCGTATATTCTTTAGGTCTAAAGAATCAAGGCGCGACTTGTTACATGAACTCGCTGCTTCAGACTTTGTACTTCACCAATCAACTGAGGAAGGCCGTCTATAAGATGCCGACGGAGTCTGACGATAGCACCAAGTAAGGATGAGCAATTAATAAATTATTAAGTTTTTTGCTCTACCGCAAAATAGGCATGATGACACTATAACAGATTAAAAAAATAAATGGTTTTAGTGAAAAATATATATCGAAAGGATTCTAAAAAACGACCCAGTATTATTGAAAACATTGAGATTAATAATATTTTTATTAAAATAAAAGTACAAAAAATTGCAATCGGCCATCTTAACTGAAACGCCAAGCAGAGCGAATGACGTCACGCCTCAGTAAATACTGTTACTGAGAGTATAAACACTTGAAGTAAATATTCACCATATCGCATTAACTTTTGTTGTGTTGTGATCAGTCACTTAATTTGTTATATATTCGTGGCAATCCAGGAATCATCGAAGATGGAACAAGGTTTTATTAAGGCAAAAATAAAATATTTACTTAGGCGTGACGTCAGGACCCGACGCCATGACACATACGAGCGTTTTCGCGCTCATTTTAAATTAGAAAGTTAAAAATGCATTAATTTGCGGTAAAATGTAATTTTATTCTGAAAAAATGTTTTTTTCGGTAATATTAGACGTGTACCTACATTAAGAAACGGGATTTCAAAATCTGTCACCATGCCTATTTGAGCATTGGCGTCGAGTTGCGGAAAACTGCCTGCGAATTTGGCTTGACTTGAATTTGAGTAGACTTAACTTGAATTTAGTTATTATTTATTATTAAGGCTGAGTACAAAAAGCTAACTTAAACCATAACGATTGCTCAACCGACTGTCATATCTTAATCATCTTAACATACAGTGTACAACATAACATAGAATCACGCCTTTTCCCGAAGGGTAGGCAGAGGTGTACTCAGGACTCAGTCCCGCAGTAGGCACATCCACATTTCGCCAGGATGTTATTGGTCCGATGTAATATGGGATGAGCCTATTGCCATCTACCGGGCACAGTTCTAGACTGTGGCTGAGCAGTTATTAAGGTGGTTCCGCCGACATCATTTTCTAAAACATTGAGGAACCAATGAACGTCAATCAATATATCCGACATTTCTGTCATCCTGGTTATATATCCTATATATAGGTAGGTCCTGAGTAATGGCGTCAGTCAGCCTTCCTAAATTTGCGCCTGTACTTCGTATGAGACAAGTTCATAGTAATAATCCTGGTCACTCTAACCTTACAACCAGTCTTGCAAAGTATCTAAACTCTTAGTAGCTAATTCTTAATATGACGTGTAAAATCCCCTTTTGTTTTTAGATCTGTCGCACTGGCTTTGCAAAGAGTATTCTACGAGCTACAGTTCTGCGATAAACCTGTGGGCACAAAGAAACTCACAAAGAGCTTCGGATGGGAGACCTTGGATTCGTTTATGCAACATGATGTCCAAGAATTTCTAAGGGTTCGTTTATACAATTACCATTACATTTATTTACAATTCAGCAAAACGCAAGGACTAATTTAATGCGAAAATAGCATTTTCTACCAGTTATCCTGGAAACTGGAGAAAAACACCAGTACATATGAGAAACGATGATGTCTGCGGTAGTAAAAAAAAACTGTGTTACAGACATTAACAACCTCCTCCGAAAATAATATAAAATGCTATTCCAATACAAACATTACATAGTAACAAAAGAGATTTGAAGTTAGATAAAACAGTAGAGAGATATAAGTAGTATCTAAAAACACTTAACAAAAAAATATAACAACATAAAAAGTTGCATAAATGGGGTAGGGTGCAGACAAAGGAAAATGTTGAAGACAATTTTGTATAAAAACTAAAATAACAGGGTCTGACTAATAGTATTTATGTTTATAGTTCCTTGTCACAATGTCACAATTGATTCATTACATACATACATACATTCACGCCTTTTTCCCGAAGGGGTAGGCAGAGGTGTACCCAGGACTCAGTCCCATACTAGATACACCCACATTTCGCCAGTATGTTATTTGTCCCATGTAATAGGGGGCGAGCCTATTGCCATCTACCGGGCACAGTTCCAGACTCCAGGCAGTTATTGAGATAATTCCTAATGGAAAAATCCAATATTTAACACTGCCTGACCTGGGGATCGAACCCGGGACCTCTTGATTGGCAGTCGAGCATGCGCCCTCTACGCCACCGAGGCAGTCGAGGTTGATTCATTACAATTACCAATATTGCTTGTATAATAATCTCAAGTCAATATAATATGTGGGCAACACAACAACATGAATATACTTAACATGTGTAACATAAGAATCTCTACTTTTTGTCTGTTACCAACAGAATTATATTTTTATGGAGTCCCACGTTAGAATATTAGCCAAAATGTTTTGAAGAAATTAATAATTTTATTTTTTTACAGTCATAGTAAAAGTAGAGTGTAACACACGGCGCTAAAACTCATTTATAACTCGTTTTATATTAACTCTGAGTAAAACTACAATAAGTCTAGCTCCTTTTGTAACAATCGACTATTATTTATATATATCTGGTGCAACTCCACTTTTAGTTTCATTAACAACAAAAGTGTATTCTTTTGGCCTATTACAATAAATTCAGTTCTACATCTGTAATTCAATGTTTTAGGTTCTCTTGGACAAATTGGAGAGTAAGATGAAAGGTACCTGCGTCGAAGGCACAGTGCCGCGCCTGTTCGAAGGAAAGATGACGTCGTACATAAAATGCAAGAACGTCAACGTATCGAGCACACGTGTCGAGACATTTTACGATATACAGCTCAATATTAAAGGGAAGAAGAACAGTGAGTAGTTTTTTTGTTGATATTTTAGGAAAAGGGATGACCACTTTTGCAAAAGTGTCAGATTGTCACCTATTTGAATAAATCTTTTTGAGTTTGACACACTTTTAGTGTTATCGCTTACAGTAGTATTCTTAATAATAGTTTGAAGACTAAGCGGTCTAATAACTTGAAATACAATATGAATATGTGGAAAGAAAAATTTCGACCAAGTGCGGGACTTAAACCGGCCCGCACCTTCCGCACCAATCTGCGTGGCGTGGTATTCTACCAATTCAGCTACCGTGGAGGTCCTAGTCATCGACGAAATGTTTATTTATAGGTGATGCATTTCACATTCTACCCAAATTTCGAGTTCAAGTTTCGCTCGTGGGTGAATTTTTTTTTCACATATTCGTATTGTATTCTTAATAAGTAGTTTTTAATGTTACAATTTGAGACTCTATAATCTTGGGGGAACCTCTACTATTCTCAGCTGAAGAAGTATTTGTTTTGAGATAAGACTCGTATGTTTCAAATGGAAGCTCTATAATCTTGGGTGAAGCCTCTACTATTCTCAGCTGAAGAAGTATTTGTTTTGAGATAAGACTCGTATAACTGAAGAAGTAATACTTCTTCAGCTATAAATAATAAAGTTTCACCAAAAACTATAATTTTCAGCATGAAACATATGAAAATTGTCACAAAACAAATTATATACGTATTCTTAATAAGTAGTTTTTTATTCTACTCAAATTCACGGAAGTGTTTCTAAAACCATTCCAGTTGATGAATCATTCAAAGACTACATAAGCACGGAGACGCTGGACGGTGAGAACAAGTACGACGCGGGCGAGCACGGCTTGCAGGAGGCGGAGAAGGGAGTCATCTTCGCTTCCTTCCCGCCCGTGCTGCATCTGCATCTCATGCGGTTCCAATACGATCCTATCACTGACAGCTCCGTCAAGTTTAATGATAGGTGAGAAGTTTTGTGTAATAAAGGTATAAAGCTACAAAGGTGCTAAGGTACCTGGGGCGCCCGTCTAGACGGAAAAAATTCTATGGGCTAGACAGAGAGAAAAGATGGAGGGATACGTGATAGAGAGAGAGGCAGCTTGTAGTTAAATATATCGATAAATGCCTAGGCGCTGTGCAACCTGAATTGCACTTTATTGCTAAGCTAAGCTAAGATTGCTAAGCTAGAGTAGCTATTTATTGAAATGATTTTGATGAGTGTCCCTACTGTCCCTTTAGTATTCTGTGGTATAAGTAAACTAGCTGTGCCCCGCGGTTTCACCCGCGTAGTCTTCTTTCCCGTGGGAATATCGTAATTAAAATGTTATGCTATGTGTTATTCTAAGGTCTCATACCGAATTTGACCCCAGTCGGTTCAGTAGTTGTATACAAAGATTATTACCGGCGATATGGATCGCGGCCTATAAACTCATAGAGATCACAGCCAAGCCACATATTATACAATAGTTACTACATAGCAAGGGTTGCAAAGTCGAAATTACAGCTTATATACCTTGGTTAAATAAGCTTATGTATATATAGGTACAATCGGCAGCACTAATCTTCGAAACAGTTTCACAGCAGAATGTTTCCAGAAGTGGCTATTCATGGCAAATCAGGACAAAGAATTACTGTTTTACTTTACGCTTTTTCAGGCGAATGTACGGTTTGAGTTGCTTGCTTTAAGCAACACCTACTTCGCATATCAATAATGCATGAGAAATGCATAATTCTAAGATGAATAATGTACTGTTTGCTTTACAGATTTGAATTCTACGAGCACATCAACTTGGATGCATATTTACAAGAGAAACCAGAGACTCCAGCGGATTATACACTCCATGCTGTTCTGGTGCACTCTGGGGACAACCATGGAGGGCATTATGTGGTCTTTATTAACCCTAGAGGTGACGGCAAGGTAGGCAACATTTTTTTTACAATAAAATGTGAGAAATGGTGTAATTTGAAGAATAATCCATCCCAAGTGCTGGTATTACTTTTCTGTTCTCTGAAGTGCTATTAATAAGTTAGACCATATTTTGTGCTGCGGACCCTTCAGACTTCAATTGAAAATTAAAAAAAAAAATGGCTTCCAACAGCAGAGACTACAATAATTACAACGTTTATGCTAGCCGAATGTTGAACTGTTGAGTTGAATCTGTATATTATTTTTAAAACTACCAAAACATTCACAGAATCAATGGCAGGCGCGTTACAAATTAACATCAACCCTGTACTAGTATTTAAAAACTGTTCATCTCATCATCATCATCATCTCAGCCATAGGATGTCCACTGCTGAACATAGGCTGTCCCTATAGATTTCCATCCAGTCCAGTCGTAAACAGCCCGCTTCCAGCGTGTTCCTGCCGTCCTTATCAGATTGTCAGTCCACCTTGTGGGTGGATGTCCTACGCTGCGATTGCCGATCCGTGGTCTTCATTCGAGAACATTGCAGCCCCATCGGCCAGTTCTAGCTATGTGCCCTGCCCATTGCCACTTCAACTTGCTAATCCGCTGGGCTATGTTGGTCACTTTCGTTCGTCCACGGATCACCTCATTTCTGATTCGATCTCGCAGAGAAATCCCTATTATCTATTGAAAGGAAAATGTTGTTATTGCAGTGGTGCAAGTTCGACGATGACGTAGTGTCTCGGTGCACGAAGCAAGAAGCCATAGAGTACAACTACGGCGGACACGACGAGGACATGGCACTCACTGTCCGCCATTGCACCAATGCTTACATGTTGGTGTATATCAGGTAGGCACATTTATTGATAAATTTTAGGGAATATGGGGTTGATGATGACATGATCAATAATATTCTATGATATATTTAAGGCTGCTTTTTTTTGTTGATATAAAACATTATGAACGATGATGCTGTAAGACTGTAACTGTAGGCGTAGTGGGCATTTGATGCAAAATAAATAAATAAATGCCTGCGAAAGTTTGGATAAATGTTAAACCAAACTTTCGCAGGCATCATTGTTTATAATGCTTGCCTAGGGTAGGTAACTATTGACTAATAAGTATAACTTTCTAAAACTATGCCCGGTTGATGGCGATATGGCTGAATTGAAAACCATAACTGACGAAGTCCTGGTACGTTTCGGCCTCCCCCTTCGGGATAAAAGCGTGATGTTATGTTATGTAAATAAAAGTATTACTTAATTATCAGCATCTCTTTTTCCTTTCCCTGCATGGTTGTCTGGAAGAGATCGCTCTGAGCGATAAGGCCGCCAGTTGTTACTATTTCTAGTTTTAAGTTTTCTTTTTTATCATTTTCTGTATTATTGTGGTACCAATAAAGCGTTATCATTCATTCATTCATTCATTAATATTTCTGTATGTTAGGCTGTTTATCTATCATACCTGTATCTAAGAGAGCCTGATTGGTGAATATCAAATCGGCATCTTAGCACAGCTCTGTAAAAAAATTTTTGGCTTTTCACACGACTTATTTTTACATGCTTATATAGTGTCTTAGATTCCCGATAAACAGTACTGAAGAAAATTACAACAAAAAATTTGCCTGATCTGGGGATCTAACATGGGACCTCATGATCTTCAGTAACGTTAGCGAACCACTACGCTACCGAACTAGTAATACTATTGTTTATGTAATATTATGATGTTTCTCAGGGATTCACAGTTGAAGACTGTCCTACAAGAGGTCACACAGGCGGATATCCCCACAGAGCTCAGCGAGCGACTCGCCGAAGAGAAGAGAATCGAAACGGTTGACAATAACTTTCAAACTCTTATCATATAACCTGTCATTTAATAACTACATTTATATGACACGACTATATATTGTTCAATAAAAAAAAGTTTACTTACTCACACTTCACATTCACTATATACTGCATTAGTGATCTGTGACAATAAAGTATTTGTATTTATAGGATTCCCTGTGTCACAGGCGGCGTGGACAAGTACAATAACACACCACACACATCTAATACCCGAGAAGAAACATTTGATATTCATCGTACAAATACTTGCCTCCTCGTAAATCTTAACAGGAAACGTCACCTGTTAGGAATTTGACACAATCTATGGATTTTTTCCCAATTGAGGTTTCGTCTTCCCGTTTCCTCAAGAGTATAATTCACGCAATACATAAATTTATATCCTGCACAGTGTGGGCTTAGCATGACACATAACTAGTTTTCTCCCGTATATTCTCATTTTACATGAAAATGGCGAACAAAATCCAAAGAAAGTGCATTCGTTGACATCAGACAAATTGGAAAGGGTCGATACGGACTGAATAGAAGTCTTGTTTGGAAACAAAAAGCTATTAGATATCGACACACGGTGTTTTGCGAACGTGTCAAACATCTTCTCGTTTGGACGTTCACGTTTGGACGTTTCACGATTGGATATTTCCAAAACTGCGACCATATAATGAACCTATATGAACGCCTTTCAAGTCTGTGTTCATCTACCGTGCTCGGTGCCTCACCAACATGTAACTTCCCCAGATTCGTCGCAAGGAGCGCAACGAGGCGCACCTCTACATGAACGTGAACGTGGTGTTAGAAGAAGCGTTCGACGGGCACCAAGGCAACGACCTGTACGACCCGGAGCGGGCGCACTACAGGGTGTTCCGCGTGCGCAAGCAGGCCACCGTCGCCGAGCTCATGGACATGCTCGCTGAGAACTTCAAGTATCCGCTCAAACATCTCAGGCCGTGGCCGTTCAGTGCGCGCTCTAATCAGGTACATCACTTAATCATCACTTCGAATTACCCCTTTCATGAGAGCACCAATCATCGATTGATTTGAAAGGACAGAGACCCCTTTAAAGACTTGGATAATTAATTGTGTGAAAGAGGGTAGGCGTGAAAAACGAGAGAGCGCAGAGATGACGGATGATAGACAAGATTGAAAGGAAAAGGAACAACTTTTTTCTTTGCTCGTTTGTCACACGATTTATACAAGTCTTTTTAGGGCTCTCCCATTTAGGAGTTTGCCGACCACTTCTAGGACGGAATAACGGTACTAAGATGATGAGGAATAATTTCAATGTAATTTCAGACTTGCAGACCAACATGCCTGGACATAACGAACGACCAGCACAAGACCATCGCCGATATATCGGAAAACATGAATCCCTGGAACATATTCCTAGAAATGTTGCCACCAGACTCTGGCTTCAGTGCTTTACCCAACTTCGACAAGGAAAACGACGTCGCGTTGTTCTTCAAGTTCTACGATCCCAAACAGAAGAGGATTCATTACTGTGGACATCATTATCTGCCTATTGCGAGCAAACCCGCCGATTTGATACCGATTTTGAACAAGCGAGCAGGTAATTTGGTCATATCCTTCTTATACAAGGTCTTACGAAAAGGTGGAGTAATGTTTAAGGAGGTTCGACTTTAAATATAGACTCGTAAACTGCAATGGAGCACTCATATCACCGAGCTCTCAGGGAGACTAAGCTCTGCAGCTTACGCGGTTTATAAAATTAGGCAACTAACAGATATAGCCACGGCGAGATTAGTGTACTTTGCATATTTCCATAGCTTGATGTCTTATGGGATTCTGTTGTGGGGGTACTATACCTGCTGGTAGGTATAATAAAGATGAACGCACATCTAGCCGTGCCGAAAGCACATCGTCCGCGTCCGCGTCAAATCGTCCGAATCGGACAGGTGTACGAGGTTTCATAAAACATAACATAACATACGTTCACGCCTTTTTCCCGAAGGGGTAGGCAGAGATGTACCCAGGACTCAGTCCCATGTAGATACACCCACATTTCGCCAGTATGTTATTGGTCCCATGTAATAGGGGGCGAGCCTATTGCCATCTACCGGGCACAGTTCCAGACTCCAGGCAGTTATTGAGATAATTCCTAATGGAAAAATCCAATATTTAACACTGCCTGACCTGGGGATCGAACCCGGGACCTCTTGATTGGCAGTCGAGCATGCGCCCTCTACGCCACGGAGGCAGTCCGGTCAGGTTTCATAGAGGATTTAATATAAAGAATTCAAAAATTCGTTTGGTTCGGCGCGTTTGGCTCGGATAGATGTGCGTCCACCTTAAAGGTGAAATTGTGTGGATGTGTGTGTTAACACCCAATCTGAAACTGCAGAGCTCAGGTAATAATATAAAGGATTTTTTTGGTTTCCACAAATACTTTAGCGTGTCGGTTTTAGCTACCCGTGGAATTGTTATTTATTAACAATGTATCTACTTGTTTCGTAGGATTCCCGCCCGATGTACCTCTCAATTTATATGAAGAAATCAAACCAGACTTTGTGGAGAAAATCAGCAACTACAATGAACCTCTAGAAAAGGTATTATTGAGCAGTCAACCTCAAATTGACATCTAAACCCTTTAACCATTGTTATATTAATATAATAATGTTGATACATAATACAAACCAAACGCATTTGTATTTTGTATATAAGGTACATAGACATACTTGATATTTGACTTTTTCCGTTTCATTACAAGTAATGGGTATAACAGCTAACTGGTTACAAAACCTGGACTATTTTGACATTTACACATGATTTTCGAAAAGTTAGACATAATATCCATAGACAACTCCATCTAAAGGGATGCGGTTTCATGAATGAGCACACATTTACATAATCACGCAAACAATAAATGCAGTAAACCTTAAATTAGTTCGGTTTGGTTGTGCGTGAAATAGTTTTTGATAACGTATATGGGCTACTGCGCACCACATGGCCAAAGAGTTATATCCTTGACAATTCCATAGAGTTATATAATCAACAACTGCTCGTTGCCGTGGGGTTATCGGCTTTAGAATAGTACCCCTCTCTACCCGTGGTTGCCTTAAGAGCCGGCTAAGGATTATCAAATCCAGAGGACGCAACAGCGTCCTCCGTTATCTATACGGTCATCTATTTCAATGATTGATCCTCTTTCTTTTTTGAAACATAAAATAAATTAAATCAATCGAAATTACAATGTGTGTCAGTAATATAGATAAAACCGTAATATAGTTATATCTCTAGTGATAGCGTGTTCTGACCTAACCGTTCCGACTGGGTTTATGTATTTATAAATTATTATATTTATTATGTTACGGTGTATAATTATATCACTAGGGATATAATTTTATTACGGTCATATCTTCTGCTACATGATAATTTTTTTTAAAGGTATATTCATTTAAATCATTTACCAATAACATTTTCGAGGATTTAATAATATAGTCCCTTGGCAAACCCCTCCTTATGAGGGAGGCTTATGTCCAGCAGGAAACTTCTGGCTGGGATGACGATGAATATATAGTGGTATATAGAAAGAGTCCCTGGTGAAGTAGTGTCGGCCCCTCAACCAGTTAGCTATAGCCATACTATCCTCGGATTGAGTCGTGTGCACGCGGCCAGGTATTGGACGAACTGATGGACGGCGACATCATTGTGTTCGAGCGCGCCGACACCAGGCACGACGACCTCGAGCTGCCGACCTGCCAGGACTACTTCAAGTATATATTCTACAAGGTGGAGGTGCATTTCGTCGACAAGAGCGTGCCTAACGATCCCGGGTGAGATATTTACTACTACCACAGAATAGCACAGACTAAAGTCTTCAACCGATGCGTCCTACCAGTAATGACATACGGAGCCGAGACGTGGACACTGACGGTAAGACTAATCCACAAATTTAAAGTCGCTCAGAGAGCTATGGAGCGGGCTATGCTCGGAGTTTCTCTGAAGGATCGTATCAGAAATGAGGTGATCCGACAGAGAACTAGAGTCACTGACATAGCCGAGAGGATTAGCAAGCTGAAGTGGCAATGGGCTGGTCATATTTGCCGCAGAACCGACAACCGGTGGGGTAAGCGTGTTCTAGAGTGGAGACCGCGTCTTGGCAAGCGTAGTGTGGGACGTCCTTGGGCTAGATGGAGCGACGATATACGCAAGGACGCTAGGAGTGGTTGGAGAAGGAGAACACAGGATCGAGTTGAGTGGCGTGCCATAGGAGAGGCCTATGTCCAGCAGTGGACGATCACAGGCTGATGATGATGATGATGACCACAGAATACCACCACAGACACTTCTCAATTCATTTAAATAAATAACGACTAGCTCCGACGCAATCGAATGTAATTCAGGTTGCACAGCGCCTAACTACCTATCGATATATTTACCTACAAGGTCCTCTTTCTATCGCGTATCTCTCTAGCTGTTGTCTCTGTCTAGCCTATAGAAATTTTACCGTCAAGATGGGCACCCCAGCTGCTTGTAACTTCATCCTATAATGCGGAGTGCCCCAGGCCTGCTGGTACTTTAAAAATAACTACAAAATACATGCATATAGTACGGGCGCGAGCTTTGTGACATCGGCTTTGTGCTATTTTAATTCATACACAATTTGGTAATGTTTGTTTACTTTTAATTTCTCATGTTCCTAATCAAATTTTCTTATGTGAAATTGGTAAAATACGTAAAATAATATACTTGGGCAAAACGAGGGGTAATAATAATACCTCACAGCATCAAAGAGTAACATTAAAGAAATAGTCTTATAATCAGCAATGTACAATAATTTTACATCGAATTTATTGTACGTTACTATAATATTTTATTATATACAATAGGTAGGCGATTGTATATAATAACATATTGTTATATCGCTAAAAGCTTTTCATTCAAATTACTTTTGAACCAATAAATAAATAGGGGTTACTGTGAATGAATGTTTTTTGAAGTACGTATTTTAATTATTTATTTTTAAACCATCCATACACGATCTTTGCTGTCTGTTTTATTACACTCACGAGTCACGGTATGATAGATGGTTAACCTATTGCATTTTGTTGCAACCTATTGCTCAGAACAGATAATAATACTATGTATAGAATGGACGCTGTCATCCGGCCTCCAATCGGGCCTTCCTCACCCCGTTGAGCTCTCCACGAGCCCCGCTTCGCTGGGAAATCACCTGACGCACAATATTGCGCGTGTACAAAACTCCATGTGTGCAGTGTTTGTGTAGTAGGTAGTTATATCCTGGCTTTTGTATGGGAATGTGATGATTGATGTGATTCAAGAAAGAAATTAGTCCTTCATCACTCAGCATCAGCTATGGAGTGATTGACGCCTAAGAGTTATCAGAAGTTCATATTTTTGGCAACAAACTAAGAAATGAAGAGAAGCATATAACACATTGTTCAGCAATTGTTATACAGAACTCATAAAGAGAACCAAATAGTTACTGTTATAATATACTTTGGTGGTATTTTTGCCAGATTTACAATGGAGTTGTCTATGCAAATGCGCTACGACCAGATGGCGCGTGCCGTCGGACAAAGGCTCAACGTCGACCCGTACCTTATACAGTTCTTCAAGTGTCAAAAGTAAGTATAGCCCTCTCCCTGCGCGGTTGTCTGGAAGTGATCGCTCTAAGCGATAAGACTCCCAATATTTTACAATATTTGTTATTATGTATTCTATTTTATTTTATTGTTTGTGGTGTATGAATAATATGTTTATCTATCTTAATTTCTGTATAAAGCGTAAAGCTAGATACACCAAGCCGTAGGCCTCGTCCTTACAGATAGCGATTGTGCCCTCATCTCGCTAATTGGCATTCGCGCGACATATTAGGGCACCTATTCGACGTTATTATGTTTGATCGCGGATTCTTACCGAGTGTTTACTCGCGCGTGTTGTGATAGTAGATCGAAATCGCTTTCTTTTAAGACGAGGCTCGAGGTTTTACGTTTGGTTATCCCTCTAATTAAGTTGAGGGAAAAGGAGTAGTTTACTCTAGTTTATAGGGCCCTGAGATTTATGCAACAACATTAACAATGAAACGGCTTACAGCGCTTTGAAAACATTATTTACCTGAATTTTTTAGAGATATTATTATTGCAAGATATAAACAATTGTACTTTGTATTATGTATATAAAAATCAATCTTGACTGACTGACTGATTGACTGACAACTCACTTATCAACGATCAGCCTAAACCTAGACCTAGAGAGCTGAAATACAATATGAGAATGGGGAAGAAATCTTCACCCACGAGCGGGACTTAACTTGCACCTTCCACACCAATCCGCGTGGCGGCACTCTTCCAATTGAACGAAATTTTTCTATCCCACCTACATACCGCCTATACGCGCGTGTGTGTTTATCTATAGGTGATAAATTTCAAGGGAATAGATCGCATAGTCGATAAAAAGTATAAAATGTTATTAGGGAGAAATATTAAAGGAATCCCCGAAACTCTCACAGGAACGAAATCGCGTGAATTATGCTAGTACTAACTTATATTGTTTATCCTTTCAGTTACAAAGATACGCCAGGACTACCACTGAGATACTCTTATGACGGAATTCTAAAGGATTTGCTGACCTACTGTAAACCAAAGTGCCCTAAGAAATTGTTTTATCAAATATTATCTATCAAAGTTAACGAATTGGACACGAAGAAACAGTTCAAATGTTTATGGGTAAGTGTTTCCATTCGAACGAAAGCCGAAGTTACACAAAACAAGTTTTTCAGCTGCAATTGGAAGTTTTTTGTTATGCGATAATTTGTCGCCTAGTGTAAACAAATGGTGCGACCTTATGCTGGTCTCAGTATCAATTATGATCATAAACATAACATTATAACATACAATCACGCCTTTTATACAAAAGGGGTAGGCAGAGGTGTAGTCAGGACTCAGTTACAGAGGAGGCACACCCACATTTCGCCAGTATGTTATTGTTCCCATGTAATAGGGGGCGAGCCTATTGCCATCTACCGGGCACAGTTCCAGACTCCAGAAAATTATTGAGATAATTCCCAATAATGATCGCTGAGAGTTTATATTAATACACCCATATTCAAGAACAATACATGACCCGAACGCATAGGGTCGGTAAATCCAATTGGCAACAATTGCCTGCCGTGACGAACGCGGTGAGAAATTACTTAAGTTAGTTTAGTTTAGTACCTTACATAAGTATTGTTGTTAACTACAGGTAAACTAGTGTTACGTGTGACTTTCGCCGCGTGGATTTAAGGGCTTTAATTTTTTATACGGAATCCTTAATAGCTTGAGTATCTTCTAACATCAGCTATCTGCTAGTGAAAGTCCCATCAAAGCCGTTTCGGAGATTAGCGAGAACAAACAGACAAAAAAATACTTTCATAATGATGGTTTGAGAGGTTGAGAGGTTGAGGTTTATAATAATTTATACTAAATTAGTATAAACCTGAAAATTTTATATCACTAAAAGACACTTTATTTATTTGTGCCACAGAAGAAAGTAACGGGAGAATTATTATACGAACAATTACGAATTCTCTCCGCCTATTTCAGGTGGGTCCAAATTATAAAGAAGATAAGGAATTAATTTTATATCCAAACAAAGGTGGAAAAGTATCAGATATATTGGAGGAGGCAGCTAAAGTAGTAGAGATGTCACCAGAGGGATCTGGAAGGTAAATTACAATCAATAGATATTTTCTTAATTATTCTTCTTATAACAGAGGTACAGGATTCAATGTTCCTAATAGAACGCGATTTTTACGCGATCATCCCGCGAAATGACTCGATATTTGACCATGTTTACTTATTAAGTGCATTAGACTTCCATACAAAATAAAAAAACACATACATCAAGAAAGAAAGAAGATTTTTCGAAATATGCTGTAATGTGGGTGTTATAAGCGTATATAAGTATGTATATCAGTCATCTGGTTACCATAGTACAGGCTTCTAGCCTAGTTTGGGACCAGATGACCGTGTGTGGAAGTTGTCCATTATTATTATTATTATTATTATTATTAATGTTCGAAATATGCTCTGATTGTAAATATAAGGAGTTTCTAAAATTTGCAAAAAAATAATAAAAAGGGCATCTACTCGTCGAACTGAACAACTTAGAATAAAAAAATACGACTTCACATACAAAATGGGTCAGCCGATCCATTTCCATCGGTAAAGTTCGAGAAGTAGAAAAGCGTTTTCGTGAATAAGTGGTTCAGTTTGACGGATAGATGGATCGCTCTAAATATTACTACACTTCTTTCTACAACTTTCTACAACGTCTCGTATAAGAACATATTTACGTACAGGTTAAGGATCGTTGAGGTGTCGTGTCACAAAGTGTTACCGGGCCCCGACCCGGAGCTGACGCTGGACCAGGTCACCTTCGCGCCGCCCAGACTCTACAGAATAGAGGAGATACCCAGGGACGAACTGCACTTACAGGTACTTTGTCAAGTACCACTTGCAAAACGAAATGTCGAGAACTCCGTACTTGGGGGCCTCCAAGAACGGATATTACACGCCTGGGTAATTCGCCCGTCTCGAAACAGGGGAGGTGTTTTGCCGCACGTTGCATTTCGAAAGGTGTCGATTGAAAACACAAGGTGCGCGCGCGTGTGTGTGTGTGTGTGCTATCCGCAGTTATTTAATATAAAAAAAAGTTATGTATGAAAAAATTCTTGCACTGCGACTGCAGTACAGATATTCGATTATGTTCAAGATTTCCCTTATAATTTTTTTCACTTAAGTATCACTTTAAGGACACTCCGACAACCCGGCGGCTTATTGTCGTCCACGTCCACGATTCGTATGCACAAGCTTATGTAGCCGACTTTACTCGATACTTCATTTTCAAAATATCAGGATATAAATACATTAAATAAGTTTACTATATTCGGAAGAAACAGGGGAATACAAAACATCGCTTTGGTAGATTTTTCATAGGATTGTGTCAAATTTCTCGTATCTAGGATACGCTCTTAATCATGTTATGTGACGTCCAGGATGACGAGGTCCTAGTTCCGTGCGCACATTACCACAAGCAAGTGTACGCGACGTTTGGGATTCCTTTCTTCGCGCGCATCAAACACAACGAGCCCTTCCAGGCGGTCAAGGATCGCCTGCAGAAGAAATTAGATATACCCGACAAGGAGTGGGAAAAGGTAAGATTAAGCGACTAACTACACTTATTCAGATCTGTTCAGCTTTTGTCCATAGAAAACCATGATTTTGTATGAGATGCGTTCAGTTCCGTTCAGTTGAGCGGACGCGTACTTGCTAAAACTGACAGCGAAACCTACAGAACAGATAATACAAAATACAAAAAAAATACAAAAAATCGTCACAGAACAGATACTATACTACGTATAGAAAGGACACTGTCATGCGCCCACCAATCTGGCCTGCCTGATCCCGCGAGCGAGATTGAGCTCTCGACGAGCCCCCGTTGCGTCCAAGCTTGGACGCACACTAGCGCGTATACAAAATTCCATATGTGCAGTGTCTGTGTAGTAGGTAGTTACATCGCGACTTTTGTATGGGAGTTGAGTAGTGTCCGGCCCCCTTATTACGGACGCAACGGAAGTGTGGAAAGCGTTTCTTCTTCTTCGTCGTTCCCTCACTGCTGAGGATCGCGACCACGTGTTATTTCCTTCCATCGTGTTCGGTCCTTGGTTGCATGGACCGCGTGGTATAAACTACCATGAACCGCCTTCCTCATCAGGTCCGACCATCTGGCTGGAGTTCTGCCCATGGCGCGCTTGCCTTCTATGCGTCCCAATATCATGAGCTTCTCTAATTCATGTCTGGGAGACCGCATGATGTGTCCAAAGAAGCTCAAAACGCGTTCTTGGCATATGGCAGATAGCCTTTTTTGGATCTTGAGCTCCGAACGGAAAGCGTTTAAATTGCTTAATGTCTGCTGTCAAACGGCATACAAAAAATGTCGTTTGACAGCAAAATTTACTGCTTTTGTTACGCGATTGCATTTTCGTAGTTCGTAATACCACCACGGGGTGTGGTATCGTGCAGTGGATGCCTGAGAGAAGCCTGATCAAAGTTCGCATTTTGATGGAAATGTCATTGTTTCAGTACAACTTTGCCGTTGTGACGAACGGCCGACCGAACTACATCAGCGAGGGCGCGATGGTCAACATCTACGACTTCAGAGCGAGTAGTAATACGAGTGAATATTTTACTATCATACATTTGCACATCCTATTGACGATGAGACCAAACAATTAAATTATTGCATAGAGTACAAGATTTAATAAAAACATCATCTACACATTGATGCGAACTCCACCAATCAACTGATCATTTTGGATTAATTACATACATACAATCACGCCTTGTTCCCGCTGGGGTAGCTAGACAAATATTCTCTTCTCTCCACTTTCGACGATCCTGACATACGACTTTTGCTTCTTCCACTTGTATTACATTCTGCATAATATGCTCGTTGGCTGTGGGTACTTTTACCAGGCCTTAGGACAATATCAACTTGTTCATGAAAAGTACGCATAGGTTGACCTCTACAGAATTGGCCATTTTCACTTTGTAAATGTCCTTTCATATATCTCCTCTATATGTTCAAACCATCTACGCATTGTCAAATATAGCTTGATCAATGTCAGCTGAACGAAAATATATTTTCGGCCATATTGAATGAATGAATGAATGAAAACTCTTTATTGGTACCACAATATAACAAAGAAGAATAACTTAAAACTAGAAAGAAGTAACAACTGGCGGCCTTATCGCTCAGAGCGATCTCTTCCTGGCAACCATGCAGGGAAAAAAAATACATATTGTACTAAAGGAATGGTGGTTTCAAACACATTATATTTATTTCCGCATATTTCCGCGATTAAGTTTATTTATTTATATCAACATAATGTAGGTACATGCTATAGGTCTTCCCTCCAATAGTTCCCTCTAAGCGGGTAATTAATTCATCAATTGAATATTAAATTACTTGATAGGTACCATTTATGTACCTAATTTAAGAAAATATGACCAATAAATTAATTTTTGTTCAGCTGTCATTGATCAAGATAAATTAGACAAGGTAATAAGCATTCATTTCTCTATCTTTTTCACTACATCTTCTAACACGCTACCATTCCCTTATCAACTATTACTCCCACTCTGAATTACCTATATTAAAATACTATATTATAGTCATATCATACACTCCATATTACTACACAATTCTTGTACAATTTCGAAGAATCATTCAATGATTTTATCTCTATAAAGACAAAAAGATTACGTCCCATCGTCAATAGTTAAACATCGTAGTTATATAAGTCAATAGTAGTAGTTCTACAAAGAATTCGCGCTAAGTTTAAATGAAGATCTATCCCTTCCAGATCCAACGGGCCGGCCTTGGTTGGGCCTCGAGCACGTCAACAAAACACCGAAGAGGTCCCGAGTCAATTACTTAGAGAAAGCTATTAAGATTTACAACTGAGCCGTAGTCGACGCGCCGTGGTTCGCTTCACATCTCTGGCTGTGCTGAGGATAAACAATAGGCGCGGTAGTAACGACCATAGAAGTCTCAATGACAAGGTTATAGAAATGTCGTAACAATAACACGTAAATTACGTCTTTTTCCCAAAGCGGTAGGCAGAGGGAGGCAGAGGATCCAGGACCCAGTCCTAGTAAGTACACCCACCTGTTATGTTTTTGGTCCCATGTAATTATAATTATTAAAATGTCAATAAATAAAATAAATAGTAAAGTCAAAAGCCATTAATTGCATACCACTAATTAAATTGTATGAATTATATATGAATTATGTATGAACTATACGCATATTCAAACTCAGAATAAAACAGCACCAATCAAAGAATCATTTACCGTGGTTAGTTCTTACACATACAGAAACGTACTATAATGAGTATAAAGTTACGCAGGTATGTGACTTCTAGTGCCTTGTTATTTATATTTCTATGGTAACGCCACATTTATTGTACGATCTCATAACATATTGATACTCGTCGGAATCAATATTTATGGTAATGTCCTTGTGTTCTTTATAAAAGGGGCTTTACATATCTGAGCCGTCGCACCGTGGCATATTCTCTCTTGTCATTTTCAGTCGTAAAAAACCCTATTTCGTGCCAAAAATTGGTAATAAACAAATGTCCCGATTTGCGAAAACCGAATACGTGTTTATTAAATTCGTCGCGTATGTATTTTTACATATATTACCGTTTACAGTAATACTACTATGTTTGCAATTGTCAGATTAATCGAGAGAAAAACCATGCCATGCATGTCGCTGCAATTTGTATGTAGGGCCCCTAATGCAGCGTTGTACAAATTATAGTCGTGTTCTTTGTTCTTCCAGAGTGATAATTGTATGGGCTCGTTACTACCGCGTCGTTTTACAAACTACCCTCAATACTCTTAAGGCGGTCCTACACTGGGAACATTGGCCTGCAATAATACAGTTTAGATTCATATTCTCAGATATCGAACATTACATCAGAGAGCGAGAGGGACTAAGCATCATATTATGATACATTTTGTGACACTCAACACTATTCGTGACGCACTACAACCGAATACTTGTGAGTCACTGAAGCAATATTGTAATGTAATGCTTAAGGGCCGGTTTTTTGATCGCTAGTTACGGTTAACCATTTGTCAAACTAAATATAGTTAAATTTCTAACCAATGGTAAAATCGTGTGGAAAAACATAGTTAACCAGGGATGAAAAAACGAATTCTGTCGAATTTAAACTATTTGTCAAAAAATTAAACCATTGGTCGACTTAACCAGTGATCAAAAAACCCAGCCTTAGTCGAATCTTGGATTGTTATTTTACATGCGAATGCTCCGAGTGTGGTTCCGCTTTAATAGACATAAAACACCAATTCTTAGTTAATAACCCATGCTGATAAAGTAGTTCAATGTCCTTAGGTACTTTTATAACGCCATAGATGCCACGACAGAGTAGTATGCTAGATAAATTATTTTATATACACCGTTCCTCAGTTTGTTTTAGCGCACATCCTTTGGCCGATCATAATTTACATATCTGTTTCTGGAATGCGCTAAAATATACTTAAATGGGGCCTTAAAAATTTGTAACCATAGCTCATAATACACCGTTTAAACAGCATTTGGACTCTGATTATTTTGAGGATATGATAATAATGAGTAATTATTATTGGTATACAGAAAAGGGGAGATGAGGCACTGGCTTCTCGAAAATGGCAAGTTCAAGTTAGGTCCCATTAGGTCCACGTACGTCAGTGAAGTAAGGTCGTACGAGCGAATAATATTGTGGTCTCGGTCGCACTTCAGTATTAGGTACGTCTTTCTGTCTTTGTTGTTCATTATATGTCTATGTGCAAACTTCACACTGAGCAAAATGCACATGCCATTTGTTGAGTTAGCGCTGAAAGAACGTACCATATCTCCCCTTTTCTTTATACCAATGGTAATTATGACAAATTTTCGACTTAGGCGTCCCTTATACGATAGGTTAGGCATCAATGAGTGTTGTAGTGTAGTACTGAGTTACTGAGCGACTAAATTCTTTCTTAAATGACTAATCATATGAAGATCTGTCAATCAAACTTGTAGTCAAAAACTGACGGAAAAACCTATCGTGTTATGGACGCTTTAGGCGATTATCCCACTACAGATGCTACACTGCAGATTTTAACATTGTATGCAAGTACGTCAATTTGTATAGAAATCATACTTAGGACAGTTCACTGACAACGCGTCGGCGAGGGTGATCGCGTCCCACGCGCAGAATTTGAGCGTGCCGCAGGGTATATCATATATGAGATAGCAGACCGAACCGCTTCATTCTAGGTGATGACGCAGATAATTTGCAGCTCCGTCGCCGCGCGCATGAAATGTCGCTCTGCACTAGTGAGATAATAGTCTCAGTCATCATAGTTTTGACATGAAATAAATTGAGCATGTTTTTAAAAAATGTGATACAGATTGGTTGATACATAAAATACTGACATAATTTATATGTGTGTTATAGTGGATCTGTTTTTAATCAACTCTGATGTTTTACTTACAATAAATCTGTATTAGTGAATTAATGAAATTATCCAAATCGAATAGAATCATCAAACATGTTCAAGTTTTATGTGGCTAGTTGCGATGCAGATGATAAAATATTTGATTCATAATATTTCTATCACATTGATAGCATTTGGATGGAAATTAAGGTAAAAAAAGTTTGCAAATGCATGAGATAGAACCATTCATTGCGCATTAATTTATTATAATACCCAATGTGATCAATCAAAAGTAGCTACATAAAATCTGGTCACTATAAGTACATGCTCCTAATCAATACTAAGCACTAAATTAAGAGAGTTCGATCTATTTAATATGGTTGCATAATATATAAATCCTATGCACTTATGTATAATGTTACGTCAGTGTAAGCTATTTTAGTGGCGTACATTATTATGAAACTATAACACAGAAACTTGAAGATAAAACTTAATTTGAGTCGTATTTTTTTAAATTAATTCTGAAGATTTATCATAAAATTTAAATGAATATTTTATGAAAGAAACGGGACTTAATCGTGCTAAGAACATTTTTTATTTATCTCAACGTTTCTACTGAGTTGCATCAGCCGTTGTCACGAGAAGAATGTAGAACGCGGGTGTCACCGACAGGAAGGGCGAGTATTATCTCAACTACCCGCCACTGGTCTTGTAAAGTCCTGTTTCATTCATAAAATATGAGTTCGAATCGCGAATGTAAAAAAAAATACTAACTTTAAATGAGGTTTCAAAGTTATCTTTTGCTGAATAAAATTAGACTGTCGATAATTATTGTATGTACGAATTTATCTATAGTAGGCTAGAATTTCATATTCGCTGTTTAATTATGGCCTTATTCTTATTCTGTATTTTTCGTGTACGATTTATTATTTTTTGGTAAATTTTCAAATATGGTTTTAGTCTACTATAAGTGTAATTATGTATTCCCTGGATATTTTTTCCACTGAATTTTGATGTCTAGTTATCTCTTATTACGATTAAAGATTCTAATAAATATGTGTATATATTTGAAATGGCAATGAATATGTGTATATATTTATACAAAGGTACAAAAAGGTGCAGTAATACATAAGGAGGTTTATCTACCCGTCAATAAAAACAAATTGCAAAGGAAAGAAGTGCAAAATTACGAAATTGAGAACTTAAAAAAAAAAATTACGACTTACTATTAAGTTGACTTTACTGATCAGCTGAGCCATTTAGTACGTTTGTTTTTTTTGGGATTTTCGCAATTCAGTCTTTGGAAAGTTGTTCTCTATGATGGCTAGATGCACCCCGTTAGTTAAAACTATACCATTTTTTAATATGTTGAATAGTTTTGAGACTTGTTGCAAAGTGAATTTTGCTAGACATTGAGGACCGTGGCTAAGGAAAGCGTCATTTGATTTTCTCTTGGTTAATAATTACATACTAAACATTTAATATGTCTATCGGGTATTGTAAAATGTTGGTGAGGCCTGTATATAATAGCTATTTCGCGTCGAATTAGACTTGTCAAACGTGTGAAGGTTTGCGCTTTTGTATAAAAGTTATGACTAGCTGAATTTGATTGATTATAATCTGTAATATGTACGTGTAACCTGTTCTTTAGATGTTACGGCGGCGTTTATATGTATTGGAGCGTTTTGTTTGTCTACATATCAAAATGTAAACAGTGAAGAAACTCGTGGAAGTTGCTTCTTTACTTTCTATAGACTCACGGCGAGAAATCTCGGCAAGGACTGAGACCGAAAAATAATGTGCTAGAGTTCTCTCTACTCGACGAATTTTTTTTTAAGTTGATTACAATATCAACTTCTATCAAAGAACAGGAGAGCGCGAGATAGAGAAGCTCTTAACACGCTTTTCGGGCGTTTTAGGAGTTTCGACAAGAGTCTGTTTGAGCAATAATAGTGCTGAGAAAGAATTTTGTTTTACATTATTCTACTAAAACTCTTATGTATAGATACTCCTCGTGTTTATATGCTCGGGAGTAGCTTCTTCGAAAGTCCTATTTACTGTGGTGTAGAACTTTGAGACAATGGCAAATGGCAAATGAATTTGAGATGATAGACATGCGAATTATGTAATATGTATACTTGGTAAAGTAAAATATTGTTATCAATGTTATTGTATGCGCATGCGCCGATATGGCCTCAAGTGAACGGTTAGTCTTACCTGCACGTCGTACACTTTATAGCACTATTGTTAATTATGGCTTAAAGCCTCCCTCTCAACACATTATAGACATTGAACATGTTAATATTTAATTTTTTTACTTGACCTGCCAGAGAAATGTTACGTTATTGATAAATGATTATGTCGAAATTATGTATATACATTATATATATTTGATGTAATAAATTAAGAAAAAAAAATACAATAAGTTTTCGTAAAGATGCCTTAGAAGTTTTAAGACGATTTGAATGATACTTAATTTATAATACCCTTTTAGTTTATCTTCACACTATACTATAACTTATTCGCTCTATATCAGTAGGAGTCGCTCACTCGCTTTGTTTTTTATTATGATAAAATATTTTAACAATGTGTGTCGGTTGCGCTATTTTCATTAACACGGTTTGAGGTATTCGAAAGGATGTAGTAAACATAGTGGCTTGTACGCGCCGATAGTATTCCGGCAAAATGGGATTATATAGTGTAATATTATTTGATTTAACTGTTGAACAGCGCCGTTTCGGTTAGTTGTGTATGCGACTGAGCGAACAATATGTGGGGCTGTCGTGTCTTTGGACTTGAATGTTTCATTGAATATAATCCTATATTTGTTTATTTTGGTTTGCTTTGAACGAGGACCGACCCTGACTACCTATGACTTAATTACTTAATGGCTTATTAGGAATCCTGATAGTCGATAGTGAAATGTTAACATGGAATACTTGCTGTTTGTTATCTTCGAGCGCCAAGAATACGTCAGGTTATGAAATAGCTCTATAAGAGTAGCAACCCACTACATAGGTATATAGGTATACTTTCAAATAGATATAATTCAATCAAATATGCTTATTTGATAAGTTTCCGCGCACGCTCTGACCAGATACCACACTACTTAGAAACAAAAGCTTCGAAAAGGCGCCACCTTCAAAATTTGTGTGCAACACATTGCTAGTGTTCGTAGAAAACAGTTTGCAAAGAGTGCTAGTGTGTGTCAAAAATTGTGTTGCTTGTATCGGGGACCGATTTCGGCGTAGTTTTAGTTACCGCATTTGACAAATATGACAGCGGTATTTTGTCGGAGCGCGCGTGGAGATCTGTCAATAATTATCTAAGATATTATGTACGAGAATACCGAAAAACAGGGTGAATAGAAATAGACTGGTCATGTTTATATTTCCCCAACAGGAACTTTGGCGTCTGATTTCAAGAGGCTGTACGTTGAAAAGTTTTTTCACAACACAGACACCAGAGTTCCTGTTGGAGAAATAAATAAAATAAAAACATTACCAGTTTATTTCTAATCACCCTGCATTCTCCTTTTTACGGTACGTACTGCTTTACTTAAAGAACGACTTGTTCTCAAATATATAATTTGCTCTCCTTGAACTAGAAGTAGTGTGATTAGAGAGAATAGATTAGAGATATAACTGTGATGTAGTCTATTGTCTGTGAAAAATCAACCTAAAATACCCCGTATTCATGAGATTTGGTATGAAATTAAAATCGCAATTCGTGGTGGGATGCGGGGGAGTTTCAAACTGCAACCTTGTCATAAAAGTTCCTTATAAATAAAGGCCGAAATAATGTTAGAGAATTTATTCAATCCTGTCGTTTTCCTAGCGGTTAACTATCCTGTCTACCATTATTCCTGCCAATCGGTCTTGACTTGGAGATTAAACAATAATACCCCGTAATCTAAGAGGCAATTGGCTGCGCGGCCATAACCGTAATGACAATCAATTATTTATCGACACCGTCGGAATCCCCCTTAATCCGGCCTCCTGAGACCTGCCACCGGTAGCCACGCGATGAAAAACTCGACTAATTAATCTTAAAGCCTTGACTGTACGTTTGAAATGAAAAACGGTTTCGAAATTACATTTCTCATTTGCCGCAGCTCTGTCGGGAATGCTAATTACGGCGCGACGCGTCGATATCATTTATTATGGTTTTGCGGTGAATTGTACTATGTGAATGGTGGTAGTGACTCACATTTGGTCACTTTATTACCCGTGTCATGCAATGTTTCAGTAGCTATTCCCAAGATAACATATAATATGAAACAAGCCGGCAGTTCCTATAATACAGGTGTGTGTACCTAATGGTAAGTGTCCAGTAAGCATCCCAGTACCGTTTATCAGTGTCGAGCGGACACGCAGCGAGAATGCGGCCAGATGCGACGGCCGTACAGAATGGTGCGTCGTTAGCGTTAATCCGATTCGGGCATTGGGGCATTCGAGTATCCCGGCGCTCGAGCTTTCGGCATTCAGCCAGCACGGGCTCTGAAATGCGAGCCATGGAATTTGAATGCAAATTGAAAATGCCATTAGATCTGCAACGATAAACGACAAATAAATCACGATGGTAAATCCATTAGTGTACCTACCACCTACATTCAAAGCTGCAGTTGCTCAGACATTCCACAAACTTTTTCTGCCCTTGTGCAAAAGGTAAGTATTTTTTCTTATTCCACAATATGACCGAGCCTACCTATAGATATTTGATCAAGGAATACCTTTGTAGAGCAACTTGTGTAGTACCTAATTTAAGGTATGAAACTACGACAAATCGATACACCCAACTTCCGCGAAGGGCCATTTGCAAGGGCGATAATGTTTTACGCGCAATAACAACACTTTCTCAACGTTGTTTTTATGGTTCTTTGCAATATTATCGCACCAATATCAAAATAACAGCTCACGCTTTGTTTGAAATGAAAACCGTTTTAACGTTGACTTTGTTGTCCTTTTTGGCTTGTGGTAAATCGCGAGAATTATCTGTAACTACATCACTTGATGATATATTTAGACCTACTACTCTCTTTAGTGGAAGACGTGATGGAAATGACCAACCCAGCACGCCTCTAAATTTATTTCAAGAGAAGAGTTTGCATAAGAAAAGTGAGTGCCAAAAATAATAATTTTACGAGAAATAACAAGACTATAATTTTGTAGTCATTTGTTTTAGATCGTGGTGATATAATATGGAAATGGGACTACTGGTGTCAACTGCAGCCGCACAAGGGCAACTGTTCAAAAATCCGAGACAGGTAACCCTCTTATAAATATTTTCAATGTGAAAGCCTTTCCAATTGGAGTTTCTATGACCATCGAAATATTTTCCCATTTTCCGCAATGTCTCGTTTCGCTGAGCATTAAAAGAACCATTCCATTTCATCGGTGGGTAATGAAAGTTTTATCCATTGAAATTGGATGTTCTATTCATGTTCATGTTTCAATCTGTAAGCTTTCTTGGTGCTTTCTTCCTTTAGCTTTGGACCACCTTAAGATTTTGTCATGGTATAATACTAAGCTGTTTATTTCACAGATTTTATTATGATACTCGGTTCGACAAATGCGTAAAATTCAAGTATAGCGGATGTGGTGGAAATAACAATAGGTTTGATTCGATTGTAGAGTGCATGAGACATTGTAAAGGTAATGTTGAGACAGTATGGCAGTCTAGGTAGTACAAAAATTGCGATATGAACACGAAACATTTATTTTAGGAGCAGCATTTACGGAACCGGAATTAACTGATATATCGTCCTCATGTGCTCTGCAACCCAACGCAGGATTGTGCATGGCTATATTCAATAGGTAAGGAGTAGGTACTTTCTAGTTTTAGTGAATGCCTCGGTGGCGTGGTGGGCGCAAGCTCGACTGCCGATCAGGAGGTCCCGGGTTCGATCCCCAAGTCAGGCAAAGTGGTACTATTAGATTTTTCCATTAGGAATTATACCAGTAACTGCCTGGAGTCTGGAACTGTGCCCGGTAGTCCTGGATACACCTCTGCCCTACCCCTTCGGGGAAAAAGTGTGATTGTATGTTATGTTAAATTTGACTTGATTCAAGGTTTTACTACGATGTGAATGTAGGCGACTGCAAGTCATTCGTTTACGGCGGTTGTGGGGGCAACGGTAACAGGTTCCACACTAAATACAAATGCCGAAAAAAGTGCGAAAATCACGCCTATGAAGACAATTAAATTGCTTTTTAGAGAAAAACTGTTTTTCCTCTATTTAACATAAGTATATCCAAATGCTCTCCTAGATTTCAGCAGACAATACCGACGACATTTTTATCCACCGAAACAAATTGCCAGAGTTGCCTATAAATCTAGACTCTAGACTGTAGACAGATTTTCGCTAAGGACGCTTAAACAGGAACCTGGTTGGGCTGGAAGAGCAATTACTCTGTCCTCGTCTACATTTTGTAACCTCATCGGGACAGCGAATGAGGTTCGGATAAAATAGCTCTAATATATATTATTAATGTTAATGGGTTATGCCGAAATCCCCATTGACTTTCCCCATCAATTTTGGGTTTTATGAACTTTTTGTCCGCAAATCCCCATTGGCGTCTTCCCATTCCCCATTCCTCATCCCCAAGTGCTTGTAATGGGGATTTGTGGACAAAAAGTTCTCAAATCACCAATAAGGTGTAGTGATACTGAAAAGGGTGTTATATATACACCAACCGATACAAAAATAAATATTGAATGGGTGCAATTTATAGAGTGAATATTTTAAAAGGGTCTTCAGGATATGTAGATAAAAAGTTCACAATTCTCCATTACCAGCACTTTGAGACTCCAGTGGGGAAAGCCAATGGGGATTTCGTCGTTCGATGGGGGTTATTATCCTCCAATAAATCATTGGGGTCATTTTGTACTTCGCAACAAGTTTGCTTGGGCCTAGCCCTCTATTTCCTGCTCTATTTTCTCTTATTATGTATGTAGAGTCGACAAGTAAGTCTTCTTTTTCTGTTCTACTGTGTGATTCTTTATGTTTGTACTCCTTTTTCACACATATACTATCCTTTTCTCAATTTACTATAGCATTATTAGGGCGCCTTTTCGTAAGAGTATGTGCAATACTGCGGGTGTATAGTGTATATCGTTCCAATATTAACAAATTTTTTTGTGGAGAAACTTCCACTTCAAAAAAATTGTTTATGGTAGGTAATTGTTAGAAGCCTAAACACCTTACCTAGTAAGTTATTGCACGAAATGACTAAGAGAGTTTATTATAGTCGCCTCAACAAATTACATAAGCTTGTACGCTGCCAGGTGAAGTATTGTGTCGTCGTCGCCCATAATCCTTGTGACGAAGAAAAACTCTCTAATTAATAGTGCAGCTTCCGGATTCATTAGCGGGGATCTGCCGTCGCTGGGCGCTCTCATTATTTGAAATTTGTTAGTTATTTCTTGGCAAAGAACTTCAAGTTTTTAATAAAGATTTTAGAAAGTCTTTGTTTTTTGTGTTGGTTGGTTTCTACTTAATTAATAAATGAGACGAGTCGTTTCACTTCTGTGTATGAAGTCCCTCTGATACATAACTTGTGGAGTGTCACATTCTTAGTAGGTACTCTAGATACTTATTTTTTGTAATATAGCTGGATCCCTGACAGCTGAACAAAACTCTATAGCTATATTTAGTCTATACCTAACTCGCATATTATACTATGACTACCACTATATACTATACCTATAATTACATTAGGTACAAACAGTGTATATTATCAGAACTTAGTTTAAGAAAATTAATGGCAAAAAAAAAATTTTCTCAATGAAGCTTGATTTTGTAAAATCAAGCTAGATTTACCATAATCTCTTATTTTTCTTACTTAGGTCCATAAATTACATAATGTCCTTTTATAAGTTTATAAGTTTATAAGTTCGCTAAGACCCACAACTATACATTCTGTTGGACCTCTTTCGGAAGAATATTCTTACGTAAGGCAGAAGGGACCCCACAAATTAAAGTTACTAACGAAAGTGATCTTGAAGCACTTGGTAATAACTATAGCATATAAATATCATATAAATAAAGGTTAACAATTGTCTACTATAGCGTAACTTACATTGTAGAGTTAATATATAAATATATAATTTACCTAGCAATTGTAAATAGAAATAACGTATACATAATTAGCGGATTTAAGCAAACTGCACTTTTAATTTTTTTTTTATGCATATAAAACATTTGTAAAAATACATCATAGACTATTAATACTTCAATATAACTATTAGGTGCACCTAGTTTTCTTGAGACAGTACAACACATCCTTAAAATTAGCTATATACATATATGAACACTATGCGTTTCACTTTTATTATTACTATATAGGTTTTCACCAATTTTAGAAGTACCTAGATATTAATCTTTATATTACTTACTATTATATACTATAATAATATAATACTATTGTGAACTACAAAATGTCAGATCTGATTAATAATAATTTATTAGACGATATAGATGATGACTCCTCTATCAAATGTAGCTATCTACATGATCCAAAAGAATGTTCAAAAACACTGCAATACGACAAACAGACTCATAATAAACTTACTGTTCTATCCTTAAACATTAGAAGTATTCAGAAGAACATGGATTTATTTCTGGCCTTTTTAGGTGACTTTGATATTCCCATTGATATTATAGTCTTAACAGAATGCTGGACTGGCAAATATGACCCACCACCCATCTATAATTATAATCTGTTTTTCACGAGTAATAAACTGAATCAAAATGATGGTGTTGTTGCATATGTGCGCGAGTCTTATAGAGTTAGGGCGGTAGAGCCGTTAATGGTAGATGGCAATTGCTTGACTCTCGAAATAGATGATATATATTCAGTAATTTGCACATATCGCCCCCCTTCGTTTGTTAATCCACATAACTACCTAAACTCACTAGATGAAATAATAAGCAACTTAAAGTACAAAAATAATATTATCATAACTGGCGACATCAATATTAATATACTGCCAAGTGCTAATCTGTCTGGTTTTTCCTCAGATTATCTAAACTTAATAGCGTCACATGGCCTTGTGCAAGGAATTGATCTGCCCACTAGAGTAAATACATGCCTTGACCACTTCATGGTTAAACTTAATACAACATGGCAAACTATTGTGTTTGGGGAACTAACGGATCACTCACCTATATTACTTTGTTTAGATTCAATACTGAAATGTAATAAAATAAAAGAAAGAAATAAGTTTAAAAAAACGGTAAACATTAACGCTATTAGAGAATCATTAGCTAACGAGACCTGGACGGATTATTATGCCTTGCACTTTGTGAATGAGTCCGCAACTAAACTAGTATCCCTAGTTCAAGGCACTATAGAAACACATACAACACAGAAAGTAGTATCCAACAAACTTAAACCAATAAAACCCTGGCTCACAAGTAGCATAATTAAATGTATAAGACGTCGAAATCTGCTGCAGAAACAATATAAAAAGTGTCCTTCAGATACGGTTAAACGTCAGAAATTTTTACAATACAGAAACGTCTGTAATCGTATAATTAAGTCATGTAAAAATGACTACTACAAAGCACAACTCGAAGCATCACGAGGTAAAATGAAAGATATCTGGAAGATAGTGAAGGAGTTATGTGGCCTCAAACAGAGTAGAGAATCTCAGGAACCACTTTTATACATCAAAGAAACACAAGTAGAGTCGCTGAATGAGGTTAATAACTTCTTCACGTCAATTGGAAAAGAACTTGCTAGTAAAATACTAATCAAATTAAGTAAAACTGATAGGGATGCGGCCCTTAATGTTAACTTTCAAACAAGGCCACCGAGGGACTCCCTATCGCTATTTCTAACGGATTTAAAGGAAGTAGCAGATATCATTTCAGCTCTAAGAGTTAATAGCGCTCCAGGGTGGGACAATATTACTGCGTCTCTACTTAAAACCTGCTCCATGTCACTAGTCGAACCTATTACCCATCTTTGCAATCAAAGCTTCACATATGGAGTATTTCCATCTTTACTCAAGAAGGCCATAATTTGTCCTATTTTCAAAGCTGGTGATAAAAGTACACCATCTAACTACCGCCCCATCTCCCTTTTGCCCACGCTCTCTAAAGTAATAGAAAAAATAGTAAGCAAACGGCTAATGTCATACCTAGAGAAGAACGCCATTCTATCAGGCAATCAGTACGGCTTTCGAGCTCGAAAATCTACTGACGATGCCGTGCTCAGGTTGACAACGCTTATCACTAAGTATCTGGATAAGGGCGAAAACTGTGTCGGCGTCTTTTTAGATTTGCAAAAAGCGTTCGACACGGTGTCCATTCCAATACTTCTAGCACGATTGGAGGGCGCTGGTGTTAGAGGAAATGTTCAGGATTGGTTTGAAGATTATCTAACTAGCAGGAATCAACAGGTAGTAGTAAATGGATACAAGAGTGACAGTGCTATCTGCAACTACGGTGTTCCCCAGGGAAGCACGCTGGGTCCGATCCTATTTTTATTATATATCAATGAGCTATGTAAGCTTCCAATAAATGGTGCAGATACTATCATGTTTGCAGATGACACAGTCCTTTTGTTTCATGGTCCTACCTGGGATAAGGTTAGAGATCTTGCAGAGGAAGGGATGGCGAAAGTGACTGCGTGGCTTGAGGACAACTTGCTGTCACTGAACGTAAACAAGACTAAATGTGTATGTTTCAGAAAGACGGAAAAGTCCAAACCACCATCACAATTACAGATTATTGCACACGTCTACCCCTGCAATCGCACGCTGAACTTTTCCACAACGCCCTGTAATTGCGATCCTCTCGAATGCGTCAACACCATCAAGTACTTGGGTGTAACTCTGGACAACAAACTCACCTGGGCTCCCCATATCGGACTGGTTTCAAAACGTATAAGGCGATTGATGAATATCTTTAAGAAACTACGCCCCGTAGCAGACCCAAAGCTAATGATGCAAACCTATAAAGCTTTGGCAGAATGCATTATTAGCTACTGCATAACATCATGGGGAGGCGCTGCGAAGACTCATCTCATCGAGGTAGAGCGTGCCCAACGTGCTCTCATAAAAGTAATATTAGGTCTATCGTACAGACATCCGACTGATGATATCTACAAACAATTTACAGTCTTATCAGTGAGAAAATTATTTATTGTCCAAACTTTAAAAAGATATCATAAAGAAATAGTACCAACTTTACCGGTTAAGCACAAGAGACGTGACAGTTGTCCGGTTCCTAGGTGTAGCAGTGCACTGGCCAGGAGGAACTATGAACGATTGGGTCCTATGCTTTATAACAAATTGCTCTCTAAACACACCAGTAGTATTAAAACATTTAGCGTCAACAAATTCAAAACCATTGCTACAGATTGGCTTCAACAATATGATTATGATAATACTGAAAATCTATTTCATATAATTAAATAACAACAAAATTGATACATATAGATAAATCATTCGTACTAACTCACACTCATCCATATTCATTCATTTGACAGCCTCGTTGGCCCAGATGGTAGTAACCCTGCTTTCTGTGCCGCAGGCCCCGTGTTCGATCCCCGGCCAGGCCAAACATTTGTGTGCATGAAGGTGTCTGTTTGATCTGTATCTGGGTGTTATAAGTTTATATAATTATGTATATCAGTCCTCTGGGTACCATAGTACAGACTCTGCCTAGCTTGGGACCAGATGACCGTCTGTGGAGGTTGTCCCATGTTATTGTTATTATTATTAGTATTACTATTAATACCATGACTATCTGTGTAGGTAAGAATTCACGTTCACATAATACTACATAGGTAAATATATGTATATATATATATGTATATGTGTATGTATGTGTATATTATTAACTATACAATATATTTAAGATTTTTACTCGTAGGTACCTAAGTATTTAAGTATTTATGTTAAAATAAAACTTATAAGTTTAGTTTTATAAGTCTATAAAATATAATGTACTCTTAGACATAGGGGAAGAGACTACCTTTTGCAACACAGCTTAGTAAGCTAAAGCAAAAGGTAGAGAACCCAACATTTGTGTACTGTTTTTTTCCAATAAATAATTTTTGTATTTTGTATTTGTAAGTAGATACCTGATTATTTGAGGGCAGACATTTTTATAAACAATTCTTTATCCCACAATTTTAATAATTTCAAGTGCTCTCGGTTCTCTCTTATACCTCTTCAAATAAGTATAAAAACAATAGAGGGGTAGTTAATTAGTCGTTATTTCAAATCTCGTCCTGTAGACAGTTTGATCGAGTTGATTGATGTCCCCTGAGACGATTCATTAGAGAAAACAACGTCAATTGTTCGCGTTCTAGACCCTTCTCGCTCTGACAACTGAATCCTATTGTTGATGACTGATATTTGTTTACTTAATCCAGTCTGAAGGTAAAGGCGCTGATGAAATAAAGCTGAAGTGTTTTGTATCTATATAGGTACCTATTATATGTGACTGAATGCTAATACAGGTTGATCTATTTGGAGTTTGTTTTCACGGATATCGAGATCAGATCGTATTAGCAACGGAAAACGGCGATTTGTATTAATCGTTTCCACTAAAAAAAACATCTTAAAAAACTAATGTCGATATCCGTTATGGATACAAACCCCCTATTTAGATACTGCCATCCACAATGACACGTCCTAAATTTTTACAATAATTCATCATCATCATAATCTCAGCCGCAGGTAGTCTACTGCTGAATATAGGCCTCCCTCATTAGTTTGCCAATTCTCGCCACACTTGGTGACAGTTTACAATAATTATTGGATTGTATCGCATCGTAAAATGGGAGGGGTGGGCGTAACATCGTGGGTGATAGGTATACTATATACAGGGGGTTACTGGCAATCAGTCGGCATCCTCTGAAAGGTGAACGCACACTTATCCGAGCCGAAATCAACGAATCGCTCCGTATTCTCCGATTCCGACGCGGTGGACGCCTAGCTTAAGTGTGCGTTCACCTTTAAAGTTATCATTTGGAATAAGTTTTACTATGAAGCAAATTTTGAAATCACAAAATAATCATCTCTTTCTTGACCTGATTAGGTACAAATTTTACAGGGTTTTTTTTCACGTCACCAAACTATAATATGTTCCAAATGTGTACTCTGACTATGAGAGACGATGCTTATACTGATTACCTTCAGTAGTATATAGGAAGGGTACTAGGTTCCTAGCTTAGAAACCACTACGTCGAATGAGTGTAGATCAAAGTCAGTCGTTATAATATGTACATAATATCTGGTAGGTACTTAAATTCAGATCGAGATTGAGATTATACTAAGTACTACCTATACCTACTTTCTTTCTAAGTATAGGTAGGTAGTATCGTATGAAACCAGCGAGTAAATTAATTCAAGCCTACGATTTATATCCAAAAACATTGAACCGTTTAGCAACTGCGTGAATACAGAGACAAATAAATGCAAGGGTAGGTGTGTAACTGAACTAATTTATAGCTCGTCGACGAGAGATTTACTGCGCGCGGATAAAGCGAATGCCCATTTTTTAACGCAAATAACTACTGGTTTTCCCTTTACCACTAAAAATGGTGAAAAATGGTGTTCATTTCGGATTTAAAAATAGAGAAGAACTTTATATCCAGAGAGAGAAGGGGATCTCTTTGTCTAGCAGTGGACCCGGCCACGGCTACTTACTTAAAAAAACTTCGATGGATGAACCTTTAAGAGCCTCTGCACGCACGACGTAATGACGTAGACGCATAGATGGAGTGCATAAACGGTAACGAGTTGAAAACAATTCAGTCGCAGTAAAGTCCTGTTTTCGGGAATCCACGACTCTGTGCTGTAAGGGCCTCCGCTGCGTTGAGCGTGCAATTCACTAGGTGTGGTGACGGAGTGGTTAACGCTACCTGTTTAGTGCCAACCGCCACCAAGGTAGCGGGCTCGAGGGCGGCCGATGTGAATAAAGAATCTGTGCCCTGTGTGTTATTTAGTGCCAACCGCCACCCCCGTGTCGGGCTCTAGGGCGGTCGATGGGAATCTACACGGCGCGTGACCACGCATTGGGATTACGCTCAACGCAGCGGAAGCTCTAAACGCGTCGTCTGCTCTGATAAAAATACTCCGAGTCGAGAGACTTCATTTGTCTATGTGAGATTTCAGAAATCTTTTGCAACTTGCTACCATTAAGTGCATTTATTTTGATTTGAACTTTAAATCCTTTATAGTTACTGTAGCAGCTGGGGTTTGCATGAATAGTGAATAGCAATGTCTACCTCAAAGCCCGGTGTCGTTCCTCTATCTCATCAGAGTCTCAAATGCTCGAGAGATTCAGCTGCTGTATTTATATCAAAACTATAGCTCTCTCGATTTTGATGATTAAATGAACTAAGTACAACTGTCATTTCATTTTCTTTTAAACTACTTACTATTTTTTTTAGTTAACGTCTAAAGATCCTTTTTTCCCAAGTTTTATTCACGTGTTTAGACGTTTACTAATACCTTATTAGTATTCTGTGCTAATACTAAACTGTAGTATACTAAAGAATAAATGAAATGATATATACACAACGTGTCTAAGTACCTACCCATCAAACTGAACAACTCAAAAGAAAGATTTGCTAAATTATTTGGCCATTCCAGTGTATATTACACTACGCTAAGACAGACAGACTTAGCTTAGTGTAAAAAAGGAAGCTTGTTATTCTGTCTAATTAGTCCGACCGAATGGGCTCTGCCTCACTTGCTGTCTTAGTAAGACTGTCTTGATACCGTTTAGTGTAATAGTTTCTTTAGTTCACTTGGTTTTAAATATTATATATTATATTACCTATATCATATTTTATTAGCTTTCTTTCTTAGCTGGGACTGAGTCCTGGGTACACCTATGCCTACTCCTTCGAGAAAAAGGCGTGAATGTATGTTTGTTATGTTTTTTTCTTTCTTAGCTTATTAATATAGTACCTATAGAGTAAGCCCGCCATATCATTTTTTTTTCCAAAATGTTTCTAAAAATATTCAGTGATTAGTGATTAGGGTTATAATACCTACACTGTATAATATAGTATATATCTTATAATTGTATACAGTACGAGATTAAATGATAAAAAATATTTTTATCGCAATAAATTTATTAACAGCGTTACATAAATAATATTAAAAACAATGTATGTACACACAAAGAGAAATTATCCGATTATAAAACTTAATTACCTACCCAATGGATTTACATCTACCGTTATGGCTGGCAAATTTAAAAAAATAAAGGTATGCGACGCCAATGTAAGTCATCTTCCTTTATACTTAGAGCCGGCTATCGCCTGCAAAGTGAAGAACTGTTTTAGTGCGTTGAATATCTTCGAGTAGTACTTTGCCGAACCCACGGACGTGTCTGATTTAAATTTCCTGCATCTTATTTTTCTGCCGCCTGAAAAGGGCATGATAACTTAAAAAAAAAATAAAAAAATTAAAAACAAATGATGTGCTAGGGATCGATATTTACATGATCTTACCATCTCGTAACGCATCTCTTCGTTGATTCTCTCGCACAGATCTGTTGGGATGTCGCAGTCTGTCACCTCTTGCAGCACGTGTTGTAACTGAGATGTCCTGAAATTTAATAACCAATGATTCACATAAAAAAAGAGAATTTGGACAGATAAATGTGTATAAAACTTCACGCTAAATATGACCAAGCTGAATCGATTAGGCTGAAATTGAATATAGAGGCGTAAAAGCGTAGTGGCGAATTAGAGGTATAGTCCGTATAGTGCGTAGTGATGTTGCGTAGAGGCGCACCGCGTAGCTATAGAGGCGTAGCGCGAAGTTGCATGGAAGTGTAGCGCGAAGCTACAAAAGCGTAACGCGTAACTCCATGGAAGCGTAGGGCGAACCTACGAAGAGCGTAGCCGCATAGTAACGTAGCGCATAACTACAAAAAATTCGTAGCAGCGTGTAGAGACCTACCCGGTAGCTCCCGTAGCGTATCACATGCTACGGCCTACGCGGCAATCCTTATCGAGTAATGTCTTCGCTCTTTCAAGAGTAAATAAGTAAATAATGTAACATACTGTATATAAATGAGCATATAAGCGCTGGTAGCTCTCCTGGCGAGATGCGGTGCGTCCTCTTGCCCGCCGTAGTTGTACTCTATAGCTTCTTTCTTGCTGCAGCGAAATACTACGTCGTCGTCGAACTTGCACCACTGTGGTTTTATTGTTATTTTATAATAGCACAAAAACAAAAAGATGAACGCAGATGGGATTTTTTTTTAATGTCTCATAACCAAAAGATTATATTATAATCATTATAAATTACCCTTTTAGTACAATCAAGTTAAATCTAGCCTAATTTTTAAGAGTTATTGAATAGGTGGTAATTATTAAGACATAAAATGTGAACAATAACTTCATACTATAATTACAAAGTCTATTGAATTAAATAGATTAATAGGTTTAAACCTGATCACTAGACAAGGCAAAGTCTGAGCTGGTCTGAGCGGGAACAATTTGTATAGCCGACTCATTTGTGTTATTTAACATCTGAACTCTGCTATGCTAGCACCACTGTTGCCCACATCAAATAATACATTGTACAATAACCTTCCCGTCTCCTTTAGGGTTGATGAAAACAACATAATGTCCACCGTGGTTGTCACCCGAATGCACAAGCACGGCGTGCAGCGTGTAGTGCGCCGGAGTCGAAGGGATCTCTTGCAAGTACGGCTCCAAGTTGATCTCCTCGTAGAACTCTAACCTGGATTTTGTAGGAACGTCACGTTTTCGCACGATTATAATAAACATATGATTGTCAACTTCAAAGACTTCAACTAAGATATTTTTAAGGTAAAGTTAAGAGACGAGTTCAACGTTTTTAAATATTAAGCATATGTCGGCTCATTGCACTCGTTATAATAGTACATCTAGGATGTCGACGCGAAGTCCTGTGAACCGATTGTCCTAGGATATGAGTTAGAAAGAGTTTAAAGCCGGAGTGAATATTTGCAGAATACCGGGAAAGTTTGCGATACTTAGTTAATACAGACTGATTTCTAGGCCATGCAACCTAAACCGATCGGTGATATACAAAGTTAGTGCATTAACTCTAGATAAAATGTGATCTATTACCTATCATTGAACTTGACTGATGTGTCGGTCTGTGGATCGTATTGGAACCGCATGAGATGCAGATGCAGCACGGGCGGAAAGGAAGCGAAGATGACTCCCTTCTCCGCCTCCTGCAAGCCGTGCTCGCCCGCGTCGTACTTGTTCTCACCGTCCAGCGTCTCCGTGCTTATGTAGTCTTTGAATGACTCGTAAACTGGAGAAAGTACCTTCAATAAAGTTTTGTCCTATAGACGTTTCTATGCAGTTCTAAGTTTTTATGTATAAGTCACCTCGGTTCTAAGGAACTTTAATTAGTTTTATTTCCAAATTATGGAACCAGAGACCTGTCACATCTAATTTAAAGTGTATGATTACTAGTAGGTACTGAGTCTTGAAATTATTGCAATATCTCTTCCCTTAGCATTTTATTGGAATAATATACGAGTCGATTTCACATACTCTATTTGCTGTAAAATTTTGCCTGTGACATTTGAAAAACTGTTCCTTGAAACAATAAATAATTGTTTCTATCAAAACAATCGGGTCGTGTATTGTACATACATACCTACATACAGTCACGCCTTGTTCCCGTTGGGGTAGGCATTGACTATTTCTTTTCACTTGCTACGATCCTGACTTACAACTTTCGCTTCTACCATTTTTATCACATTCTTCATAGAGGCTTGTCGGTTCTTAGTGGTTTTGACTTGGACTTTCCTTAAGATACCATCAACTTTTTCATAAAAAGTACGCCTCGGTCGATCCCTACCGACTTTTTCATTGTGTTATGTTTTTGCTCCAATATGATATAATGGGTATAAGAAGGGTATAGGAATTATTGGTAACTATAATATCATCATCATCAGCCGGAAGACGTCCACATAACATAACATAACATACATTCACGGCTTTTTCCCGAAGGGGTAGGCAGAGGTGTACCTACCCAGGACTCAGTCCCATAGTAGATACACCCACATTTCGCCAGTATGTTATTGGTCCCATGTAATAGGGGGCGAGCCTATTGCCATCTACCGGGCACAGATCCAGACTCCAGGCAAAGACGTCCACGGCTGAACATAAGCCTCCTCCATAGAACGCCATAAACTATTCATATGGGGGCCTTTGCCGTAATCACCGCACTTGGAAGGCGGCTTAGTGATCGCAGTATGTACATGGAATATTTGAAAACGGAGAGCGCTGCTGCCCACTCTCCGAATATGTCCCTCTGCCGGGCCTCATGGCTACCTCGGGATGAGAAAGGAATGGCTCTATTATATAGCCAGGAACCACAAGGCAACTATAATATAAGTCACGCATAATATTTATAATTTAAAATAACTGTCGCAAGCACTATCCTACAGCGAACAGAGAAAATTGTCTATCTCAGACATTTGAAATAGCATGAAACAAAGATCGCCTCTTCTAAAACTATATTAGGAAATTTTAATTCTAACATTCTACCCATAAAGTTTAAATTACTTCAGACGCTGCAACTATTCTTAATTTCACCTTAAGTCAGACATAATTTCTCTGTACGCACTGTGAAAACGCACCAGTAGTAATTAGCAAGAGAGTTACGAACAAATTGGACGTAGCAAAATGGAAATATTGCAAAAGTTTTCCACTTACTGTTTTTCTTTCCTTTTACGCAAAGTTGGATATCGTAGAAAGTTTCCACCCGGGTGCTGCTACAGTTAACTTTCTTGCACTGTATAAAGGACGTCATCTTTCCCTCGAACAACTTCGGTACTGTGCCCTCTACGAGCGTGCCTTTCATTTTATTTTCGAGCTTGTCTAAAAGAACCTTCAAAATAGAATTTAAAAATATGCAGATGTACAGTCTGGTCTAAAAGAACGAGTGTCCGCGCAAGCACTGCTAGAGTTAGCAATATGGGTTGTATGGCCAACACATAATATTATATATGAGTGGTCAGGATCAGGATGAAGCCTCAATTATTAAACAACTCTCGTGGCCTGCTTCTCGGTTTTTTATCGGGTACATTTCGGTAAGTATGCGGAGGTTTTGCATAACCTGATACCCCCTTCCCCTTTCCATCACCGAACGACTAGGCGCGGCGAGCAGTTCCACCCTTATGTTGTAGACATTCCTCCATTACGCACGAAGCGGTTTCCCTCTTCTTTCATTATGCGGACGGCTAAGGAGTGGAACTCTCTGCCGAGGTCGGTTTTTTCGGAACGCTATAATCTGCGGACATCTTTAAGGCCAAAGTGAACAGACACCTTCTAGGCAAACGTGTACCATCTTAGGCCTCATCTTCGCCTTCCATCAAGCGAGATTGAGGTAAAACAAACGTAAGCCTATTTTATATATATAAAAAAAACAACTGTCTCCTAGTCACGTGTGATGTAACCAAAAAAATGTAAACACCAACAGATTTTGGAATTCATATCAACACAATGCTCAGCGTAAGAAACTATACAACTCATACTTCAAAAATATCCAACCATTCGACTGCATCATAATGGTTAGCATCATAATGTGGACTGCATCATAATGGACTGCATCATAATGGTAAGGACGGCAGGAAGACGCTGGATGCAGGCCGCTTACAACCAGACTGGATGGAAATCTAAGGGGGAGGCCTATGTTCAGCAGTGGACGTCCTATGGTTGAGATGATGATGATGATGATGATAATCGTTAGATAATTTTGAAGCATGGGTTGCATAGTTTATTTTGCTGTGCATTGTGTTGATATGAATTCCATAATCTGTTGGAGTTTATATTTTATTACATGTGACTGATAAGGTGATAATGAGACCACTAAAGTGCGTTCAAAACACAATAGCGCCTAAATATCACACAAAACGGTCACCCAATAATATATTTTATAGTTAGACCGAAACTACAATGCAGTCAGTGAAAGAAAAATTAAATATGCTTCGAAATTCTTAACCCTGCGTAATGGGAAGTGGAAAATGACTTCACTTACGACTTACGTGCAATAGCAAAACTTCACTGTTGAACCCTCTTTAACTCTTTGTTATTACAATCTCTGCGAGAATACCAAAACAGCCAAATCGGTTTAGTAGTTTTGATGTAAAGAGGTAGTTTACAAAATAACTTTCGCATACATAATATTTTATATTTTTGTAAACTAAGCTTTGTAAAATTCAAGCGGATAGACCCGCTTGAAATACATCGATTTGAATTCTAATTTAATTGTAACATTAGACTTGTCGGTGGGTAGATTTTTTTTGTATGATAATGAGTGACAAGACGAGCAAATCAGGTGCCTGATGGTAAGCATCATGATTGCCCATATCAGACACAGTGCCACCCAGTGTTTTAAAAAACCTTACCGGGTAGAATGCGAACAGCATTACTTATAGACAAACACGCACGCTCCCATAGGCGTTAGGTAGATGGGATAGAAAAATTTCGCCGAGTACCTCCACGGTAGCTCAAATGGTAGAGTGCCTACTAAGATGATTAATGCGGAAGGTGCGGGTTCAAATCTCGCTCGTGGGTAAAATTCTTCTTCCCATATTAATATTATAATACTAGCGTAATAGGGAACTTGCTTACTCGTAGAAACTCTTGCACGTCATGCTGCATAAACGAATCTAACGTTTCCCATCCGAAACTTTTTGTTAGTTTTTTGGTCGCTACAGGCTTTTCGGAAAATTGAAGGTCGAAGAACACCCGTTGTAGTGCAAAGGAGACTGATCGCGAACTGTCGTCGCCCACCGTCGGTATCTTATAGACGGCCTTACGGAGAACGTTAGTGAAGAACAGTGTTTGAAGGAGAGAGTTCATGTAGCATGTCGCTCCTTGATTTTTGAGACCTGCAAGTTTAAATGTATCTACTCAAAGTATTTCTGGTAATATTTACTGGACACCCTACATTGATAAAATGAGAAGTGTTTCATAAAAAAAACATAACATACATTCACGCCTTTTTCCCGAAGGGGTAGGCTGTGGTGTACCCAGGATGAGTCCTGGGTACTATGGGACTGAGGTCCCATAGTAGATACACCCACATTTCGCCAGTATGTTATTGGTCCCATGTAATAGGGGGCGAGTAGTGTTTCATAAATAGGTATTTATTAGATTTTTTACAATAGGCCAAAAACTCAAGTTGTAAAACACAACTTGTGAGTTTTTGGCCTAACCACTTTCAAACAAACAAATTTAATGTAACCGCACTTAATATGTACAGTTACACAACACAAGACAGTTTACAACTATCGTAGAGAAAATGAAGCCCTACAAGATTCTTGTGTGCGTTCTTTCCGAAAGCACGGTAGATGCCTTTTAGGGCCAATTTGCATAAAAGTTTGGTTTTGACTTTATACCTTTTAAAAAAGCCTAACATTTTTTGTAAAATATAGTTATATTAAAAGTCTTAAATATAGTTTACAATGTTAATATAATCGACTTTTGATCATACAAGTAAGTAAATCACTTCTCAAATACAAACAATTGTATCTCCACACTTCGTAAGGATTTTATCTTTATTTTTCTTTCTTTCTATCTTCGACTGCCTCGATGGCGTAGTGGGCGTGGGCGGTCAGGCAATGTGTTAAATATTGGATTTTCCATTAGGAATTATCTCAATAACTAGCTGGAGTCTGAATCTGTGCCCGGTAGATGGCAATAGGTTTGCCTCCTATTACATGGGACATGGTGAAATGTGGGAGTGCCTATTATGGGTTTGAGTCCTGGGTACACCTCTGCCTATCCCTTCGGGAAAAGGCGTGATTGTATGTTAAGTCTTTTAGCACTACACCAATTATCGCTACTCTGTTATGTATTTACTTATCATATTAATATTGTATCTTTTATCATCTACGTTTCACTGTGGCCGCACAATATTTCTCGCGAAAGTTTTATACAATTTTGATTTATAACAAAACTAAAATTAACAATCAGACTAACTAAAATTAATTAACAGTCAGTCTATTGTCCATTTGGGTGTATTATTTATGTTTGAAGTAAAACAAATAAATATATTGTTATGTAAACCGATGTTGTTTTACCAACGTATCCAGTGTGTTTCTTAGAGTCCCACGACACACCATGAGGTGCCTCCGCCGTAACATGCGCCTGCACAGTAATACTGTCGTTGATGACGAAACCACTGTCCGGGCTCATCAAATTGTCCCATGAAATAAAATGCGCGAAGCCCCAGTCATCTTCTTTGCTAAAACAAAAAACATCTGACTACGGTAATGCCGAAAAGGGTTGCAGGTAGTGAGCTAAACTCTTCATTTATACCCACAAGCCACAAAAAGCCTCAAAAGAAACCTTAACAGCCTAGAAGCTGTAGCATAGAATAGAGAACTCTATTGGTTGATAGTTTATGGCGTTTTATGTGGGAGGCCTATGAATGCCTCCATAACAACTTCAGCAGTGCTGAACATATTCAGCAGTGGACGTCTTCCGGCTAGTGATGATAAACATAAACATAACATACATTCACGCCTTTTTCCCGAAGGGGTAGGCAGAGGTGTACCCAGGACTCAGTCCCATAGTAGATACACCCACATTTCGCCAGTATGTTATTGGTCCCATGTAATAGGGGGCGAGCCTATTGCCATCTACCGGGCACAGTTCCAGACTCCAGGCAGTTATTGAGATAATTCCTAATGGAAAAATCCAATATTTAATACTTTGCCTGACCTGGGGATCGAACCCGGGACCTCTTGATTGGCAGTCGAGCATGCGCCCTCTTCGTCACCGAGGCAGTCAATGTAATGATGATGAAGATTATGTTGTGAATTATGTACGTACGCGGAATGCTATTAAAGTTATCATGAAAAACTTCATATTAACGTAGTTATGGTTGAAATCTTACCAATGATACATGTGATGTAGCTTCCTAATGAGTGGTTCTCCATCAGGCTTGTGTGAGACTAGCATCAGTTCACCAATACCATAGCACGACCACCCAGGTGAGTCACACTCTCCATTACACTGAAGGAATATCCCTAACGCCTTCTGTTGCTGGCGTTCAGGTGTAGAAGTGTGACGAACAAGGACAAGTATCTTCCAGGGAAGGCATCTAACGTAGCAGGGTGGTGATAGCACCTGCTCTCTCAGTTGACTTATGTTTTGTACTGTGAAGTGAAAGGTTGCTTCTGCTCGGGCTATATCTTCGGTGTCTGCTTGTGGATCCTTTGGGTGTAAGGTTAAAGTGTACTTAATATAACCATTTTATTATTGGTGTCACTATAAGTCTATAATAGTTTGAAAAACTCTTTGCCTACAACTTTATATTAAAAGACAAATTCTACACATTGTCGTTCCTCCCAAATTAGACTCAGTGTTGGCTTAACTAAGCTAGTTAGCTAGCTGTTGACTAAGCTTGGCTGATATACTTTACCAAACAGACCTGCATGTTAGGCCTGTCCGGGGATCGAACCCAGTACCAGCGCAGATGTTCAAATTGCAGGGTCGATGTTTATTACCAACTATTTTACTTATTGTATGTGTATATAAAACCACCTCAAGAAGGTACCTATGTAAAAAATATAAGTAGTTAAGTATTTGCTTAGATTACTGACAGATCTCCTCCGTCATACTTGTCAAATTATGCGCTATCAAATAAATAAGCGTGATCCTGTGTAACACGAATGTGCGCGCACACTATCGAAGCTGTAGTTTAGTGCGGTATCTGGTCTAAGCGCGCGTGGACTACAATAATCTAAGGTAATTTGATACTTTGATAATTTGAACTTACCGTAATAGGAGGTTGTATGATGGCTGTAGTGTTTTCAGTGCTGCCTGCTTCAAGCATTTTGGCAGCAACAGGCACAACAATTAACTAAGAAATAAACACTAGTTAAAAATATAGTTCCTATATATCGTGAAACTGTAAAACAAGCGCAAACGTATTTTACCTTATTTCAAAATGATATTCATAATGTTTATTGTAAAAAAATAGGAAAAAATATAAATCATAAAAACCAATTTTGTAAATTTTCAGGGACTCACGACATGACATGCGTCAATCAAAATTTTGAGAATGGTTCTGGTTTTGAAAATAAAAATAAAATCTTTTTTCAAAAGAGGTCCGAATAGAACAAGTGGGCGAGGTTTTATAAGATTTCATATAAAGAATTATAAAATTCGTTTCGTTCCGCTCTCGGCACGTTCGACATGGATAGAGATGCGTCCACCCTTATGTAGCGTTCCTGCCCCAGTTGGTAGGTGGTATGTCCGGCTTCGAATTCTGAGACCGTGAGCTCATATATCATTGGCATGCCATATATGATTAATACTTTTCGCCTAGGCGCTACCGTGTTTCGGTTGTTTCCCAAAAAAATATATAGGATACAGTCATTAGATCATGATGGACCTTATAGAAATGTTGGCGACCTGAAACTCTGACTGACCGTACAATCCATAATAATACGAATCGACCAATTCAATTTCGAAAACCCGTTCTTGTAGAGTATAATAATTTTACTTCTTGCTCCAACTAATATTATAAATCTCATTCTTCTCATCTCATCTCTCAACTCATATTAAAATTATGTATAAAGTATAAAAGAGTTACGTTTGTAACAAGTAAACAAAACGCTAGCGAGTTTTAATTTGACTCCAGCGCCATCTAGAACGGTTTTGGTTAGATGGATGTTTGTTCCGTTTTCACGCTAAAACTACTGAACCGATTGAGCTGAAATTTGGTAAGTAGATAGCGTAGACCCTGGAATAATACCCAGAGTACTTTTTATCCAGATATTCCCACCGGAACGAAGACTACGAGGGTGAAACCGCGGGGCACAGCAAGTAGGTTAATAAATAAAGAGTAGTGCCAATTACACAACTTGAACTTACAAATATTTTTACAAACACATGTAGAATTAATTTTTAATATCTACCAATATGGTACCTAAAGGTAAAATTTATAACAAAACCTTAATTTAGGTACTAGCGTAAGAATGGCTAAAGATTTATTTATCATAATTCAGCTTGTCTTATTAATGGATAACGAAAATTAATTAAACCTAAGTCATCTTGCTGCGACACTGCGACATTATTCTCTGAGAGAGGTGATTTTGATAAAGCACCTCGTTAATTATTATAGAGGTATAAGTATAAGCTGTGGTATAAGTAAAATATGAGAAAAATTTATAAGCTTTTTTCAACATTTAAATAAATGTACTTACCATGAAGTTTTTACCACTTTATGGTGAATTTTAAGGTAGAAATCGCAGATAGTAGAAATGTCTCTTTAATAATAATATAGGTTTTTCCTTTAATAAGAATAAAGGTTTCTGCGTTGCTATACCTCTTCTACACTCTCTAGAGGTAGTTTTAACATACTCGTACATAGGTATAACATTAAGTTGTGTGAGTATTATCAAGCACCTATAGAACTAGTGGAAGAAGGGTACCTATTTTTTTTGTCCGGGCGCTGTCGGCCCGTCCCATGAGCTATCCTATCTCCAACTTATTTGTGGATTTAGTCTGTGCGGCTTTGTCGCTGTCAACAAGAATATTGACAGGGACAATGTTACTGGTTTACAACTAGACAAAGCAATGACTGATATACATATACGCTTGAAACACCCAGACACAGATCAAACAGACATGCTCATGCGCACAAATGTTTCAACCTGGCGGGGGTCAAACCCGGAACCTGCGACTCAGAAGGCAGGGGCACTACGAGCTGAGCCAACTGGCCAGTCATAATTATCAGGTAAAAATATATTGTAGAAGTATATTTATTAGTCTATTAACAACATAAACGTTAATGGAAACAGCCGTTCTCCTGTTACGCATTATTAGCGGTCAGTAATTCTAATAGAATTGGGACGCCTGGCGCCTGACGCCGCTCTGCTCACCACCCGCTGAGCGGTGGACGAACCAATAATTGAGTTACAAGTAGAGGTGAAGGTAATTTATTTCTCACACAGCCAGCCACGTTGGCTCAGATGGTAGTAACTCTGCTTTCTGTGCCGCAGGTTCCGGGTTCGATCCCCGGCCAGGTCAAACATTTGTGTGCACTAAACATGTCTGTTTGATCTGTGTCTGGGTGTTATAAGCGTATATAAGTTTGTATATCAGTCATCTGGTTACCATAGTACAGGCTTCTAGCCTAGTTTGGAGCCAGATGTCCGTGTGTGGAAGTTGTCCCATATTTATTATTTACATTTTTGCATTTAGCTGAAAATCAACATCAGTAGCGCCTTAACAAGATTCGTGTAACAGTAAACTCAACTGTAACTGTACTGTTCGTGTAAATGGCGTGTTATAGAAATGTAGTGATTAGAGTTCAAGTGTTTTAGGATAGCGTGAATCGGGATTTCATGTTTTGGGTGTTAAGTATCCCAGTCGTAGAGAATATTTTTGCATCATCGTAAGATTTGCGTAAGCTCACTTATGACGTAGCTGGATCTTGACTAAATTAAATATGTTAAAAGTTTGATGAAATTAAAAGCTTAATGTTTTTTTTATTATTATTTTAGCAGAGCCTCAAGATGGATCTATATAATGTCGCGCTGGATGCAGGCCGCTTAACCGGACTAGATGAAATGTTATGTTCAGCAGTGGACGTCCTGCGGCTGAGATAATGATGATGATTGACGTGCAAAAGTGTCAAATTGTGACCTCATTGAATAAATACTATTATTGAGTTTATGTTTATTTTATAATTTTTATTTATTTATTTATGTTTAATGATGGAACCTACTAAAAATACTAATAATCATCACCCAGAAGACGTCCACTGCTGAATATAGGTCTCCCCCTAAGAGTGCCACAGAGTGCTATTACTCGAGTAGGTACTCGTCAATATGAGCACACGACCCAAGCACTCGACCGAGCAGATAGTTGAGTAGTTACAGATTATTAATTACAGATAATATTAATTGATAATATCAAACTGGGTAATCTTAATTTGATCGCAATATCATATGCGAAAATGTGTTATTCCAGGCCTTGGAATCCAGGGTACAATTATCTACCTAAAGAGCCATTCGGTTTAGTAGGTTTTGCATGAATAATTACAAACTCACGCATACACATTTACATATACGCATTTTTGTAGTGGTAGGCCTCTTTTGCAGGGGGCCGCCTAGGGAAGTACCACACCTTTGCCAGTTATTCGTCCGCCAAGCAGTAATGTGCAAACATTACTGTGTTCCGGTATGAAGGGCAATGTTACCAGCAAAATTACTGGGCATGATGAGATTCAACAACTCATATCTCAGGGTGACAGGCGCAGTGCAGTGCCGCGCAGTATTTTGAATTTTAAAACACTGGGTGGCGCTGTGTCTGATATGGGCAATCATGATGCTTACCATCAGGCACCTGATTAGCTCGTCTTGTCACTCACTATCATTAAAAAAAACACTTCAAACTATCGCATTTTACAATTATTCGGAAGTGGGATAAATAGTATAAAAAATAAATACATCACGAACAAATCCACCCATCACGTTGACCATAAGATTAAGGAATCGAACTCCAATACAACTAACACAATAATGGTTTGTGATAAATGAACCCGGAGCTCGGGAAATTGGCCGGCGACTGGCGGTATCTCGACATGCCGAGAACGGGCAAAAAATCTCATCCCATCGGATTCCAATCAGACTCGCTCATTTATTGCAATTGCCTGATGGAACAAGATTTTTGTTGAAATAAGAAGTGATTCGACCGTTTTCCGGTTACGTTTTGTTTTGTTTCATGGCTGAATGTTTTTGTAAATGGCTATATTGGGTTTATTATTTAGGTTTGTACGTACTTACGTAAATGTTTTGATAACAGTCTATGTTATCTTACGAAGCAGTACTTTGTTATGCGCTACCCGCTACAGGATCATACTCTTACAGTTGTGCTACGAGATCATGCTATCCGTTAGTTGTTACAGGTTGGATTTTAAAGAAATAGGTGAGGTATAGTCCGCGCGCGAGTATGTGATTTCATCTTTGCGCTATTTTATTTTGTATCTTCTTATAATATTTTCTTTTTGATATGATTTACGTATTTTTATTTACTTTTAAACGTTTTCTATTAGTATTGGTTATATTTTTTATGTAGATATTAGAGAAGATATAAAAAACAAAAGGACGATGACACACAGCTCACACGCAGACTATATATGGGTATCTTTATGGGTAAATTGTCTTTTACAATAAAACACACGACTTTCGGTTCCTATAATTTTTTGTTAATTAACTGTTCACTTAGTTTTTCTTCATTTAAAACACAAAATTGCACATAAGTTAGGTACTTACAGCTCTTATTGCTGTTTCGGAACTAAGTCTTAAGACTTATATATATTTAACTTATGATATTGTTGGAAACACAAAGAAGCTATAGAGGGTAGTGATAATGAAGTTCAACCGAATTTGTAATTGTCTTGGTTTTGATATGAAAGTTCAGCTCTCAGACTCCGTTTAATGGTTTGTGACTTGGAATCTGATTTAGTTATAGAACTAATTCAGTGGGCAAAGTTAGCTTTCAAGCTTGAAGTGATACGTTTACTTGGAAATAGGACTTTCACTTAGGGGAATAAACTAGTGGGCCAATGCTAGACGTAAATCAACTATTATAATCAAACTAAAATAGTTAGAAATTGTACTGTTTTGCATTTAAATATTATAAATCTGGTTAGAGATCTTTTGACAACTGCCTCGGTAGAAAGCGCTAGCTCAGCTGCAGATCATGAGGTCCCGGGTTCGATCAGGCAAAATGTTAGGTATAGGATTTTTCCATTAGGAATTATCTCTATGACAGCTTGGATTCTGGAACTGTGCCCGGTAGATGGCAATAGGCTCGCCCCCCCTTTACATGGGACCAATACATACTGGCAAAATGTGGGTGTACCTACTATGGGACTGAGTTCTGGGTACACCTCTGCCTACTAATGGCGTGATTGTATGTTTAAGATGTTTTTTTCTCATTATGAATTAGATTCACCTAAATATTTTTAGGTGGTTAGGCCTATGTTCAGCAGTGGACTTTCTACGCCTGAGAAGAAGAAGAAGAAATATTTTTTGGGTAAAATTATAAATTAAAAGCACTATAAACTTCATTTTTTTTCTATGAAGGGGCCGTACAAAAGGTAATTGCTATCAAATCTCAAGAAAGGGTCCACTTATTGTCGTCGGCACATAGCTTTCGACTCGTCATCGGAATCCTGAAACGGTATTTTGCCAACATAAAAAGTATTAGGTTATATTCCCTCGCATATCAACAAAAACTGGAATAAAAAGTTTGAAACCGTTTAGCTAACTGCTTACAAAAAAAAAAAAAAACAGGCGCCAGTAAATATAGGTAATCTTTTTGCTAGTAGAGCGGAATAACTTGATTCCGTGAAAATGTTCTATCTACAGCGATGTCGCGGTATTTCATTACAAGGGGACAAGGGGAGGTCTAGCCGCGCTGCTCGGACGACCGACGGCTCCAGCCGAGACGGGGGTGCTAACTCAATCACCGCCCGACGGCTTTTTTCCCCTCGGTGAGTTCTTTCGACACCAAGATACGTGACCGTGGCGCTCTCTAACTAAGTTCCTTTCTATTTGACTTTATTTCTACAGTTTTTGTCCTAAAACATTCGTGTGTAACTTTTTACTCTTAGTCCTGCCTTACTTTGTTTGGGCAAGGGATTTTGCTTAGGACGGAGAGGAGCCAAAATAAGAAATGAAAAATGGGAGCACGAAATCTGGATTAGTTTCTATTGTTTTTCAATAGAAGTGATATATTGATCTAAATGCCTTAGTTTTAGGAAGAACAAATTCACTTCTTTGGAGTATTAAATCATCAGCATTATACATTACAAAGATATAAAAATAAAGAACAGTGTAAAATCTGAGATCAAAAATGGCAATCAAAAAGTGAAACCATTCAAGCGTAATAAGCTATCACACTTAAAAGCTAATGAAAATGTTTCACGCAGCATGTAGCAGATCAAAAAAGTTATATTATTCTATAACAAAGAAGCAGGGAATGTTACGTCAAGGCTCAAAGCACGTACAGAGTACATACAGCACAGTGCTAATTAAAAGTGCGCAACTGGCAGCTGTAGTGCACAAAGTTAGCACCACCTTTCATACGGTGCACTTTGCTCAGAAACATTTTTACGGGAGAAACACCGACGTTTTGCTCTTTCGTTCGAGCTAGTTTGTTACATGTGTTACATACTCACTATTGAGGCTGCGAACATTTTGCTGTAATATATAGTTATAGGTAGATGTTTTAAAGGAGCATACACAATCTGACACATTAATACGGCATTATTTTCTTATTATCATTTATTTAGAACCACCACCAGGGTGGTATTACGAACATGCAACAGCAGTAAATTTTGCTGTCAAACGGCATACAAAAAATGACGTTTGACATTGAGCTGACATTAAGCAATTAAACGCTTTCCACACTTCTACTGCTATTCATAATAAGGGGGCCGGTTACCCCAATTACACTGCTTGAGTCAATTCATATGGGTTATATAACCTATAGTACCTATAGTTAGACAACCCATATAGTCAGAGTTTCAGGTCGACAAGATTCCTACAAGGCCTCCTATATGACCTTACGACTGCCCCCTACATATCATACACATATCTATACTACATATCATAGGAACCAGCTGGGACCTACAGTTTAACGTACCATCCGAAACACGTAATCACGCCTTTTTTCCGAAATGGGTATATGGGCAGAGGTGTACCCAGGATCCAGTCCCACAGTTCGCCACACTTCGCCAGTTATGGTCCCATGTAATAATAGGGGGCGAGTATATTGCCATCTAGCGGGAACAGTTCCTGATCCTATCCATCCAATCATCCAATCGCTCGTTGACGTAAAAAGCAGTCTGTATTTTCAGTAGGTTTTCGTTACTCGTAAAGGCTTTTATACATAATACCCACCGCTGTAGGTACCTGAAGCTTTTGCTTACATCGCTCCTGTTATTACACCTCTTTGTATCCATTTCTATTTATTATTGCAATCACAGACCATTGAAACTAAAAGACGACCCTTTAGAGGGGTACGCTTACGCCAAGGTTTTACAGTTATACTGTATAACTACCGGTGCTGCCCTTTTTGGTTTCTCATTGCAGGGGATGGCATTAACTTATGTCATGTTTGAAGTCTGATCCAATGAAAACTAGCCAACATCTCCCGCACCCCGCCGCTCGCCACTGTCCGCCCTAATTGGCGATTTGATTTTAAGACGACGAATTGAAAATATCGGCGGTAGGGATCTCAATATTTCAGCAACTACAAAACATTTGGAACTAATGTTTATGTTTTTACATTTACCATGATATTGACATCATTTTGGTAATTGGTTTACATGATTGGTTTACTTTTACAGCAGAGAAAAAAATATCAAAAACTGCTCTATAAAAATAGAGATTCTCATTCTACAGGGAAATGAGACTGATTTATGCTCGTAAATTTTTTGTATAGATTAATCTATGCACAGACTTCAATGTGTTAATTTGATTTTATTAAATTAGCAATAGTTTTTATTTTATTCGAGAAATACTGTTCTCGCGTAATATACAGGACTGTGAACGGGTTGCGGGACTCAGCGCACGATTTTAGATTCATTATTTAACACTGCGTCACCTTAATACTAAAATTCATGAATGCGGCGATGTTTTAGGCTAAGTGATGTTATGTTGTCTGTGATTTCAATGCATCCGAGCGTACGAAGTTTAATTTAGTCCGTGGTGTTCCTAATTTTAATTAAAACCTTAAATACAGAGGTACCTATATGAAATCGCACTATTTCCCATGTGCCTCTAACCAACTTTATCCAAAGTAGTAAAGGTACGCCTTCAAGTTTTAAACTTCTTATTTGTTTGCAAAATTAGCATACTTACTTAACTTTGAATTTATGTGTGTGAGTTAGAAGTACTTGAGTAAAATATAACTTAGTAACTATAGAAAGAAGATTGTTACGGCGAATCTTCTTTCTATAGTTAGTTAGGAGGAAGAAAATTCTAGCTTTCTATCTTATAGGCATGTAATCTAAAATACTCCATATTCACAAGTTAGTATTATATTCAGTTAAAATAAACTGTGATAGGTATTAAAATTTAGTCTTATAATACCATACCTTCACGCCTTTTCCCGAAAGGGTAGGCAGAGGTTGGGTACACCTCTGCCTACTCAGTCCCATAGCAGGTACACCCACACTTCGCCAGATATGTTTTAAGCCATGTAGGGGGCGAGCCTATTGCCATTTACCTGACTCTGACTCTGGAGTCTGGAACTGTGCCTGACAGCCTGGGCTGTCATTGAGAAAATTCCTAATGGAAAAATAAATAACTTTTCCAAATAACTTTTTTTGCATGACCACAGATCGAACCCGAGATCTTATGATCGGCAGTAGCGTTCGCGAAACACTACGCCACGGCAGTTGGATGTTAGACCCTATTTACCCTTATAGGGGTGCAAAACAAGTAAAACTAAGCCGCAGGTCTTATCTCAAACATATAGTTCTCTATTGCGCTTCAACGAAAAATGTTTTTACGAGTATAAAAATCTCGCTGAGTTCGCTTCCCGCCGCTCACTGATCTTTTAATCTCTTAATTACATGAGAGCAGGATACGCGGGATTTCACCGAAACAACCATGCAAAATGTATGGCCGTGCCACCCCGCGCCCTTCCCGCACCTCGTGAATATGAATTATTCTTTCGTAGCTCCAGCTTGGACGTATATTTACATTTTATATGAGCGCCTAGTACGCTGTACGTGCCCATTTCACTAGATTAGCGTTTTTGTGGCGCCGGAGCTGGACTGGGATTTTGTTCAGCTTTTATTTTATCTGGTAGGTCATCACTCTTGCTTTAAAAACGATGAAGTCAGCTTTAAATATAATTGAACCCTATCTGGGTTTCCATTGAGTTTTATGACAAATCCATCGTCGAATAAGTATACTTTAGCAGGTCGCGCCTCGTTTTCAGTTTATCACCGCTCTCGCTGCGCCCGGACCGACGTGACGCCCTCGTCTTCACTTAGCTCAGTTTACGAGCATTGCGGGGCGCGAGTCAGCCCGCAGTAAAATTTCAATATCCGCCAAAATATGGCATTTCATTTGGGCTGCTCGCTCAAATGCCAAAATAGGACATAAAAATGTAATGGCTTACATTCTAATTATTTATGTAGGTACGTACACTTAATAAAAGTGCGAGGGCGGAGCTCTGCTGAATAATGACAACATTAAAGAAGCAAAGACGGTTACATAATATGTTTGGAGTGTAAATCATTCTCCATGAGAAACCTCTGCTTTCCATTCACTTTGAGATAATTTAGGGTATACGTTCACAACACGTTACTCATTTTGGTTGAGCTTTTTTAAAAATTGTAAACATTAATCTAGTAGGCATGATTTAAATTCATTCAAATAGCTTAGGTACTTACCCATAATAAGTTAATTGCTATTTCATTGATAACGTGAATAAATTATGTGGAAATGATTAATAGAAGCGTGAGTGAACCTTCTGTTGGCACTAGGTAAGTCAAATTTAACTTAGGACTATTTAACAAATAATTTCGGTCGAAAACCGCGATTATCACGACAAAGATCCAAATTCGAGAACTATGGGATAGGCTGAAAATCATCGCTGCGCAGGGCCTCCCCTCGTAGCTTATAGCTGAGCATAGCTCTTTTGCCGTTCTGTTAACTTTATTAAAAACCACTTTGTAATCTTTTATTCTTATGTAACAAATCGTTCAAATACTAGTAGAGGGTATTTTTCGATTGGATCTTTTTCAAATAGGTCTTCAGGCTCCCGAGCCAAGTCATCTTATGGAATAGATATTTTTATTTTCATTTCAGTACAATAATAACAAATGCAACAAGTAGGGCCAGTCGTCCTAATATTCATACCAATGCGAGTAAGGCGGATAAACCAAAAGGTAGTTTTCTTTTGGAAGGGCGGATTGGCCGGGTTACCCGGATCGTTCTACTGGCACCATGGGCTGTATGGTTTCAAGTAAGATTGTATAATACTAGCCTTGGTGCGTTAGATTTCTGATAATTAAGGTTACATACGAAATAACCCAGCGGATTAGCAAGTTGAAGTTGAAGATGGGCACATAGCACATAACACAGAACTAATGGCCGATGGGGCTGAAAAGTTCTCGAATGGAGACCACAGACCGGCAAGCGCAGCGTAGGACGTCTACCCACAAGGTGCACAGACGATCTGATAAAGGCAGCAGGAACACGCTGGAGGCAGGCCGCTTACAACCGGACTAGATGGAAATCTTTGGGAGGAGGCCTATGTATAGCAGTGGACGTCTTATGGCTGAGATGATGATGATGATGAATTAAGGTTCAATTTATAGAAGTTGTGGGTATCCACTATCCCCCCCACAAGGTAATAAAAACAGCAGGAATACGCTAGATACAAGATGGAAATATAATATGGCGGAGGCCTATGTTCAGCAGTAGACTTCCTACGGCTGAAATGATGATAAATGTTGGTTTGAAATTTATGAAACCCGGGTTCGATCCCCAGGCTAGGACGATTATTTCGTCCGAGACCTCAGATTTGGCAAAAATTTGTTTAATATTTCTTTTCGGAATCATCTCGATGATAGCTTGGAGTCTGAAACAGAAGTGGCGTGAGTGTACCTTCTATGTGATTTGGTCCTGAATATACCCACACTACTACTACTACCTACCAACCTAGGATACTACCTAGGTAGTAGTAGGTAGTACCTGATTAACCTACTGAATGGGTATTTTATGATATTTATCATATCGTAATTCCAAGTGGTACTAATAAAACTGACACTAAAGTCATTGATATAACGCAAATGTGGAACAAATATACTCATAAAGTCTCTAAATTAGTTACTAGTAACATCATTTTATATCAATACATAGATGTACAGATAAACTCGATATTGATATAAGATAAAAAAGTACCCTAAAATCATACATTTAACAAATAGTGTAATTATTACCGGTTTTATCGCTAAAAGCTTTCTTCTAACCGTGAAGAAGAGGAGAGTACCGTAAATCACATTTGGTCGGTAGCCTTATCAAAACCGATCGAGCCTGACTTTGCATCAGCAGGTAGCTTTTTATCGAATAATAAAATGTTTGTTTCAGACAATTGTCTTATTGGTCATCATTTACATGTTCCTTGTGCAATTCTTAGTAGCGTATTACCTGGAAGGGCCTCGTGTCTTCCTGGAGCTTACCTTAACCCTTGGCGAGTTAATATTCGCAACGAATGTGATTGTGGACCTATTGCATGCATTCTGGCCGATTGTTCGCTTACACGTGAGGGTTCATAGAAGAAATATGCTGCTTCTTGTCTTTGATGTGCTCACTTTGTTGCCGTTAACTTTAGCATGTAATATTTTTTCATACTTAGTAGCTCTTAAAGTCTGATTAACTTTGACATATTTTACTAGTTCTGGACATTTGCAGACCTAGTACCTAAGGATATATCTTAGGAGTTACCGGTGTTTTCGAATGAGCTCTATATAAAAGCTCGTTTAAAAACCTTCCATTATTGGCAGATCCGCGTGCACTCAGACTAGATACCTTCGTCATACTTGTCAAATGTAACAAAATTGCGTCTAAGTCGGCGTACCTGAGCCTGTGCAACACAATTTTTAATGCACTAGCATTGTGTTACGCACTCTACAACTTGCAAGTTGCCGCATTTTCAAACTTTTGTTTTTAGGTAATGCAGATAAATAGATAAACACTTTATTGGTACACCACAAACAGGAAAAAATTAAAACTAATAAGCATTCATGATGACTAGTATAACAATGAGCGGTCTTATCGCTATAAGCGATCTCTTCCGGACAATCTTGTTGGGGCACGTGCGGAGACTTATCAATAATCTAAGAAAATAATACTGTCTCAAAATGACACATCACTTTATACTAGTATAAGAACAGCGGCTTTGCCCGCTCGCAATTAAGAAATATGGCAGTTTTATAACCAATCGTTGACGCCCTTTTTAGACCCCTAAGAATGTGATTTTTTTCTATAAATCATTTCTTTGCTCACGTCCAGACAACGAAAAAACCTACATTCAAAGTTTCAAGCCTCTAGGATCAGTGGTTTGGGCTCTGCGTCGCATGTCAGTCAGTGAGTCATTTAGGATTTTATAATACATAGTGATTAATGATGTTAAATGTTTTAGTTAAAAACCAGCAGGGCTACGAAACATGGTTGTTATTAGGAAGATGGTTGGGAATTCTACGCATTTACAGGATTTTCATCTTCTTTGGAACTATCAATGAAGACGTTAGTTTTGCACATGTTTTAATAGAAACTTGGCGCAATCTGTATAGGATACTCAATAAATATTATATTAATTGCAGTTTTTATAATAGCTACAATAAACACTATTATTATATCTGTAATCATTCTATTATTATTATTATATCGCATATTATTATTATATTATTTTTAGTGCTAGACTACGCTGCGAGCCTAGAAAATAAAGGAGATTCTCAATTCAACTTTATGTTTTTTGTATAGACGTATTATGTTACGCGATTACTCCGCCAACGAGGGATCTCAGGAATTCTCAGGATCAGGAATCTGATGCCAGACGTCACCCTTATTGGAGGGGAGCTATTTACTTTCGCTTAGAAAATAAAACTTTTGTTACATATCACCGTCAATGCAACACCTGAAATCAGCCTAATCGCTAGTCGCGCATGGCCGCCAGGTCACCACGCTAGGTTTGCATTTTGAACCTGCACTTATTACACTTAAAATCAAAAACAAATTGGAATTTCCTTTTTTTCCATAGATGCGTACGTCGCGCAAAATGTTGTATTTGCTGGAACACATGGTGACAGCGATTCTTATTCTTCACGCGAGCACTTGTCTCTGGTACGCTATACACAAAACAGCTGACTCTGTCCACCAATGGTATGGTCTGGGTTATCCATCTCATGTTAACGCAAGGCGGCTGGTATTTAAAAGGTTTGTTACTACATTTTCAAAGACAAGGTTCTTAGCTTTTTCATAATTAAAAAACATAACATAACAACATACAATCACGTCTTTTTTCCAAGGGTGGTAGGCAGAGATAACTAGGACATTGCCATCTACCGGGCACAGTTCCGTGCTTCAGGCTGTCGTAGAGATAATTCCTAGATGGAAAATTCCTGAAACACTGCCTGACTTTAGGATCAAACCCGGGACACTCACGATCGCCGTCGAGCTTGCTTCCACTACTTTTTGTAGTCTGATACATGTTTTAGTAAACCTCTTAGCATTATAATATCTTTCTCAAGAGCGCAAGATGTTTTAATATGAAGGTGATGATTTCGTTCACTTAGTACCGTGGCAATTACGCCAAAATGCTTTTGGACACTGAGCTTTTGCCTGTCTGTACCATCCTCAAGAATGTTACATTCTCAATACTCATAAATAATAATAAAAGAATAGAATAAAATTTATTTATCAAAACAATATAATAACAAAATGCTACAACTTCCACACACGGTCATCTGGCCCCAAACTAAAAACCTTCACCTTTACTGTTTAACACAAACTTTTTTTTCAGTTACAATGCATGTTGGTATTACTGCGCCTGCCGTTTCTACAATGTCATATTTGGTGACTCTTTTCCGTTGGTAAGCCAACTCTTTGTAAAATATGCCAATAATGGTGATTGCATGCAGCAACAGTCACGACTATGTTCTATAAAAGTCTCCTGCATATTTACCGATTACTACGAACCTAGTTATTGTTACTTGAGTGGCACGCAGTGGGCTGCCTAATGGAATCAGAATATTTTCGTTTTATGCTAATAATTTGTTCTTATACAAACTTTTCTGTTTCTAGCAATACTCAGAGAAATGGCTGACGTCAATGTTGATGATTATCGGTTACGTATTCTTTAAATACAAGTTCATAGGCAGCCTCGCTTGGGAGATCATACTGAAGAATAACAGAAGATCTAACTTCGTGGATCGGGTAAAGTTTTCGTCTAATGTAGTTTCAAGTTATTAACGGTTTCTTAGAATCCCGTGTAAAATTATGTAATTTAAATAAGTCCCAGTATATCAGAAGTTTCTAACTAACTTCAAAGTTCTGATATTATCTGATAAAATGGTGTACTCACATGCCAGCAATGTGCGAGGATTTTCACCAAAAAGATTGGTTACGTAAGCCACATGCAAGCGCACGAATGACACCAACGGAGTTCAAGCTTTCGCCATGGCTTAAATCGGCCGGATCATATCATCATCATTAGGGCTTATTAGGCTGGCAACAAAACGTCGATAATTAGTTGGGTAGGCACAACATCGGTACCTACTTTAGTCGCTACCTCATAGATTTTCAAACTTCGACACAAAATTGGACACAAATTTCGACTGAAACATTCGCATGAAAATGTAATTTAATATCTTCTTATAACATTATTCTGCAGGCTACATGCTAACATAGACATGTGTCTTAAGTATATCGATCATTTTTTCAGTACCATCATATGATAAGTTACCTGAAACTGCGTGGCACCCCTTCCTGGTTGGTCGAACAAGCTCAGCTGTACAAGAAACAGCTGTGGAAGATGAAGGATGGAGTGTTGACATCCAATCAGCTGCAGAATCTACCAGCCCCCTTGCAAATGGAGCTCATATTCGATATAAACGTTGGACATTTCCATAGCACGCTACTATTCAGAGACACAGGTAATCTATCATTAGTAGATACATTACCTGTGTCTCTGAAAATAAAATATACAATAATTCTTGTAGCAGTTTTGTCACTTGAAACGATTTCATCTAGAGAACCAGATGGAAGTTTTTTGTGTTGGTTTATTACCTAATATTGTAACAACCCTAAACGTATCCCTAAGCACAACCTAAATCTAACTAAAATCATTTCCTAAAATAATCTGAAAATGGCCTGTTAAATGTGATCGTCTAGTTTATTATATTTATTACGTTGTGATTTTTAAATTAAACAAAATATTTAACTAAAACAACATCAAATTTATTCATAAAAACAAAAGATGTAAAAGAATACTATTACAAGAGTATTAACGTTTGATAAAATCAGGACAATGACAACACTCTCAAATAAGCTACTTTGAATACAATTATTTAAAAATTAATATAATAAAGAAAATGATTATGAAACATATTATCGAATGAATGTTCAAATGATATTTATTAATCCATAATTATATTTACGTTAATATGAAATAGACAATACATTGAGGATAAATGAAAATAACGAAATCATCAGAAACAAGTAATTACAATGCCTTAAATTACCATGCATTACATCTAATTCTTACATGAATTTAATGTTCAACTCGTTTTATAATTACGAGTTAGGGGTTGCATAGAGATGGCATTGACAAGCACCTGAACTTTGCGATTTCAGGTAGGGGTTTAAGAGTACTCTTAACGTCGCGACAACGCTCACCTCATATTTGACACTGCCACGTCTAATCACACCTTATAATATTATAAAGTTTATTATAACTTGTGTGTAAACTTGACAAGTCTGCTTAAATAACTTCGGAATCGAACCAAAGTAATGTTCATGATTGCCGTGCAAAATACTAATAAACATTTAAAATTAATAATACAATAATATATTAAATATTCCTGGAATCGAACCAATAATCAGATAATGTTATAATGTCAACTAAAATAATATTTCATAAAAAATGAAATAAAAATAATGTTGCCTGGAAACTGAACCATTCCTGATGTACAAGCAATTTCTATAGTTTTATATCCATACTTTTAACAACTTTTACAGTAAGTGTTTAACATCGATATGTCAAAGGTCGTAGTTAATATCATACGATACGGATTAACCGTGATTATGAAATTATGTAAATATAATAAGTTACATACCAAACTATACACGATGTATCACTGGACGTAATTAAGATTACACTAAATAATTAATTTTAATATAACTTTAACAAGAACAAACTACCTATTTCTAGTTCCAGGGATAGGAACTCTAATCGTAAATACTATTGCCCTACTAATTGGTCGTCCTCTCCCGGCGCCTTCCACGTTGTTTATGTCCAGGACCACTCTTGTCTTTTGGTTTTGTTGTTGCGCACACGCCTTCGAGAAATAGCCCTACCATTACTCCTAACTATGCAAAAATCCCGCCCCCAAACATCGTTTCATCCCTATCTAAAGGAAAGGTTCCCACACAATATTCCTAACATACAAAACAACTAAAGATAAAGATCCGTACACACGGAGTAAAACAAATGAAAGTACAGCAAGTATTATATGCTAATTTTACAATACTAATAATTATTTAAGTAATATAATAATATCTACATTGGGATTGTATTATGTTGGTAATTTCACATAGTAGTTTATATGTATCAGTTAATATTATATAGGTATAATATTACATCATAATATTTTTTTAGTGCTCAACACGCTTCCTATAAATTATTGTTGTAAAATAAATAGAAAATCATTTAAATAACATTGAATAAGATAATAATATAAAGGCTCAACCTATACCAAAATCTTATATTTGTTATGATATACCTTATTATTTTAGACACATTTCGTTCGTGTATACAGACCCTAATATTCAAGTGTGCACTTATGGAGGTATATTATATCGTTCTCAGAATCCCAGAACTCAGTTAAAATGTCGAAAGGTCCAACATCTTATGTTATTTATGAGTTCCACATGTGGCAACTCAATAGTTTCTAAGTGGTCACTAATTGCTTTGAAACGGATCTATTTTTAAAAATAAAACGTGATTTTATTTGAAGTTGAAATAATTTATTAGGTCCTTATAATTTATTTACAATTTTAATATGAATTAAAATAAAGTTGGTTACAATATTTGTCCGGCTTGGGATGTTATTTTTTACCTCTCTCGCGCGAAGCCGGGGCGAGTCGTTATTACCTATACTTGTACATATTGATAAATATTTATCTGGGAAAATTGCATCAAAGCTAATCAAGTTAGCGGATTTACTTGGTGCTTGTTAGAAAACAGATTTAAAATAATAACCAATGGTTATTAGAATGATGTTCCTGAATATTAATAAACTATTTAAATACTACGAATATCTGACGAGCTTCAGCGAAAAAAATTGAAAGAGTTCGGCACTTGAAAATTGAAAGGAAAAATTTACACATATATTTCTAGCAAGGTTTCTATTCTAGAATTACAATAGTGCGAGATTCAGGATCCGATATAAAACGCTGACATGACGCAAACCGGTGAGATGCGGGCCCGGATACCATACCGTACTACAATCGAGATATCCCAGTTTATTGAACTTCAAAAAATACATTCACTATTCCAAACTAAGCTATATTCCAATCAATGTGATTTTAGCTAGTACTTATTAACTTTCAATGCCTCTATATACACTTGTTAATTGTAGCCTATATAGAGGTATAATGTAAATAATAAATGCAACAGAATGATTTCTATGTTAATGAAAGGGAAACTTAAAATTCGAATTAAAATAAGTGTCTTGTGATGAGGGCCTAATCTCTTCCTTTACAATACAATACTTTTTATTGAGACCGAAGTAAAAGGAATACAAAGTACAACTCCCTCGTCCTTCCTCCTTCTTCGGTCCTTTAAGGGCTCAAGAAATACTGTAATAAGAATAAAATGTTTATTTGCCAAAAAGAGTTTACAAACAGATGTTAGTAAGCCTTACACAAAACAATATTGAATCCGCACATAGTCATTATAATATATACTAGCTGTGCCCCGCGGTTTCACCCGCGTAGTTTTAGTTCCCGTGGGAATATCGGGAAAAGGAGTACCGTATGTGTTATTCCAGGCTCTAAGCTACCTACTATAGTACCGTTTGACGGTTCTTATTTTGCCTTGTTTGATGGATTTGAATTTTTATTAAAAAAAAAATGTATTTAAATTTAGTGATTAAGAATTGTATACCCTTGTGATAAAATTCATAATTTCATGGTTTTATGGCGAAGGTTGAAATTCAAATTGTGTGAGTTATGCCAATGCAAGTTATTTTGGCTTAATAATTGTATGAAAAGATGAAACGTCAAACGATACTTATTAGATTTGATGGACTGCTGTAGTAACCTTATAATATTATAAATTTTCTAGATGAAGCATTCATGCGTCAAATATCCTTACTGATGAGGCACGAGCTGTTTCTATCTGGCCAACACATTTGGAGCCAAGGCGTGGTGAAGAGTGGGATGCTCTGCATCAAACGAGGAGTTATCGAGATGCTGTCTGATGAGGACGATGAGAGCCCCATGATTGCCTTTAAAGAGGGAACTGTTAGTCTGTTCATTAATACCGGGATATAAGTCAAACCTTTATATTATATACAAAATAGCTCAAACTCGTCGAGAATCTAAGATAACCTACATACTAAAAATTAAATACATATAATTACAGCCAAATCGATCGGTCGTTAATGGCTGGTGTTAGTGGAGTTTCCAATAAACGTCGATATTTCAATTTTCGTTTTTATATATTGCTTTAAATTATACGAAAATAGCCGTGTCGGTACCGGCTTTCCAATAGTAACCCACCTTCTCTACCCGTGAGAGCCGGAATCTAGACGACAGACAACAGCGTCTTCTATGTGAAAACATCGAACTGCGCTCGCCTACCGCTTGCCAAGCGTGGCAAGTATTGGAAAAGCCTTTCCCCCCCTAATGGTTGATGGCTATATCCAGCAGTGAACTTCCTACGGCTGAGATAATGATAAACATAACATAACATACATTCACGCCTTTTTCCCGAAGGGGTAGGCAGAGATGTACCCAGGACTCAGTCCCATAGTAGATACACCCACATTTCGCCAGTATGTTATTGGTCCCATGTAATAGGGGGCGAGCCTATTGCCATCTACCGGGCACAGTTCCATAATGATAATGATGAGATGTTGTGAGAATGTGATGGTGAGATAATGATGATTCATGATATTAGTAATAAATAGGTTTACCCTATTGAAATAAAGTATGTTAACGAGCATTAATATTATACTTTTATAATTCGCCAACTTTTCTATTCGAGTTAATGCAACCTACGTAATAACATTATGTGTATAGAATTATTCATTATAATCACATGCATTTCAGGTACTCGGTGAACTGAGCTTATTCTATTCAATTCCATCAAAAGTTACCGTGAAAGCGGCTACTTACGTAGAGCTCCAGGTGAATATACTGAATACGTGAATATTTTATGCATAAAATATAAACTGAATATAATGCTTTCATTCAAAGGTTGCTTTAGAGCGATCTAGTTAGTGGAATAGAATACCGGTTCATTCTTTAGCTGATTCAGAGTGCGATTGCAGAACGGTTCATTTATTCTATTTTTCGAGTCAGCAGTGCAGTACTCGGTTCGGTTTTCAGGTCACAATTCACAGCTCGTGTCCGATGTTTCGTTTACATTTTTACATTTTATCGCAGGGATATGTGGCAATTTTATTTTGATATCTACTCTATTGTTCGTCATGAAATGAATCAAATAACGTTTGATTGAACGTGTCACTGGCTAGGAAACACCACGATTTGCGTACTCGTCACACAATGAAATTTAATTATTAAATTAGAATTATTTTTCATTTTTTCTTGTCGTATCAAATAGTTGACATTACTTATTAGGTAGTTTAGCCTAGTATATTGCCAATACAGACGCGTTATAGGTGACGCGTTAAAGGTTTCTATATAGAGCAAATGTTTGGACACAGGAGAGAATATGGATTATATGGGCTGACTATGATCGAAGCACGACACTGTGCCATATTCACATTGCTCTAATTTAGTAAAAATTAAAACACTGTATTTTATAAACTGATTTTAACTATAGAAACTGCAATATATGAATTTAAAACGCACTGCTGATTACTTCCTCAATTAACAGCTAACTAAATGCCACACCTAAGGTCCGCAGGCTGGTCCACCGTATCCAAATCAACAATTTATTAACTATTATTTCATGGAGGCTTAAGTACACTGTACTTCACACTGTTGTACTAGTTGTACATCGATAATATTTTAGGGCTATCCATAATAGGTAGATACTATCCCTAGTCCTAAGATTTTTGTATTCAAACTCAAACTCAACTCAAACAGATTTATTCAAATAGGTCATAATCTGACACTTTTGTACGTCAATGAAGATACAGTACTGAGTCTACCGTGCGTTCGGAAAGATACCTCTACAAGAAGAACGCACAAGAAACTTGTAGGGCTTAATTTTTTCAACAGATAGTTTCACAATATTTGGTTTGCTTACATTCATTTTCTTTGAAGGTGCCGCGAGGCGACTATGCAGAAGTTTCCAGGCATCTTTGTCCTCTATGTACTGGTTGACTTTATAGTATGCCTTCTTTAGTAAAGTAGATTTTATATAGGTTTTGAATTTACCCTCTGAGAGCCCAGTTATCTCTTTTGGGATTTTATTATAGAAACGTACACTATTTCCTAAGAATGTCTTTTTATTTGTTTTAGATAATCTAAAGCTAGGTACAGCTATTTTGTCTTTATTCCTAGTATTAAAATTATGAAGGTCACTATTTAATTTTAATTTATGTAAATTTTTACGCACATACATGATGTTCTCATAAATGTATAAGGATGGTAGGGTCAGTATGTTTATTTCTTTAAATAATTCCCTCAGGGATTCGCGTATTTTTGCTGAGAATTTCTGCCAATAACATTATGTTTGATTACCCCATCGCTCACTTGCATTAATTAAATTAAGTACTGCGCATATTGAATCTGCAGTTGATAAATTTATTATAGGTGCTTCGCAGAACTGATTTCATGAGAGTGATAACGGAGCATCCAATTATGCTCGAACTCATTCGGAATCAAATAGATACGAGGCTGAAAAAAACACGCCGTAGACAGGTGAAAAGAGCACATCAAATAATTAAATAATGAGACTAGCTATGTCACGCGATTTCGCCCGCTTAAATGTACCTATGTGCTATTTCAGAGTCTAAGTTATCGACATGCCAAGTTTCAGTCATTTTGTGTGTGTGTTATTCTCATTTATTAATATGTATTATGTTTTTCTCATTTTCTTCAATGTCATCGTTGTAGTTCTCTTCTATATTCATTAAAACCTAATAAACTTATTATGCTGAAACTAATAACTCGTGGCGTAGTGGGCGCAAGCTAGACTGCCGATCATGAGTTCCCGGGTTTGATCTCCAGGTCATGCAAAGTGTTATTTTCTAAGTGTTATTTGAGTTAGTTCTTAAAGGATTGGCCGAATTGGCCGGTAGATGGCAATGGACTCGCCCCCTATTACATGGAACCAATAACATACCTACTGGTGAAATGTAGGTGTACCTGCTATGGGACAGAGTTTTGGGTACACCTCTGCTTATCCCTTTGGGGAAAAGGCCACGCCTATTCTGAGATAGAACCCAGGACCTCATTATCGGCAGACGAAATAATTTCAGCATAATTCGTTATGTAGTTTCTAATAATAATTTAAATTTATTCTGATATGATATAATTATGTTAATGGAATAGCAAAAGACGCAGTGTACTTAGATGTATCATTGCATGTGCCTATATGCATATGGCGTGTCCGTTATCTCGATAGCTTTAGGCTCGGGACCCGGGACACGTCGGGTCACTTGATTTATCAACATATAATGTATTTCAAAACAAACGTACGACGTACCTATATTCTGGCGAATGGACCAAATTATTGAAAAAAAGGATTGAAAAAAATTGCGCTTCTGTTCCATATAGGTTAGGTCTTTAGGTTCTATCTAGGTTTAGTTCACCTCTGCGCGACTTCTACTAATAAAGATGTTCGGTATATATCTTCTCGGCGTCGAATAAAAGTTTTGCTGTCTTTTCCCTTTCTTTCACATAATAATATGTATTTATGTCTTTTTAGAGTGTGAAATCGCAGGGCACTGCTAGTAATAAACAAACATTTCAATAAGTCTGTCTCATTTCGCACCAAATTGAAATTGTTAATTTTCACTTTAGGAGGCAATAATGAAGTATGATAGAGACGATTCGAGACTAATACGAACTCGGTATCGACCAATGAAAGTGCTCAAGGATAATTTGGCAGGCGTCGAGGAGGAAAACTCTGCTTTCGTAGACGATTCTCACATGTATTACAAAGGTAATAGAGTCTACAATAACTAGAAAGTCTCGGGAAATTTTTGCATCAACATTTGATTTTCCAGATGAAAATAATGTCCGACGGCCGAAGTTTACTCCAGAATTTCTGGAGCTGTATGAAATGACGAATAACGTAACGACTATTGACGCGCCCCGAATTTGTTTGAGGTCGACCTTCCCCTGGATATTGGAGCCTAATACTGGATTTGTGAGTGCTGGTTCAAATGACATGCTTTGTAGGAACTTATATACCAGATGTTACAAAAATGTTTTATTTAATAACTTTTATGTTGGTAATTGGAATTTCTCAAATCGCAAAATAAAATCTAATTTTTTGATCGATTTCAATCGAATTATTATTAAAAGGATTAATATCTTCAATGCCTCGGTGGCGTAGTAGTTCGTAAGCATTACTGCCGATTCTGAGGTCCAGGTCCCAGGTCAAAAAAAGTTATTGGATTTAACGACAACCTGGAATCTGGAATTGTGCCCAGTATGTAAAAGATAGTATGTAAATGGGAGCAAGTCTATTGTCATCTAGCAATAGGCTTGCCCCCTATTATATATAATATATATAAAAAAAAAACATAACGGGCGAAGCGTGGGTGTACCCAATATGAGATTGGGTCCACCTCTGCCTACCCCTTAGGGAAAAACGCGTGATGCTATGTATTTTCATACAAAATGGATCAGCTGATTGGTTGATCTGAATCGAAAAACTATTTTTTGAATCTACTAATCTACAATTTGAAAATTTTTCTTTAATATTATTAGGTTGCACTTTTTTATCAATTGGTTTATTATATTATTGCAGACAAACATGTTTGACATAGCTCACTTCATAATGGTAATTTACTTGTGCATTATGTCTCCACATTTCGCCTTACAAAATGCTCAGACAGACCTTGAAAAGGTCTTCAGCACCATTGTAATGACTGGATTGATTCTGAATCTCTATATACAACTTACTACTGCTATTGTTGACAAGGTAAAATATAAGGTACAGTCGAGTTTGAAATTGGAGGTAGAGATTGGACAAATATCGATTATTGTGTAATAGAGTGCGTTGGATTAAAATGTCTTTACGGCTGAAATACGATGACAGGCGCTCTATGCGCAAACAATGTTTCACTTTGATCTATGCCTCCTGTTTGAATCACAACTGTACAAGTAGTATTATAGAAAATCTCTACAACAAGCAATAACATAATTATATAATTAAAAAAAAAAACTTGTAAAAACGTTATCGAATAATGTTTCTAATACCAAGATCATATAAACGCTTTCTTGATGAACCTATGAGATAATAATAATAATAATTTGAAGTTGTGTTCTAACAGAGCGGGTTACCCCAAATTACTCTGCTCGAGTCTATTCATATGGGTTATGTGGACCACTCATATTGTTAGAGTTTAAGGTCGCCAAGAAGGCCTCCGATATGACCTTATGACTGCCTCCTACATATCATGTAGGAAACAGCCGAGACGTACAGTTTAACGTACCATCCAAAAAACGGTAGCGCCCAGGCGAAAAGTTCACATAGTGAAATTCGATTCAGGGACTCCGGATTTATATGTCCATATTTTCGCTGGGCCAGCGGTTACTATACATAAGCATTAATGTCTAACCACGAAATAGATTAATACCATAACAGTGCGTCGAGCAATGATTAATATCAGTCATATAATTTAAATAAGTTAATAAAATGAGGCTTTGCTAATTTTTCAGTATGATCGAAAAGTAACTGTAAAGGAAATAGCAGAGGTGAAGATGTCTTCGATTGGCTTCTATTTGGATATAATATCCGTGTTTCCCATACACATTTTCACGGATACTCTGGACCCTCAAGGGGAATCTGTAGCGGGACAAGTCACTAAACTATTTCCTGTACTCCAAGTGTGGCACATTTGGGATTATATTGGAAAATGGGAAAAAAGTTTTATTGCTAACTTAAAGGTGTGCGTAATAGTAGTAAACTATTTAAAGGTGTCAAAATAACTATCTGAACCGACAGACGTTGACTTACCCTTCGTTTATTGCAAATAAGCTAAAACAAAGGTATCCTTTTTTATTTTAGAGTTTTGTATTTTACCGAATTTTAAAAAAAATCATCAGCCATGAAATAGATACTAGAATGAACATTTTATTTTGTAACTTCTATGTACCAAAACCCCAAAATTGATACCTTCCCCAAAGCAATGTAACTGCTTACTAATGCGTTTACCGACGCACAGCATTTTTATCATTTTCTTCCTTATCCTTACATGGTACAAAACAAAGTCGCTTCTCGTCGTGTTAGAACACTTAGATCTGTATATATCTGTATATACGCTTAGATCTTGAAAACTAAGCAATGGATTTTAATGCGATTTTCATCAATTCAAGCACCGCTATGTCAGCGGTGCTACTGTTAAAAAATTCAAATTTTAAATTCTTTATTTCTTCAAGTACTATTACAATGTTTGGTGGCCGCCCAACCCCTTTCTGTGGTTTACAATACGGTGCTACAACGGGATAGTGTCTTCCCCATGTAGATTAGGTATAGCTATATTTAAATTACTTATACAATATTGTATGCACTTATATAGGTAAATAAGAGTAGATAACCTTAATTTCTGAACGGAGGCACTAGCGATAACTGCTTATACCGGAAAAGTAAAGCATACTTACACTAGAGTAGATTAAAAGTAACTGCTAAATAATCAGATTTCTAACATTATGTGCTTATATTTTTAACGATAAGAAAACAATATTATAGAATTAATTGCATTAATTATCTTAACGCAATTACAGAAAGGTTTATTAGTAAAATCGTACTTTTAATAAAAGTGAATATGTCATAATAGATTTTCTTATATTACTCATTGAGGATGATAAACCATGACCTTTTGGGAAAGTTTCCAGCTAATTTATCCATTGCCACGGTCTTCGGACGGAAGCGTGACGTTCGTGGGCGTACACAACACGCAAACAATTTCCCTAATAACCGTTCTAGTTACTACCTTATTTGTTCGAATATATTCATTTTGTGGCTAGTTTAGGGTGCGTTTCCACCAGAGATGTGCGAGGATACATGCGAGGACGAGGGGTGTTTGTTAAGTACCAATAGAATCACTTCATTTATCCAGCCTTTATCAGCGCTATCTAGTGAAAAAGGCTATGGGGGCGAGGTTTTTGTACATACCTACAAAAAAAGGAGCACGAAACCCCCGCTGGCTTATCTGAAAAGAATTTGCTTTTTGATTGAAAAAAATCCTTGCACAGCTGAACTGCACAGCGTATATATGTAGCTGTGGTAGAAACGCCTTCTTAGATTAATAACACAAATTCGATTTTTCATTCTATTGTCAGATACGACTGGCTGACCTGCGCCAAATACCTGCTAACCACTCTTTTGTTCGAACATATTATATTTTATGTAGGTAGGTAATTTTTTATCTATGATCAGACAAACGAATAGAATACGTTCTGTGTTATAACCCTTATTATAATTTTTCTAGTTCCTGAGCGTCGTTAAATTCTCAACCATTGTAATGATATTCTGTTACTGGTCGGGCTGTTTTCTTTATCTATTCGCGTGCCCAGGGAAATTGTGTCGAGAGGTAATATTGTTCTGCTATCTAAACTCATACAGAAGAAACATAAAACGTTAGATCGGCTATTCTTTTTCATAGACCATTAGAGCGCCGATGTAGATAGAAATGATATTGAGTTCAGTTATAAAATGGTTTAAACTTTTTAATCTGTAACTGGGAATCTTTCAAGAAATGTCTATCAATGTGAAGTAAAGCGAGACGAAGTAAAATCAATCAACAAAAATCCTTCCTTTCGCTTCAGTGAGCGTCGACTCAACTGGGATTACGAATTTCTTGAAAGTTTTATTAAATTTGTATAGGTACATCAGGTTTTGCAAAAGGCGTAGCAATATTTCAAGAGAATTTAGCGATAAAAAAGTAGTTGAAAAGAGAATAGAAAGTATTTGAAACTTTAATTCAACTCATGTTTAAAGAAAATATGATACAATCACGCCTTTTTCCCGAAGGGGTAGACAGAGGTATACCCAGGACTCAGTCCCATAGTAGGTACACCCACATTTCGCCAGTACGTTATTGGTACCATGGGGGCGATTATATTGCCATCTACCGGGCACAGTTCGAGACTCCAGGTTGTCACTGTGATAATTCCGAACGGATAAATCCAATAAACATTTTACCTGTCCTGGGGATCGAACCCGATACCTCAAAAAAATTATTAATGAAAATGATGTACAATTTAAAAGTAGATTTTTCTCGACATATTCAGAACAAACCTTTCAGCTATTTTAGTAGACGCACCCTCTTAAGTATCACTACAGCTATTGTATCTTAAACTCATAGAACTCTTGGATGGCTCAACTGGTGTATTGGGAGACGAAAGTTTTCATGACTAACGATGCCAAGCACGAGAAGCCGTTGTTATCCGCTCTCATATTTGGCACTTCTGTCTTTACCAATTCCGGGACCACTGAGATGTCACCAGGCGGAAATGATCTTTTAGTGGTAATATTTATGTAACTTTTGTGCGTTATTAATATCAAAATTATATTATAATCTGTAGGCACATTTCAATATTAGTAGAATTCAATAAAATTGTTATAAATATAAACTGAGTTTATTCAGGGTCAAGTATAGTGCCATCAATTTTACTGTTCACGCGGTCAAAATTGGAACCGTGGCTTGTCAGCCGCCTTTTTTAGGGGCGTCATTATCGAAGTCCTCACTAGCGACGCTGACCACTAAACAGATGAGGTATTGGAACTACCTATAATAATATATCAATTGTTATGGGCCAAGGTACCCCTAACATCATACCAAAGTCGCGTGCTCGACTCGATGTGACACGTAGGCTTAGTTGCACCAAGTTTAACAATAAGCAATGTTTTACCGACCGTTAATTCTCTGGTTAGGAAAATATTTAATTACGCGCTGTACGTTGATATTAAGGTTATTTTTAACAGTTGTTATTAAAATGGTGAAACACGTAGTATTGATCCAACTAGAAAAATGTCTCGGTGGCGTAGAGTGGCATGCTCGACTGCCAATCAAGAGGTCCCGGGTTCGATCCCCAGGTCAGGCAGTGTTAAATATTGGATTTTTCCATGAGGAATTATCTCAACTGTTCCCAGCTACAGTTTATTCGTCGAGCCGTATAAAATACTAGCGCTCGCTACCAGCCTACACAACTCTCTAGTTCCCATTGTTTGAAACTTCTGAACTGATATAAAACTCCATTTTAACTCGGCATAAAAGAACCTTTAATGTTGTAATAAAAAAAATGTTTATAAGTTTCATAATGGAAATAAAATGAGTGAATTGAGTGAAGCGATCCATCAACGTCTAGGCAGCTAGAGGCGATGAAAGATGAGACCAGATGAGACAAACAAAATATTGTTTTCAGGTGGCAATTATATTTATTTACGGTTCGTACCTGTGCTGCTTCTACACTGCTAAAATCTGTAGCATTTACGTGCTCTCTACACAGCGGAAATTTAAGTTCAAGGCACGTAAAATTCCTTTCATTAATTACGAGAAGCCTGTTAGCTCTTCCCAGCAACGATATTTTCTTTTTCTTCAGGAATCGATGAGAGAGCTCTTTTATTTCCTATCGGTTAATCACGTCAGCGGAAGAATCAAGGCGAGAGTGAAAAAGTTTTTCTGTGTACAGTGGTAGGCTAATTTCACTAAGTAATTTGGGTTGCTGAGGTTTCTTCGAAGTAATATTCAAAGTTTATTATTAGTACTTTCGAGATTGAAATTGGTTGTATAATTTGGATATAATATCTCTTGTAGTGACATGTGTCAGCTTTGAGACACGTGTCAGTAGATATAAATTATGTTCATTTAGGTAAGCAAGTTTTCTCATATTTTGTATTATGTACCATGCGTGCATTCAATGACTTCAATTCAATGACGTTGAATCGCTTTATTGTAATAATTTATTTAATATATAATAATATATATAGGACAACTTCCACACACGCATCATGTAGTGGTAGGCCTCTTTTGCAGGGGGCTGCCTGGGGAAGTACCACACCTTTGCCAGTTATTCATCCGCCAAGCAGTAATGTGCAAACATTACTGCGTTCCGGTATGAAGGGCAATGTTGCCAGCGAAATTACTGGGCATGATGAGATTCAACAACTCATATCTCAAACAGGTGACATAGGGTGACAGGCGCAGTGCAGTGCCGCGCAGTATTTTGAATTTTAAAACACTGGGTGGCACTGTTTCTGATATGGGCAATCATGATGCTTACCATCAGGCACCTGATTTGCTCGTCTTGTCACTCATTATCATAAAAAAAAACACGCTCATCTGGCCCCAAACTAGGCAAAGCCTGTACTATAATAACCAGATGACTGATATAAGTAAATGCTTATTTACGCTTATATATATGCATGTCGCTTGTTCAGGCACTCAGTGCTTGACCTATATAATTATAACCACGACGGTACCTGCCCTCCCATATTACCTTTGAAATTCTCACAGAGTTTCATATCGGAGAGCACCTATTTCCCAGGTATTACAACAATGCAGTTTCCACTGAAGAGATATTCAAAGATATGTCGGCAAATATTCAGCAAGAGGTTTTATCGATAGAAATGGTGGAAACCTTATTATACTGTCCGTTATTTCAGGTGGGTTTCCTTTTAAGGAGCTTTGCCTTATTATTTTTTTCCAAATATTAGTAAAAAGCCGTTTTATGTTATAGGTATCGATAAAATAAATGAACAAATGAATACCTATGTAGTTAATTATGTATGTGCTTAACAGGAAAGAGGACCTCTTACAAGTTTGACACAATCCTATGAAAAATTTACTAAATCGATGTTTTGTATTGCCCTGTTTCCTCCGAATACAGTAAACGATATTTTAAAGTTGAAGTAAAGTATATCCCTATCATTTTATTTTTGTTAATAAACTCCATTTTTTTGTAGTTTTTTGTAGTGAAATAACGCGAATAAAACTGGGATTTTCGGAAGTTCACTATGAAAAAAAACAAGGGTTTATAATAAAAATTAAAATGTCAGACATAGGTTACTTCACTATAAAAATATTAGGATATTTTATAGAATAGGTTTATAATATTCGGAGGAAACAGGGGAATGCAAAAAATCGATTTGGTAAATTTTTCATAGTATTGTGTCATATTCCCTGGAAGGCCATGTAAGCTCCTAAAGCGTAAGGATCGAAAATAATTATGGTGCAATTATAGTCAATTTGAAATTTACGGATGTTCAGACTTGCCTACTCGTACCTTTACCTACTTACTTACCTCTATGTATATTTTTCCAACCAGCATGAGATTCGTTGATTCGATCTATAAGATAAGTAGATGTAGTTTTATTACATTTTATTTAAAAAAAAAATGCAATTTGATGTATTGACAAAATACGTTGCAGGAATATTATAAAGGTGGCCAGTCTCATTAGTAGCAGTTCTGCTAATCTGTTTTTCTTCACATACATGCACGTTACTTGTTCCAAACACTGAGTACCACCAAAGCTTCAGACACACGAACGCAATGTCTCACTGTCAAAAATGGTTACATAAACACATAATACCTTCGCGAGCGTAAATTGTCCGCCTCAAGCATTTCGTGCATTCAAGAACGCTATCATATTTCTCACGTCCCACATGTCGCATGGAGTCCTAAATATGTCCCATTTATGATAGAACTTTTCGTAGGAATGCAGTCGTGATTTCCTACAAACTGTTGCTGCAAACGCTAGAACAATAGTGTTGCCCGACAATGAAATCGTGCAACATGCTGCTGATATAGGACGCGATATGTATATCCTGCAAAAAGTAAGGCTGTATGCTTAGATTATTGAGTTATCCGCGCGCGTTCCGACTAAATACCGCTGTCATACTTGTAAAATGCGGCTAGTAGAACTACATTAAAATCGGCTTACCCGAGCCTATCCAAAACATTTTTCTCGAACACCCGTAGTCCTTGCCCACTGTTTTTTAGCCACACAAGCATTGGTATGCACACTACAATTTCAAAATTGCTGCATTTTTGAAGTTTCGTTTTTAGGTAGTACGGTATCTGGTCGGAGCGCCGCGGAGACTTATAAATAATCTAAGGGTGTTTGAATATAACTTTTGATTTACCTACACTGTACGAGTTTTCTTTTGTTCGTACAATATGATATTTGTTCAGTGCAATGGGAGAAGTAGACACTTTTGTGTAACTGATAAAAGCGGTTTTTATTTGGAATGGGTTTCGTAACAATGTAGTAACTTTATTTTTATGAATAGCATTACAATATTATGAAACTGCACAGATGAATTCACACGGATCTCATTTTGCAGTCATTTGCGACCACTTGGGTGATACTGACTATAACGCAGTCACAATGCAACATTACAGGCAGTTGACAGAAAAAATACAAAATTTACGAAAGTTGGTCTAAAAACTGTCTCTCTATCACTTGACACTACGACCTGACGCGATAGATAGATTAGATAAACATAACATACATTCACGCCTTTTTCCCGAAGGGGTAGGCAGAGGTGTACCCAGGACTCAGTCCCATAGTAGATACACCCACATTTCGCCAGTATGTTATTGGTCCCATGTAATAGGGGGCGAGCCTATTGCCATCTACCGGGCACAGTTCCAGACTCCAGGCAGCTATTGTGATAATTCCTAATGGAAAAATCCAATATTTAACACTATGCCTGACCTGGGGATCGAACCCGGGACCTCTTGATTGGCAGTCGAGCATGCGCCCACTACGCCACCGAGGCAGTAGATTAGATAGATAACATAATATATATTATATATATTAGATCGAAACTATATAGCGACACAATTCACACGAAACCACTTTTAACTCTGCGGTGTGGTTGAGGCCTGTGTATAACAACCTTTAATTATAAGAATTTCTTGGTAATTTTTCTTGGATACACACAAGTACTTTATTTTTGAAACTTTACGAATGAACGGTAGAAAGTAACTTCCAATTTTACTTATAAATGTACTTTCGGTAAATGAATTGGATTTTGAGATAGACTATTTTTTCAGGGGCACTGTAAACTACTAAATCATCAAGGAAAAGTTGTAAGAACAATCGGGCCTGGCAGTGATTGTGGTGTCGTTGAAATGTTGTTTGGTTTACCTAAAGTAAGAACTTTCTAGTTTATTAACCCCCCTTTTCCTCATATTCGTTGTTACTTTGAAAACTATCACGAAGTTTCTAAGCGAACGCTATCTTTGGAATACTTAGATGCGGCAGATGGGGAATGTTTACTAAGGCAAGAGTATTACGAACTTGTAATCGCGGAGCAACAGCAGTAAAATTGCGCAATTACTGCTGTAAAACGTAATTTTTGTATGAAAAAGTTACATATACCAGCAGTAATTAAAACTTAGCAGTCGCTCCGCGATTGCAAGTCCGTCATACCCGTTCCGGTTTATGCATTATGGAACGGGATAAGAGGAAACGAAGCTTCAGAATCTAAGAATTATCTGTCCAATGTCCAGTGTCCATGCCGCTCATAATTTTGTAAATTGTTACAACTATACCCCAAAATACTCTAAGGGTCGGTTATAAAAAGCTGGCGCGTTCATAGTAGTCACACTAATGCAATTTCAATTATTAACAGTAGACTAAACGAAACCTACTCGTCTCCTTTACTGACCTGCTGCGAAAGAGACATAGACTCTTCACACCTTGGAGAACGGAATACATAGAGACGGCACATACAATTACATAGCTGTATGTGTATAGTGACAGTTGCAAATAGGTGCCATCTTGTGCTAGAAGTTTCGTAGTAGTGGAACCTTAGAATTAATACCTAATAGTATACTAGACTAATAGTAGACTGCCTCGGTGGCGTAGAGGGCGCTTGCTCGACTGCCAATCAAGAGGTCCCGGGTTCGATCCCCAAGTCAAGCAAAAGTGTTAAATATTGGATTATTCCATTAGGAATTATCTCAATAACTGCCTGGAGTCTGGAACTGTGCCCGGTAGATGGCAATAGGCTCGCCCCCTATAACATGGGACCAATAATATACTGGCGAAATGTGGGTGTATCTACTATAGGACTGAGTCCTGGGCAAACCTCTGCCTACCCCTTCGGGAAAAAGAAGTGTAGTATAGTATGTTATATACTACAACCGCTATATACTATAGTATACTACACTATAGTATATAGCGGTTGAACTGTCAAACCATGGCATCCATTTTACCCGTTTTTTTGTCGATATTTCGGGTCTATATAATATTTATGTTTATGATTCATATCAACTTGCTTTCAATTGTATGGCTAAAAATTATTGGTTATTTGGAAGAATGATCGGTACGATGTACACTGAGCACTTATTCACAATTCACACCCACGTGCAATAAGTGCGTGAATGTGTTGTACGCACCAGCTTTTATTAATTGACTTGTACCGCACGGTAATATTCTAAGTTTAAAGGTCCTTTTAATTTAACAGGTGTATACAATCCTGACGTTGACAAACTGCATATTACTGCACGTTGAGTACACCTCCCTCGTGCAGTGTTGGGGCACATTCCCTGATATTAGTCTTCCCATTGTCACGGTGATTCATGCATTTAATATTGTAATACAAGTAACAATGCTCTTCTAACCACACGATATTACGCTTGTGGTCTACTGTCGTGAGCTGTAAATAGGTTTATATATAATACCTGTCTCGACGTTGATTTTAAGGGTTTTGACACAATATCCTGAAATTAAAAAATACACTTTTACCCGCGTAATTCTTCCACAAAAAAAATAAAATTTAATAGAAACCAAAATGGTAGGGATGATGATTATTTCATCAAACAAATACTAGGATATAAATTTATTGCATGGGTCAATTTTCAGTTCATACATTGTTTGTATGATGTGAGGGTCAATTATATTGAACAGGGGAATACCAAAAATTGATTTATGGTAAATTGTTCATAGGATCGATTGTGTCAAATTGGTACAAGTAGTGTTGCCTCTTAAGAATAATATACTACTTTTAATACGCTCGGGTTCATCTGAAAAAGCCCCTCTATCTTATTTGAGATCTTATGTACCTTAATAATAGGTATAAAACCTATTATTTATTACATTCGTTCGGAAATACGTAATAAATATAAATAAAAGGGAATAGCAATCCATCAATTCATACTTGTTTTTCGGATTCCAGACCTCAAAAGGAAAAAAGGAACCTTATAGGATCACTTTGTTGTCCGTCTGTTTGTCTGTCTGTCTTTCTGTCTGTCTGTCTGTTCGTCTGTCTAGACACTTTTTTACGGGAACACGTGGAGGTATCTAGTTGAAATTGATATCAACTACTCAGATCCGTGGTCCTTTGAGGCTGTAAAAAAAATCATACTTATAAGATGACGTAACAAAAGTTATGGTAATTTTACTGCATATTTCCATACTTTGCGCAAGGAACTAATAGATGGCGCCGTTTGTTCATGGTATCTATTCTAAGTATGCCTTTACAATTTATTTTATATTGTTTACCTTTCAACAACGTTGGTAAACTAGATTAACGATTATCGTGAAAATGTAACATTTTATCAAGAAAAACAACCCGAAGTTACTGTTATCAACACCCAATTTAATTTTGCAGGTTTTAGCGGATACCGAAGTTCGTTCGAAAGCTAAACAGTACGAGGACGCTAAACCTCTTACCGGCAAAATGGACGCCAAAATAAACCGAATAGCGGTAAATATAGGATCAAATTAATACCTTCACTTTGTTCGAGAGGTTGTTTCAAAGTAACAGTAGGATACATGTCGGTCACAAGATTTTCTATGACTAGTGGAACTTTTACGTCGTACAGAATCATCATCATCATCATATCAGCCATAGGACAACACGTCTCTATTTTTCACTTACCGACTTGTAACATGTTTTAATACGCTAATACTATCCTTGCACTTGTAATTGTGGTCTTAGCAAAAATCGCGTTATTTCTTGGCATTAAAGAGTTTATTTCAAAATATCTGTGTATCGCGGTTTCACGCGAGTATCTTTATCATTGGATAACGATAGATACGCGGGATTCTTATAGTTCCTATATTGAGCTATTCCAATGAATATCTTGATCAAAAGTATCTTATGCCCTACTCCAAGGTTCCATAGGTACTTATAATAAATATCTCCATTCTCTAGTTCTATCATATATGAAAGCGTTGTTACGCCTTCACACAGACATACAGAGATTCTTTTACATAATTTACAATATTTCGACATCCATTGTCGACCAATAAAGATTACTTTAATTATTTTAAGGTGAATGAGTACATCATTTCTAATTTAGTCTAATCTATAATATTAGTATGCATAAAACTAACGTTGTGTCCGGTCCATTCGAGTGTATCATCAATGTTTCAAAGTTGTTCTGTTGTAGCAAGAGATAAAGGAAAGTTTCGTGGTGCTGAGCGGTCGCGAGGAGAAGGCTGACTTCGTGAAGACATTCGAACGACTCGGGGTCATGAGGTGAGGATTACTGGCAAAAACTTCTGTTAGGGGATTAATTGGTGTCATTAGTTGGAAAAACTTTGCCGTGATACCGATACGATTCTAAATCCATCCGGATAATGTACAAGTCGGGACGTATTTTTTGTACGAGTTGCCATTAGGTATAGCACCAATGCCGGTGTTATTAAGAAATCGATTATGGGTACACACGAGGTGATCCATGCTGCATGCAACTCTGCCAAAACCCCGTCGAAAATATGTCACAAGTGAAACATTGTTACTTATTTATGAAATCAATTAAACTTCAACTTCTGGTGATTGTACGACACTGACGAATGCACTTCCATAGTAATTTGGAATCTTCCACTAGTCTACTATTATAGTGGTAGGCCTCTTTAGCAGGGGGCCGCCTGGGGAAGTACCACACCTTTGCTAGTTATTCATCCGCCAAGCAGTAATGTGCAAACATTACTGTGTTTCGGACTGAAGGGCAATGTTACCAGCTAAATTACTCGGCATGATGAGATTCAGCAACTAATATATCAGGGTGACAGACGCAGTGCAGTGCCGCCCAGAATTTTGAATTTTAAAACACTGGGTGGCACTGTGTCTGATATGGGCAATCATGATGCTTACTATCAGGCACCTGATTTGCTCTTCTTGTCGTTCATTATCATAAAAAAAAAGTCCCGACATCTGCAAAATTGACCCGTGTAAATCAACGCCCTGTAGAATCCTATAGGGGTTCCTTTTTCCTTTTGAGATACGGAACCCTAAAAAGGAAATACTTTCCCAAAGTTGTGCTCTAGTCTATATGTATGTAGTCTATATTATGTATACTTATAAGGCTATAAATATGTATATATTATTTGAAAATTAGTAGTAAAGTAAAAAAAGTAAAGTCCCAATATTCAAACTCAAACAGATTTATTCAAATAGGTCATAATCTGACACTTTTGCACGTCAATAAAGATAAACAGTACTGAGTCTACCGTGCGTTCGGAAAGATACCTCTACAAGAAGAACGCACAAGAAACTTGTAGGGCTTAATTTTTTCAACAGATAGTTTTACAATATTTGGTTTGGTTACATTCGTTTTCTTTAAAGGTGCCGCGAGGCGGCTATGCAGAAGTTTCCAGGCATCTTTGTCCTCTATGTACTGGTTGACTTTATAATAAGCCTTTAGTAAAGTAGATTTTATATAGGTTTTGAATTTACCCTCTGAGAGCCCAGTTATCTCTTTTGGGATTTTATTATAGAAACGTACACAATTTCCTAAGAATGTCTTTTTATTTGTTTTAGATAATCTAAAGCTAGGTGCAGCTATTTTGTCTTTATTCCTAGTATTAAAATTATGAAGGTCACTATTTAATTTGAATTTATGTAAATTTTTACGCACATACATGATGTTCTCATAAATGTATAAGGATGGTAGGGTCAGTATGTTTATATCTTTAAATAATTCCCTCAGGGATTCGCGTGGACGCATCTCATAGATGGCACGAATTGCACGTTTTTGTAGTATAAAGATAGTTTCTATATCTGCGGCTGAGTCCCACAACAGAATCCCATAAGACATCAAGCTATGGAAATATGCAAAGTACACTAATCTCGCCGTGGTATTGTATTTATTGTTAGTTGTTAGTGTATATAAGGCCTTTGTCATAAATTGTAGCAGCCGTTGTAGAAGAACCCCATTACATTACAATGACAGACTACTTGTCCGCGTTGATAAATAGCTGTGGAATGTGTTATTTTACTGTTCCGAGTGTTCCAACTTATTACTTGCCGTCGGAGAAATAACATTTTGTATTCTGTTACTATTTTGCGCATGAATTTTATCCATCTTTTAAATGTATTTTAAATAGTTTTTTTTTAAGAAAATCAAATAGTGTACAAGTACAGTTCCTTGTTTTTTGTATGATTCACTATCAGTTGTTCTAAGTACTACGTCTTATAATATAAATAACCATAAACATATATAATATAAATAAAATCATCATTTATAAACATAAACATACGTTCACGCCTTTTTCCCTGAGGGGTAGGCAGAGGTGTACCCAGGACTCAGTCCCATAGTAGATACACCCACATTTCGCCAGTATGTTATTGGTCCCATGTAATAGGGGGCGAGCCTATTGCCATCTACCGGGCACAGTTCCAGACTCCAGGCAGTTATTGAGATAATTCCTCATTAGGAAAAATCCAATATTTAACATTTTGCCTGACCTGGGGATCGAACCCGGGACCTCTTGATTGGCAGTCGAGCATGCGCCCTCTACGCCACCGAGGCAGTCATCATTCATTTATTCATCATCATTTATTTAGAGCAATAATACTGTAAACGTATATGTAAAGTGACAAAGGCCCATATAAATATACCTTAAAGACTTCATAATATAATAATAATAATTATACAATAATTTTCGGTATCGCCCCCCGATAGCGCCGGAAAACGTTACCTTCGGGCTAAAACGAAGGAGTCAGGAATATATCCATGTGTTTCGCTGGACACTGGAGTACGTAGGACTGGAACATCGTCATACTTTTTGACTGCTGCGTCTTATGTAATAGGGGGCGAGCCTATTGCCATCAACCGGGCATAAATCCAGGCTCCAGGCTAATGTTTCCAATCTTAGGCTAGTACAGTGGCGGTCTTATCGCTTTAAGCGATTTCTTTCAGACAACTGGAAGGAAAAGAACACTTAATATGAGTATTTGTGGTCGGCGGTGTACTTATAGGAGTAGATAAATTGTATTTACTATAATATACTTACATACATATACATACATACATATATAGATACATACTTTAACATATATTTATAATATCATCATCAGTCAGAAGGCTTCCACTGTGGAACATAGGCCTCCGCCATAGAACGCCATAAGCTATTCAATAGGGGGATTATGCTGTAATCACCCCGCTTGGCAGGCGGCTTGGTGATCGCAGTAGTTGGAATACTTGGAAACAGAGAGCGCTGCTGCCCACTCTCTGAATATGTCCCCTTCTGTCGGGTCTCACAGCTCCCACGGGATGAAAAAGCGATTTATTAGATATTAGATTATATTAAATTGCATGCTTTAGTTATTTAAAGTAGTCAACACATTGATGTAAAAGATTATTTCATTTACGTAGATAAACTTTATAACTTGGTACCACTAAACTTAGTTTGTACCACATCGTCCTAATTTGCATGATTAATCTGTTGCTTACAGTCTAGTTTAGTTACATCGTATCTCAGGGCCCCAAGACACAGGCTATCGCCTAGTTTAGGACTCGCTGTATAACGCTTTGGTATGCATAGTTTACAATATTAAGAAACCGATGTATTTGTAATTAGCATATAAGTTGTTTTGGTAAATAAATTTTATTCTATTCTATTCTATTCTATTCTATTTATATTACACAATTATATTTATTACATAATCTTACGCAAAAAACTTAATAATCATTCTATAAAATAAAACTTAATAAAATTTATCATGTTATCTATGAAATACATATTAACAATACTTATGTGTTTTATACCTACTTACCATGTTTATACATCGGGCCAGATAAATGTCAGCATTTTAGCCACGGATCGCGACGATCAAGCGCTCAGACAGAATAATGACAGGTAATTGTATTGGTTTCAGACACCTGAGGTACATATTTCTGCCTGGATGTATCACTCCACACGGCATATTCCTGAAGGTATGGTCTTCGCTGCGGTTGACATTAGCTCTCTATTACATATTCGTCGTACCTTATGATATATCTGTAAGTATACATTATTATAATCTCTATTTAAAAAAAATCCAAGTCCTGACTTATTGACTAATTACTGACACACTCACTCATAACGCCCAGCCCCGACCCCCGGGCTTAGAGAGCTGAAACTTGCACGTAATTATCCTCATATTAATTATCGGGAATATGAATATCGGAATAAGAGATAAAAACCCCATGTGTTATTCTAAAATATCGACATAACGAATTTCAGCTCAATCGTTTAAGTATAGTTTTGGCGTGAAAGACTAACAAACATCTGTCCATCTAACCAAAACCGCGCTAGATGGCGCGAGTTAGAACTCGCTATCGTTTTGTTCACCTGTTACAAACAAGACTTTTTTACATTGTACTGAGAGTCGAGGTTTATTAATATCAGGTAGGATAACTTTTTTCAGGGAGTAATCGAGGCGCCTGCTTGAAACCACAGGTGACCAAAAACCTTGGCCTTCGTATAATATGTTTAGCCATACAGAGTACAGAGAGGTAATGTAGCCAGCTTTTTGGGCGGGCACTCTACCTTTAAATTCTTATTTATAATTAAAGTTAGTACATAAGATTTGACGGTCAGTAAATCATTGGTTATTTTTAAAGTGAGTTGGTGTATCTCAGCCTTTTTACATCGCATTGTAATTATTAAGTATAATTTTCAGTTAATATTAATTCAAGTGAAACTGGTAACGAAAACTAGTTCAGTATGAATACTAAACACCTCGCTGCCGATATTTCGAAGCTGCTCTAAGCACTATGTAGGCACTATATTGTGACCGGTCAACACATTAACTGAAGCGAATTTAAACTCTCTTGTTTGGCTTATGGAAATCAGCCAGGAGTTAGCAAGTTTGTAAGCAAGTGCAGCTACCGATAGGATAGCTTTATGCAATGCAAATCCTAAGTAAACCAATACGTGCAGGGACTGGGAAAATCGTTAACAACCTCTCAGATACGATTCCATTCATTCTGCGGTTTATACCAAAAGCTAACTTTGTTTATGAACACAAATAAAAGCTACAAGTCGTTTCCATGAATTTTAATTATGAGTATGTTCGCTAAAATAGGTGTTGCGCGAACAATTAATATGCGTCACTTAATCGCTCGTGCTTACACATAGTCTGTAAAAAAACTGGCATTCCTAAATTGGTTAGAAATAGGCGATTTATCAATTAGAGAATTTGCGGCATCAATGCAAAATGTAAATCTGTGCCTTAAGATAGATGAAATTAAGAACTAGCTTCTGTCTTTTATCTACTTAAAGCGTATTTACCAACTTGCACTGCTGGTAGTCCTCTTGTTTACGCTACCCTATCTGGTTTTCGACAATATAACAACGTCGTCTGACCATCGGGCCGGTGATCTGCTTCGAGATCGTTGTCCTTTTCTATGGTCCCAAACTGTCCCATCATTGGTCCGGTTCACCTGTTTTCGTTTCGTATTATCTTGCCAAAATCTTGTTTCAAGTATTTTTTTTTTCTGTTACAGACAAAACAGCATAAATTCGGAGGTAGTTACAACTACACGGATATTATCCTATACATAGACATAGCAGTGATGTCGTACGTAGCATATTACAACCATCGTTCGCTGCTGGTCACACATCCTCTACTCACTGTGTCCCGTTACTTGAAGCATGCCTTTTTATTGGACATTATCAGCACCTTTCCTTTTGAACAACTGGTATGAATGTAGTATAAGCTGCGCCCCGCGGTTTCACGCGCGTAGACATCGTTCCCGTGGGAATACAGGGATAAAACCCCATGTGTTATTCCAGTGCCTAAACTACCTACACACCAAATTTCAACCTGATCCATTCAGTAGTTTTTGCGTGAAAGAGTTACAAGTCCACCCTCACAAACTTTCGCATTTATAATATAGAAGAAAGTATAATAGTATTAAATCACTTGTGCTGGTCATACAATTTATTATATGTATAATATAACATCACGTCTTTTTTCCGACGTGTTTTTATTTCCGTGTACCCAGGACTCAGTCCCATAGTAGGTACATCCACTGCCCGCCAGTTATGTTTTTATCCCATTTTTTGTCCCATGTATTATGTATAATGTATGTATGTGTAGGTAGTAGTAGGCTATTATTACCATCAACAGGGCACCGTTCCAGACTCCAGGTTGTCATTGAGGAAATTCTTATTGGAAAAATCAAACACACTTTTGGCCTGACCTGGGGTAGGTAACATTACAAGGGGACGAAGGCCTATTCCTAGTTCTAGGAGGATCAAACGCCGTCGGGGCCGCGGATGAGTGCTTCGGCGTGCCCGCAGCCCCGACACATGGCGTTCCGCAGGATACTCCCCAGGGTTTTAGTTGGTCGGGAAGATCCCCTTCAGGGACTTCCCATCCCGACATAACCGACCCGGCCATGTCCCCCCGCATTGCCGGCTATCTGTATGCAGATTTCCCTGGGTCAAAAAAAACATTGCAACACTTCACAACTCTCGCGTCCTATAAATTCTAAGGGATATATGTCACTGTTTCAATTTACAATCCATCCAATACGATAAGGAAGTTGTCATATCAGGAAACCACATTATGGAACAAGACATGCATGACATAATATCTACTGATAATCTTATCATCGCATAACATAATCTTATATCTAATAGCTCTACACACATGGATATAATGATATTATGCAAGATACAAACACGATAACCTGCGATAAAATAATATTTTTTACAGTGTGTACCAAGCCACCTCACATTATAAATCCACATGTAGCAGTTTTTTATTTATTATTATCAAGCCAACCACACGCGATGGTCACCAGACTGGTGATCACTCGGAGCAATTTTATTAGTTGAAATAAAACGGCTTCATTGCATTTCAAGATAGTCGAGGCTCACCTCGATGGACATAACTCAATATGTTTGTTTCTTTTCAGTAGGTACATTGCGTTTCACAAAAGTAAGAAAGGTCAAGCCAGTGCTTTTATGGTTCAACTTTTCGTTGCTTGCAGGCTTGATATTGCTCCGATCTTATATCTTGAATTTGTATATAGTTACGAGTATAATATAACGTTAGCATAAATGTGTAAGCTAGAAAGTAGAGGATAGTTTACACTATAATAAGAAAATTCTTAAACAGACATCATGGATGACTCTAAACCAAAATCTAAATGTTCAGGACATTACACTGGGCAATTTACAGCGAAGTTATCACGGTATATATAGGTAGTGTATCAGCACAGTTCGCAAACTACTTGTTATATGCTAGTTATATTAATATAACTGTAAACTAGTTATATAGATTTATATTATACCAGTTATAACTACTAATGTGGGCGTGGGTTTTTCAAATACTAATACACGAACCGTTTCAGTATACATTTGACACTAATATAATAATTACGTTCACCTTTAGTTATTTGGGTTATATTCCTATTACAGGTCCGAGTTGTTAATGAAAGTACCGATTTAGATCTGTATAGAATAAACAGGTTGCTCTTGGTAAGTTAACTAATATTTACATATACCTAATAAGTCATACTTAATATTAAGTTGATATATAAGTCAAGCTCTATATTGTGTAGTCAAGTTCAACAAGTCATACGTATTCTATTAGATTAGAGCATGCTTTACTGTTGTTGCGTGTCTGAACAGAAGATTGGATATCGGTTAAAGTAGACTGTATGGTTCGATACGTTACGTACCTATTATTCCAGTAGCAATCAAATATTTCCCAAACTTTCCGAGCCCACTGAGAGTGCTCGAACAAAAAATGTTCTCCAACATTTTATGTTCATGGTTTCATGGAAAATATCCACCGAAGTACCCGCTTCGGGGTGTGTAGTGTTGAAATATTGATATGAACACGAACATCGAGCACAAATAGGTTCAGTACTCCGTTATACCACAAAAACAATCCTCATTTAAATCGTATCTGCGAGGAGACAGTGCCGCTCACAATCACAATGCTTTTGTTTAGGTGACCAGAGTAACGGGGGCTTTTTCATACTGGGAGAGCGACATAATGCGAGTGAATCCTGCCGTTGTTCTACTGAAGTTCTTGCCGATAGCTATGACGCTTGTCAACATGGCGACGGCGTTCGTGTTCGTGAATTCATGTAGGCCGTACCTGCCACAGGATTCTCACAGCATCATGGTTAATTGTTCGCGGGTGCTAGTTGTCTCCAGCGCCAAGTATGAAACAAAAGGTGATAAACATCCCTTTAGATACAAATGTGCCTAAAGAAATAATAATAAAAGTGCCTAATAAAATGCTAAAACAAAATGTAAACATTTTGTTTTAGCATTTTATTAAAAAGTATTTTTGTTTCAGAGGCCTTGACAGAATACATTTACACCTTTTACTGGGTATTTGAGATATTTGTGGGTAAGTAGAGGGTAAATTACTTTATCTATGATTATTTCGTGTCGTTTATAATAATGTACCTACTACAAGCATAAGAAATGGAATATTACCTATATTACGCTAGCGTAATTCCCGCAACGTGTTACAATAAAGCCTACACAACCTTAACAACTTGCAAAAGGAAGAATTGCGGAATTAGCAAAAAATTATTCGACAATCATGCTCATATCCGTGCAAAAGCTACCTGGAAGAGATCGCTTAAAGCGATAAAACCGCCCATTGTTGATCAATAACTTGTGTCAATTAATTTTTTAAGATAAAATCTGTATAATATGTAAAATTGGTGTCAATATAGAGTATTGTAATGTTTTGTATTTGACTTCTCATAAAAATTAACTGATCATCATCCATTTTGTGTGGGAAACTGGATATTTTTTACAAATTTCGTAATTATATTTTTTTCTTTTGAAGCTTGTTCAGTTTCGTGAAATGTGCATCGCTTAAAATATTATAACAGTAATTACTTAACCTTTTTCTATCACGTTGTTTAGAGATAAACTTTAAATTCTACCTACTACTATGTTATTGATTTGTTTTTGTGGTTTTCCAAGAATTTTCCATTCAGAAGTGGGTGTTCTCTTAGCTTCTCTTGAAATTACCAGGCAAAATTTGTTGTGGAATCTCACCCAATATCCGCGAAAATACGATAAGCTTTGATAAATTACATAACATCATAACGAATCACGTAGCGCGTGTTGTGGGTTCATTATAAACAAAACAAATTACTTCGATTTTGTTAACGAAGTCGCTTCATCTTTGAACGTTTTACGCAGTTGAGCAATGAAAACTTGTATATAGAGTAAATAGACGTATTTCAAAATATTCCAACATCACTCCACTAAATATTGGACTTACTTTTATAATTTTGATCATGAACTTCATCATGGACGGAATGGATTCTTGTATTTCGATCAGTAACCACTAAAGATGACCACTAACTGCTTGTGTGCACGCACACGGATACGGTTTTTTTAACCAAATATGTTTTGCTGCAAATAAAGGCCAGATCCGGAGCCAAGCACAAACAATTGAGTGAAAAATTATTCCCTATTTTTTCATATTTGTATATTTTCATCATGTATAGAAGTCGACCACCCTTAACCAGGCAGGTTCTTGCGTTAGCAGGACTCAGGACCTGTCAGAAGGCATAAGTCAGTCATTAGTTTAAAATACAATGTTATAATATCCAGGTTTAGGTTGTAGTCCAGTGCAAGTGGCGAACAAAGTCGACGTGTGGCTGGTGATGGCACTACAGATCTCGGGGTTCCTTTACTTTGCCTTCATGTTTGGTTACGTCGCTTCTACGCGGTCCACTGCTTCTCATGCTTTACTGGAACATACTGTGAGTTAGTTTGAATAACATAACATACAATCTCGCCTTTTTCCTAAACGGGTACGCAGAGGTGTGCTCCGGACTCAGTCCCATAGTAAGCACACCCACATGTATCATCATAATTCAATATGTTATTGGTCGTATTACATTGTGGTTATGTAGCAGACCACTCACATAGTTGTTGTCACCATACACACATACGTGGTACTTTAAAACAACCTATATCAGGAATTATAAAAAGATGTAAGTACTTATATGAGTATCACCACAAAACAGATAAAAATACTATGTATAGAATGGACATTGTTATCCGCCCACCAATTGGGCCTTCCTCACCCCGCGAGCGAGATTGAGACCTAATCGACCCCCCGTATGTATTTATATCACGGCTTTTGTAAGGGAATTAAGTCGAGTGTCCGGAGTGTGTTATTACTACAGAGGTGTATAAACTACAAACTAAACGACTTGTGTAAAAATATCCACCAAAACTTCTACGCTAATTTGAAATAACTTACATGCGAAGCTTGAAATATTTTTAATAGTACATCTCATAACACTTCAAAAGCCTGCAAAGTTAACTAGTCGCAGAGTAATGTATTATGTCTAGGAATATAAAAGCTTTATAATCTGTCTAGTTTCGGGTGTACCGGACGAAGGGGGGCAATAAACCTTATCAGGTAGATAATACCTCTTAATGTGAGCTCCGACATACGAGTACAATATGCATTAACGCTGTAGGTGCCAAAACTTTGCCCATTAAAAACATTACGACTATAGAATTTAAATCCCATTGAAAGCTAATAAACATTATCATTTTGTTTAGTAACGCAAGGCACTATTGTAGTCATGGAAAGAGGTAACAATGGGTTTGTGATAGGCTAAAATAATAATAGACTGCCTCGGTGGCGTAGTGGGTGCAAGCTCGACTACCAATCAAGAGGTCCCGGGTTCGATCCCCAGGTCAGGCAAAGTATTAAATATTGTATTTTTCCATTAGGAATTATCTCAATAACTGCCTGGACTCTGGTACTGTGCCCGGTAGATGGCAATAGGCTCGCCTCCTATTACATGGGACCAATAACAAACTGGCGAAATGTGGGTGTATCTATTATGGGACTGATTCCTGGGTACAACCTCTGCCGACCCCTTCGGGAAAAAAAGCGTAAATGTATGTTTTTTTATGTTAAAATAATACGATGAGGTAATCACAGTAGGCACTTTTGGAACTGGCTTCTGTGATTGTGATTGTGTGAATACGATTAGCCAATCACAAAAGCTTCAGTTGATGCAATTCCACTGCAACTTTTCGTTCCAAGAGAAGCTGTCCAAAGTCAAGTGGTTGATGTGTGATCTATGATTACGACTCCACGTTTCAGAACTGTAATTATATTAGTTTTAACGAGCTGAGTTTCTCATATGTGTTCTATAGGAAAAAACAAAAGACCTGGCGAACTTTCTGTACCAACAGAACGTGGATCCGACACTGACAGCCAAAACTCTGAAATATTTCGAATATGTTTGGAAGAGAACAAATGGAAGCAACCCGCAAGTTAGTTAAAATTATTTTTAAAATTTGTAGCGGGGCTTGCACTGAAGTTACGCTGTACTAAGAATATCATAGCTATTTTTTTTTGTCATAACACGAGATTCTACTCGTATTTTTGGTTTGAAGCTAAAATAACTGGTTAAATAATTTGAAATATGACGTGTCACCGGAGAGTGTTGGGATGCATGATGAGTCTCATTTTCGATCAATACTGGCGTGAGTGCGGTCGCAGGTGCGGTGTTAGATATCGCAAACAGCTACATTACGCATATCATTTTATTTTGCAAAGTTGGTGCGAAGAAATCTTGTTAGATACTTGAATAAATTCAATGTGAAGATAAAATGGTAACGGGGCTTTTGGTTAGTGCTCTTACTCTTTTTACGCGACTACTGTAAAGCCGAACAGGAATGGTTATGCTTTTAACAGTCTAGACTCTAGACTCTAGTACATATTCTAAAAATGTTCTAAGAATCATACTTTTATGGCCTTGTAATGTCACTTCAAGATAGTACAATCAACTCGTCCAATTTTGATGAATATGATGCCAATCGATTCGTTATTATAGTGCGAGTAACTACATTAATATTTTTTGTACTTGAATTATACATATTAAAAAAAATATCTTATTGAAAATTGAATAATTAACAAAAGTAAAATAACAATTTTTCAGCAAATCTGCCGACGTTTGAATTCGGCGTTGATGGAAGATACTCTAGCATTCATGTATGAGAGGGCTCTTAGAGAAGTGCCTCTATTCGGGAAGGTCGAGAGATCATTCATCAGAGTTATCACCCAGCACCTCACGGAAATGTACTTTTTGAAAGGGGACACGGTCATCCAGTGCCGAGATGTTCAGGCCAATATATTTATTATTTACAAGGGAAAGGTAATATACGTAATTATTATGTGCAGTCAAGTTCATAGTTGGAGACGTAGGATATCCTAATTAATTTTGTCAACTGCGAGTTTTACAATATTTTGAGGTGTTGTGATTAATACAACCGTCGTGTGCTTAATTATGTTTATTACTGATTATTCTAATATGGTGCAGCTTCTTATATAATACTTATTATCTACCTATGTACTATCACACCTCACCTCCGGGGGTGCGAGTAAAAAAAAATATTCTATACATAATTTTTTTTTTTTTTAAATTATTCAAACATTATACTATTTTTTTGTATTTTTCAAAAATATTATCAATTTTTACGTTACATATAAGTACTTAAAAATAAACATTTCAATCTCTACTTTTTATTTATAATTAACTTACATAGTATGTATACTTATTGTTCTTGAAGACATGAGGCCCATACAGTTTATTATTTAATTTTCTACCACAATACTTACTATATTATTATTATTATTTTTGTTTATAATCTTACATAATATTAACATAGTCCGACATAATATTATGATAACAATGTTATTATTATTATAACTTATTACTCTTAATTTATAACAATGCACCAAGCCAACTATATCCAAATGAAAAAAAAAACAAAAACTGTTTATGAACTGTTGTGGTAATTATAGACACCTCTATAAAATCTTAGTATGTCTTGTTTAAAAACGTATAGATTGACGAACATCCATCTAAAGACCTGGCCTATCTTTCAATGTTGTCCGTCATTCCACGTATTCAGTCATTCTATTCATAATATTCATGTCCTCGTTAAAAATGTTATCTACTTACACCTCTCTAAAATATCCATCTACACATGCCTACTCATTTCTTATATTTTCTCATCCCACATCACAAATACCTATGTTTTATGTCCTCTTTTCATTTTCCTATTAATTACTTTACCTATAAGTCTCTCTATTTATCACAACTATGTCTCGACTTCATCACAGTCCTAGCTCGAGGTAAAAGTGCCTAGAAGTCGAGATTCACTCCTATTATTATAATCATCATCATTCCTCTTAATATTCATCACCTTAATATTTATTTTAATATAATTATATTCCTCATTTTGTTTTCATTTAATTCTCCCCATCTTTCACATAATCATTTATCACAACAAGGTCCTAACTTCATCACAGTCCTAGCTCGAGGAAAAGTGCCCAGAAGTTAGGATACATTCCTATCATTATTATATCATTTTATGAGGAATATTAGAGAGACTACCTATTATTTTCATAAGCATTCTTTACTCCTTAATCACTGTGCTACTGCTTTCTATCACAATCATTCAAAATCTCAACATAACTACTCGGCCTCTTCAGAGCTCCATAATTCTTGGATGATCAGGCCAATCATTCATAGAGTTCTTAGAGCGCCGATCTTTCACACTATTTACATTCATTCTTCTACATTGCGCTCTTGTCATAACAGCCTTAACCTTATTGTTCATTCCTTTCAGTTCTTCATCTATGATAATGCACACACTTCTAATATCGCAGTCAAACTAACCATTACTTCTCTCATATAAAATATTTTAAAACATTTCCACGAAATCAATCAACCTTTCGCTTTATCTTTACTGATGCAAATACCTCACAAGCTACTTGTATAACAATCTCATTGAATTACCACAATAGCCGCTCTACATTTGCGCGTAATTAGTAATCATTTCGATTCAAATCATTTACGTACTCGCGCGTATTATAATATTAATAAAATAAATCATCTCCATTAAAAGATGGGTGATTTGAATATTGGATGTAGTTGACCCAGTTATTTTAAAAAAATTACATGATTAATTCTAGCTAATCCTAAACACCGTCAGTCAGTTCAAAGTTCACATATTATATTCAGTCCAAAGTTCATATCATATTAATATTATTGTATTATTTATTTTAAACGTTTTAAGATATTATTATTTATTAGACACTTTATATTTTATTCTATATATAAGCACTTTTTATTAATTTATTTAACGCATTTTTGTTATTATCTAAACGCATATCGCACTATCGCACCGCGCACTGCACACGCATATTATAGTCTTCTCTATTCGCGCAACTCAGTGTCCAAGGCCCTCTTGTAATGATGATCAGTGCAGGGCACTGACCACCCGCCGCTCGTCGCCGTCATCGTCAGCATCATAACGAACCGGGAATCAGGGCGGTCCCAGCCATTACCGGGATAAAATCGCACTAACTTATTTAAAGTTTGTTGACCTAAATAATTATTGCAACACTTCGTTTTTATTTTATTTGAATGTAGGTCACAATTATTGTTCAATAACGCAATGTATTATTTATATTGTTCTTTGAAATGTAATTGTTCTCTTCCAATTAGTTAAAACACAATACGTGATTGTTAGTAAGCGCGCACTGTCAGCGAAACCATTTCGCGACGACCTGCGGCCCCCCTGACCAGCTTGCGCTGGCAGGGTCGCCATGAGGTGTTGTAATTAATACAACCGTCGTGTGCTTAATTATGTTTATTACTGATTATTCTAATATGGTGCAGCTTCTTATATAATACTTATTATCTACCTATGTACTATCACACCTCAATTTGGTTTGGTTTCATTTGTTTGCTTGTAAGGTGCCGGGTGGTGGCTATGTAGCGCTGACTGTTTGCAGTCAGCATCATGCTGAGTTGGAGCTGTGTCAAAGTTTATTTTTATTTACTATTACATAGAAATGTTGAGTGTTGCAATAATAAATGTATTTTCTTTCTTACAAGCAGACGGCAAACTTTAATAAAATAGCACAAGTGCACCATTTTCATTACCTATATGTTCCTAATAATGTAATTATCCTAATTGGATAACCCATTACGCTTCACACTAGCACATTTAGTGTAATTATTTGGAAAAGTTAGTATAACATTTACTCAGGTAATTTGTTTGCATTTAGGTCGACGTACTGAGTTCGTATAATGAAATGATCACGTGCATGGGACCGGGTGGCATGTTTGGAAACTTTACTGGAGTTAGTTTGCTATTTCATTTATATAAAACTAGCTATGCCCCGCGGTTTCACCCGCTAGTCTTCGTTCCCGTAAGAATATCGGGATAAATGGTATGTTATGTGTTATTCCAGGGCCTAAACTATCTACATGCCGAATTTCAGACCAATTGGTTCAGTAGTTTTGGCGTGAAGGAGTAACAAACGTCCATCCATCTATCTATTCATCCATTCTCATAAACTGTCGCATTTGCAATATTATTAGTAGGATATACCTTCCTACTGTCTTGGTGGCGTAGTGGATGCAAGCTCAACTGCTGATCATGAGGACCCGGGTTCGATCCCCAGGTCAGGCAATGTATAAAATATTGTATTTTTGCCATTAGGAATCATCTCAATAACAACCTGGAGTCTGAAACTGTACCCGGTAGATGGCAATAGGCTCATCCCCTATTACATAGAACCAATAACATACTGGCGAAATGTACCTACTGCGGGGCTGAGTCCTGAGTACTCTGCCCACCCCTTCAGGAAAAAGGCATGATTGTATGTTATGTTATGTCATACCTCTTCCTCCTTTTGAATCACTCTGTCTATTGTTGAAAACCGCAATAAAATCCGTTGCGAAGTTTAAAATATCTAAGCATACAGATGGTGGGAAGCTATTTCTATGCTGTTATTATTTTCTACACTTTTAACTACAACTTAATCAATCACAGACAATAAATAAAGAATATCACTGGTCTACAGTGGTTTTCTTGCCCTAGATATGAAAATGATTTTGGGTTTATTTATGCACACAATTCATGAAACTATCAATGATTCTGTAAGATTTGCTCTGTTTTTTGTTAAATCTTTATTTTCATTTTACATTACAAAAAGCAAAAAACAAAAATTATTTCCACGTTTTATGGAAATAATTTTTGTTTTTTGCTTTTTGTAATGTAAAATGAAAATAAAGATTTAACAAAAAACAGAGCAAATCTTACAGAATCATTGATAGTTTCATGAATTGTGTGCATAAATAAACCCAAAATCATTTTCATATCTAGGGCAAGAAAACCACTGTATGGACTTTCCTTTTATAATTTTTCAGGGGACAATCTCTTTTCAAAGGTCTAATTGTTAAAAATATAAGATATACAGAAATCATGAAAATAAGAGCACATTGAGAACTTTCATGAATTTCGTAATCTGGGCACTTGAAAACGTAAAAATTTGCGATGATACCCAGGGCCCCAAAAAAAAAATTTTTTGTAGAGCTGTGTATTTTATGTACACATACTAAGTACAATAGTTTTAAAATACAACCTCCCTTTGATTAATTTAACTACAAAAAATTAGAATTTTGTTAATTTTATATCACTACACTAGATCGTTACTCGTAACACCTATAATACGAGTATGTTCAAGATCGTACGTATTTATGATTTTGGGTAGAAATATTTGAGAATCCTTTATTTTCCTCAGCAACCCATATCGTCGTCAGAAGTGACGATATTCGCGAGTCGTAACCTAGATTTACTCGTGATCCCAAGTCTAACGTTCTGCAATTTAGTCAAATACTATCCGAAAATTCAGGAACCTTTGAATAAAGCTTTTGAAACCTCGACGAACTATATTTTACCTATAACTATGGCTCTTGGCGAGGATTCTTCATCTGGTAAGAAAATGTTTTATGTATATTTTTTTTATATCCAACTAGCTGCGACACGCAGTTTCACTCACTGAAAAGTACCCTATGTGTTATTTTAGTTATTAAGCTGTTGAAATGACAAACTACAACAAACAATCAGTTTAGTAGTGTTGGCGTGAACAAACTTAAGGTAACAACTATAAAACACACACACACATCCAACCTTTCACATGTTTTAAATATTAGCGACATGAGAGATGGGATAGTCAATAGACATAGCTACCATTCCGCTAACTTCACAAAAATATATGTTTTTTTTTGTTTGCAGATGATTCTGAACCAGATGCTTCTTTAGACTCCGCTCTTGATTCAAAAAGCGAATCTAGCCGATATGATATAAGTAAGTTGTATTAAATGTATTTGCGATAATTAGCATTATTCGCATCATCAGCAGGAATTTGACTTTAAGGACTGATTTCAACACAATCTGAACACAGTCTAGCTTTACGTACTCCAAGCTGAATCAAGAACACAACAAATAGCTTATAAATAATGATTCGAAAAAAACAAACAATTATATAATAAAGTCGTTATTCGGCGGCCGTTTGCATACTACATGTAGTGATGACAAATTACTTTTCCTTAAATTACAATATTAAAAATTAATGCAGATGATAAAGGCCACTAATTGGAATCTTTAAGCACAAAAACCTTTCCTTATGTCATTGATTCCGAAATGTGATCTATGTATCCTAACAGGGGCAGGCGCGATGTCGCTGCGTAGCTCTCAGTCACAATCCAACGTGAGCTCAGCCAAGTCCTCAACTAGCACGCTGACATATCACAGCTACACGCATGTGTCTAATCTACTGAGGCCCGGCACATTGATGTTCCAAGTGAGTGGAGTTCATTGGTCATTAATGTCTATTAATGATGTTACTTCGGTCGAAGGTATGGACGAGTCTAAATTAAAAGGCAATTTTTGTAGTATCTGTAACTAGGTGAATCAGATTGTAAACTGGATTTTTTACATTATGCCCGGTTTCAATTATTCCAGTCCAGTAATCCAGCGAATTAATCCAGTTCAGTGCTTGACAGGATCAACATTTTTTTAGGTAATTCAATATATCTGAAAGAAGTGACTCTGAAACATTCCAGTGCCGGCTCGCATTATTCCAGTTGCATTCTAGCCCTGGTTTCGGGAGCTGGACTCGAATAATGTAAGCCGGGTATGAGTTAGGCATAGGTGTACCCATTTAGTACACAGCCATACTTTGCAAGTTGTGTTCAGCCCATAACCATAAACCCTGCAAAAAATCAGACTCTAGGCCGTTATTGATAAGATTCCTAATACAACTGACTGACATCGGAATCGAACCGGGGATCTCGTACTTAACAGTAACGCTTGTGACCACTACACCTATGAGGAAATCTGGACCTCTGTTTAATTTGAGAAACAAGATCCAATACTAGGAATGTAGTCTATATCACTCGCTCTGGCACTTTCATTCCTCCAAATAAAAAACTGGCAATTTATTTAGAAACTATGTATGTACAAAAATGTACATAAGTATGTACACAATATAGATATAAAGGTTGCTGAAAATATAACGATGTCTTTTGTCTAGTCAGGTATGGGAGAATTTTCTATGGTAACCATTTAATGATGAGTATATTAATAGAATATATATTGAGTATGTTACACGTGTAGCGTAGGTATATTTTCTGTTTTCCTCAATTTCAAAGGCTCAAAGCGACAATACAATCGATCCCTTCAGTTTTATCAGAGCCAAAGATCGCTCACATAGCTCGGTTTAGCGATCGACGCGGCGGCCGATGCCTCTGAGTCTCTAAACCCACACGGGTTATATATACATACCTACATACATAGCTACTTACTATAGTTTGAGTCCTAGGTCGACCTCTAGTTCCTTTGTCTTTAACTAATGGAGTAAAACGTTTATCGGAAAGCCTTTGATGGACGGCTAGCTTCAAAACTTTCGAGCTGATTGATGTAAAAGTTTGTGATCTTCATGAAAAGGTTAAAAGCTTGCAAACTTTTTCAATAAAGTGGGAAATGAGAGGCAATCGAGAAATTGAATGCATTTCCGATTATAATCCGACTTTACTAATATAATATATAAGTGTATCGATATGTATTAAATAAGTAGCCTCTCTTGTTTCTTTATACCAATCTCTAAATTCTCGTTCTTTCAGTCTTTTCCTTTATAAAGTGACTAGAAAATAATTGATGAAATTTGGCGTTACTTTTCGGAACTCCATTGCCAACTCCTAGAACAAGAATATTTAGTTTTTAGTTCCGATTTTTAGTGTCAAAAACAACATGCACAGTGCACCGCCCTCCCGCCCGCAAAATTGCATGCAATGCACATAAAACATTATTCATTGTCATCATCTCTGCGATAGGAAGATCATTGTTGGGCATATGCCTACCGCAATAGATGTCCATCTATTCTGGTTGTAAGCGGCATGCATCCAGCTTTTTCCCGAGGTCTTTATTAGGTCAAAAATTGCATTATAATACATTAATCATAACATTTTTTTTTTTTTATATGATAGTAAGTAACAAGACGAACAAATCAGGTGCCTGATGGTAAGCATCATGATTGCCCATATCAGACACAGTGCCACCCAGTGTTTTAAAATTCAAAATACTGCGCGGCACTGCACTGCGCCTGTCACCCTGAGATATTAGTTGTTGAATCTCATCATGCCCAGTAATTTCGCTGATAACATTGCCCTTCATACCGGAACATAGTAATGTATGCACATTACTGCTTGGCGGATGAATAACTGGCAAAGTTGTGGTACTTCCCCAGGCGGCCCCCTGCTAAAGAGGCCTACCACTACACAAACATTATAATAAAGGAGGATAATTTGGTTTCAGTTGTTTGGTTACATAACATGTGTGATGTCAACGGGCAATTACGTGTTAGCATTATATGAAATAGTTACTCTCAACGACTGTTACGTTATATTCTGGCTCGACGCTTTGTTTGACATCTTCTTCTATTTGAAGACATATCTGACTATGCATCAGGTAATGTATTATCAATTCAACTGAATTCAAATTTTATTTTATGATGATGTTTATTAATTATTTGATAAATGAGTGTCACATATGGCCTAAGAGTCTGAATTAAATGATTTAATTATTTGAAACTGAATTTAAAAATTCTTGACTATAAAAAGATTTATACTGATCCGTTAGCTCAGTTGGTAGTAACCACGGCATTATACACAGGTTTTGCAACGAAGCCCAATTTCAATGGTGAATGAATACAATCATATCGTAACGTGACAAGCGACATTTCACTGTTCGTATGATAGAAAAAGAGACAGAACGCTATTCCGTCTTCGTTGCACAGCACACCCATCTATCGGCACGCCTCTCGCGGCCGTCAACTGAAAAGAAAAGCGTAACCATTAAGCCGATGTACCTCCACTGGTGTTGTTGCAAGACCTTTGTATAAGACCGTGGTAATAACTCTCTCTTCTGAGTCACAGGTCCCGGGTTCAATCCCCGGGCTTATATATCTGTTTGATCTGTGTCTGGGTATTGTATGAGTATTATATCAGTCTTCTGGTTACCATAGGACAGGCTTCTAGCCTAGTTTGGGACCAGGCTTGAAAATTAATGTCCCCTATTTTTTTATGATAGTGAGTGACAAGACGAGCAAATCAGGTACCTGATGGTGATTGCCCATATCAGACACTACTAGATATTATGAGGTTACCTAACTAAATATCTAATTTTTAAAAGATTTTAATTATGTTTAACATCTCAATAACCAAACAGTATTCTCCCAAAACTTATTCAAGTTTAGTCTCCACTTCTTGGCTTTCCATTTTGACTCCTTCGTCGTTTCGTCCCATGACAGGTTCGTCCTATTGGGTCGAATCGTAATTATTAATTTTACATTTACAATAGATGAGAATACAATAGGTTTAGGTATATAAATCATTTCATGGAGCAGGTCTAGAGAAAGTGGCATAGAAACTGCTCTATAACGGAACAATGTAGCCCCATCGCGTTTGAATTAGTTGGATTTGTAGCTAAAAAGCACTCTAATCTTAAATACTTTTTTGTTATTTACATACCTAACATACACGCCTTTTCCAGAATGGGTAGGCAGAGGTGTACGCAGGACTCAGTCCCAAAGTAGTTACACCCACATACGCCCTTTATGTTATTGACCCCATGTACTAGGAAGCGATCCTATTGTCGACCGGGTTCAGTTCCGTACTCCAGGCCGTCTTTAAGATAATGGAAAAACTTCAATAAAACTTTTGCCTGACCTGCAGATAGAACCCGGGATCTCATGATCGGCAGTAGAGCTTGCGATCACTACGCCACCAAAGTCAATTAATATTTTTTTTTTTTAAATTTACGCTTATATAAATAATCATACACTCGAGATAATAACCTTTACATACAGGGATACATAAACAAACACGGCGAGTATATAATAGACACGGCGAAATGTAGAAGACGGTATTACAGACACAAAATATGGGTGTGGACTGATGTAGTAGTCAATATACCGCTGGAACTCTTAGCTTTCTGTTTTCCGTAAGTTTCATTTCCCCAAATAAAATGTTATGGCGCACAGATGACTGCACACGGATGTGTGTAGCTTCGTCATAAAGTCACTTAAAATATGTATACTCGTATTACGAGACGCTAAGTTAATGTTGGTTGTTAATAGTGTCTAGTTTAACTTGGGAGTGTGATTCTTATGTAACATAGTTCATTAATTGTCAATGGTAGAGACAATGTACCACTTTCTGTTCTGACCACATTCTATGAGCCTTCGGCCACGAATGAAATATATGCTGTTGGCCTCAGATGGCCTCTACAGCTTTACCGGGCAGTGGTGATCGTAAGAGGCGCTCGACCCAAAGTTTAAGGGCGATTAGCACAAGGGCACTTAGACGGTACGAACCTCGGCTTGGGCCGTCGCCAGAATACGTGGGGTCAGACTTGCCCTGGCACCCCAGAAGGAGAGTGTCCTAGGGCCCTATCAATGGTTTGATTGTATTTGGAGAGAAACTAACCGATCTGAAGGATCTCAGAGATCTTCGACCTCGCCGGCGAGGTCGGTGTTGTGATTGTGTGAGTTGGTGGATCTGGTATCCGGCACCAGTACCGAAAACGGAGCGACTGTTGCGTATATTGGCAACCACGGGTAGAGAGTACCCTCTCTACCCGTGGTTGCCTATACCTAAAGCCGGTAACTCCACTACACTTATATGAATATTAATAATTAAATTAAATAACCCTTTTTAACCGGTAATATATTACAAAAGTAGTAATCGAATAAGTAAGTCTGATAATGTCGTTTTACATTTATAAAATGACATTTTCAGAGTTACTATTCGAAAATGTTTCGCCATTCCAGCATACTTTACTTCAACCATTTACATTATGATCAATCTTTTTTCATTAAACTCCATAGGTGCTATTGAGAAATAAAAACTGTCATGTTGGCTCATATTATCGTAGTCAAAAGCGGATATTACTGAAAATAATTTTTTTATATTTTGACTGGCTACAAAAATATTAATTGAAAATAATCTTTTTGAAAATGAAAAATTATATACAATATATAAATTATAAAATATATATATTGTTATATATGGAAAAATTATATAATGGTATATTTTGTAATATTATACGAATATAAGCTTAGATGCTGTTAAAATTAAAATGCCTAGTTAGAATATGTGTATTTAGAATAAAGTAGTATTAAGTTTCTAATTACTTAATTAGAAACTTCTAAATAGGTACTTAGGAATATAAATTTAAATACTTTTATCAATTTAAAATCTTTCCTGTTTAGTAATCCAGTAAGAGTTATGCACTATTTGCGTGCTAACAAGCTGTTTAGAGTGAAGTATCTCATGGAATTCTACCATAAAACATCGGCAGAACTTACAAACGATCAGACCACTTTGCAGGTTTGTTCCTCTATTATGGTTTAACTTATCAAACTTGGGAATAATATTATTACTCACTATAGAGAGATATAGATAGGAATATAGATATATCTATGCAGTTGTCAGTAAATAACGAACTTTATATTTACTCATTTGCGAAACAAGATAAATATTGAAAAATGGACTTATGTGGCCGATTTTTATAAAAGTACGATATTTATACATGATTACATTTTTGAAAAAAAAAAAAAATACTCACCGGAAATTAAACGAGATGATTTTGAGAAAAAACAGCCTGTATTGGACTATGAAGTAATAATATAATGTGGCAAACCAATGGAAATAACGAACATACAAACACGCCTTTCCCAAAGGGGTAGGCAGAAGTATACCCAAGACTCGGAGTCCCATAGTATGTACCTACACCCACATTTCGCCAGTAAGTTATTGGTCATGTAATAGAGGCAAGCCTTTTGTCATCTACCGGGCACAGTTCCAGACTCCGGGCAGTTATTGAAATAATTCCTAAATTAAAAATCAAATATTTAACACATGAACTTTTTTTGGCGTAGGGATCGAACCCGCGACCTAATAATCGGCAGTCGAGCTTACGCCTACTACGCTACTGAGGCAATAGAATCAAATATACCATATTATATTAGAAATCAGGGATGTTGCGAATATTCGCATCCGCATCCGCAAATGCGGAGCTTCCGCATAGATTTGGACATCTGCATCCGCATCCGCATCCGCAATAATCAATGCGGATTTTCATGCGGATGCGGATGTAATACAAGTTGCGACAAGAAAGAAATTGGGCGGGGCCGGCGAATGGCGCGTGCCGTTCGCACTTGACAATGACCAACGGGAGCGAAAAAATTGGTGACAAGATCCGACGCGTTTGTTGTGGTGCATCATTTGTTTCTTGGTAAAGAAATCATTAAGTATTGTGGTGCAGGGATGTTGCAAATATTCGCATCTGCATCCGCAAATGCGGAGCTTCCGCATAGATTTGGACATCTGCATCCGCATCCGCATCCGCGGATGTGAGCCTTCAGAAATCCGCATCCGCATTCACATCCGCGGATGTGAAAAAATCGGCATCCGCAACATCCCTGTTAGAAATAGTATCGAGACAGCTCAAATAACCATGTGCTATTGGGCAAGACCTAAGAAGTTTCGTTGCATTAATGATAAATTTTTTGTATGAAATTCTAAATCTGAGATGAAATGCCGATAAGAACTATTCAGTATAAAATTTAAATACCTTTTTACGTGTTATAGGCGGCAATGACGGTGATAGTGGTGATTCTGTTTATCCATACATTCACATGTATCTGGTTAATGACTCTCGTGGCGACCACGCCCATCATCTTCATGAGAACGCTCAAGATGCACGTTATTGATGAGTGAGTATTCTTAAAGCATTACTAATAATATATGTAATATTAATAACTCTTTATTTCAGACACAAGATCCACAGTACACTATACAAAAAAAAAATACCCCACGCGATATTAAAGTTTTCAATAAAATACTGTCAATGATAATACATCAATAAAAGTCAAATTACAATTAAATTAAATTCAAAAAGAAAAACAGGTGACAATCTCCACCCAATGTCTGTATACATACAAGTACTTATGAGCATGTTAGCAAGAATCTCGATAATAGGGTTGTGTCCACTATAAATAAATCGGATGCACGGTTGTTTCTGATTATTAACTAAGATGTAGAAATACTAAAAAACTAAATGATTTATAAAACGAAATAAAGATTAATAATATTTTCAATAAATAAATTCCGTAAAACTAGGCGTACGATCACGTGATATTAAACACCAATCAGAAAGCGTGACGTCACACCGCGGCAAACATCATTGTTGTTGTTGACGTTTCCATAAAACAGAGCAAGTTATTTAATTAGTTTTTCGTTTTTTAGCTATTTTTGACAAGTTAACATAGTGGTTTTCAGTTATTTCTTGAAAGACAGATATATTTCGCTATGGAATCAGGATTTATTAAAGCAAATAGTACGAATTTACCCAGAATTGACGCCGTCATGCTCGGCAATTTTTTCGCATCAAATACTGACTTTTGCTCATCGGAATTCCGCAATGCTAAAACCTCTGTGTAAGTATGAATATGTGTAAATTATATAATACATGTTCATTGACTTATTATAAACATAAACAGTATTATTTGTTTCGTAGTTTGTCATACTTAATGTAAGTTGCCGGACATTGGTTTTGAGGTTAGATTTGCTAAGTATTATTTAATTTATTACTCCATATAATTAACCATGTCATTTGGCAACTAGAATAAGAAAATAATGTTGGTTAATTATAATAAATATAACACTAAATTAAAATTCTACCTGATAACAACATAACATAACCTTTACTCGTAAATTAAAACTTGAAAAATAATGATTCATTATTTTTGTTTTAAATTTGTAAATATGTTGATTGTGTGACTTACATCAAAATGATCTTCACAAAAATACATTCTCGAAACTGCAGATAAACTATTAGCATCATCTCTCCTCGCAAGGTTTAGCCACTTTTTTCGTATATGTTTATTGTTTGGAACATAAATGAATAATTTGTTTGGCGTTTTTATAGTCGTACTTTTACACTGGGGCACTACACAGTTCTTGTAATAAGAGGAATTCATTTTTAATTAGAGAAAACTAACAACTCCCAGAAAAACACACGATTCCTTTGTTGTGTTTGTCACGGTGTGACGTCATTCAAAACGCCATGACAGTCTGGAGCGTTTTTGCGGTAAATTCAAATTGATTTTTTAAAACCAAAAATACACAATATAAATGATCGAATTTTTCAAAAATAATAAGTTTTTAGGGTAAAATAGATAGTAAGATAATGTATTAACCAATTTTTCAAATTTAGTCAACTAGCCTATTGTGTTTTTACACGTATCAACCCCGGACATGTAAGATGCTATTCGGCGTCTCTATATTTGTTTTATTCGATGAGATTTTGTATAGCGTCGTTTTCCCGCTAGTGAGTTGTTATTTTTATAATAATACCTCACTGTTAGCGGATTATATTTTGCCAAGACTACCATGAAGATTTTGGCCCTCAGTGCACTCTGACACGTAATTTTAAGGCGTGTAATTTCTTCTTAACCAGTAAAATCGCAGCGCCACGTGATTTAGATGCAGTGATGTCAGCATATAACGCCTCTTTGTATAAATTCTCATTGGTTTTTTATGCTCTACAAATCCAAAAATGCTACAAAATGTTACGCGCTTTGTGTTCGTTACATGGCCCGGTTTTTTTCCTTTTTCTGTGTCGCAGTGAAAATTGTCAGTTCACAGAATTTCAGTAATATTTTACCGAAGTTTCAATGAAATACACTCGCGAATTAATCACTTCGAGATTTATTGCGATGGAAATTTAAAGCACCACTACAGCAGCTCGCCACTCCACTTACTCCGTTAAATTGAAAATATTGTAGTGTTGTGTAAAATAGTCTTTCGTTAAATTAATTTTTTTATTACATCATTATTTTTTGTAAGTATTCAGTTTTGAAACTTAATAAACAGACCCGTTTTTTAGTAGGTATATTATCCAGGTTGAATTGTTAAAAGGGTCTTACAGGGTCATCTCTCTAACTAAGTCGAATTTAAAAATTGCTGATAGTAACGGGGAATACATATATTTTTTATATATTATGAGCCCTGAAGGTGATGCTAGAATCTGATGGGACTATGTCACTTCAGTATACAATATTATGTCATAAGGTATATTATATTTATACTTTAATCACTACGCACGAGTTTCGCATACTCGTGTCCATATTATTGTCACAACTGCGACTTTAATTTCAAACTGTATTGTGTATACGCCTCCAATTTGAAGGTTGACTGCATAACTTAATTTACGCCGTATAAAATGTCTTTTTAGAGATACACCTCAACGAAAATGGGATTACACGTCATCGTTCTACGTGGTGGTATCACAACTGACAACGACAGGTGGTGACGAATTTGTCATAGACGAGCTGTTTCCTATGATCATTATAGCTATAATATTGGTTTGTGGGAAAATGCTGGCGGCTATAGTGGTCGCAACCGCCATGCAGATGGCATTCTCTTCAAAATACGCCCTCACTTGCTATGAGGAAGCCACTGGAGAGCTTATTGATATGCTGAAGAATCAAGGTTTGTCAAGTAAGTGATGTGAATTTAAGACGATTATGCTATTATCATCATTTATCATAATCATTTTGTTAGCGCTTTTTATGATCACACAGCCGGGCTTCATCCCCCTTGTGCCATTTCTCTTGCCCCTGCTGTGAAGAAAACTACTTGCTGTTGTTGTAAAAGGGCACATATTTATTAAACAGCCAAGTTCGTGTGTGAAAGTTGTCCCTTATAGTAATCTCTATATTTAAAATCAAGTCCTGACTGACTGACACACTCACTCATCAACGTCAAGCCTTAACCTTTGGATCTACATAGTTTATAGCTGTTTTGTAAATAGGTTTTCATTTTGATACTTGTCAAATAATACTTTTATATCTACCTACTAGATCATACTTACTAATTTGTTATCACTAAAAAGTGTCCATAATTCAGGGAAATCTAGTTTGAACGCCAATGAAACACCTTTTACATGTAGTATCCTACTTATAAGTATACTATTAGTGAACGAATTGTACTACTTTGTCACTTATATTTATATCAATAAAGATTTATTATAAAGATGTGGACAAGGAATAAAAAAGGAATTCCCTCGGGGACGAAGTCGCTAAGATTATGCTAGTACTAGCTCTGTCCCCTGATTTCAACCATTATTATACATAAAGTTCTTGTGAGAATATCGAAAAATAAATACCCTATCAGTTATTCCAGGGTCTAAGCTACATACATACCAAAGTACCACACCTTTGCCAGTTATTCATCCGCCAAGCAGTAATGTCCATACATTACTGTGTTCCGGTATGAAGGGCAATGTTACCAGCGAAATTATTGAGCATGATGAGATTCAACAACTCATATCTCAGGGTGATAGGCGCAGTGCAGTGCCGCGCAGAATTTTGAATTTTAAAATACTGGGTGGCACTGTGTCTGATATGGGCAATCATGATGCTTACCATCAGACTTCTAATGAGCTCGTCTTGTCACTCATTATCATTAAAAAAAAAACTTTTTCACTGATCATATAAGTGGGAAAGTAGAGTTTTGAGCTCAAACACTATAATACTTTACCAAGTAGACAGAGAGTTGAAACTTTAACACAGCTTATAGTTTGCAACACAGAACATGTCGGTAACAAAGCAATTCATGCGTTATAAACTTGCTTCTGAAATACATTTATTTCATGAAAGAGACGGGACTTAATCGCGCTAAAAACATTTTTTATTTACCTGGACGTTTCGACTGAGTTGCATCAGCCGTGGTCACGAGAAGACTATAAAACATTATGTGTTTGAATCGCGATTCAAAAATAACTAATATTCATTTATTATTTTGTTACGCGTATAACGGTTTCAGATTTTATGTGTTTCTTTTTTCTCTTTCGAGTAAAAGTAAGTTTGCAGTAGTTGCTTGGCTCTTTGTAGAACTCTTTGTGTTATAAGGTTTTGTAACGAGTCACATCGATAATAAGGGCTGTGTATATTATGATAACAGTGTTCTGTCCGTATTACAAAGCTACATGGGGCTTAATCTATTAAAGCTTTTACAAAAACTTTGACACTGATAATGAAGTCTGAGAAGAGCTACATTTTAGATTGTTTATATAGAAAACTAAAAAAATTGATATTTTTACACCAAAAATCAAATTTTAACTTAATCAAATTAAGTTTAACAAATAAAGTTGCATTTTAATCATTAAAGAATTTTGTTTCTGATTTTTAAAAAATAAAAATCCATAACACTAAAAAATAAAAACAACTTTTAACTGGCAACCCAATTACATTTCAATCATAAGTTTTCATCCACTCCTTATTGTCGTGAAAAAGTTAATCTGTGTTATTTCCATTATCGCGAATATTTTGGCCCATCATTGTCGTTAAATTAGTTAAAAGTTTTAACATTACCTAGTACTTTCTTGCTTCTAGGTTACCAATTAAAGAAGTTTTGGAAATACGTCCAACAACTTTGGGTAACGGAGCGCGGGAGACAGGTGGGTATAGGTTTCGAAACTTATTTAACTTTGTCCCGAGTCGTTTACAGCTCGCGGCTCGCTGGATGGATCCTCTTAGACTTACATTTAACGTGTTCGAAGACGGGACTCTAGAAAGAATTTTGTAATTTAAATATACAACATAGTTTGATATTTGAGTAGGTACCTATAGCTGTGCGTGGAATTCGTCCATGAATATGGAATGTCCCTTATATAACCATGAACGTTGAAAAACGGGTGGACGGAAAGGATTTTTGTACTAAAAGCTCGATCAGTAAACACTTAAGCTAACTCTTAACTGCTTGTTTTTCTAGTTTCATGAGTGTGTGTGCATGCCTTCGTGTTTGTAATAGCAAACTGGCTTACTATGGTGCTCCACTTTTTGTTTTAGAAGACTCCGTCCGCTTTCATTTCTAGGTATATTACAAGCTTAAATTTAATATGCTTATCTATACATACAAATATATAAAATTGAACAGTCTGTTTGAAATATTAAAATTAAAGGATTTTTCTATATGCATATGAAAGTAAATACGATACCAATAACAAAAATACAAAGTAAATTTTTGTCTTGTATGTCTGTTTGTTTGCCGCTCATCTCCGAAATTTATTTAACAAATTTTTCACGGACAGATAGCTGATGTTATAAGAAATTACTCAAGCTATTTTTTAAAGTCAATGATTAGGGTTCCGTATAAAAATAAAACACTTAAACTCCACGCGGAAGAAGTCGCGAGTAACATCTAGTTGTTGTAAAGTGGTGACACAATGTTTTGTCAAACTACCTATCTATTGAGCTGAAATTTGACATATTTTATAATGCAATAAAATGTATGACACCATGTCAAATTGGTTTAACCTTAGATATCACGTACTACTACTAATATTACTGGGTTGGCGTAAGAACACAAAGTGGGTTCCGATCCGATAACAAGATCCTCCAGTTCGGTCTGTCCCGCGCCACCTCCCGCCAATCTTCCACGTGGAGATTGCTCAGGACCTCCTCGACCTCATCCCTCCAGCGATGCCTAAGACGGCCTACTAGACGATAATCACTTAGCCGTTGTAGGTACGCTCGTTTGACACCACGATCTTCTCCCATTCTTTCCACGTAGCCAAGCCATCGTAGTCTGTGTGCTCAAGTCAAATACGCAGGCAATTTTCCGCAACTCGACGACAATGCGCCTATTTTGCGTGTGGGTGGGGTGTGATTCCTCACTCGAGCCACCCTAGCTCTCCGAAGAATTTCAGCAGCCTGTGTGCTTTTAACCCGCCGATGATATTTTTCTCGGCTACTATATAGGTCTTATATTTCTATATATTTACGCATCCTTCACGTCCCACCCTCTCTCTCCTCACCGTTCCTAGTATGTTCTTAAGAACCAACTTCATAGTCACAGAAAGAAAGATCTCGTTCTTCTCTAAGGGTGAGTGAGTAAGGGTTTAAGGTTAAGCATTAGTTAATGTAAATGTGAGCTCGTGAAACTCTTCTAAGTATTTAAATTAGATTGATTAATATAAGCAATATTTTTGGTAGCTGCCAGCACTACTGTTTCAAACGCCGTACGTACGAAGATGTGACTTGATGACCGCTATGTTCGGCTCACACTTGAGGAATTGTTATCTCTTCTCTGAAACCGGCGAGTCTTTCCTCAGGCAACTTACTGTTTGCTTGGATTATACAACTTTTTTTCCAGGTAAGTTTAAGTACTAGCATAAGCTACGGCGTAGGAAGTGCCATGCCAGATATGCTACTACAAACGGTTTTTTTAAAATCTGGATATTATAATCCCATCAAAAACATAAATGTAAAAAATGCAAGTCTGGCCACGCCTCTATAACATCGAAAAAAAGATTTGAGATCACAAGATTTAAATATTGTGCCAAGTTTTAGATAAAATATTTGTATTATTTGACATTAAACTTAGCAAGTATAACAAAAATAACCTTACAAAAAAATTTGACATGAATACATAAAAAAAAAAATTATAATAAAAAAGAGGAAAGAGAAAATATATATAATATAATAAAATATATAAATTTCTAATTTGTAAGTAGCTATAAATTAGTGTAGTATAATAATATGTATATTAGTTAGTGTGTAATGGTGCTGCATAAGCCATAGCAGCAGTTCATGTTAGCTTATAATAATAATAATAAAAAAAATGCTAGTTAAAGCCATTTGCAATAATTTTCATAGGACTTAAAACACTTAGAATGCTCATTATAAAGCAATAATGTTAAAAGTGATCAATATGAGAATGGTTTAGTCTTTTGTCTATCGTAGATTCTAATTCGATATAATTTCTTCGTGGGATGCAGGATGCATTCTGTAATCGGCCGATAGAGATAGGGCCCGATAGAGAAAAAAAATCATGGAAAAAAATACATCCCCGTGTCATTGCAGGCCTGCTATATATTTCATTTACCACAGCGATTTACACTTAGACATTATATCTACTTGAATCCTCATCTACCAGGTAACTACATAGTAGTTGCGGGCGACAGTGAAGCCCGTATGTACTGGATAGCTTCAGGCACTGTATCTGTGCTGTCGGTGCGCGCCGACCTCACAGAGACCACTCACGAGCTGCTCGCCGCCGGGGACGTGTTTGGAATTCTGCAAGGACTCAACCGCGGCGTCAAGCATTGCTTCTCTTATAGAGCTGAAAGCAAGGTTACTATTTTATTACTTACAAGCGCAGACAATCCAGACTGAAGACGACGCTTCAGGGGAGGGTATGCTTTAGCCAAGGTTATGCAGGTAGTGAGACAGTATAACAACGGCCCCTGCGCCTTTTTATTTCTTCTTAGATTTTTTTTTTATGGTAGTGCGTAACAAGACGAGCAAATCAGGTGCCTGATGGTAAGCATCATGATTGCCCATATCAGACACAGTGCTACCCAGTGTTTTAAAATTCAAAATTCTGCGCGGCAATGCACTGCGCCTGTCACCCTGAGATATGAGTGATGAGATATGAGATTCAATGTTGGCGCACCTGTGCCGCTCCCCGCTTCGCTCTATCGCCAGTCTGCCGTCAACTAACCGCTAACGGTGGTACCTATATAGTGTATTTTGTACCGGACTGTCTATGTCAGACGCACATTTAATTAAATATCCAGAGATGGGTCGTGCGATATCTCGTGTTGTTAAGACCACCATTTTCAAAGTAGATGTACGAAGGATGATCCTACTGAGAAAGAAATAAGCGTAGTTCCCGTAATATTGTGAGCGATAGTAAATGAGTAGTCAAGTTAAAATTATTTTTGGGTTATTATTGAAACTATAGCCCATATAGGGCACTACATCAACAGAAAGGACTTAATATTTTTTTGTTTTCAGGTGAGCATTTTGACGCTAAGTCAAGACGTTTGGATAAACATACTGCCATTCTTCCCTGAAGCGAAGAAAATCATGACAGAGAGAGCCGAAGTATTGTTCTCACAAATATAATTAATTGTAAACTGAATAAATATTTTATTCAGAAAATGAACAATGTTTAATTGTAATTCAAAATACAAGGAAATCGTTTTATACTTCTAATACATTTCTTTTGAAACAATAGTACCATTCAGTCCCCGATAGTTGAATAGGCGAATGTAACAAGAAGTTAAAACGAGGAAAAAAATGTTTGAATAGTTAAAACGTGAAATGGTTTGCTGTCAGTGAGTAAAGTGCTAAAATATTATATTGAAAATTTGAAATGATGGCTACGATTATTGTCTACGATTTCAATGAATAAAAATATAGATATTATTTAATTACTCACATAATAACAATAAAAATAAATCTAATCTCTTAGAAATTGGTTCAGAAATATGCCTTATTAATTTCCGAATACATAGAAAAATGGTAATGCATAATTATGTAAATGCGGCTTTTCAATTAAATTGATAAATTCGTCTTTTCATCTTCAATCTTTGCAAAATATTGTGCACAAAGGCCTGTTTTAATTACGGTAAAAATTGTTATAGAGCAACGTAGAAAATTATAGAAAATTTAGACAGATGCGATCTTTTTCCCTGATTCCAGCCATATATATATAACTCAATTAAGAAAAAAAATTATATGCGCCTTTTCAACTAACGGGCATCCTACCCCTGGACGTGCTCAAAGGGCAATCCTCAAAGTAGCCCTTTACAAATCCTTCTTATATTCCACACATCTTCTACATAAAACCTGCAACGTGTTAACTACGCGCTTACTTTTAATCTCGCACCACTTATATTAGGACAACATCGGAGACTTGTTTATAACACAAATGTAACTATATAAGAGACGGCAAGACATAGTCTGTCCTTCAGCATCGACCTAGAAGCATATTTTTAGATTCTTTTCGTTCCTATAGGTCCTTTCCTTTATTATAATAAAATAAATAAAACTTCAAAAGTATGTGAATTAAAAGAGACGGCAAGACATAGTCTGTCCTTCAGCATCGACCTAGAAGCATATTTTTAGATTCTTTTCGTTCCTATAGGTCCTTTCCTTTATTATAATAAAATAAATAAAACTTCAAAAGTATGTGAACTAAATAATTGTTGTAGTTGTAAGAAAAATGTATATAATTATTTACAGGCCCTGTCTTACCAAAAAAAAGAGAATTTGCTTTTGGTGTGTAAATAAGTAAATTGTTTTAAGTGTTATTTAATTTTATCAATAACCATTTTGTTAAGTACTTTTTTAAGCAATACATAGTTATCGTTATTTTACAATAGAACAAAACTTAAAGGTACTTATGAAGAAAATAAACGATATTTTTAATAGAATTTATGCAAGATATCTAATATATCTTCCTTTTCCTTTTTATTCCTTTGTTTGATAAAAAAACATCAGCTGTTGGAAATCCACCGCGGGATTATAGATCTTCTTCATATTCTTCTTCATTTCCACCTAGTCTGGTAGAAAATGACTTGCATCCAGCGTGTTCCTGCCGTCTTTTTAGGTCATTTGCCATAAATTAAAATAACAATTAAAAAATTCTTCACGATTTTATGTAGACAAGTAATTTTATATAAAAAAATCGTCTGTAGTATAGAACGCTTTCTGCTTTTATAGCTCCATTGGCCATCAGTTGTACGTGTAATGTGCAAATTTTCTGGGCTATTTCGGTAACTTTAGTTCAACATAGCTCGTTATCCTGAACAAAACTAACAAAATTTTAACAAAAAATAAAACTAGAAACCAAACGCAATTAATTTTAAATCCATTTTAAAACTAAAGTCTATGTCTATTTTACTATCTTTCAAATAATGTTTGAACAGCGTGAAAGCTGCTATTAAGCCCCCTGGCTTCATTTAGAAATGTAAGTAAATTCAAATTGAATCTCGCCAACAATAGATCCTTAACAATCTTGCTGATTTCATTCTAATTCGAAATATCGTTAATTTGATTTTGGATAAAGCTTCTAATACGTACTAAGTATGTATTATGATGTTTTTTAGATGATTATCCCCCTAGTACATGGGGCTTAAAACATAACTGAAGAAATGTGGGTGTACCTACTATGAGAATGAGTCTTGGGTACACTTCTGCCTACCCTTTCGTAAAAAAAGCGTGATGTTATGTTATATCTAATTATTTGTATGTATATTACTTTTGTAAACAAATATGTAAAGTACCTATTACCTACTCATTATGTCGGGCAATCCAAATATTTGTAAAGTTGAAATTTGTTTTCAAAGAAAACTCATAAAAATTATCGAAAATATTCAATAAATCTCGCTCGAGTTTCTGCCGACGACTTAAAAGTTTATGTAAATATTTATGCTTCAGAGAAAATTCAATTTGCAATACACAGTATAAAGTGATAGCAAACAAAGAGTGCTGCGTTAAGTTTATAATTGAAAATATTATATGTACGTTCTTATATCATGGATTTAAGGATGTATTAAATGGAAATGCCTTCAACATTACTAAAAATTTCATGCTACATCGCATCATCTTAGTATCTCAGGCACAAGGAGAATGTTTAATAAGCTGTCTAGTGTAAGCTGCAGAAATAATTACAAATACAGAGTGACTTCTAATACAATATAATACCTTAGCCAGGTCGCTTAGTTATACCGAACAATTTAGTTGAACTTTCTTCTTTAGGCTTCTTGGCTACGGCTTTTTACCTGCGGCTTTATACCTGTGGATTTAACGAAAGCAGTGTTGTAATATATACAAAAATATAAGACTCATCGTAACGTGAAAGGGGTAAAGTGCTTTCTCCAATAAAGTCACTCTGTGGAAATTATGTCGTCTAGAAACCGTTTTCTTTCTAAGCGCAAATCTTCAGTCGAGAATATAACCATAAATAAGTCACATAATTTTTACTTGAAATAGCTTATTTCAAGTTGCTAAATATACAAGTAGGAATTAATTATTTCAACTGAGTGTGATCAAAGAGAGACAAGACAAAGGCGGGACGCGAGTCTCGAGACAAGCTTACAGCTAATAAAAGTCGTAGCTGTGATGTCGAATGTTTCTCATCGACTTGTGAATGTCATTTGTTTATTGGATATTCTTATTGTTTATTCTAGAGCTGTATAATGTTAAATTATGTCGTATTGTTTTCTTAAATCTGAAGTTAGTTGATTTATTCTAAAATAATGACCGTATTATGCAGATCGCTTAATGTTAAGATAATGCTTTTGATATACGCAACGTAAGCTTTATACCTTTAATATAAAATAGTGTTATTAAAGGGTCATTTTCCATAGGCGATAAGTCCATAAAATGGCCTATTAAGAAGTTGAAATTGTTCGCTTAATTGCAAACCCGAGTTTAATGATTTAAAGTCTGTCGAACTTTTGCAAATATTAAAATGTATCGGAGGGGAGCCAAACCCGCGTGTGCCGTTTGGTGGAGCAATAAAAAATCTGATTTTCCATATATTGAGGTGGGTGTCCAAATGGAGGCAATATCGAAGTGCTGATTTGTCGCTCCGCTGAATATTGGTCTGGCGTAGATTCAAATCGGTGCAAATGTCGACCCGTGAGGTAAATCGAACCGGTTTAATTTAACCGCTAACGTTCACTTTATATATTTTGCATAATTTCATCGATGCTTTGTGTGTTTGTTCCGAAACAAAAATCACAAAAAAATTTCTGTTGTTGAAATACGAGTATAAACTAAATTTTATTACAAAACTGGGTTTCTTGCGTTTGTTCAAGTTTATCGTTATTTTTTGCGTTATTTGCAGCGGCATATGACATTGAGGTATGTGGAAGATTAATCTAGAAGCAGCGGTAGGCGGCGCGCGGGCGACAGCGGGTACAGGCAAGGGGTGAAGAGGGAGTAGATGTCCGCGTTATTTAGTTGAGCATTATATCAAGCCTTCGCAACGGGCCCCGCCGCTCAAATTAAATCAACGTTCATTCAAGTGCCTCATAGAAATAGCGAGTCATTACGTTGCTCAACCGAAGACTTCCGTTGCTGGAATAAAATATTTGAATTGGTAAAAGCTAAATTGCTAGAAGCCTCGCTCAGGTGAGCGCTCTCAACATTATGTGTGCCTTATTGCTTTTACAAAGTTACAAAGCTTCAAAAAGAAAAGGATATTAAGGGTCTGCGCTCCCGAGGTAGGCATTAAATTGAACATGATAGGGGATTTCGGGGCTCATTCCCGTATTTACGTTCCCATCTTCGATAAAACCCGTCGGGGTGGAATTAAATAACGGCCTGATTGAAATAACGTGGCCGAGCTGACGATGAAAAATCACCAGAACTTTGAATCTTGAACGGTTCTTGTAAAAACGTTGATTGAAATGTTTTCGTGATTTCCATTTACTGAAAAGGCAGGAGTGTTGAATTTTCAAACGAGGTTATTAGAAACCTTTTGGTAAGTAATTACAGCAAGGTGGTGAGTTTTAAGGAAAAATAATAAAATTCCGTAATGAAAATAGCAACAACAACATACGTTCACGCCTTTTTCCCGAAGGGGTAGGCAGAGATGTACCCAGGACTCAGTCCCATGTAGATACACCCACATTTCGCCAGTATGTTATTGGTCCCATGTAATAGGGGGCGAGCCTATTGCCATCTACCGGGCACAGTTCCAGACTCCAGGCAGTTATTGAGATAATTCCTAAGGGAAAAGCCCAATATTTAACACTGCCTGACATGGGGATCGAACCCGGGACCTCTTGATTGGCAGTCGAGCATGCGCCCTCTACGCCACGGAGGCAGTCCGGAGAATGAAAATAGACATAAACACTTATAACTGATAAAGGTTTAAAAGTTACTATAGTCAGCCTTGTTCCTGTTTATAGTTAAGTAGATACTATTTAGAATAAAATATCTTTTATTGAGACTGAAATAAAAATATACAGATTCAACTCATATAAGTAATTCTTATTGGTCGACAATGAGCAGCCTTATCACATTAACTGTAGTGGTAGGCCTCTTTTGCAGGGGGCTGCCTGGGAAAGTACCAAACCTTTGCCAGTTATTCATCCGCCAAGCAGAAATGTGCAAACATTACTGTGTTCCGGTATGAAGGGCAATGCTGCCAGCGAAATTACTGGACAAGATGAGATTCAACAACTCTTATGTCAGGGTGACAGGCGCAGTGCTGTGCCGCGAAGAATTTTGAATTTTAAAACACTGGATGGCACTGTGTCTGATATGGGCAATCATGATGCTTATCATCAGGCACTTGATTAGCTCGTCTTGTTACTCATTACCATAAAAAAAAATGCAGACCACTTACAACCAGACCAATGGTTGGAAATCCATAGGGGGTGACCTATGTTATGCAGTGGACGTCCTATGGCTGAGATGATGATGATGATGAGAAAATAAAAATCTTTACCCTTATACATTGCTCGTCGATTGTGGGTAGTTTTATTGGCCTGGCCTTTTCTTAGAATTTGTTAGATGTAAGTTGAGGATAATTTGTAAGTAATACACATACATACACAAAAGTGTTTCAATCCACCGGCAATCTTACATGAGTCGAGTCTATATTCAACACGTCAAATGAAGTATAAAATAAGCTCAACTTGAGGCAGACACGCGCCGTCCTACGTGACTATCCTGTCGTATTGTTTTACTTATCTCCTCAACACCTGCGAGATAACTTTATGGATCAATGACATGTCAGCTCTATTTTATGTTAGTATTTTTCGTATTAGATATTTTGTTACGTGGTTTCTGAGAAAATTTTGTGAATTTCTTACGACATAGAAAAAATGTAGTAGGTTATATCTACCGTCAGATAAAACTGGTGCTTTGTTAAATTATATATAACTAGCTGTGCACCGCGGTTTCGCTCGCGTAGTCTTCGTTCCCGTGGGAATAACGGGATAAAAGTACCCTATGTGTTATTCCAAAGTCTAAACTATCTACATACCGAATTTCAGCCCAATCGGTGCAGTAGTTTTGGCGCGAAAGACTAACTAACGTCCATCCATCCTCACAAACTTTGACATTTATTATATTAATACTAGCTGTGCCCCGCGGTACATAAATGTATAAGTAATTACATAGTATAACATCACGTCTTTTTCCTGCAGGGTAAGACAGAGGAATCAATCCCATAGTATGTACATCCACACTTCCCATGTGGCGAGCCTATTGCCCAGTTGACTAAAGGAAACATCTAAAAAAACCACTTGCCTGCTTCATGAACTTACTCGACTAGAATATACATAGGAATATAGGATATAACACAGCAATCGTAATAGCGATATTGTCTGTGAAAATGAAGCTGGTGTTTCATATTTTGTTTAAGAAGATTCCGGCCGCTTTTTTGCTAGATCCATGGCCTGCTTGTGTATATTGCAAAATAGTTACATATAGGTACTAAATAAATTTAAACAACTACACGAGTAGAATAAACATAGTTATATAACATAGCAATCCTAATAGCGATATTGTCGCGAGCTCTGAACTTTGTCGACTAGGGAGAGAGTTGATTGAGCGCTCGTCCCGCTCGGTTGGAGTTAGCTACTTACCTCTGATACTCAAACTTAAATGTAGATATCAAACTTGATGTAGGTACTCCATTAAGGGATCACAATACGAATTAAATGTTCTCTTTATTGATTTAACTAACATGTTAAGGCCACGGATTGAGATGAATTTTTCCGTATCTATTGTAGGTACTCCATTAAGGGATCACAATACTAATTAAATGTTCTCTTTATTGATTTGCTTTACTAAGATGTTAAGGCTACGGATTGAGGCGACTTTTCCATATGTATTTACCTCTAGAAAGATATCATTATCATCATCATCTCAGCCGTTGGTAATCCACTACTGAACATAGGCCTCCCCCATAGAGGGGGGTTTTGCCAATACTCGACACGCTTGGCAGGCGGGTTGTCGAGCGCAGTTCGATAAATAAATAAAAAATAATTTGAATTTATACTCTAAAAGAACGGGTTACCCCAATTACACTGCTCGAGTCAATTCATATGGGTTATGTGGACAACCCATATTTGTCAGAGTTTCAGGTCGCCAAGATTCCTACAAGGCCTCCGACATGACCTAACGTATGCCAGGGGGCAGTCGTGCAGGCAGTTCCCGGCTGTTTCCTATAAGATATGTTCCTACATATCTTATACAGGAAACAGCCGGGAGCTACAGTTTAACGTGCCATCTGAAACACGGTAGCACCCAGGCGAAAAGTCCACATGGTGAGATTCGATCCAGGGCCTCCGGATTTAAAGCCGGGCTTATTCCCGCTGGACCACGGACGCTACAACTCGATGCTTCGATGGTTTATTGCAGAGGACGCTGCTGCCCGTCCTCTGGATTTGTCAAGGGACAGCTAAGGCTAAGGAGCCGGCCAACCACGAGTAGAGAGGGTGGAGCACTATTCGAAAGCCGGTAACTAGATATGAAGATTTTAAATTGAAACGACGAAATACAAATCCAAAGATAAGCAAGATTCAATTACACGTCAAAATAATGTGTGGTCTTATCTCTGAGAGCTATCTAATCCACAGAACCATGTAGCAACATAACATCGCGCCCTTTAACTTACAAATTAACAAAATAAACTAAAACGTTAGTAACATTAATTGGCGGTCATATTCCAGACAACCATTCGGAAAGTGGAAAGGCATACCTATACTGGTTTATCTAATAAATATTTGGAATCTATTTGTTCGAGGACTTAAACCAATGGTGTCCCATATACTGTACGTGTACTTCTATTGTCATATAATTGTATAACCCGTATCAAAGACACACTAAACATAGTTATAGGATAAAGTAACCACAATGTCCATTGCACGCCACTGGGGCGAAGTTGGCCGCTCCAGTTCGGAACCATTGCCGCTCCGAGTTGCTAATCTACTTGCAAATTCTCTCAAGCTTAGACTGCTTCGTCCACGTACCTTGATGAAGCAATTTGGTGTTAGTTACCCGTATCTACTAGTCTATGTTAAGCTTCTTAACCGTTGATATCAGGGTTCATATCAGGGGTTGAGAGCACAGATATGGATCTAAGTAGTCATAATAAACTTATAGTTTGACTGGTGATTTAACGTTAGTCTTAGGTCGCATATAAATGTGTCACGCTTAGTTTTCATAAAAATAAAGAGCTCGCGGTATCTATCGATTTTTGTGGTTGATTCTTTATAAATAGTTTTGAGAATAAAATTCTTCAAATTGTTATCATAAAAAAGGTATTATTTATTGTTCGGTTTAAGATAATATTATAAATACAATATAACATTTAAATGCTAAAAGCAAAGAGGATAAAGACCATACAGTCACAAACGAGTATAATAATGTCCACGCCAAATGTCCTACGTTACCTCTACTACCACAGAAAACAGATCGTACTATGTAGGTAGGTACGTCAAAAATCTTTCAATCTAAATGGAGCTTTAAAATGACTATGTACGTCATTAAGTTTACATTTCAGTCTCGTCGTAACAATTTTACTGTGAAATTTATTTGAGACTGATAATATGATGTTATGATCTGATTCGGCCGGTTTCGGCCACGGCGACAGCTTCATCTCCGATGTCGTTCGTGTGCTCGTATTATGTGGCTTATATAGCAATCTTCTTTGTAAGAATCTTTTTTTTTTAGAAAGAAGATCCTCAAACATTGCGGACATGTAAGCACACATGTCCGCATGATAATTATAATTGATTGCCGCCTGTAGTCTGGCTGAGACTAGAATTCCTGTATAATAAAGTCTTAATAATAATATGGGACAACTTCCACACACGTTCATCTGTACCCAAACTAGGCTAGAAGCCTGTACTATGGTAACCAGGTAACTGATATATATACTTATATACGCTTATAACACCCAGACACAGATCAAACACACAAATGTTTGACCTGGCCGGGGATCGAAACCGGGGCCTGCGGCACAGAAAGCAGAGTTACTACCATCTGAGCCAACGAGGCTGTCGTAATAAATGTTTGTATTTCGAAACAGCATTCAAATAACTTATACTTTATCCATGTATACACCCAATACAACGTAACAACAACGTAGGCAACGAGCTTTAATAATACAATTCCACCGAGTAGGTACAAGTTTCAACTCCATGAAAAGTTAGCGAGGTCTCAGCTTAGTTCATTTATACCTAGGTGCCACAAAATTTTCATATGATCATGCTAAGCTATATTTTATTACCAGGCACTTAAGAGAGCGTGCCAAGTGAAATTGGCAGATATGAGCATTTCAGCATTTATGGAAATGCTCTGCAGTAGTTTTATAAGCATATATTATGCAAAAGTTAGCACCGAAGGCGCGCGTTCACTTGCGACAAGGCTGTGTTATTAAATATTTTTAACGAAGTTTTTTCACACTAACGGAACGAAGAAAAGGGTAATATGTCAGTGTGCATTATAAAATACTAGCTGTGCCCTGCGGTTTCACTCGCGTTGTCTTCGTTCCCGTGAGAATATCGAGATAAAAAGTACTATAATATGTGTTATTCCAGGGCTTAAGCTACCTTCTAAAGAAAACACCGTATGTTTTTTTGCTATTAAAAAAAACAATAACATAACCTAAAAACCTTAAATTTTTTAAATAAATAAATTTAAATAAGGTTTTATTTAACAAAATATGTTTTCGCGCAAAAGGCCAGATCCAGGGCCATTCACAAACAATTGAGTGGAATATTATTTCCTATTTCTTCATATCTGTGATTTTTTTTATGGGTGATGTTTAACCTTAAAGGGGTGCATCTACCCGTCTGCCTAAACAATGTGCAAATAAAATAATTGCGAAACTCGCAAAAAAATTTTTTTTTGACTTCCCATTCAAATTTGCCGATCAGCTGATCCATTCTGTATTGGATGTCGAATTAGCTTTTTTGCGAATTTCGCAAATCTTACTTTTGAAAGTTATTCGTTAAACTGAATAACTTTAAGAATTACTTAAAAAAACAGAGTAGATGAACCCCCTTAAGTATTACTAAACCTTTCTTTAACATAATTATAAATTATAAATAAAAAAATAACATATTGTATAGGTACATCTTTTTTACTACTCCTTACTTAGTTAAGAAAATAAAGGACCCACTTACTTAAATTATGATGGAACGTGCGCTTCATTTATGCACTGAGATAAAGTTATGTTGTTATAAGTTATGGTCATAAGCTTTTAAGTTGTAAATGAGTTTATGTTTATGACGCCTCTACAGATGTATTGTGATGATTAAATGAAACATCATTTAATTTACCTACCTTGTTCGAGCCATTATTCGTAATCCATTATTTGTAATCCATTCTGTTTTTTACGCATGAAATCATTATTATTATCTAATTTACATATTTTGATTCTGTTTTGTTTCGTCTTAATAGCTGATTTGAATTTTTTTTAATTTTTAATTTGTAAATTAATTTATTGTTTGGAATTAAGTTATATTCATGTTAACTGTCATAAGTCCATTTTATTCTGTTTTCGCTTAATTGTCTCATTTCATGCTGTCGTCACCTGTAATTATGTTGGCATTTAACATGTATTTTTCCGATTTTGTGTACTATGGTAAATGTAATGATGTACAACATGTTGGTGATCCAATAAATAAATAAATAAATGATGAATTCATGACCTTTCTTCACCTACTACACTTCGTATAGGTGTAACTAGTAAAGAGGATCTTTTGTCACACAACACGATGGGGCGCTGTTTTCAGAATCTACTAACATAGTATTACTTTCTCTATGGAATCTTCAAAAGTAAAAAAAGGTGCGCCGTGGTAAAAAAAGTCCCAATTTGGGCCATGTGCCAAAATATCTTTGCCAAATAATTTTTTTATGGTACTGAGTGACAAGACGAGCAAATCAGGTGCCTGATGGTAAGCATCATGATTGCCCGTATCAGACACAGTGCCACCCAGTGTTTTAAAATTCAAAATTCAATAACAATAATTAAAGTTTATAATCAAACTAGCGTAACTCCCGCGACTTTGTTGCCATGGGAATTTTAGGTTTTGCCATTGATTCATCCGCCAAGCATTAATGTGCAAACATTACTGTGTTCCGTTCTGAAGGGCAATGTGATAGTGATTGACAAGACGAGCAAATCAAGTGCCTGATGGTAAGCACCAAGATTACCCACATCAGACACAGTGCCACCCAGTGTTTTAAAATTCATAATTCTGCGCGGCATTGCACTGCGCCTGTCACCCTGAGATATTAGTATTTAAAACTCATCAGGCACAGTAATTTCGCTGGTAACATTGCCCTTCAGACCGGAACATAGTAATGTTTGCACATTACTGCTTGGCGGATGAATAACTGGCAAAGGTGTGGTACTTCGCCAGACGGCCCCCTGCAAAAGAAGCCTACCACAATAAGAAAAAAACTATTCGAGTCGTTAAAATAAATTGTTAAGGCATATAATATATGTGTATAGTGTAGGGTTCCATACCTGGATGCTTCAACTAAACGCTTCCAATCCCGAAGAATAATCCGCCTACAGCACATACAGCGCCATCTATTAGTTCCTCGTGCAAAGTATGGAAAGATGCAGTAAAATGGCCATAACTTTTGATAGCATTAACTTAGAAGTATAATTTTTTACAGCCACGAGGGTCCGCAGATATGAGTAGTTAATATAAATTTCAACTTGATACCTCCACGCTTTCCCATTAAAAAGTGTCATGACAAACGGACAGACTGACAGACAGACAGACAGACGGACAACAAAGTAATCTTATAAGGGTTCCTTTTATCCTTTTGAATACAGAACCCCGAAAACGTATTAATAAATATTCTTAATTTCGACGTTGAATAAGTTTTTAATCCCAGAAATTAAGCTCATAATGCCATAACCTCCCACAAATGTGCTATCAACCGCAGAATGTATCATTATAATATTCATCTAAACCGCAAACCAGAATAAGCTGCTTATTATCTCATATGTACTGACCTAATTAAACCATACCTTCATTATTATACTGTAGCCTCGAGTAGTATTAAAAACTGCAAAAGAGTTGGTTTAAAGTAATGGGTGAATGAGCAAAGAACTGTGTCATAATAATTAATTTTAATATTTAAGTTGAATCTCGGTGAAACGGTTACTACGATAGAGTTCTTCAGTGCACGTAAAAACTGGATTATTCGTTCGCAAAATACATTCACCGCACCTCTTTATTATCCATTACAGTGTAATACTATGCATTTTTAATGAAGTTTTCAACTATGGTGTTATAAGTCGTCCATATTTATTCAAATTGTACAGAATTTTCATAATGATGTTACAACACAGACTAAATTACTCGTTTGAAGTTAATATGCGCATAAAAATAAGAAAAGTATAGGAGTGAAGAGTAGGTTCACAAGTAAATTAGATTTATGAAAGAGTCAGAAAAGCAGATTTATACAATTTTTAATACAATCTGCGCTTCGCAGTTTGACCGGCTGAGAAAAGTTTTTCTAATCCTATATATTTTAGGCCACCCATGCTAAGCTAGCTCAATTACCAAGGGCCGGTTAATAATCGTTAGTTATCTTTAGGTACTATTTGTTTACCTAACTCTAGATAAAGTCCTAACTGATGGTTAAATTGTGTCGCTCGCTTGTTTAGCAAGACAATCAACGAAAAACAATTAATGTCAATATTAACTATTTGTCAAAGAATTTTACCTTTAATTTTATTTGCTCAAAAACCGAGCCGTAGCAGTTCAGACGTAGATTAATAAAAACACAAACATTTTTGTACATTCATACTAAAGGTATACTTATTAGTGGGAAATGCTTACTTTGTTTATGTATGTGTCAGACGTAATAGGAAAAAATCTATTAAGATATATTTTTAAGCCAAATATAACAAAAAAAAAGGCTCTCTTTGTCCTCAGTAAAATAGCAATATTACGAGTACCTAAATATATATTTCTAAACAAAAGCCTCTTACAAAAACAGCCATCTCGTCGCAGCTCCATAATTCGTACTTAAGTTGACATTGAGTAGAAATCCGAGTAGCCGTGAATTTCCTAAGTGCAAAAAAGGGCCAATAAAAGGCGTACCGCATTCGGGCGATTCACAGAAAACCTTGCTTAGCGGAGCTTAGATTTCACTCAGGGAAATTAACAGTTTCGAGAGGGTTTATTTAAGTAATGCAATCGTAAAGTAGCAAGTTGGCTACTCGTCAAGTTTTTATGATGATCTCCGCTCAGGCTGGGAGTCGGGAGGCACTCACTACATTTAAGTAGGCTTTTGAATATTATCCGACTGTAATAAAATGGACTAATGAAATGAAATAAATTGATAATGCTTTCATAAATCAAGGTGTATTTTGTATTATAAATGTGAAAGTTTAGTGGTAGGGCTCTTTTGCAGGGGGACGCCTGGGGAAGTACCACACCTTTGCTACTTATTCATCCGCCAAGCAGTAATGTGCAAACATTACTGTGTTCCGATCTGAAGGGCAATGTTACCAGTGAAATTATTGGGCATGACGAGATTCAACAACTAATATCTCAGGGTGACAGGCGCAGTGCAGTGCCGCGGAGAATTTTAAATTTTAAAACACTGGGTGGCACTTACCATCATTATCATAAAAAAAAAATTGTTTTGTTTTATTAATCACTAGGACGATTTAATCAATTAATCAACATGAATCCTAACTGAAGCAACTCATAAAAAATGTGTTAACTTCTGGACGCAATAGCTATTTTCCTAACTACTAAGGACGTTCCTGTACCAGTTAAGTGTTGTGTTAACCAAAGGGTACATCATCATTATATCAGCCACAGGATGATGAACTTTTTATTTTATGTTAGTGAGTAACAAACGAGCAAATCAGGTGCCTGATGGCATCATCATTGCCCATATCAGACACAGTGCTACCCAGTGTTCTAAAATTCAAAGTTTCTGTAGTAATGTTTGCACATTACTGCTTGGCGGATGAATAATTGGCAAAGGTTGGGCACTTCCTCAGACGGCCCCAAACGGCAAAAGAGGCCTACACTATATTTTTTTTTATATTATTGGTATTGAAACACAATATCATGATATTAAATTTCAGACAGAAATATAGAAAAAGTATGGCGTATATTCGTAGGTATGGTTGCTACATTGTGACCTCTATAACAGAAAACTGTAAATTCAACTTTTCGTAGCACATTGTAGGAACTCGTAGCACTTCGTAGCTTTTCGTAGCGCTCGTAGCCGAATTTCGAATTTTTATTTATTCTACAGAAAATTTAAATTGCTTTTAGTTTATCTTCAGAGGTACAAAGTGCTTAACTATGGATTAAATTTCACTTAGCGTTACTTATAAGGTACAAAAATGTTTTAAGTAAAAAATTAATTTATTAAAACATTTTCCTTAAAGATTGTAAATATGTGCTTTTACACAAACATGTTAGTACAAATATGTGTGTCAACTTTTCATTACACATATATCAACAGAAGCATCCAATCAATTTAATAATGTAGGTACAGTCGTGTACAAAAGCTTTTTCACAGTTACATCAAAATACATTAATAAATTTACAATAACCTTTTACCAATTGTCATTTAGGTTACCTCTATGTTTTATATTTGTAATGCCAGAGAAAGTAATAATTAAAAAGTTTAAATAAAAAGTTAAAAAAGGTGAATTATTTTGATGGTGATTATACATACGTGCCTGTTGCAACGTGATTCACATAATATATCAGTAATTTAATGGATTTCTGCAATTAGTGCGATATGCTGAATTTTATCCGATATGGAGAATGTTTTAATTAAAACTGATGTAATGTTCTGTTATATCCAATAAAAATAAATATCGCAATAAATTGATATGTTAACTTTGTGTATCCTCTCCATCCCAAATTATGGTGCTCAGACTTGGTCACTGACCAAGTCACAAAAGTTCCGCCTTGGGGTTTGCCAAAGTGCAATGGAGCGCAGCATCCTAAGCATCTAAATAGCTGATAGGGTGTGTAACACCGTCATCAGATCCAAGATGGAAGTTACTGAGATCGGTTATAAATAAGTCATAATAAAGTGGGAATGCATGCACCCTGATCTTTGGGCAAAGATCTCCACACAATGGGTATCAGAAGAAAGACGGCGCCGCCGTGACCGGCCCAGGAAAAGGTGGCGCGGTGACCTGGATGCATAATATCGAACTTCTGCGAAGAGGTGGTGTAGGAAAGATATATGTGGAGAGATTTGGGGGAGGTCTTTGCCTAGCAGTGGGACAATATAAACTAACAAAATAAAAAATATGTGTTTGCAATAAATGAACATATCATTTACTTTAATTTTACAATAAAATTCTATTATAAGTTCTACAAGAAAAAGTATCATCCCAGTCACTTATGAAATATACAGTTCTCATTGGTCATGTGTGTGTGCGTGACGGCTATACGCAATGCCAACCTGCTTCATTAACAACATAACATACAATCACACGTTTTTCTCGAAGGGGTAGGCAGAGGTGTACCCAGGACTCAGTCCCATAGTAGGTACACCCACGTTTCGCCAGTATGTTATTGGTCGCATGTAATAGGGGGCGAGCCTGTTGCCATATACCGCGCACATTTCCAGACTTCAGGCGGTTATTAAGATGATTCCTAATGGAAAAATCCAATATTTAACACTTTGCTTGACCTGGGATTGAACCCGGGACCTCATCACTGGCAGTCGAACTTGTTTCCACTACGCCACCGAAGCTGTCTGCAACCAGCTTCAGGTTATAACAACATCCATGATCACATAAAGCATCTTATCCAAAAATTATATCGTATTTTATCAAAGGTTTAAAAAGGGGGCAAGTCGTAATTCAATAATGAGATCTGCCCCTATTAAAAAAAAGTACCAATAGAAAATTTATCAATGCGTTCCCTCGGGAATAGCAAGGTTTCTATTAGGTACTAACCGATTTTATATCTACTTCTAAACGTAACAGATTGAGATGGAAAATAATTTATCGAAATTAAACGGTCGCGTGCCATAAATCATGTCGTCCGATATTTTATAGGTTTTAATTTGGGCGTTTTATGTCGTGATAACATCTGGGACATAATAGCCCGGCCAGCTTGCCTCGGTTTACGGCTCGGTTTATGGGAGACGGCATACGAACACTCGTTTCGAACTGTCACTATTTTTATACATTAGCAAAGTGTAGTACAAAATAATGAAGTGAGGTGACCTAATAGACTATTTTGTCTTTGGAGACCTCATAGAGTATTTTTGAGTTGGAGTTGTCTTCGCGACTGTACTGAGACTGTATTGTGCCGATATTTTTTTTATTTTAATAATCTTAAGTCACGTTTCATTTCCAATCTAATATTTTTAAGCGACGGAAATTTGTTGCCTTTTTTACAAATTAAATTTTTAACAGGTCCTTTCGGAAATCTTTTTACCTTTGGGCGCTCACGTAGTATTCACCGAGATGAAATGTTTCATCAAAATGCAAAGCAGTACAATTTCCTGCATCCCACAGAGTCAAGGAAAGAACTGGAATTAACTGGACACTGAAAAACAGATAACTAGATTTGCATAACTCGTTCACAATTCACACGCTCATCGTCGGATAACCTAATTTGTACTGACGGCTCTGGCCAATGAAAAACAGGACTAACTAAATGTTGCTTATTCACTGAATATTATTATTAATCAGATGAGTAAATAACATTGATATAAAGAAAAGGGGAGATAGGGTACGTTCTCCCAGCGCTTACTCAACAAATGGCACGTGCAATTAGCTCAGTGTGAACTTTGCACAGTGACATAATGAACAACAGAGACAGAAAGACGTACCTGAGATCCGAAGTGCGACCGAGATAATAATATTATTCGCTCGTACGACCTTACTTTACTGGTAAATTAAAATTACGTGGACCTGATTGGACCTAATTTGAACTTGCCATTTTCGAGGAGCCAGTACCTCATCACCCCTTTCATTTGTATCAATGGTAAATAATGATGAATTTTATTACTTTTTTGGTAGTTCTTTGTTCTAGCGAACGTTGTAAATTTGTGATGTAATAATTATGCAACCTATTATGAGCGTCTGCATTAAAAAATATTTTTATATGTGAAAATAAATACAAATAAGTTGAGAATATTATGTACCAATACATACATACCTAGCTTAGGTACATTTTAACACAATTGGTAGTAGTAATTGGTAGACCAACTAGAATCATTATTCTATCAAATTAGATTTTACATTATTCATTATCCCTTCCATTTATTTCTGTCTAAGTCCAAGTTTACATGATTGTAATTTACAAAATTAATGACTAGTTTTTCAAACCAAGTTCCCACAGACTGTTCAATTTATTTTTCCACGGTGCTCATATACCATTAAAAGGTCCAACGTTAGCCCCACGAGAACCTTTTCACCCTCCACTTGTGTACGTGGTACATGGAGACACGAAAACATAATATCCCTAGCCCGATCTGGGCGACCGAACTTCCTATACCTATTTTCAAGATAGGATAGGATTAAGAGTAAAAAAAGTTTATGTACCTATTGTAAAACATAATTTAATAATAATTGTTCACATTAATGCACATAACCAATTGTACAATTTAAAACACAAATTTTAGCATCTACATAATATTTTATAGGATACAATCGTGTTTAATAGTTTTATGTGATTTCCAAAACACGGCAGAGAGCGCCCAATCGAAAATTCCACTAGTCTTGATGACTATACTAAGATTCGAACTCAGGCCTCCGGATTTGATGGAAATATTCCCACTGGGCAATGGATTATTCAACTACTACTAAAGGTCTGATCACACCAGCCCTGCTAGCACAATAAAAACTATAATACCCAGGGTGTTAGAACGAAACAACAGATATGCATTGTTCGGGCACGAAAGAGAAAAACGGTGAAAACAAGTTAGCTCCACGTCATGCTAATCCTACATATATAATGGCAGCATTAAAGCTGAAACCCACCGCGGCGCACGGAGGTAAGCACGTGCGTCATGTTTCGCTTTGCAAGAAAATGATAGTAATTGTGTCCACTGTAAACCTCGGACACGCTTCGCATGAATTGACGACGTCACTGGTACACGCGTGGCTTTATCGAATATAGAGCTCACGTAGCTTAACGATGTCAACGCCATGCCCGCTGTGCACGCGGTACATAGATCCGTATATAGAGTATCCTGCAGTAGAAACGTAGACCTATGTTTTCAAACAAATGAACCCACGCAGCTAAAATGCGCCGTGCCTGTACACAGCATGCGCAACGGTGGGTTTCAGATTTTTTAGTAATTCGCTTTGCTATATAAATCGTACACTTGAAAGTTACAAATAAGAATATTAATAGGTACATTATGCCTTCTCCCTTTTAGTTCCCAGTTTCATGGTCCCGTATTATGACATGCTCAGTCCGCGCGATACGACACCTGACTAGAAATACCATAGCACTTGTTTGCGTTCCATTCATGCGCAGATGGCATACAGATAGCTTCGTCTAGATTAAGTTGAGCTTCCTTTGAAAGGTCTAGCATACCTCTATCTATAGTCTACACATGTGTATGAAATGGAGGAAAACTCGTCTATTTTTAAGCTACGAACATAAACTTTCTACTTACTACATACAAACAAAACATACAAACTTTGAAAGAGGTTTTTTGTGTTTAGTTGTATTAACAACGTAAATAACTATATTAGCTTCCGATAAAATATTTCCATCGTAAATTCTGATCCAGCCTGAGCCAGGAGCCAGCAGGTAAAGTAATTTGCGTAAACGTTCTCTCAAAGCCTGTGCGATTCATAATATCTATCAGCTTCATTTACATTCTACCAAAGAAAAATACAAATTTCGTTTTTTATGTTCCTTTGTTGCTTTATTACTAAGCCACTCTGGAAAGCAAGGAACGAATCATCTAATTAGACATTACGTCTGTTACATTTCTGAAAATCCTTTGTATTGCAGAATTTTATGCGTTCTTTGTTCCAACGGCATTTTTTTAATGCGTCAGGTTGGTCGAACTATTTTCGACTTTGCTTTCATGGTGCTAAGGTTGATTTTTTTAATGGGTTTGTAGATATTGAGCTCGTGACAATCGGCGTGAAGCGCAGTGAGAAGACTGCTCGCTAACGAGCCCCCCTCTCCCTCATTTTCATTTTATCGCCGCCCCCACTCGGCTACTATTTACAGTCTTTCTTTTGCGAGTCATAAGGTAAGTATCTCATTTTGAATTATTCTAATGAGACTAACGCTAAATAACGCTTGTGCAAAACTGTGTCCTAGTTTCAGGAGTTTTATTTATTAGAATATAATCCTACCCATTCTATAATATCATATTAATAGTAAAAGTTAAACAACATTATTAAACTGCAAGGCTACGACAGTATAATAGGTGCATAGAGAGATGCAAGAGGTCAGTAGACCCATGTTTATAGTGAAACCGAAGGCGCTCAGTTGTATCGGATGCGTGTGAATCAATCGAAGCAAGCCTCTTGACACGTTGTATTGAAATTGACCTAGAACAAAAGTTATCATCATCATCATCATCATCTCAGTCGTTTGTATATGATCCACTACTGAACATGGGCCTCCCCATAAAGGGGGGTTTTGCCAATACTCGACACGCTTGACAGGCGCTGTTCGATGGTTTTTTGCAGAGGACGCTGCTGCCCGTCCTCTGGCTCTGTTAACCCTTAGCCGGTTCTTACGGCAACCATAACAAAAACACAACATCAAAACAACAAGAGTTACAAATATTATTTATTGGATTGTGTTGTGAAAATTCTACAAAATTACCCTCTATACAATATTTAACATAGTTTTGCGGGTTAAAAGAGGATTTTTCTTCGAGAAAGAAGTTACCTACTTTTGATACAGTCTATTACTATGTAACACCTTCAGCCAATTTTCACGTTGGTAGAATTTTGGTCATATTAATAATTCTACCAGTTGCTGCCTGGTTTATTATTAACGGACTACTCGTACCATCCTGAGAATTTCTGTCACTTTGCATGTTTTGATGAAATAATAAATTATGTTTAACGTTCCTATAGTAATATAAAGTTCTTGTATTTAAATGTGTAAGTTCTCATGTAAAAATATTTAATTGAAAATAGTAGTAGTTTTGTAGTGGGAGGCCTTTTTGCGAGGGGCCGCCTGAGAGCCTGAGAGCCTGAGGAAGTACCACTCCTTTGCCAGTTATTAATCCGCCAATCAGTAATGTGCAGACATTACTGTGTTCTGGTCTGAAGGGAAATGTTACCAGCGAAATTACTGGGCATGACGAGATTCAACAACTCATATCTTAGGGTGACAGGCTCAGTGCAGTGCCGCGCAGAATTATGAATTTTAAAACACTGGGTGGCACCGTGTCCGATATGTTATGGGTAATCATGATGCTTACCATCAGGCACCTGATTTGCTCGTCTTGTCATTCACTATCACAAAAAAAAAGTCGGAGAAGTAAATGCAATAACTCTTCCGGAAAAGTTGATAAGAACAAAAAATTCAAAAGATAATTGTACTTACAATGAGTGGAAGTATTTAAAACCAGCTTGCTTAGTGATCGTTTCAGATCATTCACTGAATTCTGTACTCCTTGAGCCGCCAGTGTCACCATGTTAAATGATATTAAATATTCCGCTAATACATACACGTACAATGCCGACATTACTGGCAGCGGAGAAAGCTAAAATATATAAAAAGTAACTTGTTAATGAGTGCTAATGCAAATACCTCCTCGGTTACTGTGACGTGGGGTATTGAATAGATAAAATTTTAAGAAAATTATAAAAAATACAATATGAATATGTGAAAAAATTACCGCCGCTTAGTCCGCTTATACCACTAAGTCTATAAAATATAAAATATTATAAAAAAGGAAGTGTTTATGTTTATATAGTTCGATATAAATTTTAATTGTAACATTAGATTTGTCGGTGGGTAGAATGCGAAATGCATCACCTATAGATATATAGAAAGACACACTCCCCTCTAGGCGTTAGGTAGATGGGATAGAAAAATTTCGCCGATCACTAATATCTCCACGGTAGCTTAAATGGTAGAGTGCCCACTATACGAAGATAGGTGCAGAAGGTCCGTGGTTCAAATCCCGCTCGTGGGTGAATTTTTCTTCCCATACTTATTCATAATATTCGATCGTACTTATAATTTCGATTCGTACTTATAATATTCGATCTCTAAAAGCCATAAACAGAATAATAGAACTAGAATACGCGCTAGAGAACATAAGATATGATATAATAGGAATTTCAGAAGTAAAAATAAAAGGACAACAAATTATGGAGAAAGATAAATATTTATTAATGTACAGAGGAGATAAAAAAGGAAAAAATGGGGTGGGTTTCATTGTTGCCCTGTATCTCAAGAAACATATATTAGATTTCAAAACATATTCAGATAGAGTAGCGAGATTAGACATAAAACTTGATGATAAAATTTTACACATAATACAAGTATATGCACCTACAGAAAAAGCATCTGAAATACAAATCCAGATATTCTATCAAGACATAAAAAAGGCAACAAAAGACACAAGAAATGATACTATTATAATGGGAGACTTCAACGCAAAAATAGGAGTGCCATTAAAGGAGGAACAAGACATCTGTGGTCCCTACGGTTATGGAGAAAGAAACGAAAGAGGTGAGATACTACTAAACTTTTGCTTTGAACATAGATTTGCTATCGTGAACACATTTTTTAAAAAGAACCTTAGGCAAAAATGGACCTGGAAGTCGCCAGGCGGCGGAACGCTAAATGAAATTGATTTTGTCCTAGTAAAACAAAAACATAAAGTTTCTAATATTGAAACACTCTCTACAAAATTCTCTACGGACCATAGAATGTTGAGAATGTCATATGATGTGCAATTCGTGAAGAAAACCCGTAAGCATTTTGGTCAGAGAAATAAAAATTTTACACCATTTGAAGTAGAGACACTGAAAAACCTTATGAGTCAAAAAACACACAGCATTACAACTATAGATGATATCAACAAATCCTACGAAACTACTCTAACAGCGATTAAGGAATGTATAACTAAATTGCCTATAGTAAAAAAAGATGAAGAACCTGACATAATAAATGATGAAGTAAAAATTCTAATAAGTGAAAGAGAAAATTTAAAACTGATTTATCCACGGACAAGACAACAAAGAAATAGACTTAAACATCTTCATAAAACCATTATAAAAAAAATTAAAATAAATAGGCAAAACATCAAAATGAAGAGCTTAGAACAGGAACTGGAAAACAGAAGCTCAACCAAGCACAATAGAAGAAAATATGATAATAATAAAGAATGGATCCAAACCATCAAAGACAGCACTGGACAAAAGACTACTAATAGAAGTGACATATTAAAGACCGCTACAAAATTCTATGCTACTCTGTATTCAAGCCAAGACGCCGAAACCGAGTCTCACCATGAAAGCTCCGCAACTATCCCTCCCCTTTTGACTTGTGAGGTGGAACGGGGCATAAAAAAACTTAAGAAAAACAAGGCATCCGGTGAAGATGGTATTTCGACCGATACAATAATTGCTATGCTAGAGCCTCTAACGCCGCAGCTGACAAAATTGTATAACAAAATTATTGAAAAAGAACTAATTCCCGAAGACTGGCATTACTCAGTTATCACACTGTTGTACAAAAAAGGCAATCCGAACATGATGGATAACTACAGACCAATATGCTTACTACCGACGCTCTACAAACTGTTTTCATCAATAATGTTATTCAGAATCACAAAAGCCATTGACGAACAACAGCCTCGGGAACAAGCTGGGTTTAGAAAAGGCTACTCGACTATAGACCACATATTTACTTTGACTCAGTGTATAGAACGATGTAACGAATATAACAAAACTATCTACTTAGCATTCGTCGACTACACTAAAGCTTTTGATTCTATATCACATAAGTACCTATGGGAAAGTCTACGTGAACAAGGAATACAAGAAAAATACATATCGATCCTAAAAAATATATACAGAAATTGCCAGGCAAAAATAAAAACTGAGTCGATCGGCCTTCCATTTGATATAAAGCGTGGAGTAAAACAAGGAGATCCGATCTCTCCCAAATTGTTTATAGCCATCCTAGAGTCGATGTTTCGAAAGCTCGACTGGTCGAACTACGGTCTTAACATTAATGGAGACCGGCTGACGCATCTACGCTTTGCGGATGACATCGTAATTTTATCTGAAAGCCACAATGACCTTCAACATATGTTGACATCTCTAGATGAGGAAAGCAGAAAAATAGGACTCTACATGAATCTCTCAAAAACAAAAGTTATGACTAACGGATACGTGACACCTATACACATTAACAAGACCGCTATAGAGTATGTCAATGAATATGTTTACTTAGGCCAACTGATGTCATTCGAAGACGCCACCGCCAAGGAGATAGACCGGAGAATAGCCACCTCGTGGAAGAAGTACTGGGCTAATAAAGACGTATTCAAAAGCCGGATACCAATAAATTTAAAAAAACGACTAATGGATAACACCATACTGCCGTCCTTACTCTATGGTTGTCAAACTTGGGCATTAACGAAGAGGCTGGTAAATAAAATAGCAAATTTTCAGAGAGCTGCGGAGCGTTCGATGCTGGGTCTCAAACTTAAAGACAGGGTCAAAAATGTAGAAATACGGCAAAAGACGAAAATCATAGACGCAGTGACAATGCTCTGCAGACTCAAATGGAAATGGGCCGGACACATAGCACGAGCTACTGACGGCAGGTGGAACGAGCGCATGGTACATTGGTACCCTAGAGACGCGGCGAGAGAAAGAGGGCGTCCCCGGAGAAGGTGGTGCGACGACGTGGTACAAACTGCGGGGGCTGCTTGGACCCGCACAGCACAAGATAGAGACAAGTGGCAATGCATGGAGGAGGCCTTTACCCACATTTGGGTGCCTAAAACCGTAATATAATTACTTAATAAGATAACTACTCAATTTATATTAATGTTAATAATTTTAATGTAGGTAATGTAATATCATAAATTGTAATATTTTTAAAGAAAATAAAGGCTATTTTATTTTATTTTATTTTATTTATTTTATTTTATTTATACTTATTCATATTGTATTTCAAGCGAATAGATCGCTTAGGATATAAATATGTAAAACATTATAAGAAATATTTCTCACCGCGAGATTCGAATAGATTAATCCATAAAATAGCACGATGTAACAGAGAACAGTGACGAGTATCATAACCGTTATCTGAAAAAATCTGTATTATTAGGTATTGTTGTAGTACAAAGTATAAACAACTCAACGTCATTGTTACAGTCAAAAAATGCGGAATAATAACCAGTTTGAGAGCAAAAAATAAGTCGCGTTTCTCCATCATAGGACACACCTGTTAAAATAAACTTATAGCAATCATGCTGTGACCTACGGTTGCACCCGCGTAGCCATCGTTCCCGTGAGTTTTTTTTTTTTATGATAGTGAATGACAAGACGAGCAAATCAGGTGCCTGATGGTAAGCATCATGATTGCCCATATCAGACACAGTGCCACCCAGTGTTTTAAAATTCAAGTTCTGCGCGGCACTGCACTGCGCCTGTCACCCTGAGATATGAGTTGTTGAATCTCATCATGCCCAGTTTTCCATTTCGCTGGTAACATTGCCCTTCATTGATACTGAGTAACAAAGTACCCTAAGTGTTATTCCAGGGTCTAAGCTACCTACATACCAAATTTCAACCCAATCCATTTAGCAGTTTATGCGTGAAGGAGTAACAAACATCCATCCATCCGCACAAACTTTCGATTAAGGATTACAAATTAATTTCAATTTCGTATTAGTGTATCTGAGTTGCACTTAAATATTATTATAAAAATGTATTCATGATTAAAAAAATACAAAATTACACACCTGCAAATTAAATATAATATTACATAGTTTAGAGATTTTCTCTATGTTGTCATACGCAGTAAACCATTTCTCATATGTTTTCATCTTTCTATATAAAAATGTACAACTTTCTCTATCCTTCTTCATATTAGCAACAGAGTGTATTTCACTTATTACAGAACATTTAATGCGGTTCACTTGATCAGATAACGACTTCAATACACTCCACACTATAAAAAACTCAATAAAAAATCGAAAATCACTAGTAGATAAGAAACAGTTAGCGATTAAATAGAATATTATATCAAAATTTATTGTGGCCTCAGGTAAAAACATAATGTCGAGATATATTCTTGCTGTCATGGTCACGATAAAGGAAAAAATAATCATGGTAATGAGACCTCTTCTATGACATCTTACTTTCCTTATATTTTCGAATTCCGGAAAAATTTCACTGCACGTATTCAAGAGTAGTAAAATTTCCTTAAATCTTTGGGAATGGTAAACTGATAGCAACATAACGATAAATGAATAAGCATGGGAGATCAAATAATGAAGGAACCGATCCTGAGACTTCATATTTATTTTATATTGATACCATGTCATTGAAGATATTAACGCGATTTCGAAAAATATTCGCATGCATATAAATATTTGACGTTTTCTTTCATAAAATGAATAGTTCCTATAGAAACCCAATACATTTTCCAATGTAAGGATGAATTTAATTGATGGAGGAATAATTATTTGGTCCGACATTTTATGCTAACGTCTGTCATAACTTAACAGTGAGTCCAACGATATTAATTCGATGGAGAGTGTTACTAGTTAATAAAATCAATAAAGTTTTATAGATTAATGGATGGAGCAAACACTTTACCAAATTAATAAATAAACTTGTCAAATGCGTGTCTATGGAACATGGGAAGGGTTCCTACCCACTGTTGCAACAGCGTGCGTCGCAACGACGGCATTCGAATCTACATATTACTCCCGTTTGTACTCGTATATCTGTAAATACCTCTCCTGACCTATATAATGTACCTAACACAGCAACTTATTTTAAAAAAAATTGTCAACCGAGTAAGTCACATAAATTCTTTTCGGACGTCAACTCCATATCAAGTGGCACAAAATCTACTGGTCTACCATTCTTATTGAATACAGATACCACTTGAATACTCCACTTGTCCTTCGCAACAACAAACAAAGGGACAAATAACAACTGAACGGGTAGAAAATGCATAGCAGTAAAGCACACGTGCCTACTTTTAACTATCCTGACTCAGATGTGCGTAATTTCAGTTAAAGACAGCTATATCTAGTTAACGTTTCTTACCTAGGTATAAAAAACTGCTCATTGAGCTCTAGACGTTGGCTGCAATATTTTACTATTTAGGATTTAACTTTTAAACCTGGGAATAGTGTGTTCTATGGTAGTTCCCTTTAATTTTTAAATTATTTATTTTCTATTTCATTTAAGAATAAATAATAAAACTTAAATAGTTTTATTATTTATTCTTTACACATTTTGTACATGTATATTTCCTGCAAATTTCTTGCAATTATTTACCTGCGAAAAATATTTGAAAAAAATCGTTATGTTACCGGCGAAATTACTGGGCATGACGAGATTCAGCAACTAATATCTCAGAGTGACAGGCTTAGTGCAGTGCCGCGCAAAATTTTTAATTTTAATACATTGGGTGGCACTATGTCTGATATGGGCGATCATCAGGCACCTGATTTGCTCGTCTTGTTACTTACTATCATAAAAAATAGATAGATAGATAGATACTACTTTATTGTACACCACACACAAAGAAAATAACATTACAAGACACGGTAACTAAACTTAAATGTACAAACGGCGGTGTTATCGCTAATAAGCGATTTCTTCTAGACAACCGATGGATGGAGAGGATTTATTTACAGCAGAAAGACGGTGGCGCATCTTAACAGTTTATACTACCAATGATGTTTATAATATATAAATAATTAAAATAAATTAATTACTCATAATATATATATCAAAAAATAATATGATGAATGAAGTTTATAATAATATAAAATAATAATGTAGTGATTATAATAATACTAATTCTGTGAAAAAAATCAAATATCTAGTAGTTGCCATTATTACTTTATAGCAAAAATTCTCGGTATGGAGAGCACCTGTAATTATGAACTTTTAGTCTTTACTATTTGTTGTTATAACGGCAAAAGGGATACATATTTTCTGTAAATTACAAGTAACAATTACAATTTTTAAAATAGAGCCCTGTGACAGACGGACGGACGGACAACGGAGGCTTAGTAATAGGGTACGGAACTCTAAAAAATATTAGATCACCTATTAAAATAAAACGACTTAACTGAGTTAATAATTTATTATGCCACTAAATACCACACCAATTAATTAATGGGGAATGTCCAAATTATCTTGACCTCCATTTTTATTTTAAATAATGAAAATATAGAGCAATATAAGAAACTAATTTGAATATTTTTGCTATTTTCGTCGTAGTTATTTTTAAAAATTTGAGAATTTTTGGTGATGATGACGTCATCATAAGCTTTATAGACGGTGACTGCGGCCTCAACAGAAAAAAAAAAAGGCAATGAAATTCAGATTGTCAATGTCATTATATTATCATTATATATCACACACCTATAACCCCACTTTTCTAAAAAAACTGTTCATTGCTTTTTTTTTTCTTCTTTTATGGACCCACACGAATGTATTGCCAGTGTCAAGTTATATAAATTTTCAAGTTAATATGGTCAATTCAGAGTCAGGGCAAGCCCAGTCAAGTCACAGCTCTAGTAAAGTGGTGGTCTTTACAAGAAGCTGCCAGTAAACAATATAATCACAGTAACTTTCTAAGATTTTGCAGTCGGCTAGATATAGGTTATGTTTACATACATCGACATTTGACAACTTAATGACATAAAAGGACATTTCACTTTTTTTTTTTTTTTTAGGCTCACACGTTTTTCCATTAATCTACGTGTGACGTCATCTAAGGTCAAATGAAGGTTATTCAATTAAAGCCGAAAATAATAATAATCCGTGATTATTTTCTGTTTTTAAGTAATGGGTAGTGATCAGCAACCTTATTCCTCCAAATGGTTTTGAAATTACAAAAAACAAAAATAAATAGACATTCCCCATTGCATCTAATTGCATTAAATAAGTTCAGAATAATTAAGTACATCCCTTAGACGAGTAATTACTCGGCTAACATCTGTGTTCGAGCATGGGATATGCTGAAAACAAGCGCTGCACAGGGTCACCTTGTGCAGCACAAAGCTGAGCATATCCCAATTGCTAGTAATATAAATCTATTTAATTTTTTTTTTTGTTTTATGTTTGTATTTGTATTCTTGTATTTTTCCTATACTAGCAATAAATGTATCTTCATCTTTATCTTAAATAAAGTTTTTATATTAGACCTAAGTGGCCGGCCGATTAGTTCCCCTCAGAAACATCATATCTAAATAATTTACAATCAGAGCATATAATTTCCAACACACACAATGATGTTATTCGGCACAAGAGGCCTAGTTATGTAGGTTCCTAATTAGATTTTAGTCCTAAATACTTGTATTATTGATTTATATTTCAAAATTCCTATATTTTGGATTTCAGAAAATAGACGTTCGAAGTCGACACTTTTTAGCGTATTTCACAATTCCTTCTTTTGATAGTTGTTCAGTTTAATAGTATAGCCATTGATTTAAAGAAAAGGGGAGATGAGGTACTGGCTTCTCGAAAATGGAAAGCTCAAATTAGGTCTCATTAGTTCCACGTACGTCAGTGAAGTTAATTGTTGTCTCGTTCGCACTTCGGTCTAGGTACGTCTTTCTATCGTTGTTGTTTCAGATTACACATGCCAGATATTGAGTAAGTGCTGAGAGAACCCTACCCTATGACCCCTTTTCTTTAAATCAGAGGTAGTACACACCCTGTAATTACTACACATTTTTTTAACACTGCATAAAGCATTTTGCCTCGAAAAAATGTTAAGTCAATCAAAAATCTACATATTATTATTATAAAAACAACACTATAGAACATTATTAAACTGCAAAGCTACTACAGAAAAGTAGGTGCATAGAGAGATACATGAAGGTAGTAGAGTCATAGCAAAACCGAATGCGTTTAGTTGTATGGGGTGAGTGAGAATCAACTGAAGCAAGTCCCTTGACACGTTGTATTGCATTTGATCTGGAAAATATGTTTGACATTCATATAACACTAAATTAATGGTATTAAGAGGTTATGACATCTTTTAGGAAAAACTAAAAATCCATGTTTTACTTGCGTGATTAGACGTTCACAAGAAAAACATTAAGATTTTATTAAAGGAAAATAAACATTTATAATAATAATAATAATATGGGACAACTTCCACACACGGTCATCTGGTCCCAAACTAGGCTAGAAGCCTGTACTATGGTAACCAGATGACTGATATATACATACTTATATATGCTTATAACACCCAGACACAGATCAAACAGACATGTTCATGCACACAAATATTTGACCTGGCCGGGGATCGAACCCGGGGCCTGCGGCACAGAAAGCAGAGTTACTACCATCTGTGCCAACCAGGCTGTCAAATTTATATTTTCATCATTATTATTCTTCATATTTTTCATCGTTTAACTGTCTGAGTATAAATTATTCGAATTAGTTATATATATTCGGAGGAAACAGAGGAATACGAAACATCAATTTATTATAGTTTTCAAATTCGAATTCTGAAAAGGTGTCCTATCCTCTTTAGTATTTGTAGTATTTTTATAGTAATGATAGTATTTACTACTTACAAAAGTGTGAAGTATAAAGAAGGAGTCTGCTGAGTGATCGCTTCAGTGCATTAACAGCATTCTGAACTTCTGCAGTTGGTGATACTAAATAAAACGCTAGCATATCCTCTGCGATTGTCATTAAGTACAAAGTTGTTATTGTTAAAGCGGAATCCTAAATTTAAAAAGTTCATTAAATTTTGTAATTTAACCAATAATAATGTGATATAAGCAATGAAACAGATAAAAATAACTTACCATAACATTGTTGTAGATTATACAAGAGTACGATATAGCAATGGATGATTAAGGTTGCCATTAAAATTATCTGCTAACAAAAATAGGTTTTAAAAAGGTCTAAAAAGTAGATAGTTGCAAAAATACCATATAATCTCAAAACAAACCTGCAGACCAAATATTTATAGAGTTTTTTTATATCGTTCTATCGTCTCATACTCAGTAAAATTTATAAAATAATTATTTATAAATAAAATATTTATAAAAAAAAATTTCATACATTTTCATCTTTATTTACAAAAAAAAATGAGCAATAATTTGTTCCTTTATGTAACATTGTATCTTCAATGTTTTTAATTTCTTTTTTTATACTTTTTTCAATGAGTTTAAATTTCTCACATATCGATAGTAAAATCGTCAGTAGTAAAAAAAATCCAAAAAACAACGAAAATCACTCAGGCAAAGTAAAAATTCTAAAAATAACATTACGTATGATGGAACTAAAATCTATCGCTCATCGACCTAAGTGAAAACATGCATACTCTGCGATTTTTAAAAACTTGAATAGAAGAAATATCAAAGTGAAGTGTTTGTTTTGAGATTTTCCGTTGTCTTTTCTCTCAGAATGTAAGATTTCATTGCATAAGAGAGATAACACTTCCATAAAGCTCCGGGAATGGTACACAGTTAGCAACATAAAGATAATTAAGTATAACTATTTGAAGTAAAGAGAACTTGGGACGCATAACCGGGAAAAGGTCGGGCGTCCTAAGTACCGTTGGAAGGATGAGGTGGAAAAAGACCTGAAGGCGCTTCAAGCAGATTCGTGGCAAGCTATAGCGCAGGACAGACAGGAGTAGCGTCTTCATGTGTCGGGGGCCAAGACTCACTTTGGGTCGCTGCGCCAGTCTAGTTAAGTTATAACTATTTGAAATGAAATAATGAATAATGTCGACTCTGAACCATATCTGTCGATATATACTAAACTACTCACTAACAGCATGATCTCCACTAATATTTTCATATCCATAAAGATCCGACCTTTCTTCTCAAAAATTGAATAGTTTCGATAGATACCTAGCAAGTTCTCCATATCGACTACTAATTTAATCAAACAAAAGATTAAGTTTACTTCAAAGCCCAAAATATGTAAGTACTGAACCAAATTTTTCTTACTTTTGAACTATAGAACATTATTGAACTGCAAAGCCACTACGGAATAGTAGATGCATAGAGAGATGCAAGAGGGCAGTAGAGTCATATCTATATCGAAACCGAATGCGCTCATTTTTATCGAATGCGTGTGAATTAATCGAAGCAAGTCCCTTGATGCGTTGTATTGCAGTTGACCTGAAAAGGCATATTTTACTTTAAAATACGGAACTAAATTCTTGTTAAGAGGTAATAAACGCCTATTATGATTATCCTAAGAAAATATTACTATTATATACGTCATCGAATTTGCCTGTTTATTTCCGAATAATTATGATTCCGATATTTTAAAGATGAAGTCAATAAAATATGTTCCTTTCTTCTCATACATATGTTATTTATATTCTAGTGACGTCTAATAACGCTAATAAAACTAAGTATGAGATTTTAGTGGAAGAAAATTAAGAGTTTATTTAAGAACACCAAACAAAACATACTTTGTTTCATCTTAAAAATATCGAGATATAAATAAATAAAATAAGTTAATTATATTCGGTGGAGAAGACCAAACATCTATTTTGTGAACTTTTCATAAGATTTTGTCAAATTGCCAAAAGGTGGCGTTATCTTTTAAGTCCTACTAATCCTATTAATATTATAATATAGTATGTAGGTAGCTTAGACCCTGGAATAACACATAGGATACCTTTATTCCCGATATCCCCACGGGAACGATGTCTACGCGGGTGAAACCGCGGAGACAGCTAGTCTATTATACAATTTGTAGTAGTTTTATAGTATTTGAAGTATTGCTTACAAAAAATTGAAGTATCTAGAAGGAGTTTGATGAGCGATCGTTTCACTGCAGTAACACCATTTTGAACTTGTTGCGCAGTTCGTGATACTAAGTACAAAGCTAAGGTAAACTTTGCGATGGTCACAATGAACAAAGTTGTTATTATCAGAGTGGAATTCTGTAATAAAAATGTGGCCATATTAGTTTTTTTAATACATTTTTATTTAATAGTCAAGTAGGTAATATAATAAACAAGCTTACCATTACATTGTAGTAGACTACACCATAAAAGAATATGATGTAGCAATGAACGATTAAAATTACCATAAACGTTACCTAAAAAAAATTAAAGAATAACATAAATGACGGTCTTCACATATTATCATCATCATCATCATCATCATCATCATCTTAGCCATAGGACGTCCACTGCTAAATATGTTCATCTATATCAAATATGTGTATCGAATATGAGGCCCATAGGCCTCCCCCATAGATTTCCATCCAGTCCGGCTGGCCGCTTCCAGCGTGTTCCTGCCGTCTTTATCAGATCTTCTGTCCACCTTGTGGGTGGACGTCCTACGCTGCGATTGCCGGTCCGTGGTCTCCATTCGAGAACTTTACAGCCCCATTGGCCATCAGTTTTACGTGCTATGTGCCCTGCCCATTGCCACTTCAACTTGCTTATCCGCTGGGCTATGTCGATAACTTTCGTTCGTCTACGGATCTCCTCATTTCTGATTCGATCTCGCAGAGAAATTTCGAGCATATCCCCTCCATATCTCGTTGCGCTATTTTGAGCCTGCTGATAAGGCCCACAGTCAGAGACCACATTTTAGATCCGTAAGTCATCACTGGTAACATACACTGGTCAAAGACCTTCGACTTGAGGCACTGGTATTTTGAACGAGAAGACATTGCGTAGGTTTCCGAACGCTGCCCAGCCTTTTTGGATTCGACGATTGACCTCTTTCTCGAAGTTGGATCTACCGAGTTGGACTGCTTGTCCTAGGTAGACGTATGAGTCAACAACTTCTAGAATCGAGTTCCCAACCGATACCGGGGTCGGCACAACATGAGCATTAGACATCATTTTCGTCTTCCCCATGTTCATTTTAAGACCCACCCGATGAGAAACTCTATTGAGGTCTTCCAGCATCGTGCCGAGATCTTCCATCGACTCTGCCATGACTACAATATTGTCACATAACAAAGTTGTAAAAAATACCTTAATTTGAAAACAAACCTGCAGGCCAAATATTTTATTACACAATTTCGTAATTTTTTCTATCGTCTTATACGCAGTAAACCATTTTTCATACTCTTTCATCTTTCTATACAAAAATAAGCAATAATTTGTTCCTCCATTCAATTTTGCATCTTCGATATTTTTAATTTCTGTTTTTACACTTATTTCAATAAAATATACTTGATCACGTATCGACAGTAAGAAAGTGAGAAGTGAAAAAAATTCCATAAAAAAACGAAAATCACTCATGTTTAGTAAAATCATTACAAATAACATTATAAAAGAGTTTGAATAGAAAGTTGTTTCTTGTTTTAAGTGAAAAAATATATCATCTATGATTTTTATCAACCAGAATAGCATAAATATCGAACTGAAGTATCTTATTTGAGACTTTCCTTTATTTTTTATCTCAGAATCTTGCAAGATTTCACTGCACATATTCAGGAGCGATATCACTTCCTTGAAGCTCTTAGAATAGTAAATAGTTAGCCACATAATGATAATAGTATAACAATGTGAAGTTATATGATGCCCAATTTCATTTTTAACATACATCTGTTGATATACTACATTGCTCACTAACAACATGGTCTCTAAAGCTATTCGTATAACTATAAAAATTTGAGATCTTTTCCCAAAATATGAATAGTTTCGATAGATACCGAACAAGTTTTCGATATCGACGACAAATTTAATCGGTTGTTGTATTATTGGGTTCATCTTTTGCGTTTATATTCTACATTAACGTCACACCGCCGACGTGTTTTACGATGGAATATTGATATTTATTTAATCACGTAATGGCTAGACAGATCATTAATTACACATTTTATTATAAATTAGTCCATACATCCATACATATTATATTAATCTAATTTATAGCAGTAATTAACTATAAATTAATAATAAATAATAAAAGTTTTGCCTTTATTACTAATTATGTAACTAGGTACTCTGGAATACTACTATTGTTCCGGAGGAGGGCGTTAATGTTTGTGACAGTCTAACGACTACTGCAGGCATCATCTTTGCCGTTACGTGTATACCTTTGTTAACTATTCGAAATAAGTAATTTATATGAAATGTATAAGATCACTCCGTAGAATATACTTATAAAAAGTACATAATTCTACGTGTATGTAACTTGTACATTTAGTCAAGATAATGGTCACCCCGGTATGAAGCATGTGATTTCTTTCACGGTTTGAGCGTTGAACCATTAAACCAAAATAACCAACATAAAATAAAATAATGTTGTTCCAAACAATGAATCATATTTTAAATTACCAGTCAGAATCAAAATGAGGAGATCTGTAATAGACGTACGAAAGTTACATAGCCCAGCTGTTTAGCAAGTATGGGTATGGCACATAGCGAGTATGCCTGATAGACGCTGTAAGGTTCTCGAATGGAGACCACGGATAGTCAAGCGCAGCATAAGACCTCCACCCACAAGTCCATAAAGATATGACCTATCTTATATTCTTTAAATTCTGTAATTTGATTATTCTTGATTTGATTGTTTTTTATTATTATATAGTAATTTTTGATTTACTGCCTCGGTGGCGTAGTAGGCGCAAGCTCTACTGCCGATGATGAGGTCCCGCGTTCGATCCCCAGGTCAGGCAAACCTGTTAAATATTGGATTTTCCCACTAGGATCAACTACCTGGAGTTTGTAACTGTGTCCGCGGTAGATGGCAACAGGCTCGCCCCCTATACCATGGGACCAATAACTATACCTACTATGGGACTGAGTCCTGGGTACACCTGCCTTCCCCTTCGAGAAAAAGGCGTGTATGTTATGTTTTATTTTTTATTTAATTTATACTGCTATATGTTTAGATTGTTAGATTGGATATATAATGCTATATGGACTCTGCGTCTTAAAATAAAATATATTTATTTTATAAAGCCTGCAGGAACACAATCAATGTTAGCCACTTATAACTGGACTAGATGGAAATCTATGGGGGAGGTCTATTATGAATTATGTCCAACAAAGGATGTAGATCGATACATAATACTTTATTGTACACCACACACATTGAAATAACATTACAGAACACAGAAACTAAACTTAAATGTAAGTACAATAATAAGCGATTTCTTCCGATGACTACCGAAAGACAACCGATGGATGGAGAGGATTTATTTACAACAGAGAGACGGTGCCGTATTTTTACAGTATATACAAATACCAATAATGTTTATAATATTCTATTGTTTTTTTTTTTTTTTGTTGGTATGCAATGATGTGTTATTCTATTCTATTCCATAATATATAATAAGTTATTATTACTATTTAAATAATAAGATGAATATAATAATATTATGATATCCATATAAATATATGTACTATGTGTACCTTTGATATAAAGAAAAGAGAGAGCTCAAATTAGGTCCCATTAGGTCCACGTACGTCAGTAAAGTAAGGTCATACGAGTTAATAATATTGCATTTCGGTGTTAGTTATGTCTTTCTATCTTTTTTGTGAGCAAGTTGCACGTGCCAATTGTTGAGTAAGCACTGGGAGAACATACCCTATCTTCCCTTTTCTTTAAATCAATGACATCAGTTGTTACTTCTTTTTAGTTTTAAGTTATTCTTCTTTGTTATTTTCTGTTATATTGTGGTACCAATAAAGAGTTTTCATTCATTCATTCATTCAATGACTATGACTGAAATATCTACAACCACTTACCGATTAACAATAATAAGTTACCTATTATATCTTTACTACAAGTATTATAAGGAGCATGAATAAATATTCTATTTAGCTATAATTCGATCTACATAACACTTGATAATTATTTTATTATTATTACTTATTATTTTACAGTACATTATTGAACTGCAATGCAATGACAGTGTAAGAAGCACACAGAGCTTGTAACCAACTTTATTTAATTCATATTAAAATTGTAAATAAAATATAAGGACCTAATAAATTATTTCAACTTCAAATAAAATCACGTATTATTTTAAAAATAGATCCATTTCAAAACAATTAGTGACCACTTAGAAACTATTGAGTTGCCACATGTGGAACTCATAAATAACATAAAATATTGGACCTCTCGACATTTTAACTGAGTTCTGAGATTCTGAGAACGATATAATATACCTTCATAAGTGCACACTTGAATGTTAGGGTCCGTATACACGAACGAAATGTGTCTAAAATAATAAGATATATCTTATATTATTATCTTATTCAATGTTATTTATATGAGTTTCTATTATTTTACAATAATAATTTATAGGAGGCGTGTTTGAGCATTAAGAAAATATTATGATGTAATATTGTACCTATATAATATTAACTGCTACATATAAACTGCTATGTGAAATTATCAACATAATATAATCCCAATGTAGGTATTATTATATTACTTAAATAACTATTAGTATTGTAAAATTAGCATATAACTTGCTGTACTTTCATTTGTCTCACTCTGTGTGTACGGATCTTTAGTTGTGTTATATGTTATAAAAAACCTTTAGAAATGTTGTATGGGAACCTTTTCCTATGGATAGGGATGAAACAATATTTGGGGGCGGGATTTTTGTATAGTTAGGAGTAATGGTAGGGCTGTTCCTCGAAGGCGTGTGCGCAACAACAAAACCAAAAGACAAGGGAGGTCCTGGACATAAGCAACGTGGAAGGCGCCGGGAGAGGACAACTAATTAGTAGGGCAATAGTATTTACAATTAGAGTTCCTATCCCTGGAACTAGGAATAGGTAGTTGTTCGTGTTAAACTTATATTAGAATTAATTATTTGGTGTAATCTTAGTAACGTCCAGAGACACAGCGTGTAAAGTTTGGTATGTAATTTATTGTATTTTCATAATTTCATATTCACGGTTAATCCGTATCGAATGATTTTAACTACGTCCTTTGACATATCGATGATAAACACTTACTGTAAAAGTTGTTTAAAAATGTTGATATAAAGTATAGAAATTATTTGTATATCTATAACGGTTCAGTTTCCAGGCAACATTATCTTTTAAATCTTTAATGAAATAACTAATTATTAAGTTATGACATTTATAATAATACTATCTGTTATTCGTGGTTCGATTCCAGGAATATTTAATTTATTATTGTGGTATTAATTTTAAAATGTTCATTAGTATTTTGCACGGCAATAATGAACATTACTTTGGTTCGATTCCGAAGTTATTTAGGCAGGTTTGTCAAGTTTACACACAAGTTATAATAAACTTTATAATATTATAAGGTGTGATTAGACGTGGCAATGTCAAATATGAGGTGAGCGTTGTCGCGACGTTAAGAGATCTCTTAAACCCCTACCTGAAATCGCAAAGTTCAGGTACTTGTCAATGCCATTTCTATGCAACCCCTAACTCGTAATTATAAAACGAGTTGAACATTAAATTCATGTAAGACTTAGATGCAATGCATGGTAATTTAAGGCATTGTAATTTCTTGTTCCTGATGATTTCGTTATTTTCATTTATCCTCAATGTATTGTCTATTACATATTCACGTAAATATAATTATGGATTAATAAATATCCTTTGAACATTCATTCGATAATATGCTTCATAATCATTTTCTTTATTATATTAATTTTTAAATAATTGTATTCAAAGTAGCTTACTTGAGAGTGTTGTCATTGTCCTGATTTTATCAAACGTAAATACTCTAGTAATAGTATTCTTTTACATCTTTTGTTTTGTGAATAAATTTAATGTTGTTATAGTTAAATATTTTGTTTAATTTAAAAAATCACAACGTAGTAAATATAAAAAACTAGACGATCACTTTTAACAGGCCATTTTTCAGATTATTTTAGGATTTAATTCTAGGTAGATTTAGGTTGTGCTTAGGGATACGTTTAGGGTTGTTACAGTTGGTGCCGTGACCAGGATAATAGGTTTTAAAGGATGAATTATAAAAATAATTCAGACACCTATTATAAAGAACTTTGCTAGGATATTTGTTTATTTTATTCATTCTGAATGGGGCCTTGCACAACGGGGTATTAAAATTATATTGTGCAATATATTCTTAAAAGTTGAAACAAAAGGAACGGACAACATTCTCAAATTTCGAAAGTTTATGAAACAATAGATGAACACGGAAGGGACTAAACTGCAGTTATATTTTGCCAGATGTGAATTTAGACTTGCATTGAGGAGAAATGTTTTATTGCATTGTATCTTGTGTTCCTTTTCATAAGTTAGGTTTGCCAGATGTTTGTTTATGATGTATTGTTTTAAAGCTTAACACGTTTCTTATATTTTATAATAATAATAATAATAAAAGACGAGATTATTCTATGATTCTACTTTAGGTATAGTTTAGTAATAATTTTAATAAGTGTGTTCATATTTCAATAAAATATTCCATGAGGGTTTTAAAATATTAAAAAGAGTCAAGGGGCGTACAAAATCGTAATAGGTGTTATTGATTAATTCAAATCAATTAAAACTTAAATGTGATGTAGGTTAATTTTATATTTTTGTGTAATATTTTATAACATGCACTTATTATTGATAGTCACAAATATATATATATATATATATATATATATATATACATATACAATCGAATATTTTAGAAAACAATGTTACTGAATTTATTAGTGCTGAATTGTTTATTCTAGATAATTATTAACTTTATATTTTATATGAACAAAATAGATGTCAGTAGCTTTCTACTTTAGGGAGGGGTTAATAAGCTCATAAATATAAATAGTTATATAGTGTTAGGGGCGTGACATTTTATTTTGTTTGAAATTATTTTACAGATCATTAACGAATAAAAATTACTAAAATCAATGAAATTTAGGGTATTGATTTTCATTATTTATAAAAAGTTAGTATTATTAATAGTACGAGGGGCGTAGAAATTTAAATAAAAGTTTAAAGACATGCCCAAATTATTTAAATAAATAAATATATAGATAAAATAAATAAAAAAAATAGAATAAAAATAAATAAACGCCTTAATTGTTGAATGAACTGTTGTTGTAAAAGTATACTTTATAATAATGTACAATTTTACATTAGTATGGGTAAATATTTGCTTATTAAGAAAAATAAAAGATTTTGTACCTTAGTTACATTATAATATGTTTAATAACAATTTGTTACCGATATAAGGTAATCATTAAAATAGTTTATGATATCATTTCAGTTAAAATCATAGGAGCCAAATAGAAAACAAAGATAAACATATTGACTAACACAAATTATTAAGAAATAAAAAAAACACATATAATATATATATAGATATATATATTCAAATATTATTAACATGAATAGAAGAGAGAAAAGGAAACGAGATATAAATCATGTTTTACCCGAAGATTCCAATTTATTAATGACAAAACTGCAAGATGTAATGGCGAAATCTTTAGCACCAGTGATAGTAAGACTTGAAAATTTGGAATCCAACTCTCTAACATCTGCTTCAACTTCTACACAAAGAACGCGAATAAATTATCAAGACCTTATTATAAATGATATACAACCTACAAATTCTATGGGATTGAATATTATAATGTCATCACCACCTGTCAGACCACAATTTAACGGAAGAGAAAAACATCCTATATTATTCATTAAGGAACTAGAAAAATATTGTGCTAAAATGAAAATACCACATAATGATATTGAATCAATTTTAGAATGTTTAACTGGCCATGCCAAACACTGGGCCAGTCTTTATGAAGGAAATTGGAAGACAATTACTGATTTTAAAAATGATTTTTTATTATACTATTGGGGAAAAGATGTTCAAAATAAAATTAAAAAACGCTTGTTATATGGTAAATGGACACCTAATTTAAACATGACGATGTCGGAGTATTTTATGGAATTATATTCAGAAGCAAATAAACTTTCTTCGTATTCTTCTATAGAAGCAATAACTGAAGATATAATGAGGCACTTCCCTCTTGGCGTACAAAGGTTATGGATGGTATTAGACCGAAAAGGCCCTGTAACTGCAAATGCTTTTTTAAAAGATGTCGATATCGATATTAAAGGTGAACAAGAACCAAATGAAGTTAAATGTTGTAATTCAGAGTTAAATACAAGTATAAATCAAATAAATGCTATACGAACCCAGAATTTTAAACGGCGCATAAAATATAAAAAAAATAAAAATCACAGAATACATAAAAGGTAAATATATAGATTGTATCTGATTCTAAAGTGAAGAAGATTAAATTATGATAGGATAGGAAATAAAAAAAAGAGAGACTAAATTAAAGTTATAATGCTACATAATAAGGAGTAAATCAAGTAATTCTTAAAATACTTAATTTACTAGTGATCTATTACACTTTAAATTAACACTTTAATAAAAAAAAAAAGATTTAGAAAAGTTCAGAATTTGATTGTATACCTATCATTATATTTTGACATTTCATTACTGCACTTCAACCCTTTCACTATTCAATAATATTATCTCATAGTTACATAGGTAGTGTATCTACTGTGTATGTGTTTGTTTAATTTGCAAAAATGAGTAAGAGTAACTTATTAACCTAGTAGACTTTAAATTTCTTTTCAAGTTTTGTGAAATGAGAAGATGTGATGCATGTAAACGAAATACTATATATACTGGTGTGGTCATATTTTAATGTATAAGTTAATAACATTTGAAGAAATGCTGAAATTATATAAGTACATATATGTGGAAAAGATAACAACCGGAGGTTTAGCAAAGTCTAGACTTAACTCCAACTATCACATTTTTCGTTACATTATCGTTTTCACATATATGGTAAATTCAACATTGTATTATAATATTATGATAAATTGATTGGTATCGTCAAAAAATATATATATATATTATTGGGTTGGGTGATAATAGTTTTACGCCAACAAGCATCACAACGTGTCTCCAATTAATATAATTATAACATGCCTATCCCTAGTTCGCATGTTAGGCACTAACCGTTTTATTCCATAAAACAACTCAATTTCAATTGTTTTACCTTCTTATGAAATTGGAGACGGTGACCCACTCACTGTTTTACTTTATGGAACGACTCAATTTCAGTTCGTTATAATGATTAAGATCGAAGACGGTACTTACCGTTTTATTCTTCGGAACGACTCGATTTTCATTTGTTTTAACGATATGAGATTGAAGACGGCGTTTTATTCCATCGAACGACTCGATTTTGATAAAAAACGAAATCGGAGACGGTTCACCGTTTTATTCGATGGAACGACTCGGTTTCGATCCGTTTAACGGAGAGAGATCGAAGACGATTTATATATATTCACCGATTTATTCCAAGGAACGACTCGTTTTACATTCGTTTTGACGAAATGAGAACGAAGACGGTCACTTGCCGTTATATTCCACAGAACGATTCGGTTTCGATTGTTTTTTTTTTAACGAAGAGAGATCGGAGACGATGAGTGATCTCATCGTTTTATTCCACAGAACGACCTGATTTTTGTTTCGTTTCGACGAAGCACGATCGGAGACGGTAATATACTGTTTTATTCCAAGGGACGACTCGATTTCGATTCGTTTCAACGATGCGAGATCAAAGACGGTTACTAACCGTTTTATTCTACGGAACGACTTGATTTCAATTCGTTTTTTTTAACAATAATACAAAATCGGAGACGATTTTCATCGTTTTATTCCACGGAACTACTCGATTTTGATTATTGGCAACAATGCGAAAATCGGAGACGACGAGTTATCTCATCGTTTTATTCCACGGAACAACTCGATTTTCAAGTCGTTGCAACCAGCCGAACTTAGAGATAGCATTATTTTTCTTTTATAATATTACAAAAATGGTTATTCTTTCTCATTTCTATTTCTTAGTATGGTAATTTTAAATCGATTTAGTTGTAGGTATTTGGTTTTCTAGGGTGAATTTTTCTCTGTTTTCCTTCGAAAAACATCGACAAATTCAAGGGGCGACTGTAACCAACTTTATTTAATTCATATTAAAATTGTAAATAAAATATAAGGACCTAATAAATTATTTCAACTTCAAATAAAATCACGTATTATTTTAAAAATAGATCCATTTCAAAACAATTAGTGACCACTTAGAAACTATTGAGTTGCCACATGTGGAACTCATAAATAACATAAAATATTGGACCTCTCGACATTTTAACTGAGTTCTGAGATTCTGAGAACGATATAATATACCTTCATAAGTGCACACTTGAATGTTAGGGTCCGTATACACGAACGAAATGTGTCTAAAATAATAAGATATATCTTATATTATTATCTTATTCAATGTTATTTATATGAGTTTCTATTATTTTACAATAATAATTTATAGGAGGCGTGTTTGAGCATTAAGAAAATATTATGATGTAATATTGTACCTATATAATATTAACTGCTACATATAAACTGCTATGTGAAATTATCAACATAATATAATCCCAATGTAGGTATTATTATATTACTTAAATAACTATTAGTATTGTAAAATTAGCATATAACTTGCTGTACTTTCATTTGTCTCACTCTGTGTGTACGGATCTTTAGTTGTGTTATATGTTATAAAAAACCTTTAGAAATGTTGTATGGGAACCTTTTCCTATGGATAGGGATGAAACAATATTTGGGGGCGGGATTTTTGTATAGTTAGGAGTAATGGTAGGGCTGTTCCTCGAAGGCGTGTGCGCAACAACAAAACCAAAAGACAAGGGAGGTCCTGGACATAAGCAACGTGGAAGGCGCCGGGAGAGGACAACTAATTAGTAGGGCAATAGTATTTACAATTAGAGTTCCTATCCCTGGAACTAGGAATAGGTAGTTGTTCGTGTTAAACTTATATTAGAATTAATTATTTGGTGTAATCTTAGTAACGTCCAGAGACACAGCGTGTAAAGTTTGGTATGTAATTTATTGTATTTTCATAATTTCATATTCACGGTTAATCCGTATCGAATGATTTTAACTACGTCCTTTGACATATCGATGATAAACACTTACTGTAAAAGTTGTTTAAAAATGTTGATATAAAGTATAGAAATTATTTGTATATCTATAACGGTTCAGTTTCCAGGCAACATTATCTTTTAAATCTTTAATGAAATAACTAATTATTAAGTTATGACATTTATAATAATACTATCTGTTATTCGTGGTTCGATTCCAGGAATATTTAATTTATTATTGTGGTATTAATTTTAAAATGTTCATTAGTATTTTGCACGGCAATAATGAACATTACTTTGGTTCGATTCCGAAGTTATTTAGGCAGGTTTGTCAAGTTTACACACAAGTTATAATAAACTTTATAATATTATAAGGTGTGATTAGACGTGGCAATGTCAAATATGAGGTGAGCGTTGTCGCGACGTTAAGAGATCTCTTAAACCCCTACCTGAAATCGCAAAGTTCAGGTACTTGTCAATGCCATTTCTATGCAACCCCTAACTCGTAATTATAAAACGAGTTGAACATTAAATTCATGTAAGACTTAGATGCAATGCATGGTAATTTAAGGCATTGTAATTTCTTGTTCCTGATGATTTCGTTATTTTCATTTATCCTCAATGTATTGTCTATTACATATTCACGTAAATATAATTATGGATTAATAAATATCCTTTGAACATTCATTCGATAATATGCTTCATAATCATTTTCTTTATTATATTAATTTTTAAATAATTGTATTCAAAGTAGCTTACTTGAGAGTGTTGTCATTGTCCTGATTTTATCAAACGTAAATACTCTAGTAATAGTATTCTTTTACATCTTTTGTTTTGTGAATAAATTTAATGTTGTTATAGTTAAATATTTTGTTTAATTTAAAAAATCACAACGTAGTAAATATAAAAAACTAGACGATCACTTTTAACAGGCCATTTTTCAGATTATTTTAGGATTTAATTCTAGGTAGATTTAGGTTGTGCTTAGGGATACGTTTAGGGTTGTTACAAGCTATACAGGAGGGTAGAAGTGACATATCCACGTCGATGGAACCAAACGCCTGCGTCTGTATCGGATGTGTGCTTACAAGACGAAGTAAGTCTCGTGTTGCTTTGTACTGTTTTTCACCTGGAATATAACACATATTTATAATCCATATAAATCATATGGTTTATGGATATAAAATCCATAAACTTCAAGTTAGTTAAATGTCGGGATTCACGAATGGAATTAAACTGACCCCTCAAACATAGCAGTAATTAATAATAATCATTTCGTCTAAATTACTTATAAATTATAAAAACTGTTGTAGTATATACAGAACATAGATTAATAATACAATTTACTGATATTGTGCTCAACTTTATGAATAATCTTAAAGTACATTATTGAACTGCATTGCTATGACAGTGTAAAAAACACAGAGCTATGCAGGAGGGTAGAAGCGACATGTCCACGTCGCTGGAACCAAACACCTGCATCTGTTCGTCTCGTGTTGCCTTGTACTGATTATAATCTTAAAGTACATTATTGAACTGCAATGCAATGACAGTGTAAGAAGCACACATAGCTATACAGGAGGGTAGAAGCGACATATCCACGTCGATGGAACCAAACGCCTGCGTCTGTATCGGATGTGTGCTTACAAGACGGAGTAAGTCTCGTGTTGCCTTGTACTGTTTTTCACCTGGAATATAATATACCATAGAGTTACCGGCTTTAGAATAGTGCTCAACCTTCTCTACCCGTGGTTGCCGTAAGAGCCGGCTAAGGGTTAACAGATCCAGAGGACGGGCAGAAGCGTCCTCCGCAAAAAATCATCGAACTGCGCTCGACAACCAACCTGCCAAGCGTGTAATGGCAAAACCTCCCTTTATTGAGGAGGCCTATGTTCAATAGTGGATTACCAATGGCTGAGATGATGATGATGGTATTATAATATGACGATGTTGAAATCCAAGTTTATAATATAATCCTGGTGTGTGCTATTATTATAAAAGTGCTACTACTGGAAATTAAGTAGGTACCTGGGTTCTCAGAGTTGCAAGAGTTAATAGTATTTTTACTCACATCCAAGAGAATGAACTAGAAGTATACTCAGCCGTCGTCGCAACGTGACAGCACTGTTGAGTGAACTTTGCGCTGCTCGAGATAACATGTATAGCGCGATCATGAACACTGCTAAGTCGGATATGCAAAGAAATTGTTGCAGTGGTGTGAACCTACCCTGAGGAGAAATGAGACATTTTATATTGAGCAGGAGAGAAGTGACACTTTTTTAAAAAATGTTCCGCTATATTATTGGTTTTAGCTATAAAATCTTTATTATCAACTAAATTAATTAATTAATTAGTTAAGTGATAGCATACTTATAGCAAAATAATTATTGTACATCGTCGCAATAATAAATTAGTTTATCATAAATTATAATTAGATATAACTAAGTAGGGTCAGTGTAGGGTATTTGTAAACAAATATCAGGGAAGATAAAATGTGTACCAACAGCGTATTTTTTAAAGATCTTTGTGAATAAAAGTACAATTGATATAAATAATAACATGGTAGGGAAATTCTCTTACCAAAACACTCAATGATGCCACTTGGTACCACGATGTTATGTAATATCCAACTATTATGATCACAACTAACGTTACCTAGAACGAAATACAAGTAATATATCTCTGTAAATAGCCACAAACCATTCATTCCACTTGTTTACATACAAACCTGCATCCCAAATATAGTGCTACATAATTTTGCAATCTTTTTAACAGTTGCATAAGCAGCAGACCATTTATCGAACAAGTGTCCTTTATTATAATTAAGGTAATAATTATCATTTTTACCAAACGCCAAGTGAAATCGTTTTATGCCATCGATTTCGTTATCTATAGACTTTGTAATACATTCTAACTGATCTGATATAGCATTATACAATAAATATAACATTATAATTTGTGTGACGAATCGTAAATCACTCAAGTACATGATAATTTCAATAAAATATAACAAAATATTATTATCACAACTGGATTTCTTAACTTTTACAATATCAGCGGCAATATAGCTTAAAATATTTAAAACATTAAACAATGTTATAGCTAAATAAATAATTTTATTTCGGAAATTCAATCTCTGATTGTAAATGTTAAAATTTGGAAAATATGAGTCAAACTGTTTGAACATTGTGATCATTTTGTTATATGTCTTTGAGTGATATGCTGCCAGGAATATTATAAAGACCGAATTGATTTTGGATAGTGCATAATATCCGTCAATATTAATTTTTCCCATGGTACAAAAACTATACACTATTACACTCGTCATGATGACTAATGTTTCCAAAATTATCCGAACTAGCATGAGAATCTGGTTTGTTTTAGATTTCCTGTGCCATGAAAAATTTCTATATACACACAAAATATTTTCTAATAGTATGAGTACGTTAAGTGTTTTCATGATTCCGTTGAATTTTATTGAAAAGTTATTTTGGAACTTAAAAAGTGTCACACACTTCTATACTTTCCAAATAATTTGAAAATAATGCCTATGAAGTGACCAATAAATAATTTTATTTTTATTACAATAACCGGCTATTAACCGGCTATTGGATAAGTTATCATTAGGTTCTCCATTGACAATGCATGAGTGATGTGTTTTTTCTTATCTTTTTTTCATCATTAATATGAAAAACCACTAAAAATAATGAATAGTTCTTATATCAACACGACTTCGAGCAAATAATAAATGTAAAACGACCGTAATGTATTATAGAGGGTAGAAAAATATGGCCTCGTTCACCCCTTATAATTTTACTAGTGGCCCGCCCCGGCTTCGCACGGGAGAAGTAGAAGTGAACGTTTTAACAGGAGTAAATTCGTGATACATTGTATTTTTATAGGTATAACCCTAATGGTTTACGCCGCGCACACAAATTAATGACTATTTCTGTTACAGTTACCACAGTAACCAAACCTTATCAGATGGAAACAATTTCCGAGGCCTATTTTGATGATATATAAGTACTACAATTCCCTAGTACATTATTTCTACCACCATTAATTTTCATACCGCATAAAAATAATGACTTCTTCGATTATTGTGACTAAACCAAAACAGACTGATATATTGTCTAGACTGTAAAAATAATCTATTGTCAAAATTTCATCATCATCGGTCCAGTAGTTTTGGCTCTGGGTTGATGAGTCAGTCAGTCAGTCAGTCAGTGAATCACTTTCTCTCGTATAGATTTTACGTATTTATATATTACTAGCTGCGCCCCGCGGCTTTACCTGCGTAGACATCGTTCCTGTGGGGATATCGGGATATAAAGTACCCTTTGTGTTATGCTAGGGTCTATCTATCTATCTACATACCACATTTCAGCCCAACCGGTTCAGTAGTTTTGGCGTGAAAGAGTAACAAACATACATCCATTCATCCATCTGCACAAACTTTCACATTTATAATATTATAGTAGGAGTATTCCTTAAATTAAGCCACCAAATAGCACTTCATAAGTTGCTGCTGCACTTTTCCTTCTATTCTCTTCGTGAATTTTTTGAATGTAAAACTAAAATTGACATTGAATTATAATTATTATTAAATATTGACTATGTAACTAAAATTGCGACATTTTTTTCTGATATTTGTACGCCGAAAGGCAGAACACGGTGAATCCAAATGACATACTCTACCTAATAGCCCACGACACTAGACCTAGTTCGATAAGACACCCAGATGAAATATATATATTTCATTACGTCTTTAATGGGGGAACACGAAGCGGCCATGCTGCAATGCGAAAAACGTGACAGAGATATTTAAAAAAAAAAGTTATCTAGTAATATAAGACTCCCAAATTTCGTTTGTTCCTCGAAACAGAGAAGGGGTAGGACTTTATGATAGTGCAGTACTGCTAGCTCTCTGATTGGCCTTGTCAGTGGCAGCAGCGCGATAAGCGACGCCTCGTACCTAGGTATCTAGTATAATCGACCTCTGTAGCTATAACATCTTTATCTGTATACCCATGTATTGGACAAATAACATTTCATTTAATTTAAAATAGGTATACTTCTAATAAGGTACCTATCTATATTATATAAAATACTTATTACATTAACCTTTGTAGCATCTACTGAACAATAATATTTAATGTAATATTGAATTTAATGATGATGTGCTTAACTCTATGTATAATCGTAACATACATTATTGAACTGCAATACAATGACAGTTTAAGAAGCAAACAGAGACACATTATACAGGAGAGTAGAAGCAACATGTTCACGTCGATGGAACCAAACGCCTGCGTCTGTATTGGATATTAGGATACGTGTTTACATAAAACGGAGTCTTTTGTTGTCTTGAACGGATTATATGTATAATCTTAGAGTACATTATTGAACTGCAATGCAATCACGGTGTAAGAAGCACACAGAGCTATACAGGAGGGTAGAAGCGACATGTCCACATCAATGGAACCAAACGCCTGCGTCTGTATCGGATGTGTGCTTACAAAACGGAGCAAGTCTTTTGTTGCCTTGTACTGATTTTCACCTGAAATTTAGAAACGTGTATTTGTTATCTATGATATTGTTCAAAAATTTGATTCAGGTCATAGCTCACTACGGCCACCCATGACCAGATCAGAGCCGCAGCGTTGGTCGGCATCCACTCGTTATCGACTAATGGTCCACAGGTAGATGCCGCGTTCTCACCAGAGAACGTAGCATGGGCAACCATTATTCCTCAAATTTATTTCTAAAAAGTCTGGATTTCAATCTACTCAATTCACATTGAAATGTGGGTCATCCTCGTGAGAAGTGTGAACCACACATGGGTAGCGATCGGGCTTCTCGGTACCGTGTGTTGGCAATGCACACACACACGCAAGGCAAACTTGTGAGCGAGGCGATCCAGCGACGTTACAGAGTTGGTGTAGTAAGCGCATGTCATTAAAATGTCATACAAAGAATACTAACTAACCACGCGAAGCGAGGTGGAGCTTGTCTGATCCTCAAGTAAGCTGTAATTGTGATCCTTATTTACGACTTATTATTTACCCCATTGTGTAAGTTGTGTGGTTAAAGCGGTAAAGAACATTGTACCGTTATAGTTTACATACTTTTCAGTGCCCATCACCGACTCAAAAATCACATAGCGTTCCCCTAAATTGTGCATTGGTTTTATAGTTGTTTAACTTACTCGTACATCCCAGAGAATGAACTAGAAGTAAACTCAGCCGTCTCCTCAACGCGTCAGCACTATTGAGAGAACGTTGCGCTGCTCGAGATAACACGAACAATGCGATCAGGAACTCTGATAGGCTGATTATATACAGAAATTGTAGTAGCGGTGTAAACCCACCCTAATTAATGGAAAAATAAACATTATTAGGGTCCTGTACCTCAAAAGATAATAAATAAAGTAGAAAAGAAGCAAAATAAATTGATATTTTTTGTAGTGGTAGGCTTCTTCTGCAAGGGGCCGCCTGGGGAAGTACCACACCTTTGCCAGTTATTCATCCGCCTAGTGTGTTCCGGTCTGAAGGGCAAAGTTACCAGCGAAATTACTGGGCATGACGAGTTTCATCAACTAATATCACGGGGTGACAGGCGCAGTGCAGTGCCACGCAGAATTTTTAATATCAAAACACTGGGTTGCACTGTGTCTGATAGGGGCAATCATGATGCTTACCATCAGGCTCCTGATTTGCTCGTCTTGTTACTCACTATCATAAATAAAATAAAACACAATTAAAAAACATACATAATATACAATCACACCTTTTTCCCGACGGGGTAGGCAGAGGTGTACCCAGGACTCAGTCCCATGGTAGGTACACCCACATTTCGCCAGTATGTTATTGGTCTCATTTGATAGGGGGCGAGCTGATTTCCATCCACCGGGCACAGTTCCAGACTCCAGGCAGTTATAGGCAGATGTATATAATGTATGTGGTGCGTATGTCAGTAAATAAAATTAATATTATTATGTTTAAACAAATGTTAATAATTATGTTTTCAGTAGGGTTTTCTAACATCACCTTAAGATTTTAATCGATTCTTATCTTTCCTACAAACCTGACATCAAATACCAATAAAAATAATGAACTTTAATTATATTACATGATGAGTTTTCTTAGCAATTAAGGAATGAAAATTAACGTAGATAGAGTAGGTACCTATTGACTGAAAGAAACTATTATTAATAATTGTTTATAATGGGTAGCAATGTGTGTACCTCTATATGGATAGGTACGTATGTACATCCTGCCCTGATCTTACACGAGCTCGGCATAGTACGTCACCTTCCAGCATTCCTATTCATTCATTCATTCATTTATTCATTCCAACCGGTCTTCCGTCATCTTTGCACTCACTCCCTTTACGCATTTTATTACGCATATCCTCATTCGCAGTTGGTGTTTTTCGCTGAAGATGACTTTCATTCCTTCGCATAACTTGTCCATACCAAGCTTTTCTTTCCCTATGTAATTTATCAGTCACTAGTGCTAATTTGAGAACAACTACCCCTTACACACTCATTTCATTTCATATCCATCCTTTCCACACCAAACATCCATCTTATTATGCGCATTTCTCCTGCATGCATTCTCCTTTTATCCACTGCTTTCGTAGGCCAACACTCTGACCTCTGACTAGGGTTTGTATTTTGTATATCAGAGTGCTGTTCTACTATTTTCTTCTTTCCTTATGTTTCATGTGGGATACGTGGCTCACAAGTTGTTCCCGGGACCGGGATCATATTGTATAGTTAGTTTTATCATTACTTACCCTGACAGACACCGAAGTAATTTCATACATAATTAAAATGTAATACACTGCTATTGTAAACACCATCAGTACTATCTGAAATAGTTATTATTATATTATAATCATAAGCGATCAGTGAAACAGTTTATTTAATATACCTAATAAAATAATTGGTTTAATAATTTTATTTTGTAAAACATAACCTTATAAGATGTCATAATGATGTATGATGATGATGATAAGAGTAGTATATAATATTTAATAAATAAATAAATGTATGTATATATATATATATATATATATATATATATATATATATATATATATATATATATATATATATATATGTATATATATATATATATCTTTGAAACGGGTGAGATAATTTGGATCAAATGACGGTGAGATAATGTGTATTTATTTTTATAATAAAATAATATTCTTTGTCCTATATTAATATTATACAATTTTTTAACGGTTGGTGCATTATTAATTTAATTACCTGTAATCCAAATATTTGTGAGCACAGTTTAATGCATTTCTTTGTAGTAGCATAGGCAGCTGACCACTTGTCTAACAGAATGTTAAATCTCCTAACTGAAGCTGTCCGACAAAACTCGTCTGGATTTTTCATAATTTCCCTGTCCATATCTCTCATAATGCTGTCCAGTTGCTCAGTTATCAAGTCTAAGCAACAACTTATAGTAAAGAACTCAAAAACGAAGCGAAAGTCACACATATTAATATTAATTAGACTAAGTACCAAGTAAACTTTAACACTGTGAGGTTTCCCCGTCTGAAAATAATATCCACAGATACTTATGACAATGTAATAAATGACGATCCAAAACAGGAGGATTTTTTTTCCGATCCAGGTAGTTTTGCTCACTGCATCGGCAGGAAAGGGAGTGCTAAACGCTTGAAAATGTGACGCTAGCTTTTTCCAGTTATTGGCGTTGTACAAAGCAGAGAGTATTATGAAAAGAGACATGCCTGTTATTAAATAAAAATATAGGATATCGATAAGCTGAATGAATGGATATAAAATAATTCGAATGACAATGTTCGCTATAATTAAGCATATTTCCAAAAGTATTTTCAGAAGTATTAGTAATTGAGTGTTTTTTTTGTATCCTGCATAATTTCTGTGTACGCATAGAATGTTTAAAGTAATAACGATTAATTTCTTCATAGTGACACACGTCCGATGTTTCAAAGCTTGTTTTAGTGATTAAACGTAGTATAGAATGGAATTGGTTCTGAACAATTCATATTAAGGTTGAGTAGTGTAATCAATTAAAGTTTCTTACAATATTATTAATAGAACCTCGGTGGCGTAGTGGGCGCATGCTCGACTGCCAATCAAGAGGTCCCGGGTTCGATCCCCAGGTCAGGCAGTGTTAAATATTGGATTTTTCTGTTAGGAATTATCTCAATAGCTGCCCGGAGTCTGGAACTGTGCCCGGTATATGGCAATAGGCTCGCCCCCTATTACATGGGACCAATAACATACTGGCGAAATGTGGGTGTATCTACTATGGGACTGAGTCCTCGGTACACCTCTGCCTACCCCTTCGGGAAAAAGGCGTGAATGTATGTATGTACGAGTATGTTATTAATAGAACAGAAACTTTATTTGCCATGAAATAGGTATTTCGTATCTATGATTGGTCATACTGAAGATATCAAGAAAGAATTGTATAAATGGCACATGAGGGACTGACGATGGTGATGATGATAGTCACTGTGTATTTATAATATACACTTACTAAATCAATTACTAATAGCGAAATTATAACGATCTTACTTCAGTTGTAGCAGACCAGACTAGTTCAATTTAGTTGAAAGTGCGTGCAAATGTAGCCACCGGACGCGACCATCGATCGCGGCCACAATATGAGAAACTCACATTTTTTATGAAAACGTCACATCGTTAAAAATATCAACCTCACCGGTGCGATGTGCAGCACACTGCATGTTCTATGGACGCTTTTGTTTTTTTTTTTTTTATGTTTGAAAAGTGTCGCGTTTAGAATCGGTGCAAATTTGATGGAAGATGCGTCGCGTATTATCGCTCGCGTAACGTCAGCACAGACAAATTTGCCCTAGGGATGTATCGTTATTCACTAAGCATCGAAACCTATTCAATACTAGATAGAAATCTATTGCTTTGTCTAGCGGAGATGATGATGATGATAAAGATTCAATGGGTAAAAATATATTATTGTTGCAGAACTATTGGTAATATATTATTAGACTACTTCCTTTTGATATTATAATAAATAGTATCATTAGTTTTATTTTATTAACATATAGATTTATAGATAGTTAGATAGTTTTATCAGATGTAATAGGTCAGAATATTATAACGATGATATGGACAAATTATCTATTATTACTATAGCAACAGCAAATTTAAACGCTAGGGCGAGCGCGCCATCTGGTATAATAAGCTCGTCACTGCCTCCTAGCCACTGGTGGTCGCGACCGGTGGCAGTGTTTGCACGCGTTTTAAATATTTCAAGGAATTAAATTTCTTATACCTACATACTCGTATTATAACTATTTTTTTATTTATTTGTGCCCATATTTGTGCGTGCTAGTAACAGATAACAACATAAAAGCGAAGATTTATTTGTAATGCATTTATTTTAATTTAATTAAATATATCTACTCTTTTTGACTCAATGTTAGTGCACCCAAGGAAGTAGTCGGTGACATTTAAAAAAAAACGCTTAATCACGCTCCGCCTAAAAGAAAAAAACTTTTTTTTGAATAATACCTACTGGTAGTTATAAGTGTTCATTAAGACACTGTTAATTATTTCATGGAGCTCGGTTGACGAAGTCATCAGAAATTACCTAGTGGTCCAAACCTTGAGAAATAAATCTGATCGTATCACTTTTATTCACTTCACCATTAAATTATTCAAGAAGAGGTTACCTACTGATATTTTATTCGTTAGTGCCACAAAACTCAGAAAGAAACAATTTTAAGTGTTTCAACTGACTGTGGTTTCAACTATTGGGCGAAGTCTTACTTCAAAGTTGGTTTTAAAACTACTTCTCTTAACAAGTACGTTTCCAAAAAATATAATATAAGTTTTCATGATAAAAATCGAGAACTGATGGAGTAAAATTTTAGAGTCTATTATTATAGGGAGAAAAAATGATGAATTACACTAATTCTCCTTCATTTTTACGTTTTAACTAATAAACTTTCGTTTTTCCTTGTTAAATAACTCTCCTTCTACGCAGTCGGGTAAAAAACAGTTCATCAAAAAAAAGTTCATCACATAATATGATTAACACCTAATTACCTTATTAATTACCTTACTAATTACCTATTACCTTAAGATTTAACAGTAAAAATATGTTTACTTTAAAATAAATAAATAAACTCGTTTTGTTCCCAAGCGAGCTAGTAGGTTTTATATTTGTGTAGTGCGTGAACGTTGTCCGATTTAAGAGCGCGTTATAAGTATCGCAATTTCCGTGGCTTGAGCCATACCCTCGGTGTCAGCGCTACGTCGACTGTTTGCTGAGCACTGCAGCGCTGCAGCGTTGTCGCGTTAATGGATATTGAAGCACCACCACAACTCAGACGCATTTTTGTTACCGATAAAAAATCAAGATTCAGTTTATTCTCTAAATCCCTGACCAGTGAAATCCGGATAATGCATTCAGGAATTCACTGGAATATTCCTTTTGTCCGATATTATGCCTGATCTAAATTTGAATTTTATAGAATCATATAATAAATTTAAAACTTATGATAGTTTTATTAAAATTTGACGGTTTTATCAGAAGTCATTCTGTAGCGATAATAAATAACCACTAAACACAGTCAATTTAATAATTTTTGCTCATGAGATACAAAGAAATTGGTCTTACCTTGCAGTCTCAATCATGCATGCAAACACAATAGTGTTTGCTGTTATTTATAATAACAATATTATCTGTGTCTGTACCTACCTACAATATATTATAGTACCTTCAAAGTTAAAGTCAAAGTTGGAAGATTTATTCAAATACGCAATCTGACACTTTTGTACGTCAATAAAGATAAATAGTAATGATTTTACCGTGCGTTCGAAAAGATACCTTCACAAGAAAAACGCACAAGAAACTTGTAGGGCTTAATTTTTGCAACTGATTGTTTTACAATATTTGGTTTGGTTACATTTGTTTGTTTGGAAGGTGCCGCGAGGGGGCTATGCAGAAGTTTCCGGGCATCTTTGTCCTCTATGTACTACTGATTGACTTTATAATAAGCCTTGTTTAGTAAAGTAGATTTTATATAGGTTTTGAATTTATCCTCCGAGAACCTTCATAGCAAAATTAACTCATAAAAAAATTCATAAAACAAAGGCAATCAATTTACAGTTACAAGAAGAGTTCACAGTATAACAAGTATACGGGGCAATTTTAATAAAATCCTATAGCTACGTAGCAGTACGCTACGCGGCTACGACGAGCTACGCAGCTACGAGACTTCGCGGCTACATTAAGCTGCGTTCAGATCAAGCTGTGTCCAGACGTTTCCAGACATGCACGCGCGGCAAGGTTGCCGAGCGAGCATGTACGAGGATTTGCCATTTGCCATTTTTTGTAATTGGACGCAGCACGCGTGCACTCCTTTGGCCTCCGTCCCGCTTGTACCATTAATGGTACAATTGGGACTGAGGCAAATTAAGTCAGTGTAAATTGTACCATCAATGGTACTAGTAGATCAAAACGGTCCCAATTGTACCATTAATGGCCACTCGGCACGTTCGACTGTCGCAATGTTTGAACCAATGCGCGCGGCGACTGGGTTGACATTTGCGCATGGTTACCGCTCACGCCAATGTTCGCGGGTTTGCCGCGCGTAATTTGAACCCAGTTTTATTATGCACAGCAAACTCTCGTACGCGGTAGTCGCGCGCAATGAAGACGTGGTATGTTCCAGCTGCCCCACGTTGCGACCTTGTAAAGCTGTCCTGTAAAGACACATTACGCGCGGCAATGACGTTGAATTGAACCACAGACGCGCGGAAATCGCCGCGTGTAATCTGGACGTAGCTTTACAACACATTAGTCACGCGCCGCGCAACGTTTATCTCCACGCTTGGTGTAGCGTGTATGTATTCTGTATTTATATGGTAACTCTTGCAGTTTTACCAAGTGGTGTCAAGTTTATAACAGTAGCATGAAATTAGTATGATGGTACTACAATATAATATAAAGTATTGAAATGCTCGAGAGAACGAGATTGTGTTGAAGCTGTTACCTCTATTATACTGGTACGTTCTATGAGCGTATTACGAACAGAGGCCTAGCACTTTTTACAATCGAATCGTAACGAATTTGAGTGTTATTTGTCAGATATGTATGGGATTTGTCATAACGTCGGTACGACTTCGATAACGAAGAGCTTCAAGCAACACGGTCTCCTGCCTCTACCGTGCGGCACGGTAATAATCAATTACCGTGACGGCGGAGGCGGAAGACCGCGTTGCACGAAGACGGAGAGCCAATTATGTAACCATTTCTTATTTCCAGGGCAGTGTGCTTTTATTGACTTACTATCTACCCTAACTCAATACACTATGACATAGAACATTTCGAATATCCACAGGGTGACATGTCAGTAATTTCTTTCTTTCTTTTCTTTTCAATGCTTATAAATGCCAGCATTTTGATCACGCGTCGTCTCAACCAAGCGCTTAGATAGATTTTTGAATATAGCGTGAGCTTTAGGCTAGGACGATTTAACCACATTCGTTCAAGGCCCCCACGGTCCCAGTCTCGACTCCAAACGGTTCAAATATGTAACCGCTCCCGAGGTTTACAACGATTATTGACTTCTGTACATGTACCTAGTATGAATATGTGCGGACAAGCAACAGAGTGTGAGGCGGTCATTACTCGCATCCCTACCCCGCCACTAATGGAGGTAAAGTGGCCGATTACAATTACGACCCACTGAGTGGAAAGTTGAGCTTTCATTCGGGTCGAACCGTTAAACAGACCTTTTAATATAGTAGTTTCTTTACCCTCTTGAACGTGGTTTATGACCTTGATAAGTTTATAGCGGACCCACCGGTTACTGTAGGATTATTCGGGATCTTCATATATTTTATGTTAGATATCTACATGTAACTTATTAATCTAGGAGGCAAAGAGTACTGATTTATATAGCGGTTAAATCGTCTCAGTTCATACGAAAATATTGCTCTGGTATGCCTAGCTTTGTGTGACATATAATTTCTAATGCAATAATATTGATGTCATACTTATGAAAAAAAATGGTTAGTTTTAATTATTTATTGTGGTGTAAATAATATGAAAGGCTTGAGTGGCTTGACAGACTGCGTGAGAGGAAAGCCATTACGTCTAAAAGTAAGACACATTTTTTCTACGTGTTTGATGCTTCAGGGGTTTCAATGTTACTTAAGGCGCGGTGCAAACCCGCCCTATCGCACGTCCCCACATTTTTTAAGATATAAAAAATACGACATACAAACAGAAAATAACAATACAAACTTTCAGTAAAAAAACCACTTTAATTCAAACATGTTTTCAAGTATAAAAACCTGCAAAGAAAAATAAATCTCAGAAAAAAAACAGTGAACACTTAATTTAGTTTTCTTAAATTCTTATTATATAAAATTGATTTCTCATTAACCTTCCCAAAACAGTCTCCGATCAAATATTGTATCAAAGGACGACAATAATTTTCCAAGTGAACGAATCTCTAATGACTATTTGCCGTAAGTTCAAAGTCCTCGCAGATATTTATTGTTTGAAGAAGAGTTCTCAGCATCTTTTCTCGTATTTTCACGATTCTTTCATCTGGAAAAAATCGCTAATGAGAACGAGCGCTCAAAGAGAACAGACTGGCGATACCCTATTTTCACTTCTCTGATGTATTGGCTCATTTTTTGTGTTTTATTCTAAGTGGGACTCTAGAGTCGCTACCCGTGACTCCTGAGTGACATCATTTTGAGATAAAATTATAGATTACTACCAGCGAACAATATACATATACATACCTACTAGCTGACCCAACAAACGTTGTTCTGCCATATGCATTAAAGACTACACAAAAAAAATCATAAAAATTGGTCAAGCCGTTTTGGAGGATTTTGGTTTCAAACACTGTGACACCGGAATTATATATATTAGTTTCATATATATATTAGTTATATATTATATATTATATATATTATATATTATATAGTATATATTATATATTAGTTTTATATTAGTTATAGTTAGTTTTATAGGTATACCTATATCAAATAATAAAAGGAAAGTTATTAAAATAAGTTTAGAAATGTATATATAAATTATATACATGTATCTCTAGACTACCGCCCGTTATATGGCAATAGGCACGGCCCCTATTACATGGGACTTAAGAAAAGTTTGTATGTACCTACTATGGGACTGAGTCCTCCTATACCTTTGCCATTCATGAAAAAGGCGTGATGTTATGTTGTTAAGCTTTACAGTGTCAAGAACATGATTAATATCAGGCATTTAACATAAAGTGATAAAGTTGTTTTATTATATGAAAGTATGAATTACACAAAGGTACAATGTCAAATTAAAACTTCGTAAAAGTAATTAATCTTACAAGTTCCCAAGCCTTTGCCTCATAAATCGTTCACTCTGTCTTACAAAAAAGCCACGCCGTCATTTTTTTAAATAAGCAACTGTAATATTTCCAATTTCAAATTAAAGTCGAATAATTAAAACTGGCAGACAATAAATTAATTGGTCCCTTCGCTTTTTCTTGATAATACCGCGCGGAAAATCGCAAAAGGGTTTTAAAGTGGTGGGGATAAAGAGGGGCGGGGTGATGGGACGCTGCGTGGATTAAAAGTGGAGGGAGGAGGGGGAACAAGCTCGTTAGCGACAATTTTTCTCAAAGCTCTCTGGAGGGAATTGTCACAATTCCGATTGTGACGAATTACGCTCCGAACAGTCATGGCGCATCTTATTTACAAAATAAAATGAAAGTTAATGATCCTTTTGGTTGGAATTTACAGCAAAAAAATTTAATACGAGAATATTCACTAGAGCCGAATTTTGTAAAGACATAAAGGCTCTGTTGCAAAAACTAATTTTATCATTACTAATCAATTAACTTTAATAAATTTTAATCTTAACAGACCGTCATATCTCTGGTTAGATAGATTATTAGAGATATCGCGTGGCATTATTTTTATAACTGTTAAAAATGATGTCAAAATTAACTTAAAACGCGTAATATTGTCATAACCAGAGATTAAAGGATCGGTAAAGCATAAGTACGTGCATACGTGCCTGTGTATCAAATGAAAAAAATCAAATGAAAATGGGACCCGCATATGAAGGGTTCCTACCCACCACGTAGGTACCTACCTATTTATAGGTGTCAGCGTTCCTCACCTGCCAAATAAAATTCTTATTATTTTTATTCTAATTAGTATAAGATTTCATTCCTATTCCAGTAAAAGTCTTATAAAACAATTTATTGTATGCGTTGGTTGTATGGAGAACGCCTTTAATTATGAACTTTATTATATTTTTATTATTTGTTGTTAAAGCAGCAATAGAAATGCATATATTGTAAAAATTACAAGTGTCTAGCTAAGCTATTACGGTTAATGCGATAGAACCTTGTGACAGACGGACGGATGGAAGGCGGAGGCTAGTAATAGACCTAGTAATAGACCTTCAGCAATCTTTGAGTACGGAACCCTAAAAAGACAGGTAATTTGGTATTTTAATATGGTTTCTAGGTAGCCCGGAAGGGCTGGATAAAATCTGAAGAGCGTTGCTACAGCAGCGCGCGTGGTCCACCGCTTTAATCCGCGGTAGTGATTGTATTAAAGAGTAATTTATTTTAGTTTGCCTGAAGGCGAGCTATGCGGCTGTTAATTACGAAACTAATTAAAACTGTCGATTCAGTAATTAATCTTTCCTGGCTTGTGGGGCGCTCTCCATAATTACAAGGGTAAATCGCTACGAAAAAGTAAACATGTTTACGGGAATATTGCAAGATCTAGCCAGTTATTATAACTGATAGTAGGTCATTAGCGGGAGCGAACCCGTGATTTCATATTATGATAATTTTATGTACCTATTTGTAAAAAAATGTTTAGTAAAATATATGATATAGAATATAGACCAATAATAATTTAAGTATGGACAATTATTTTATTTCTATTCTCATGGTATAAAAATTAATAAAATTAATTTTAAAATCTATTTTTCAATTGAATTCTTTCGCATTTTAATTTTTTGCATATATCGGTGAATCTACCGGCGAATATGTGGCACTTTACTACCCGTGCTGAATTACGTGGGATGTTACGTTGTTACATCAGACAAATAAATATATTGTATACTGTTTCATTGATAAGTAATTTCCAAATATTGTTTAGTTAACGCAAACTAAACACGATGTCCGTAACAAAGTAACACAATACATTTTCACTAAACGTGGCAAAGTGACACGGGCGAGAGATGAAAAGAACCGAACGACAAATTGATTGAGAGCAAACCCGTCAGCCGCGCGGCGCCCACGCTCTACATCTAATTGCTCACTCAGCTTCGAGATACTCGAGCCACGGAAACGGACACCATTGCAAAATCTAACAATTAAATAACTACCTCGCTGGCGTAGTGGGCGCAAGCTTGTCTGGTCAGGCAAATTGTTAGATATTGGATTTTCCCATTAGGAATTATCTCCATAACTGTGCCCGGTAAATGGCAACAGATTCGCCCCCTATTACTTGGGACCAATAACATACTGGCGAAATGTGGGTGTATCTACTATGAGAGTGAATCCTGGGTACACATCTGTCTACCCCTTCGGGAAAAAGGATTCACATATGTTATGTATATAAAATATAAAATAAATACCTAGTATGATTTCAGTATAGACGAAAGAATGTATACGGGTCCGGCATTATGGTCCCATTCCGGTACGCCCCCCGCCGGGACGCACCCACATTGAAAAATTTGTTATTCCGATACGCTCCTACTATGAACCAAGATATACTGTTGGAAACAAAAGTGTTTTTGAGTTTAAATATATTTGTTATGTGCTGCGTGTATACTATCAGTGTGTATATTAGCTTTAGAATATAAGTAAGATTGTACATAGCCCAACGGATATTAGCAAGTTGAACTGGCTTATATAAGCAGGGCAAATAGCACGTGGAGCTCATGGCCGAAAATGGCTGCAGGGTTTTCGAATAGAGACCGCGGACCGGTAAGCACTTCGTAGGATGTCCACCCACAATGTGGACAGACGATCTATTAAGACAGTACAAACACTCTAGATGCATGCCGCTTACAACCCGACTAGATAAAAATTTATAGGAGAAGCCTATGTAAAGCTGTGGACGTCCTACGGCTGAAATTGATGATTTTTTTTTTAATCTTTATTAAATATTTAGAGGGCTTTATCAGATTTGATTAAGCCATATTATACACTCGAACACAGTAAGCAACATAAAAAAAAGAAAAAAAGCAATTACGTTCGACGCTTAATAGCAAGTTTAACAAGTTTGTATAGTATTCTGACCTCTTCCGATAGTGGATAGGCCAGAATGCTATTACATCTCCCTACTTCCCTTAAGTCTACGTCTGTATTGTACAGCATGATTGTTCGTTCGACATCATTCCTGACACATTCCACTAATACATGGTATACATCTTCCACCATGTGACATCCGGTGCAATTAGGTGACTGGGATTTACCCATCAAGTATGCGAAAGAAATTGATGATGATGACGATATAATGTTTAATCGTGAGCATGGTATCTCCAGTATATTAGTACCTACTTTATAAGTGATCAAAAATAAGAACGACTAACATGATTGACGATTCGGAGAGAATTTGTTATCCATAACATAACATACAATCACGCCTTTTTCCCCAAAGGGTAGGCACAGGTGTCCCCAGGACTCTCAGTCCCATAGTAGGTACACCACATTTCGCCGTATGTTATTGGTGCCATGTTATAGGGGGCGAGCCTATTGCGATCATTCCATATCTGCTGTCATGTTCTAACTCCCGGGGACTTCCCTCACATTCATTTTCCCTGGTCACTGTGCTACCGGGGCATGTAGTTATTGAGATAATGTTCCTAATGGAAAAATCCAACGATTTAACGCTGCCTGATCTCAAACTCAAACTCAAACTCAAACAGATTTATTCAAATAGGTCATAATCTGACACTTTTGTACGTCAATGAAGATACAGTACTGAGTCTACCGTGCGTTCGGAAAGATACCTCTACAAGAAGAACGCACAAGAAACTTGTAGGGCTTAATTTTTTCAACAGATAGTTTCACAATATTTGGTTTGGTTACATTCGTTTTCTTTGAAGGTGCCGCGAGGCGGCTATGCAGAAGTTTCCAGGCATCTTTGTCCTCTATGTACTGGTTGACTTTATAATAAGCCTTCTTAAGTAAAGTAGATTTTATATAGGTTTTGAATTTACCCTCTGAGAGCCCAGTTATCTCTTTTGGGATTTTATTATAGAAACGTACACTATTTCCTAAGAATGTCTTTTTATTTGTTTTAGATAATCTAAAGCTAGGTACAGCTATTTTGTCTTTATTCCTAGTATTAAAATTATGAAGGTCACTATTTAATTTTAATTTATGTAAATTTTTACGCACATACATGATGTTCTCATAAATGTATAAGGATCTGGGGATCGAACCCATGATCGGCAGTTGGGCTTGCGCACACTACGCCGCCAAGGTAGTCGCATTCGTTATCCAAATATAACATAACATCATAACAATAAGTGGGCACAGACTACAGACAAAACGTTGGTAGATAGATATTTTTAATCAAGCAGTCTCTAAACTTTGACAATAATTTTTTAGCAGTCCGAAAAAAAGTCCACACAAAAGGCCGGGCGACAAATTGATAGCAAATTGATTGAGTCGCAGCGTCACAGGCGAGTGCCGAGCGTCACGCCGGTCCCACGGACGCTACGATCTAATTACGCTTTCATCTCAGATGTCAACGGTACATCACTATGTTAGGTTCAAACGATATTTTCTGCTGTCTAGTGCATACGATGGGCTTGTGAAATCTGTACGACATGATTATGTGTGCTTCTTTCTTTTTCTTTATATTCAAGGATATAAACTAGATACGAATAATAATAAGTCGATATAACGCATAAAAACCTTCAATATAGCCTTTTTATGAATTAAGCAGTTATGTGTTGAACGTATGTGAGTATTTGAAAAAAAAATCGTATTTTAAATTTATTTTTAAAGTTAAATGAAAATTATGTATCATCTGATTCAAAAATCACCTTAAAGATATATATTTTTTATGAAATATAAGCAATTCAAAATTGATAAAATTCCGTTAGGAGTCACTTGATTACGCGCCATGTTTGTGACGTTGTAATGTTATAGTTATGTATGGTATTTTATCACATTGTGACGTCACTACAGGTCACGAGCTCGTTCGGGTAATATCAGCGTGTTTTTGGTACTGGATTTAAATGATTTGTTAATTTTAAATAACTTTGTAATTATAGCTTATAAAAAAAACTAAGAATAGTTTCCTTACCAATCTTATATATGATCTTTCCAATTTATGCAAAAAAAAAACAAATACTCAATTCTGCAAAAAGATAAAATCTATTTTGTCAGAAGGTGGTCTGGTCTGCATTGTTTTATCAACAATTTTGATTCTCAGCAAAATAAATTATGGAGGTGTCTGACGTAGGTACTACATAGAGTATCTAAAGGTGGTGATAGACTTGATTTTATTTGAATTTACCATTCGCCATTTACGCCATTTACCATTCGCGCGAATGGTACAATACAGGGAAATGTACAGTGTCCAAGAGCATTTCCTTGTAATGTATCATTCTTCTGAATTCTCAATGATCGGCTCGCCGGAATGCTCTCGGTTAGGGAGCAAAACAGCGAGCGTCGTGCTCGATGCACGAATGCTTAATTTTCTGTGGCAGAAATGCTATCACGTCTAACACCACCTTAAAGCTGTCTTCCCTATACCGATTCGTTACAGGACCGTTAAATGAACATATTCAACCGTTACAGAACGAAAGTGCGAAGGTATTTCCACCCTTAAAAAAAGGCGAGAGATACATAACGAACCTTGCCCATTATAACGTATCAACACCGTTCTTATAGAAATTGTTGAAGGAGAGCTAACCCAACAAGCACGGCACGATGGTCACGACACGGTTTCAAATCAAATCAAAATCATTTATTGCCTGAAATACATGTACAATATTGGTGTTAATTATAGTATGTGTCTCAATGTACTCTGCCTCGTCAAGCATGCGATAATATAAGATTTTACAATAATAATAATTTAGATTTAAATATTTCCACAATCATTGTTATAAATATCATCTGTCAAATTAGTTACATAAAATAAAATAAAGAAGCAGGTCAGTTTAAAATATTTAAAATATGTCACAAAAAATTAAAAATATAAATATCAAAAAAGTCATATTAAATTTTATGTAGTATGTCAAGTAGAGTCTAAATTAATAATGTTTCTATCGTCCAGGAATTCCTTAACAGTGTAATAGCACTTTGTTACTAATATTGCTTTTAGTTGTTTGTTTGCAGTGTCATACATTACAATACAAATGATATATATTTAAGTGCTTTAATCCATAAACCTATTCACCTATTAAAATAATGATCTCTAATTATTTTAACACAATAGTTTTCATGCGATTGAGCGCAGATGAGACGACGCCTTAGTAAATCATTACTACCAATGACAAATTAATTAATTTATTAACTACTACCAGTCGAGCAAATTAAATGTCTGTCAAAGAGAGTCTTCAACGGCATATTTAATGACTATGTAACGTTGTCTAATTTCTCTTTTATTTGACTACATTATGTTGCTTTGTATAACTATAATTAAATATTTTTCTATGAAGACTTAGCTACGCGTAACTTTATTTGGAGAAACCATCAACTTATTTTAGGGAACTATCAACTTTTTGAAAGTGTTCGTTAAAACTTGCCAGTTGTACCATCTAAAATTCGCAGTTAAGTTTGTATAGTATTCTGACCTCTTCCGATAGTGGATAGGCCAGAATGCTATTACATCTCCCTACTTCCCTTAAGTCTACGTCTGTATTGTACAGCATGATTGTTCGTTCGACATCATTCCTGACACATTCCACTAATACATGGTATACATCTTCCACCATGTGACATCCGGTGCAATTAGGTGACTGGGATTTACCCATCAAGTATGCGAAAGAAATTGATGATGATGACGATATAATGTTTAATCGTGAGCATGGTATCTCCAGTATATTAGTACCTACTTTATAAGTGATCAAAAATAAGAACGACTAACATGATTGACGATTCGGAGAGAATTTGTTATCCATAACATAACATACAATCACGCCTTTTTCCCCAAAGGGTAGGCACAGGTGTCCCCAGGACTCTCAGTCCCATAGTAGGTACACCACATTTCGCCGTATGTTATTGGTGCCATGTTATAGGGGGCGAGCCTATTGCGATCATTCCATATCTGCTGTCATGTTCTAACTCCCGGGGACTTCCCTCACATTCATTTTCCCTGGTCACTGTGCTACCGGGGCATGTAGTTATTGAGATAATGTTCCTAATGGAAAAATCCAACGATTTAACGCTGCCTGATCTCAAACTCAAACTCAAACTCAAACAGATTTATTCAAATAGGTCATAATCTGACACTTTTGTACGTCAATGAAGATACAGTACTGAGTCTACCGTGCGTTCGGAAAGATACCTCTACAAGAAGAACGCACAAGAAACTTGTAGGGCTTAATTTTTTCAACAGATAGTTTCACAATATTTGGTTTGGTTACATTCGTTTTCTTTGAAGGTGCCGCGAGGCGGCTATGCAGAAGTTTCCAGGCATCTTTGTCCTCTATGTACTGGTTGACTTTATAATAAGCCTTCTTAAGTAAAGTAGATTTTATATAGGTTTTGAATTTACCCTCTGAGAGCCCAGTTATCTCTTTTGGGATTTTATTATAGAAACGTACACTATTTCCTAAGAATGTCTTTTTATTTGTTTTAGATAATCTAAAGCTAGGTACAGCTATTTTGTCTTTATTCCTAGTATTAAAATTATGAAGGTCACTATTTAATTTTAATTTATGTAAATTTTTACGCACATACATGATGTTCTCATAAATGTATAAGGATCTGGGGATCGAACCCATGATCGGCAGTTGGGCTTGCGCACACTACGCCGCCAAGGTAGTCGCATTCGTTATCCAAATATAACATAACATCATAACAATAAGTGGGCACAGACTACAGACAAAACGTTGGTAGATAGATATTTTTAATCAAGCAGTCTCTAAACTTTGACAATAATTTTTTAGCAGTCCGAAAAAAAGTCCACACAAAAGGCCGGGCGACAAATTGATAGCAAATTGATTGAGTCGCAGCGTCACAGGCGAGTGCCGAGCGTCACGCCGGTCCCACGGACGCTACGATCTAATTACGCTTTCATCTCAGATGTCAACGGTACATCACTATGTTAGGTTCAAACGATATTTTCTGCTGTCTAGTGCATACGATGGGCTTGTGAAATCTGTACGACATGATTATGTGTGCTTCTTTCTTTTTCTTTATATTCAAGGATATAAACTAGATACGAATAATAATAAGTCGATATAACGCATAAAAACCTTCAATATAGCCTTTTTATGAATTAAGCAGTTATGTGTTGAACGTATGTGAGTATTTGAAAAAAAAATCGTATTTTAAATTTATTTTTAAAGTTAAATGAAAATTATGTATCATCTGATTCAAAAATCACCTTAAAGATATATATTTTTTATGAAATATAAGCAATTCAAAATTGATAAAATTCCGTTAGGAGTCACTTGATTACGCGCCATGTTTGTGACGTTGTAATGTTATAGTTATGTATGGTATTTTATCACATTGTGACGTCACTACAGGTCACGAGCTCGTTCGGGTAATATCAGCGTGTTTTTGGTACTGGATTTAAATGATTTGTTAATTTTAAATAACTTTGTAATTATAGCTTATAAAAAAAACTAAGAATAGTTTCCTTACCAATCTTATATATGATCTTTCCAATTTATGCAAAAAAAAAACAAATACTCAATTCTGCAAAAAGATAAAATCTATTTTGTCAGAAGGTGGTCTGGTCTGCATTGTTTTATCAACAATTTTGATTCTCAGCAAAATAAATTATGGAGGTGTCTGACGTAGGTACTACATAGAGTATCTAAAGGTGGTGATAGACTTGATTTTATTTGAATTTACCATTCGCCATTTACGCCATTTACCATTCGCGCGAATGGTACAATACAGGGAAATGTACAGTGTCCAAGAGCATTTCCTTGTAATGTATCATTCTTCTGAATTCTCAATGATCGGCTCGCCGGAATTCTCTCGGTTAGGGAGCAAAACAGCGAGCGTCGTGCTCGATGCACGAATGCTTAATTTTCTGTGGCAGAAATGCTATCACGTCTAACACCACCTTAAAGCTGTCTTCCCTATACCGATTCGTTACAGGACCGTTAAATGAACATATTCAACCGTTACAGAACGAAAGTGCGAAGGTATTTCCACCCTTAAAAAAAGGCGAGAGATACATAACGAACCTTGCCCATTATAACGTATCAACACCGTTCTTATAGAAATTGTTGAAGGAGAGCTAACCCAACAAGCACGGCACGATGGTCACGACACGGTTTCAAATCAAATCAAAATCATTTATTGCCTGAAATACATGTACAATATTGGTGTTAATTATAGTATGTGTCTCAATGTACTCTGCCTCGTCAAGCATGCGATAATATAAGATTTTACAATAATAATAATTTAGATTTAAATATTTCCACAATCATTGTTATAAATATCATCTGTCAAATTAGTTACATAAAATAAAATAAAGAAGCAGGTCAGTTTAAAATATTTAAAATATGTCACAAAAAATTAAAAATATAAATATCAAAAAAGTCATATTAAATTTTATGTAGTATGTCAAGTAGAGTCTAAATTAATAATGTTTCTATCGTCCAGGAATTCCTTAACAGTGTAATAGCACTTTGTTACTAATATTGCTTTTAGTTGTTTGTTTGCAGTGTCATACATTACAATACAAATGATATATATTTAAGTGCTTTAATCCATAAACCTATTCACCTATTAAAATAATGATCTCTAATTATTTTAACACAATAGTTTTCATGCGATTGAGCGCAGATGAGACGACGCCTTAGTAAATCATTACTACCAATGACAAATTAATTAATTTATTAACTACTACCAGTCGAGCAAATTAAATGTCTGTCAAAGAGAGTCTTCAACGGCATATTTAATGACTATGTAACGTTGTCTAATTTCTCTTTTATTTGACTACATTATGTTGCTTTGTATAACTATAATTAAATATTTTTCTATGAAGACTTAGCTACGCGTAACTTTATTTGGAGAAACCATCAACTTATTTTAGGGAACTATCAACTTTTTGAAAGTGTTCGTTAAAACTTGCCAGTTGTACCATCTAAAATTCGCAGTTAAGTTTGTATAGTATTCTGACCTCTTCCGATAGTGGATAGGCCAGAATGCTATTACATCTCCCTACTTCCCTTAAGTCTACGTCTGTATTGTACAGCATGATTGTTCGTTCGACATCATTCCTGACACATTCCACTAATACATGGTATACATCTTCCACCATGTGACATCCGGTGCAATTAGGTGACTGGGATTTACCCATCAAGTATGCGAAAGAAATTGATGATGATGACGATATAATGTTTAATCGTGAGCATGGTATCTCCAGTATATTAGTACCTACTTTATAAGTGATCAAAAATAAGAACGACTAACATGATTGACGATTCGGAGAGAATTTGTTATCCATAACATAACATACAATCACGCCTTTTTCCCCAAAGGGTAGGCACAGGTGTCCCCAGGACTCTCAGTCCCATAGTAGGTACACCACATTTCGCCGTATGTTATTGGTGCCATGTTATAGGGGGCGAGCCTATTGCGATCATTCCATATCTGCTGTCATGTTCTAACTCCCGGGGACTTCCCTCACATTCATTTTCCCTGGTCACTGTGCTACCGGGGCATGTAGTTATTGAGATAATGTTCCTAATGGAAAAATCCAACGATTTAACGCTGCCTGATCTCAAACTCAAACTCAAACTCAAACAGATTTATTCAAATAGGTCATAATCTGACACTTTTGTACGTCAATGAAGATACAGTACTGAGTCTACCGTGCGTTCGGAAAGATACCTCTACAAGAAGAACGCACAAGAAACTTGTAGGGCTTAATTTTTTCAACAGATAGTTTCACAATATTTGGTTTGGTTACATTCGTTTTCTTTGAAGGTGCCGCGAGGCGGCTATGCAGAAGTTTCCAGGCATCTTTGTCCTCTATGTACTGGTTGACTTTATAATAAGCCTTCTTAAGTAAAGTAGATTTTATATAGGTTTTGAATTTACCCTCTGAGAGCCCAGTTATCTCTTTTGGGATTTTATTATAGAAACGTACACTATTTCCTAAGAATGTCTTTTTATTTGTTTTAGATAATCTAAAGCTAGGTACAGCTATTTTGTCTTTATTCCTAGTATTAAAATTATGAAGGTCACTATTTAATTTTAATTTATGTAAATTTTTACGCACATACATGATGTTCTCATAAATGTATAAGGATCTGGGGATCGAACCCATGATCGGCAGTTGGGCTTGCGCACACTACGCCGCCAAGGTAGTCGCATTCGTTATCCAAATATAACATAACATCATAACAATAAGTGGGCACAGACTACAGACAAAACGTTGGTAGATAGATATTTTTAATCAAGCAGTCTCTAAACTTTGACAATAATTTTTTAGCAGTCCGAAAAAAAGTCCACACAAAAGGCCGGGCGACAAATTGATAGCAAATTGATTGAGTCGCAGCGTCACAGGCGAGTGCCGAGCGTCACGCCGGTCCCACGGACGCTACGATCTAATTACGCTTTCATCTCAGATGTCAACGGTACATCACTATGTTAGGTTCAAACGATATTTTCTGCTGTCTAGTGCATACGATGGGCTTGTGAAATCTGTACGACATGATTATGTGTGCTTCTTTCTTTTTCTTTATATTCAAGGATATAAACTAGATACGAATAATAATAAGTCGATATAACGCATAAAAACCTTCAATATAGCCTTTTTATGAATTAAGCAGTTATGTGTTGAACGTATGTGAGTATTTGAAAAAAAAATCGTATTTTAAATTTATTTTTAAAGTTAAATGAAAATTATGTATCATCTGATTCAAAAATCACCTTAAAGATATATATTTTTTATGAAATATAAGCAATTCAAAATTGATAAAATTCCGTTAGGAGTCACTTGATTACGCGCCATGTTTGTGACGTTGTAATGTTATAGTTATGTATGGTATTTTATCACATTGTGACGTCACTACAGGTCACGAGCTCGTTCGGGTAATATCAGCGTGTTTTTGGTACTGGATTTAAATGATTTGTTAATTTTAAATAACTTTGTAATTATAGCTTATAAAAAAAAACTAAGAATAGTTTCCTTACCAATCTTATATATGATCTTTCCAATTTATGCAAAAAAAAAACAAATACTCAATTCTGCAAAAAGATAAAATCTATTTTGTCAGAAGGTGGTCTGGTCTGCATTGTTTTATCAACAATTTTGATTCTCAGCAAAATAAATTATGGAGGTGTCTGACGTAGGTACTACATAGAGTATCTAAAGGTGATAGACTTGATTTTATTTGAATTTACCATTCGCCATTTACGCCATTTACCATTCGCGCGAATGGTACAATACAGGGAAATGTACAGTGTCCAAGAGCATTTCCTTGTAATGTATCATTCTTCTGAATTCTCAATGATCGGCTCGCCGGAATGCTCTCGGTTAGGGAGCAAAACAGCGAGCGTCGTGCTCGATGCACGAATGCTTAATTTTCTGTGGCAGAAATGCTATCACGTCTAACACCACCTTAAAGCTGTCTTCCCTATACCGATTCGTTACAGGACCGTTAAATGAACATATTCAACCGTTACAGAACGAAAGTGCGAAGGTATTTCCACCCTTAAAAAAAGGCGAGAGATACATAACGAACCTTGCCCATTATAACGTATCAACACCGTTCTTATAGAAATTGTTGAAGGAGAGCTAACCCAACAAGCACGGCACGATGGTCACGACACGGTTTCAAATCAAATCAAAATCATTTATTGCCTGAAATACATGTACAATATTGGTGTTAATTATAGTATGTGTCTCAATGTACTCTGCCTCGTCAAGCATGCGATAATATAAGATTTTACAATAATAATAATTTAGATTTAAATATTTCCACAATCATTGTTATAAATATCATCTGTCAAATTAGTTACATAAAATAAAATAAAGAAGCAGGTCAGTTTAAAATATTTAAAATATGTCACAAAAAATTAAAAATATAAATATCAAAAAAGTCATATTAAATTTTATGTAGTATGTCAAGTAGAGTCTAAATTAATAATGTTTCTATCGTCCAGGAATTCCTTAACAGTGTAATAGCACTTTGTTACTAATATTGCTTTTAGTTGTTTGTTTGCAGTGTCATACATTACAATACAAATGATATATATTTAAGTGCTTTAATCCATAAACCTATTCACCTATTAAAATAATGATCTCTAATTATTTTAACACAATAGTTTTCATGCGATTGAGCGCAGATGAGACGACGCCTTAGTAAATCATTACTACCAATGACAAATTAATTAATTTATTAACTACTACCAGTCGAGCAAATTAAATGTCTGTCAAAGAGAGTCTTCAACGGCATATTTAATGACTATGTAACGTTGTCTAATTTCTCTTTTATTTGACTACATTATGTTGCTTTGTATAACTATAATTAAATATTTTTCTATGAAGACTTAGCTACGCGTAACTTTATTTGGAGAAACCATCAACTTATTTTAGGGAACTATCAACTTTTTGAAAGTGTTCGTTAAAACTTGCCAGTTGTACCATCTAAAATTCGCAGTTTACATAAAACATAACGTAGCATACAATCGTAAAAAGACAGAAGAAGATCGTACAAGTGGAAAATACGATCTGATAAATGTTGCAAGATCTATGAGGGAGGCCTATGTTCAGCAGTGAACGTCTTAAGATCGAGATGATGATGATGAACATATAGGTACAATTACGCTTTTTTTTTCTTAAGGGACCCAGGACTCTATAGTAGGTACACCCATACGTATTTCACCAGTATGTATTGATCCCATGTAATAGGGGGCGAGCCTATTGCCATCTACTGGGCACAGTTCCAGACTCCAGGCTGTCATTGAGAAAATTCCTAATGGAAAAATTCAATAACACTTTGCCTGACCTAGGGATTGAACCCGAGACCTCATGATCGACAGCCGAGCTTGAAGTTTACGATTACCGCAATTCTTAATCATCATCATCATCATTTCAGCAAGCAAGCGCGTAGTGCGAGCGAAGCATCTCTTGGCCAAAAATGCTTTGGAATGTACGTTCAGCTGTTCTCCTCTCCAGGTCGTATTTCTCAACCGATTCTCGTGAAATTTTGTGAGCAGATTCGATGTTTGTATGGATTTCTTTTGTCCATTCAGTTTTTTGATATTCTTCAAAATGATGGAACTATGGGGGTTGAAAACATTAAAATTGTAAATTTTCCTGTGTTACATCAAATCACAAAGGAATTCTATCATCTCTGGAAATTTAATATAAAACTAGGATTTTTGTTTTTTAGTGAACAAAATACAAAAATATGCTGGAAAAAATAGACGAATGAAGCTCACTAGTGCCACTAGTAAAATAAATAAATAGGTACTTAATGATGTATCTTGAATCTGTGTAAACATTTTCAAGAACGAAAGGAATGATAGTTCCGACTATAAGTCAAATCTTACATCCATTACGCATTCCAGTATGATTTATTCAAGTTTCGGTGAAAGCGGCCCATGGTCATAAATAGAGGCAGGGAGGTGAATATCGTGGACATAGAATAGCCCTTTTATTGCCGCTACATTTAATATAAATAGCTTAAGGCAAAATGTCCAGGTACCATTGAGCGTGGTGGCAAAAACACGATGCAATTGGTCAATTATGTAATTTTAACTCTTTACTTATTATATATATATTATAATAAGTAAACAGTAAGTAACAGATAAAATCACGTTTAAAAATTTTTTTATGGGCCAGTAGATACGGACCACTGTTAAATTTTTTGTTATAATTGAGTATGTTATTATCCGTAGGATGCAGATCGTTAGCTTGGTTAATTGACCTCTAATAGCCTAATATTAGAAATATTAGAATGTATACTTTGCTTGCTGTGTGCTCTTTGTCAAACTTTAAATTTTTCTTGACTGTTAACTTCACATTGAGTGTAGTAAGTGGCTAGAAGTATTGAATGCTATTAGATTTATAATGAGATCCGAATATAATCAAGATGATACTCCTATCACATTCTCACAAGTCAGCCGGAAGACGTCCACTTGTGAAAATAGGCCATATAACCCATATAGAAAGCCATCACCACGCTTGGCAGAAGGCTTTGTGATCGCAGTAGTTGGAATACTTGGAAACGGAGAGCTCTGCTGCCCACTGTCTGAATATGTCCCTTTGCCGGGACCCCTTGACGGCTCCTACGGGATGAGAAAGGGGCGGCCCTATTATATAGCCGGGAACCAACAGCTTCTATATACTCCTATATAGCGTTAAAATTCAAACTTAAAGCTTTCACATTTGTGTTTAAGTAGATCGTGAAAACACTTATTGCATTATCCATTAAGTAGTTTCCGAATTGATGTTTATCAACGCTCGGAAATCACTTTAAATTCAAAAGCGATTGCCGGTGCCGCACAGTTCCAATTCTATTTACAAAATGTTCTGAAAACTAGAAGTCGAGTGTGGTAACAAGTAACTAGTTGGAACAGGCAGGAAAAGTATTTAAACTCGTCCAATGAACGAAGTTACTCGCGAATAGCTAACAAGCTTGAGCAACGCGGTTTCACTACGATTTCTTTTGGATTGAAGAGTCCGTAGGTTCTTTAGCACTTTTTTATTTTATGCAGTTTGAATCTATTATCTAGTAGTACAGAGAGCTTAACCTGAAGATGACGCTTTGGGCTTGCTTTCACCAAGGTTATGCTGCATAACAGGCAGCCCCACTCCTTTTCGTTTCGTTGGTTTGTTGGGTTTGAAGTCAAACAGTCCAATAATAAATACTAGTCGGTCTCCCCCGCACTTCATATAAAATATTAACAATTTTCTTTTTATACTTATTAAAACGGGGTATTTAGGTTGAACTATCAGTGCCTTGTAGTCATTTCAGAAATGCACATTATTTTTAGAGACGGCATTTTCTAATCTGATCAGTAATTTTCACTACCTACGTACCTTTATAATAAAAGATTAGTGATGAATTAAATCGTCTCTAAATTTTAACGAACATCAAAGCAAAACCAACGAAGATTTTGGTGAAATTAATTATTAGCTCCCGTGGCAAGCTGATACCTATTCTTGCCTGTGGGTATAGTAAACAAACCCCAAAAACCCGTGAGAGGCTAAAGTTTCCAAAACAGTAGTAATTGGACATGAAATTTGATATATTGGCTTGAGAAACTTGTTGATTCACAAAAATATTAAACATAACATACGATAACCATCGGTAATGTCTAGTGTCTAATGACAATAAAATAAATACGTATTTAATCTAAAGGCACATATTATTATTATTATAAAAAATCTTTTCCATCACGAGCTTCTTAGCACTACTCACCTTTATACTACTTTCTAAGGAACTACTTCTTTATCAAATCTAAGTTTCCAAGAAATCCAAACATGTTTAGCCGAAGGGCGAGGTCAAAACATTCAATTTAGGGCTCACAATAACATCGCTTATGCAAATAGGGAATTCAAATAATTCCATTTGTACGATAAGGTAATGGACACACTGGTGGCATTCAGGGACGTGTTATCATCTCGACCCAAAAGTTTGGGGCTATGCCCGCCGTCTGCCCGATAATACCTACTCGTACCACTCCTGGCTCCTGCTGGGACCGTTTTCCATCAGAACGGATTTTGGGAATAAAATTTGCATACAAACGTGTTATGTACGGTAATATACAGAAACTCGTTTGAAAACTACATCAGACTTCGGTCGGTGAGGTGATAACAATCTTTATATACTTTTTCAACAATTTACACGCGCGTGTATATTGTTGAACTATGTCTATTTATTCAGTATTATAACCATACTACGTTTTAATAGTATCTACGTAAAACTCAACGAGTAAACATCTAAAACTATTGATCCACTTCACCTTAACCAAGAAGCTAATTTATGAATAAAGAAAAACATTGGGGTAAATAGTAAATAGGTATATTTCTCTAGCGCTCTCATTTCTATTCTCAATTTTCTTGAACGTTGCCAACCATTCCCACGGGGCATTTGTGAAACTATCCGTACAATAATGTGGGCTCTGAGATAAAAGAAATTTAGCTCACAAATGAGGCCAGCGTAAATATTCGCGTAGCGGCCACATAACCTTAGGGCTGTTCACATGAGTTTAGCTGGCACACTTGCATAAAAGCTCGTGCTATCTTACTCGTATGTGTAATGTGTACACGCTAACTGGCATGCCTAACTCCATAATCTATGTAAACTCTACGTTCCGGTATCTAGCATGCACGCTACTGTTCTCTTTTATAGGCAGTTTATCGTAGCCCTTAAGCTGTTTGTCAATTATACCTTTTTTTATGATAGTAAGTAACAAGACGAGCAAATCAGGTGCCTGATGGTAAGCATCATGATTGCCCATATCAGACACAGTGCCACCCAGTGTTTTAAAATTTAAAATACTGGGCGGCACTGCACTGCGCCTGTCACCCTGAGATATTAGTTGTTGAATCTCATCATGCCCAGTAATTTCGCTGGTAACATTGCCCTTCATACCGAAACACAGTAATGTTAGCACATTACTGTTTGGCGGATGAATAACTGGCAAAGGTGTGGTACTTCCCCAGGCGGCCCCCTGCAAAAGAGGCCTACCACTACAACCTACACCTCATACCTGCACGTCATACTAGAACCGTTATATGAACGTATCAGACCAGGTGACGAATATGGAACGGCGCACTTTACCAACGAGTATAACGTATCAACACCGTTCTGATAGAAATTGTTGAAGGAGAAACGCGCTGGCACGCAACAGTCAGTTGAGTGAAACGTTCTAGTCGGCAACCTTCTATACAAAGACTATTTACTATTTTTGCTACTCAAGGACCTGTAATGTTCCTATAACGTACCAGTATAGTGGGCAAAGTGCTTTACAGGGCAGGAGGCAGGAGGCAATTTACTTACATTTTTGTTGCCCGGCCATATGTTGCCGGCAATATGGCGGTGTGGTCTTAATTGTTACGGTGGAACCCTTTTGTGGGTCTCGTGCTGCGATGTGGTATAATTTACCCGGCAACTTCTCTTTATAACCCACCTTTACTATATCTGAGATTAGACATGCGGGATGCAAGCCGTTAACCTAATGTTACTCGAATATTGTAAGGATTTGTTGAGAATTTAATCCATGTGTACCTATAATTTTAATATTATATCTTGAAGACAATTGGCACAAACAACAACAAGTATCGCAAACATAAACAAAGCGTAGTACCCTAAGTGCTACAAGTTTGTACTATTATTTATTCTGTGGTACCTAAGCACCGATAGGTAATATAACGGGCAAGTGGAAACTGCCAACTCGTTTTTGCCAGACGCTTTAATCTATTGCTAGTCTTGTTTCTTAAATTGCTATTATCTATCTTGGAATAGGCTCATTGCTTTTGTTTATTGTACCTTCCCTTCTTCTTTGTAGTTGAGTACATAAAAACAGACGTTATGTAACAAGTCTTCTTCTTTCCGAGTCAAAATGCCCAATACATAGTGTTTTATAATATTTTAGTCCAGTATTTTGAAAGATCTACGTCGTTTTGATTTGCTTCAAGGTCCTTTGTCGTAACTGTTGTGGGATAGTTAGGACACTGCAAGAGTTAAGCCAATGACTGGATAGCCCCACAATCACAGTTATCTAACAGGTAATAGATATTATTTATTATTTTAAATCACGTACATAATCGTGTAGTTTTTGGCCTTATTTATCGTCCTAACTCAGTCTCTACGGAACTATCAACCGAAAAGTACCCTCGTTGGAAAACTTGTAACAACTTGAAACCTATTAAGAATGGAATAAGATAATATTTTAAGAATAAATTAAGAAGGGTTTTTAATTCATACATATCTAGAACGAGCTTTAATATACGCTTACAACTTTCGGTAGCAAAACTGCAAAACTGCAAACAATGACGTTGAATTGCATTTGGTATCCTTACTCTGAGACTGCAAAATATTTTTTCTCACAAACTTCTCATTAAAATGTTACCTTTTTACCACTTTTTAACATTTTGAAGGAAAAATGGTCTCAAGTTGTTTAAAGATTCGGATTATTGTTCTTTAATTTTAAGTTTTTAAGATAGCATGAATGCTATCCTACTATTTTTTATAAATGTGAAAGTTTATGAGGATGGATGGATGTTTGTAGCTCTTTCACGCTTACTACTAAAACTACTTATCCGATTGGGCTAAAATTAAGGGTCCTTCTTGTACGATATTTCTACGGGAACAAAGACTACGCGGGTGAAACCGCAGGGCACAGCTAGTTACTGATAAACTAATCTAGTTAGCATTTATGGGAGGGGTAAGAATTGGATAAAGAAAAACTTCATAATATAAATAGACAATATTATTGTATAAATTTTTGTATACATATTAATATGTATAACCGAATTTCCTAATTACAATGACTAGATATTTTTGACTAAAAGATTTGGCAGTATCGTTTCTCAACTCCCCGAGTCTTGTGAACAACCTGAGAACAATAAAACAATTTATGAATGCAGGCCGGCTCATAAAGGCTCACGCATATTAGAGCGGGCCGGGCCGCACTACATCAGGCCGCACCGGGCCGCATCGTCCGCCTGTAGTGTGTGATAGTTCATATATTGTAAATCTACGAAAGTGATGTAGACGGATTTTCGTTATGCGATGCGGTGCGGCCCATCTCAGTCTGCGCGAGCCTTAATACGAACAAGGTTTTGCAACAAACAAACAAACCATACACATACCTACATATTTTTCGCTACGCTTGACGTGAAACTGATTGACTTTTAAAATAATTAATTTCAAAATTAGCTGATAATAAAAAAAAAGTCATGGAATGGAAAGACGAATTTCGTTTTCGCGAATTTAAAAATTCTCTTTTTATACTTAGGTTATTGTTTATGAAGCAGATTAATCCTATCAAGTATTACTCTACCTTTAAGTAACACCAAGTATATTTGCAAAATATGTATATATTTCAGAGCTAAAATCAGTGATCGATTTATATATTATATAGTTAAACTGACCGTGATCTGGGCAGTAGTGCCGCCGGCGTCTCCTTCGCCTTTGTGCGTCACAAGCGTCTACGCAGGTCTCTTCTGTAATAAAGATATTGGGTATTAAGGTGTGTAAAATGAGTCACATTGTTAACCCGAGAAAAACTTTCTGATCTCTGAAGTTAGCTGTTTTGCGTTTTTATTATTGGGTTTCAGAATATACAAGTATAATTCGCGTTAAACTTTATGATCTCTTTGATGTCAGCCGTTCTGCGCAGTAGGCATGACACTTATAATATTCGTACTGTGCAGCCAAAATGGCTAACTTCAGAGAGACCATAAAGTTTTCCCCGGAGGGGAGAAGGCAGAGGTGTAACCCAAGACCCATTTCCATATTAAGTGTGCCCATTATGGCACAGTAATAAAAATAATAAACAAATTAAAAAAAAAATTGCCTTAACATGCCGGTCACCATTCATCGAAAAATCACACCCACAGCCCAATCCAGTACGTAGTTTCCATCTATTCTCAAGCGGAGACTGTCTTTGAGCTCATCTTCTGTGTATGGTTCGAACATTAAAATAAATAAAAAAAAACAAATGTATTATTTTCAGACATTACATCCATAGTCCACATATACTATATAATCATTGAAAATAAAATTAAAATTACATTAAATGCAGTTCAATTAAATCAATCAATCAAATTAAACAAAATTAAATTAAATTACATTAAATCAGATTAAATAAAATCATAACAAAAATTAATAATTAAAAATAAAATAAAATCATGAAACACATGAGAGCTCACCGTCGCAGCAGGGCGGGAGCGCGGGCGGCGCGGCGTCGTCGTCGTGCCTGGCGAGCGCGCGCAGCTGCAGCGTGTACGCGCGCGAGCTGCCGCCGCTGCCTGCGCTCGCGCCCGCGAACGTCGCGTATGGACTTATCTCGTACACGTCTACACCACATAAAATATACATTCACGCCTTTTTCCCGAAGGGGTAGGCAGAGGTGTACCCAGGACTCAGTCACATAGTAGATACACCACGACACGGTCATTTCAAGTCTGCTAGTTCTCATCATGTGTTACAAAAGGTAATACTAAAGGGGGTGAACAAACTGGAACAACTTGCCAAAGAAAGAATTGCAAAAAAAAACTATTTTCTATACAGTTTTTTTTTATGATAGTGACAAGACGAGCAAATCAGGTGCCTGAAGGTAAGCATTATGATTGCCCATATCGGACACAGTGCCACCCAGTGTTTTAAAATTCAAAATTCAGCGCGGCACTGCACTGTGTCTGTCACCCTGAGATATTAGTTGTTTCGCTGGTAACTTCATACCGGAACACATTAATGTTTGCACATAACTGCTTGGCGGATGAAGAAGCAAAGGTGTACTTCCCCAGGCAGCCCCCTGCAAAAGAATCCTACCACTACAAAATAAAATGTCTTGTAATGATTTTTTTTTTGTAAATCTGGCAACTCTTTCTTTGCCAAGTTGTTCAGTTTGACTGGTAGATGCATCTTTTAAGTATTTCTACACCTTTTTGTAATACTTTGTGTATAAATAGGTATAAAAATGTGAAGGAATATTTAACGGAATAAATAAATAAATATGTAGCACTCATTATAAGGTTATTTGTAATAACATACATACATTCACGCCTTTTTCCCGAAGGGGTAGGCAGAGGTGTACCCAGGACTCAGTCCCACAGTAGATACACCCACATTTCGCCAGTATGTTATTGGTCCCATGTAATAGGAGGCGAGCCTATTGCTATCTACCGGGCACAGTTCCAGACTCCAGGCAGTTATTGAGATAATTCCTAATGGAAAAATCCAATATTTAAAACACTTGCCTGACCTGGGGATCGAACCCAGGGGACCTCTTGATTGGCAGTCGAGCATGCGCCCTCTACGCCACCGAGGCAGTCATATTTGTTATAATATTATGTTAAAAACATTTTTCGAAAGGCTACCTGGTTGCTTTGGAAATACTCAATAATTAGAGGAAATACTATCTATGTACATTCAAATTTTTGATGAATGTATGGCTGCTTTTTACTCCTATACTTTTACGAATACCAAAACCACTCATCCATTGACTAGGCACATTAATTAAATATTTTAATGTAATTTATAATAATTAGATATTTTAATGAAGTTATACGTTTCACTAAACGTAAAGTAGATAGCTTATATTAGTAACTGACCGGGTGGGTCAGGAGGCAGTTTAGGAGTCTGATGAGGAGGCGCTCGGTACGTGCCGCAAGGAGGCTTCTCTGCGTTGGTAGATACACGCGCTACAGCCGCGTCACTCCTGAAACAAAGCCTGAATCACAGATTGGACAAAGGATGGTCATCGACGAGATTGAAAAATAACAAGGGACATAGTTGAAACATCATCTTAAAAATATCAGGATGTTTTATCAAATGGGCTGAATATAATATTATATTCAGAGAAAATAGGGGAATATGTAACATCAATTTGGTATTTTTTTCATAGGATTGCGTCAAATTCCTGCAAAGCGTATCCCGTGCCTCGATATAAATCGTAAAATAGTTTTTCACACTCAAGAATATTTCTTTCGATATTGAACGGGAAGTATGAAAAATACCTTAATCGTAAAAGCAGGACAAATCGTACGTTTAAAAAAAAAAAAGACATTTTCACTCTATTACGTTTGCAGTTAGTTTTACATAGAGAGATAAATTTCTCTACGCCTGTATAAGGTAATATGCATTTAGATGGTCAAAATATAGCCACGCGATCAGTAACCACGCTAATAGATTTGTCGCCTATAACCACTGGCACCATCGGAGCAATGATCGTAAACGTATTTTACGAGGGTCGTAAACATGTCTACAATGTTCATGTCACGGCTCTAGTAGACGCCTTACTGCAATACTGGGATTGCATATAGCGGTCACTATATGCAAACAGAAAGGTGAATAAAATGGCTCAAAACGCACGCACACATACATACATAGGTATGTAGATTCGTGCCCAAGACTAATGAGGCCTTATCAAGTCTTGTTTTTTTTTTTTCTATCTAACCTTATAAGCATTTGTAAGTAATATTTATATTGATGATAAGTTTTCTGTCAATAAACATATTTATTTATTTATTTAAAAGTAGTATTTGCTGCTCTCCTTGTAAAGTGTGTGTGTGCGTGCCTTTTGAACCGTTGCATTGTATGCATAATACCTTCTGTTTGTACCTATTTGTGCCAATTCTGCTACAAAATCTTTAGAAAACTATTTGAAAGGAGTAACTTAATTTTCTTCAAGTAAAAAAGAAGATACATACCTATACCTAATATTAAAAACTATAGAACACTGCAGTGAAAAATGTAGCTAATTTTAATTGAATTATAACATAGTCTATATAATATGTCGAAACTCTATAATATGGCGAAACAGGGGCATTAGCCGCAACACCAAAAAGAAGCTAATGCAAACCCTTATTTTCTCCATTTTTATGTACCTATGCGTCGGAAACCTGGACATTAAAAGCCCGCGTGTGCGAGAGGATTGACGCGTTCGAAATGTGGTGCTGGCGCAGAATGATGAGAATATCCTGGACGGAACGTCGCACAAACGAGTCAATTCTCAGACAATTACAGATAAAAGCACGGCTCTCAACAATCTGTAGGCAGAGGGTCCTAAAATTCTTTGGACACACGGTCAGGAGAGACCCAGATAGCCTGGAAAGGCTGATCATCACTGGCTGTGTTGAGGGTAAGAGAGGCAGAGGGCGCTCTCCTACAAGATGGACGCACACGACGCAGGACGCTACGGGGGCCACCCTGCAAGCATCTATACAGATGGCGCAGGATAGGAATGTCTGGAAGGAGATGGTGACAAGGGTGTTGACAAACCATAATCACGTCCCTCAGTCATGAGGTCACGACTAAGAAGAAGAGAAGATAACATAGTCTGGTTTGCTCTACAGTGAAAGAGAAAGAGATTTGTAATAACCAACGTCAATACTAACTCGTATCTTTTATTGCTTGCGTGCAGAAAAGCTTTTCGATTCCTAGTATTTTCAACATTTGTTGATAATGTTAAACGTAAGGAAATCCTATGATCACTGATATTAGAATTTCCCGTCACGTGCGATTTTTTTTCCTACATAAAGCCGGTATCACACGTCATCTTTCTAAAGCCCGGCAGATTGAAAAGGGTCGATTGTCGCCAAGAGCGTTTCTGTCAGCACTCAGTCGGCTGCAGATCACTAACGATCCGGACTTTTATTTTACCTTACACACGATATTAATGAGTTTTGGTAGTTGATGTATTTCTAGAAATCCAATACGTATTGTTAGCCTACATTAAGGACACTAAATAATATTATAATTAATACGATATTTTCGCCAATGGGCTCCCGACTTGTTGAAATATACACTATGGTAGAAAGGCGATGATAGATAATAATTATTTAATTAACGATGGCGCAAAACATGGGGATCATGAAAATATTATCTAAAAACTATGAGAGGATTGTAAAGTTTATTAACATGTAAAAACATATCTAATATCTATTAATTTGTTTTTGAAAATAATTTTGTATTGTAATACAGGATTAGTCTGAAACCGTGCTGATACTGTAACATAATTTAATATAAAAAAATAATTTGAGTAAGCACATAGCTTACTCAAATTCAACATTTAACATAAATTTATTTATCGTGATCTACTACCGATATACGTTTTATTGTAATAATTCACGCATCTGATCTGATTGCCCATTCCTACCGTGACTGGTATATGTACGCATTACAATTTTTTTATTTTTTATCATTGCCGACGCGACGCATTTTTACGAACGCGCGTTTACGGCAATGTTATAGATTTGCAATAATAAGTTCTTGATTGTGTTCGACTTCCGTTTGAATCGCGTATCTGCGCGTCGTCAATGATAAAAAAACGCCGAGTTTAAGGTCTTTTTGAATTAGGTTATATAAGTAAACATCAACGGACCGCCGTAAAAATATTTACTGCCTAAAGAGGCGTCAACAAGAGACGCTGTGAACATGTTTTACGATGGAAATAAAACGTGTTTGTAGTAGGCATGGTCATTTTATAACTTATTAACCAGAATGTCGGGTCAAGGAAACGTTGTTTGACCATGATAATGGCAGTAATTCGAATCCGGACACGTTTATTTTCAATTAAACTGCAGTAAATCCTTGGTTAATAGTACAACACTGATTTATACATCATGATGTTATTAGAGATGATGGAAGGTACCTATAGTTTTACATAAACTATTATCTACTATAGTTACTATACTACTATAGTTACCTATCAACTATAGCTGGTACACACACACATAACATACATTCACGTCGTTTTCCCGAAGGGGTAGGCAGAGGTGTACCCAGGACTCGGTCCCATAGTAGATACACCCACATTTCGCCAGTATGTTATTGGTCCCATGTAATAGGTGGCGAGCCTATTGCCATCTACCGGGCACAATTCCAGACTCCAGGCAGTTATTGAGATAATTCCTAATGGAAAAATCCATTATTTAACACTATGCCTGACCTGGGGATCGAACCCTAGGGACCTCTTGATTGGCAGTCGAGCATGCGCCCACTACGCCACCGAGGCAGCTGGTAATTATATAGCTGGTAGTTTTTATTAATTACTTATTGCATAATTTCAATAATTCGCCATACTTTTTCCCCTCTCATAATATTATATAACTGGACCAAATGGAAATCTATGGAGGTCTATTAATTTATTTAAATACTCTAATTAATCAAGAATTAAACATAAATCTAAACAATATGTTATGCCGTGGACGTCCTTCGGCTGAGATGATGATGAATGCACCAACATTGAATCTAATAAAAAACAAAGTACCTAACCTGCATAACCCTGGCGAATAAAGCGTCTTCTCTAGGTTGAGTTGTAGACGTACCTTTTTCTCCTGAGCAGTATAGCCAGTATAGTGAGTGCGGCGACAGAGAGCGCGGCGCACAGAGCCAGCAGCAGCGCGAGCTCCCCCGCCGTGGCAGGGAAGGGCGCGTCCACCTCCTCCGCCAGGCCTCCCTCCGCCGGCGGAGTTGTGAACTCATACACCTCGCGCGTCCATCCCGCCTCGTTGGATGCTCGAGCCGCCACGCGGTATCTCGACCCAGGTGACAACCCTAACAATGCATTAAGTCTCACAAGAGGTCAATATAATACTTATATATGTGAATCTCTTGTGTGTGCTAAATTTTTTTTAATTTCTTCTTCTCACAGTTTGCTTATATTGCACTGCTGGATGCAATATAAGCCGTGGCCTCCACCTTTGCGTGGGTTTTCCTAATTCTCGCCACGCTTGGCTCGCCAACCTGCTTAGGGTTCACGAGCACAGTTACACTGTTTTTGCGCAGAGGATGCTGATGCCCATCCTCTCATAATCCTTAGCCGGCTCCAAGGCACGGCAAACAAGGGGAGGAAAGGCGTGGCTTATATAATGCCAATTCAATATTTAAACTTAAATACTTTATTCATTAAAACTTACAAATTTTCATGAATATATGTTTTGCAAATTTTAGGTTGTCATTATTTTTATATCTACAACAAGATACTGATAAAACAAAACTCCCTGCCTTCCGATAATACGTAACATTTCCAATATTCGAGGAAATTCAATAAATATAAACGTTATCTAAAGCTAATAATAAATGATAGAAAAGAGCCGAATCGAGTTCTCATAATTGTGTTAGTATAAAAAGAACCAATGAAGTTGCGAAAACCGCAAAAATACACACGTATTTTTCCTTGGAATAACAGAAACGACCTTTCTGAGTTTATAAGCTTACATAATACATTATCTTGCCGTTTACGATACACGTAATCTTGCTGAAAAAAGTTTTTAATATAATACACATATAATACAGTAAATAAATAGGTTTAATAAACTTCAATTTCTTACTTTTTGCCTCATACATACAAAAGTTAGGCGAAGATGCTAAAAATTGTCTGCGCAACTAAATACTGTAGCAATATAGGAATATTTTATCAATACTTTGCTCCCTTTTTAGACTCCTTCAAAATACAAAATTTCTTAGAACCACGGCGATGCCTTGCATAGTTACAGAAAAAGATATCTACTTTAAACAACGAGGACTAATTTATGCTGTGCGTTGTCTGTTATTCAGTTAGTCAATCTCAAAAGCTTTGTGACACAGATAGGCTCACCACCAAGAATGATTTCTCCACCCACAGGCACGTCTCTCGCTCCCGCCACGCCGGAGCCAGCCCATTCTAACTTCAGAGCCACCGGGCCACATCCACCATCGCTCCATAAAGTCGTGTCGAAGCTCGCATGTGTCACATTAGCTCTGATCCAGCGAGCATCTGAAGGTGCTATCGGAGGTCCGCCAGAAGTGCGGACAGCCAGTTCAGCGCCGGGAGCTCCACCGGCTGATGCATAGGCACGGTACGCTGAACCACAGCGTAAGCTTGTGATAGTCACTGGACCAGGCGTAGCAGCTTGAATGCGCCACTCACCCTGGATAAACAGGGTTACAATTATTCTGTAGATCGCAAGTTGGAGAAGAAGCTGGTAGGCATCGGACATGACCTATTACTTGATATAATCTTTTACGACAGCCGTGACCAAGGCTTACCCATATCTTCTGAAGCATGGCAGCTCCGTGAATTTATATAATAGAGTAACCCCGCGGTTTCGTCTCGTGGGAATTTCAGAAATTCCTTTCTCATTCAATGTAAATCATAATAAAAACCTATATGAATAATTTCAGCTCTCTCTAATAGGTCCAAGGGTTAGGGCTGGGTTTTTATGAGTGATTCTGGTCAGGACTTTGATTTATATGAACTAGCTGTGCCCCGCGGTTTCACCGGCGTAGTTATTGTTCCCGTGGGAATATCGGGTAAAAAGTACCTTATGTGTTATTACAGGGTCTAAGCTACCTGCGTACCAAATTTCAGCCCAATCTGTTCAGGTGTTTTGGCGTGAAAGAGTAACAAATATCCATCCATCAACTAACCAAAACCGCGCTAGATGGCGCTGGAGGTGAGTTAGAACTCGCAGGCGTTTTGTTCACCTGTTAAAAACGTAAGTTTTTTAAAACTTACTGAAATTTGGAATTATAATATTAGCAGGATATAGAGATTACCTATTCTGTGTAGTTATTTGTCCAAGCAGGGTAGCAACCCTAGCAATCAAAGAAAAAGCTAGCTACTGACGCTAATTTTATACTTACTTCAGGAGAAGAGAGTCTCCAATGCAGCGTATATGCTTTAGGCAGTGCATGCCCAGGTGTTCGAGGTGCTGGTTTCAATTCCAACTCTAATTCTCTTGACCGTGCCTCAAGTAGAGCGAGACCAGGAGCAGTTGGCGGCCTTAGGACCACTACCCGCCAGGTGGCAGAGTCAGAACCGTGAGGATTCTCCGCCACGCATGTGTAGTTATCTGCATGCGATAACTCTAAACCTGTGAAGTTATTGGTATTGTTGATCTTCGCAAATAGACTTCGAAGGAACTTGCAAAGGATTTAATAAATTTATAGAAGAAAACCTTCTGGCGTTTAAGTCCAATGTTAGCGCAATGGCGTCTTATTAGGCTACGATGCGAGAGCGAAGGCGATCTCAAACTTCATCGAGGAAATGAGTGCTGGTTAAGCTGGAGTTAGCGGTGTCTGAAGAAACTTTTACGTACTTCTTATCAAGAGTGCATCTCCATCTAAATGGAAAGGTGGTCGAGGATGCAGAGGGTTGCCAGCTCGCAGCCATCGCTTGGCCGGCGGAGGCGCTCCTCCGACAACACATCGCAGAGACAGCGAGCCCCCTGCTGCTCCCATAGCGATGCCTCCGAATGAGGATATTCGAGCTGGTGCTGGATTGATTTTATATCAAAATTTATAGTTACAGTGTTACAAAAGGTGTACAGGTGTAAAGGTATACATAAGGGGATAATGTGTCCATTAAACTAAACAATTTCTGAAGAGTATTACAATTGATTAATCGAACAAAATGGATTATCCGATCGCTCAGTCCTTATTTTACAAATTTTGCAATTCATTTTGTTATTAAGGTTAATTGTCACCCATACATTCTACTAGGCATTCTACCTTGACACCCTATTCTTTTTAACAGAAAAAATGCACCACATGAAACATTTCAGGCAAACTTACCCAAAGCATTAGTCTGGCAAGCGATGGCAGCTGAAGGAGGTCCCTCTCCGGCAGAAGTGGCCGCTCTTACCCACGCCTCGTAAGTCCGTCCAGCTCGAAGCCCTCTTAAAGATCTCATACATTCTGATGTATTACCATCACCCTCCGAGCATGCGTTTACTTTTGTTACGTTCGGTTCTTGGGATCTACAAAAAAAACCAAACGGTTTTTAATAATAAAATTATTACCCAGAAGAAGGAACTTCTTGGTCTACATAATATCATGCTTTGTTTCTCCGAAGGGTTAGGCAGATGTTTACCTACTAAATCCCTGTAAGTACATACTTAGTAGGTCATAAATACGAGTACACCCAAATTCCACCAGTCGTATGTCTTATTAAAGTCTTTTAATTCAATATAAGAAAATCCCAATCTAAAAATCTTCATGTAGGTATATGTGCCTGCCATCAATTGAGCTACCGAGCACAAATTGCCGACTCCAGATTGCCAATAAAAAAATCCCTAATGGAAAAAATCATTTACTCTAATAATGCTTCAGTCCCACACATTGAGAAAAGTTAACCATTACTATTTCTAGAATTTTTATAATTAATTAATACTTTTGAATTTCAGTTAGAGCCCGAAGGCAGTCGCGAGTTTCCTCCAACTCTATAAATTATATCAATCGGAGTAAAGGATGTTAAAGATAGAACTTACCCTGAAAGATCTTTAACATATAGGGTGTAATGCGTCAGTTTTCCATTCGGTTCTGGTGGTGGAAGCCAGGACGCTCTCAGTGATCGCTCTCCAAGAGCTATTAACTTCATACCCCCTGGTGCACTCGGTACTAAAATCGGAAACTAGTATGATTTATTGAGCATAAGACTTAAAAGGGACTTAACAAAAGACTAGCATAGTCGTATTGTAGGCATCATGTCTTTTTTCACGCCATAGGTGGCAAACAAGCAGTCTAAAGATAATGGATAGCACCTACCGGGGTCCATCTCTGATACCATCTACAGAAGATGAGCTCAAAGACAGCCCCCACTAGATGTAAGGTCTATTGAGAATAAAAGAAAACTACTTGATTACCTATAAGTGATGGGACAGTGCAGTGACAAAAGAGCATGAACTAATTACAACACGTTAAGGCGCGGTGCTAAGCAAGTTCGCCCTCTCGCTCACACTTGTACCCACATTTTTAAAGATATAAAATATACTAAATGTAATTACGTAAAATAAAGACAACTAGGATCTAGAAAATAACAATACAAAAATTCAGTAAAAAATTCAATTTAATCCAAAAAAGTTTTCAGTGCCTTATTATTTTTCTAAGATATTTTTTTCTTTGTGCAGGTTTTTATACATGAAAACTCGTTTGGATTAAATTGAATTTTTTACTGAATCTTTGTATTGTTATTTTCTAGATCCTAGTTGTTTTATTTTACGTAATTACATTACTACATGTAATTATTTTATATCTTCTAAAATGTGGGTACGTGTGAGCGAGAGGGCGATTTTCTTTGCACCGCGCCTTAATCACCATCTAATAATCGGATATTTGGTGTCCTTACCATCTTCATCTGTTCTACAGATTTGTGGTGCAGACAGCGGGCCGTCGCCAGCGGCATTATGCGCTCTAACTCTTATTTCATATTCCGCATACGATGTTAATCTCGATACTGTTGCTTCTTCTCCCTAAGCCACAGATAGGATTATTTTTCCATAAAAAAGGTACCATAAATAACACTGCCTGATGTTAGCTTCAGTAAAGTTTTTATTCTCATTCACCAAACTGAGCTTGTGGTTTAGTAAGTTGTAAGTGCCCCCTATAACATATAGGGGGTGAGCCTATTGCCATAAACTGCCAGGCACAGTCCAAGGCTGTCTATGAGAAAATGTCTAATGAAAAAATCTAATTACACTTTTGTCTGACCTAGGGATCGAACTAGGGACCTCATGATCGGCTGTAGCACTTGCAACCACTATGCAATCGAGGCAGACCCTAATTCCCTTTCCCTAATTTCCCTAATGGTGTAAAAACTTGATGCATACAAAGATCATGAACGAAACTGACTCTTGTCTCAAAAACAAAAAAAAATGCATATTGGAAGACCGCGCTCCTTACATAAAGAAGAAATATCTCTCACCTGCACTCTAAGGTACGCATCCTGAGTAGGAAGTAACGGATCGACGTCACGTCTCGTGTACTGTAACGTATAGTGCGTAATCAATCCTCCCCTAGTGTCGATCGTTGGAGGCTGCCACAACACCCTGAGGGAAGTGGATCCACTGGAAACGCATCTTAATCCTTCAGGCCCCCCGGTTGGTGCTGTGAGAAATTAGTCACGTGACACGCATTATAACACTTTTGTATCTCTTGACTTTTGAGCAGCTATACTCAAAGTGTGCTCCGCGGGACCCTAGGGCTCCGCAAAGCGTCTCTTGGGGCTCCACGAAAATATTGGTCATATTTATATAAAATTACTAAAATTGTACGTTATTTTTTTATGATAGTGAGTGACAAGACGAGCAAATCAGGTGCCTGATGGTAAGCATCATGATTGCCCATATCAGACGACACAGTGCCACCCAGAGTTTTAAAAAATTATAATGGTTGCAGGGTTAAATAAATTACAATATAAAATCTAAACTAGGTAATAAAACCCTCTCCGAAATGCCTAGCCCCGCATTAATTGTTATAACCACAAAATGTTTCGTCCTGCTCGCAGCTAGTTGCTCGTGCCTTTATAGTCATACCATAACTTTTTTGTCGCTCTGGTAGCAAGCTGCTCTCGCCTTCATGATTATAACCATTTTTTTGCACTCGAAGCAAACTGCTGGCAGATTCATTGTTAAAAATGTATTTCTTTCATTGATTTCATTGCTTTAATTGCATTTTTTTCATATTTCTCCGGGGCTCCGTCAAATATTTGACTTTCCAAAAGGGTTCCATCGACAAAAAGTTTGAGAACCGCTGCTTTAGAGCATCAAAGCCAACATCACGATTAATATTCCTATAATTTTATACGATGTATAGGTACAATAATAATCGTATATCGAGCCTTCATAGGTAGAACGTTGCAACTGACTGTTTGTTGTTTACACAGGAAAGATTTTGTTTTGAATACTTATTCAATAATAAAGAGAAATCTTCTCCAGGTACTTTATTTAATTGTCACTACTGATTTATGGAGCTTACGTTTACTACATTTCGATTTAATGTAAAAAATAAATTCAGGAGTATTTTATTCAGGGTGAATGCCTACTTTGAATTGGTTATTTTTGTTCAAATTTTTATTATTCATGCTACGAAACCTTAACAATAAGTGGGTGAAAAAATAAATGAAAAAGTGAAACACGCTACAAAAGAGCCATCAATTTATTCTGAATCGTCCGACCTAGATCCAAAAGGCCACAGTCCAATTAAGCCATTTTGCATTTTGATGGAGAAATTTACGATCGTTGCCTACGTTTGTAGTGGTAGGCCTCTTTAGCAGGGGGCCGCCTGGGGAAGTACCACACCTTTGCCAGTTATTCATCCGCCAAGCAGTAATGTGCAAACATTATTGTGTTCCGGTATGAAGGGCAATGTTACCAGCGAAATTACTGGGCATGATGAGATTCGACAACTCATATCTCAGGGTGACAGGCGCAGTGCAGTGCCGCGCAGAATTTTGAATTTTTAAAACACTGGGTGGCACTGTGTCTGATATGGGCAATCATGATGCTTACCATCGGGCACCTGATTAGCTCGTCTTGTCACTCACTATCATAAAAAAAAAAAAAAAAAAAAAAAAAAAAAAAAAAAACGTCGATAACAGGGCACTGCAGATTTATTCGTGCGACACATTGACGGAACTGACTCCGGAGATTAGCCTGAAGTTTTTAGAAACTGTTCTTGTGACTAGAGTTCTGTTTCGTTCATTCACAAATACGTATTGTTTACATTATTTACATTATTTACACTTTTTTAGATATTGTGAGCTACGTGATATATTTTTTCAAACAATATATATTATTGATAATATTTTATAGTGGTAGGCCTCTTTTGTAGGGGGCCGCCTGGGGAAGATGTGCAAACATTACTGTGTTCTGGTCTGAAGGGCAATGTTACCAGCGAAATTACTGGGCATGACGAGATCAACAACGAATTTCTCAGGGTGACAGGCACAGTGCAGTGCCGCGCAAATTTTTAAAACACTGGGTGGCACTGTGTCTGATATGGGCAATCATGATGCTTACCATCAGGCACCTTATTTGCTGGTCTTGTCATTCACTATCATAAAAAAATATATATATTTAAAAATCTCACATCGCACCCAAAGTTGCAGTTTATATTTACATTACTTAAACTGTGTATATTCGAAGCTGACGATACGCGTATATTCTGTACAGTACAGTAAGAAGTATGTTTTTACTTTTGAACGATTAGACGTGCTTATTGAAACGTATTGGAAGTTACTAAAATTGAAGATTTGCTCTGGAAAACTGCTCCAGATGCCATTTCAATATTGAATGTATTCAGAAAGTTCGGTAACTCAGCGAGCAATGCTAATTTATGTGACCGATAAAGTTTACTATGTAATCTAGAGTTAGCGATCAATAAAAAGAAGGAAAGCGACCGCATCGAAGTAAGTTTTCCTTTTAAAAGGATTATTATTGATATAGGATAACATCCCTATTAACTCTAGGCATAAAATAAAATGAAGCTGAACTTGAGTAGAATAATTTTGCGAACTGAATATCTTAATAATAGGTTTCAATTCGTTGACAATCTTCCTTACTTACTATATAATTTTTATTATATAATGAAAACAATAACAATACCATAAATTCGTATTGTTTCATAACATTAAATTATGTAATTAGCAGAGCATTTTATTAAAATATTTACGGACAATATCAAGAACCTATCTTGATAGTGCATAGGACAAGTGCACATATAATATTTTCCGTAAAAATATAATAAAGAAAATCTTAGTCAGTCAAAAACTTACGTGATTCCAAAGTATGTCTATAGTGGGGAAGCGACAAAGGTCCCGTCCCGGCTGCATTGTAAGCCCGTATATTCACTCCATACCTAGACAACAAGTTAAAACGTAGATCAAAGCAAAATTAGAGTGTTTCTTATGCAAATGGAGTACGTTTGACCGCATCTTACTCATTGGACTTGTTAGATTTATAGTTTTTTTCAAGTTCCTATTAGCCATGCCTCAACATTCTTAGGTTTGACTTACCGTGTAGCCGCCTTTAATCCTCGAAGCGTGGTGCTGGTGGCATCAGCACTGGCCCCACTCTCTGAGCCTGGTGCGTCACCCATAGACCCTTTACCGTCCTCCGAAACCTCCCACCATTTGATCGTGTACCCAAGTAGTGTCCCGTGCCAGGTTTCCCTGGGTGGCGGCTATAAACAAAATTACAATGTAAGCAACTTATATGGGGTACTGAAAGATCTGTAGTTTCTACGTAATATTGATATTTATTCGGTGGCCGATAATTATCTCTAAGTACCTATCTAGTGAATAATTTTAAGCCGGATTAGTTTTTCTACTGTGCTCGATAGATGGCAATAGGCTCGCCCCCTATTACATGGGACCAATAACATACTGGCGAAATGTGGGTGTATCTACTGTGGGACTGAGTCCTGGGTACACCTCTGCCTACCCCTTCGGGAAAAAGGCGTGAATGTATGTTTTTTTTTTAGTTTTTCTTTAAAATGGCTGTAAAATTATCGTACGGTACATATTGTATGTAACGTCAGCCGTCACCATAATTGTATGTATTATATTCACTACATATTGTATATACCGTACAAATATTTGACAGCCTTTTAATGGCATGAACAGCATGCCAACTCAATAGCATGAAATTTTTATGCATTTAATGCTATTGAGGTGTTACGCGCAGAAGCGCTGAGACTCTTCTCTGGAATTATTACCATAGCGGATATAGCGGAAAATATCGTATTATAATCAAATCTTGTAAACTGCACTTTATATTTAATGCTGGTGGATTTATAGTTATCATTTACAGTACATTTTTTTTTTAATGACATTGTACTTAGAATGTAATGTCATCTTTCTACTATCTAGCCTTTTGAAGGCTAATAAGTAATTTATATTTAACACAAACTGCTAGATAAACGCTAAAACTAAGAATGTATCCATTAACACTTATTCTTATGGTCTCTATTAAGACGAGGTAAGTAGACACTTTGTTCATGTGTTCTTTATTTAACCAGTACAAAATAAGAAGATTTTTTTTTGTGTTAAACTTAACAAACTAAACAACTGCTGGTAAGTGATGATGCGGCCTAAGTTGGAGCACGATTTTTCAGTAAATACCTATTCACTCTTGATTTGAACATACCTATGTTATAGTTTTCTGGGAAAACCGACGACGGTTAAACTTAAAAATGATCGAGACATTTTTCCTATGCAATTTATTATTTTATCAATAAAGCATGTTATAATTTTACGTCTTTAAATATTATTATAAAACACTTGCAATTTGCAAGATCCCGAAACATAAGCCAATAAACAATCAAGCCGTCTAGAGAAACTCCAAACTTAAAGCTTATGTAAGGCTTATTAGGCATATAGTGAGCAATATAATAAACAGACTTCAAAGTTCAAGCTATTCATACCTGCCATGTGACGTGGAGCTCCCGCGCTCTCAGAGCTCGGACTGTGATGTCACGTGGAGCTCCGCCCGGGGCTAACGAGGAATAAAATACCATAAGTAAAATCATCAAAGCTTTTACATGATATATTATGAATATACCTACATCGTGAACTGTCTAGACTCTAGACATATATCTATGTAATAGCTGTAGTTAGTTGTAGGCTTACACTGACGAAATGGTGAGCCATACAACGCCACTTTGTGGCTTTGAATTGATCTTGGATCTTTGTGTCCCTAGAGCATGTATTGCGAAAATATGACATCACCTGCAATTCTTGAACAATGGCCCTTACTATGAACATAAATAAAGGCGCCGGAGTCTTCTAAAAAAAAAAAGCAAAAACACCATGCACCATAGGAAGCCAGCTCGCACATTTATTTGGTGAGGTACCTTGGACGGACGGAAAGGATTTTTATACTAAAAGCTCGATCAGGAACCACTTAAGCTAACCCCTAACTGCCTGTGTGTGCACGCACAAATTCTCACCTCTTATAATAGGCGCATGGGTGTGAATGTGTACGTGTCTTCTTGTTTGTATTAGCGAGCTGACTTACTATGGTGCTTCACTTTATTTTTAAAGAATCCATCCGCCTTTTTCCGCTTACAAACACCGTAGCCATAATCGCGGCGCATAACTTCTAGTATGGTCCCCATAAAGACTTTTTTGTTATAAAATGAAAAATCAATTACATTTTAGCCGGTATTTATCATTAAAGCTAACATACCTTCCTCTCTAGTGGTAAAATGCAGAGGCGAAGTGTAGGATGAGGCGCCGACGTCGTTGTGCGCGGCTATACGCAGCGCGTACCGCGTGTCCGGAGAGAGACCCGAGATGGACGCTCCTGCGCGCCCTGGTCCTTCCGAACTAAACAATACCAGGTTACTATTATTGTTAGCATTTGGCATTAAAATCACTTTAATTGGTCACTTTTTGTGTCAACTTACACTATAGAAAGTCCTAAAAATTGTGAAAAAAGGTGGCTCAATAAACTTTTTCTATGGAACTGCTTATTCGCGATTTCAGAGTATATAATAATAAAAAGTTGTAAAGAATATTGTCGCCAATAGGCCTGACATCGTCATAGTAGATCGATTCTCAGCGCCGCGCAGTGCTCGTCGACATCACCGTCCCTCATCACGAGAACCTACCTATGATCGTGAAAGCCGAGAAGGATAAGCTGAGCAAGAACCTTGACTTGGCACACGAGATTTCCGCCATGTGGGACGTTGATTCGACGATCATTGTACCTATAGTCGTCTCGGTGAATGGGTTGATAGCGAAGAGCCTCGACAGACATCTCGAGAGGATCTCGCTAGACGGTTGGGTCAAGGTTTAGATTCAAAAGGTAATTCTGCGATAAACCGGAAGGTAAATCCTTGAAACGGAACGCATCGTCAGACGATTCCTCATCCTGCAGCCTTAACCACCGTTAGCTTTCCCAGCAAAGTCAGAAATCGGCGCTGGTTTTGTAAGTGTATGTATGTTGTTTCCACGATATTATTATTATTTTTTTTATATGTTTACGGATGCGGCGGATGATAAACTGCTGCTATGGCTTATGCAGCACCATTATACACTAACTAATATATATAATAACTGGCAAAGGTGTGGTACTTCCCCAAGCGGCCCCCTGCTAAAGAGGCCTACCACTACAATACACCACCGTAAGTATATACGCACCTTTTTTTATATCACGCACACCATACGTTGTATATCTACCTGATTATGAAACAAAGCTAAGATTATCACGTCTGTCACGCACTGATAGTGGCTTGATTTCTCACACGTTACTAATTAACATATTCATAAAGCTTAGCTGAGTTTAAGCTGGATATACATGTCACATGTTTAATCCTAAATGATACGACTGAGAAATTAATTCAGAACCTCTACATAATAATAATTTGACACACGTTCATAAAGGTATGCAACGCCCCATTCACTTGGTTTCATGCCAAAACTTTACGTTCAATATTACATTCATAGTCCATTTTCTATTGGGAAACAGTATGACATTTTGGAGTACAGCAATGCCTTTGGTACGAATGTTATACACGTCCACATAAGCCCAAAACGCCCGGTAGGCAGTATGAACTCCGCGACAGTAAAAGTACAGAGCTCCCGGCGTTAAGAAAAAAATCTGGCGGATTAGTTTGGACCTTTGAGTCAAGTTTGGTGTCGTTATCATGTAACTAGGTGATGCCCAATTCATTTCCCATACCAGGTTTAAGGGTTCCGTAGCAAAATATGACACAATAATAAAACCAAACTTGACTCAAAGGTCCAAACTAATCCGCTAGAGTTTTTTCTGATAGACTGGAGCTCTGTACTTTTACTGTCGCGGAGGTCAAACTGGTTACCGGGCGTTTTGGGCTCAGGTGGACGTGTATAATACCCGTACCTAATGGCATTGCTGTACTCAAAATTATATACCTCTCCATACATGCATTATCAATAGACAACGGACTATATCATACTCTCCATCACTTGCATAATTTAATGGTTGTAATACTCGCAATATGTATAGGTATATACCAATTTTATATAGCCTATTATTTCGTACCATATTTTTAATATATTTATCTTTTATATAATCACCATACCATATTTTTACCACCACCATTCATACCACCGTACCATATTTTTAATATATTTATCTTTTATATAATCAAACATTGTTGGTTTTAGTATTATTATATTATGCAAATAGAAATAAGTACGTATAATGCTTACTCTGAACAGAGTACCTATTTCATGTATGGGAAATCAAACTTTTTCTTCCTTCTTAAATAGTACATTATTGCAAAGGCCGCGAAATAGGCAATTGCAGGTCGATTATGAGTTTGAAGGCCGAGCCGTAGGCGAGGAATTCACTAATACAAGACAGTAAACTGCCATTTCCGCCGAGGCATTTAGAGTGCTTTTCTCAACAGAATGCAGGGGAATAGGGGAATAAAACATACTTTCTTTTGACTTCGCTGGAAGCAGGTTTTCCATTGTCAATTTGGCTTCTAATCTTATATCTGGTGGAGTACAATCAATCTCCATTTCACTCATTTTAATTATTAAATTTATATAAAATAAGTAAGTAAATAGCAAATCAAGAATCCGAATTTTCAGCTTTTCCGCCAATATTCTATTTACCATCTGTGCCGAAAGACGAAACGCATTACATCCAAGTGAACGCAATTTGTACTAAGCAAAAAGGCTTACATTGGTATGCTATAAAAGAGTTTCAATCAAAGAGTATTTAATAACTCCAGCAAGCCGTTTCATACAATATTGCTGGAGCGTTGTAATGTTCCAAATTCAAAAAACGCTATAGGAATGGATTTGATTTTCTTTGTCCGTAAATTCGTTATTTTGCGTGTTCTTTTTTCGAAAATAATAACAATATTTCCATGCATGCCTGAGAAAAATATATTATTTTGAAATTATTTTTCTTCATTTGGATGGGTTGATTAACCCACTTAAGTGTACTTGACTTTATTGTAAGACTTTGTATATAAAGTTACTAAAGTTTAAAACTCAAATATTTAATTTGGTGAAAAGTAGAACGACGTTGTACCTAATATGAAAGGTCGAAGGAACGTAAACCAACAGAATTTAAATCTATTTCAAATTGAAATTAATTTAATGGCGCCTCCATTTTCATAACATTATTATAATAAAAACCAATTTACTGGGAAAAGGAGAATTAAACATTAGGTTGGTGTAGGCACAATAATTATTATTTTCATTACAAATATTTTTTGAGTCGATTATAAAAATAACAGTTGACGATTGTTATTGTACTTATTTTATTTTTTCTACTAAGCATAGTATAATTATTCTCATCTCTCTCATTGTATCTCATTTTAAGTTAGTTGTTTTAGATAATATTCAGACAAATGCTACAGATTTATGAAACAAAACCTAAAATATAAAAGCTAGTTAGAATGAAACTTACGCAACATGGAGCAAATCCGAATTAGCGAGTGTGAAGTTGAGTACTTCAGGTGTGTCCCAAGTGTCGAGCAGAGCGGGCAGCGGAGCGTCGAGCGGAGCGTTGGTGAGGTCTCTTGTTAGCGCACGGTATTGTAAGGAGTAGTGGGACACTAGAGCTCCACGTGCTATGCGCCAGGTTACTCGAGCTCGCCGTGACCATACTTCTGATATTCGCACCTCATCGGGGACGCTTGGACGTTCTAATTTATCAAAAAAATAAACAGACAGCGCTAAAGTTGTTAAATTCAATAAGTAACAATCGCGAAATCCAAGAAATCACTAAAACATAAAGGTTTATGTTAAAGTTATGTTTTTTGTTTTATTTATTTATTGAGCATGTCATGGGACCGAAGGTCTACAATAAATTACCTCAGGATGTCAGGGATGCATGCTCTACACAGATTTAAATTAAGACTGAAACGGTGGCTCTTAAACATCACTTTTTATAGCTTTAATGAATTTAATGAAATGAAATGACATTTTTTAATTTATAGATTTTAATCTTAATTTTAATATTATTTTGTATAACGAATACACATTTGTGTAATTTAAATTTTTATAAAATAATTTATACGATCAGAGCTGTATATATATCAATAAAGATGATTATGATTATGAGCCTGCTTTTCTATACAGAAATTATAAAATAATGTTATAAGTAAGATATATTGTATAAAGATAATTCTTACAATATTAGAAAGTATACAAAAGGAACAAAATAACAAGTAACTAATTATGAATTAACGTAATATTAAATAAATTAGAATTAATACAGATGATGATGATGAGATAATGACTCAAGCAGGACGTATACCCAAATCACCCGCGACCCACATCACCCACAACACCGACACGCCGAAAACACAACATTACCCACAGCCTTAAAATTAAAACATATACCTAATTAATTTGAAAAAAAAAAAATATAATAATATTTTCTAATCAAAATCTTATAACTTGATCTTGTGACGTAGATTTGGACGAGAGAACACGCCAAAATTGTGCACTGCAAGCTATTCTAGGCTTGCAAAAAGAACATTGAAACATGGAAAATGAAAAATTGCAACAAGAATTTAAAACTCAAAGAATAGCAGTTGAATAATTTTAACATTAACATGGATTTTGATGACCGCTGGGCATTTATTCTTTGCACTAGGGGTATTTAAAAGGGTATTTTGCCATTTTTGAGAGGGATTTTTTTACTTTATATTACAGGCCACAGCAAACTGCACACAGCATAAAAATCATGCGCTATAAACAAAAAGCGATGATAATGAAATAGTATTAAGAATTAAATTGCATTAGACGATGTTAAGTCTATCTAAATCTGACAGAATCTTTCTAAACTCGCTTTCCAAAGAAGCTAACGACATCGTACCTTTGACAAAGAGGCGGAATATCAACTCATCGCTTCCATAAAGGTTCCTGGCCAGACATCGATATTCTCCCGCGTGTTCTGGTCCCGCGTGAGGGATAGTCACGTCACTCGTTATCAGTCCGTTGCTGGTGTCTCTGGTTTCCACTCCACCAGCACCGCTAGAAGAAAGAACTTCTTCATCATCTCTATCAGCCTATGTTTATCAATCGGCTGATAGATCTCTAGAGATCCAGATAAGCCTAGGAAAGATCTAGATAGTTATCCTATAGAATCAAACAATTCGGTCTTCTGTTCTATACCAGTCCTTCTCTGTCACCTTGCTGATATCTTTACTTCTTCAAGCTCAAAGTTAATTACATTTCGCATGCAGTGACAACGTCTAAAATCTAGCTTTTCTACTCCAATAGCTGTCTATTCTGCGCTGTGTACACCTACGAAACCAGCCCTCATTTCTATTGCTAATTTAGCTCATTATGACCTAAAAACATAATGTTATAATATTTATATACTGAGCTACCGTGCTTCTTCAACATTTCTATGATTAAAAAGTTTTTAAAGTAACTAAGCAAACCTAATAAAATTTGTTACGTTGCTACGAGCCACGAATTTGTAGCTTGACGAAGCTTTCTTCAGTTTAATTAATTAGAATAAAATGTGCTGGAATTCTACAGTGCTCATTCGACAAGTAAAAGACTGAAAAGTATTCAGTGTTTCGAGAAATATTGCCTAGAGTTCTAAAGGGTAATTTCCATTGGTCCCCACGTTACTGGGAATGACCCGTTCTAAAATATTATAAACACATTAATAAGATAAAAATCGTCGATTAATGAACTCTGTGAATGAAGGTATGCGTGAAAGTGGAGTGAGTGCAGAGGTGACGGATAAAAATAGTTGAAGAAGACTTACTGTGCCAACTGTAATATCTGTGGAATATTTTTCAGGTCACTGAATAAATGTGAAAACTTACTGCAAGGCTAGTGGTCTAGAATCATGTGTCCAATGCACGTGTATCTCGGGCTCCCCTCGGATGGTGCAGCTCAGCCGCGCAGTGGACCCTCGCACTACCCACCGTGTTTCACCGCCACCTCCTACTCTTGTTAATCTTGGAGGCTCTAGGAAAATATATTGTAGGGTGTAAGTTGCAGAATATGCTAGACCTTCAAACCACATCATACATCCGTGATTTGTACTCATAAGATATGTAGCAGGCAAACATCAGGTTACGTTGAAAACCTTCATCTTTAAACTCTGGTATTTGTTGGCTACACTTGTCATACCGATCGTGCTCAATTATGAGCTCGAACAAATAAATGATAAATGCTAGTCAACATTAGTTGACTCTAGCATAAATATTAAATTAGCACTTACCTCGTACATCAAGATAGAAAGAATGATGCAGAAAGGAATGCTGCACTCTTGCAGTGCACCTGTACCAGCCTTCATGTTCAGGAGTAGCTGCTCTGAGCCAAACAGTACCATCAGAAAGAACTGACCCTCCACTAGCATCTGGCGCTTCTGACTGACCCCAAAGAATATGACGCCAGTTGTCTCCATCTACCACAAAAGAGTTTAATATCACCGTGATTTGGACGGCACATAATAAAACCTATATAGTCATGTCATAAGTCAAAACGATTTGACCATAAAACTCTACCACTCAGTTAATACCTCCCCAACAAGATGAAAAAGAAAATGAATAATGTTGGATGCATCGACATAAATTCTAAAAATTAATATCGTCGGCTGGATGGTACCTGCAGAAAATTCCCAGGAGATTCTCGGGGTAGGCTGCCCCTTAGCAGAACACGGCAACAATAAGGCTGCCCCGGATGATACTGAAGTATTCTGCGCTCGCCATACCCACGTCGGTGTCTCTGTTTGGAGAAACTATTTTATATGTTATGCTATTTTCTAACAAAAAACAAAGAACACAATATAAAGATCATAAATACCTTTGACGACTAGAGATGCACTGTGACTGATGCTGCCGAAATCGTTAGTAGCTTTGCAAGTATACTCCCCAGTATGAGCTGACGTAAGATCTTGGATTATTAAGATTGTGAAGAAATCCATGTTCTTCTGTTCCACCTATTTGAATATGATAAATATTAAAACGTATATAATGCTTAAAAGATAATGAATTTTAAAAATCTAATCAACTTACCTTGAGTCCTGATGGAATTGGTAAATTGTCTTTGTGCCAAGTAAACTGAATAGGTTTATCTCCGGATATCAAGCTACAAGTTGCTTGAGTACTTCCTCCAACTTCGAGCTCTTCGGGAAATTGAAAAGGGGCCACTTTAGGAGGCTCTGCAGACAAAACCTGACAATATAATGGCTATTTGAAAAATCATCAATTTAATGACTTTGTAAGACTTACTATGAACATCAATGCGAACGGTTCTCCTCGCGAGTTCTCCACTTTCACCCCTCACTTCACATGTATAGCTCCCAGCCGAGGTACTTCTTATGGAGTTCAGTCTTAATATCCCACGATCATCTCCTAGTTCTGTGTTTGTATCTACAAGAGTTCCATCTTCTTGACGCCAAATAACTTCTCTAAAATTTCAATGAAGAATGAAGAACTACCCCAATTTTGTGAAAAAATACAAGTTCGATGGCAATATTATGTACTTACTTTATGGGATAACCAGAATAAGGACAATATAATGTTACGTCAGTATCAGTCTTCACATGAATTGCAGGTAAATATCTTATGTTTGGTGGTCCTGGAAATTATTATATCTTTACACTTATACATCTTTTAGATTTACTACTAGATCTACCAATACAGTTATGACAATAAAATTTACAGGATTCCTTTACCATATACATTCAGTCGTGCGTGATGAGAATGAGAACCTTTTGAATTAGTAGCATTACAGCCATATCTTCCACCTTCATCGGCAGTCCTAATGGTCACGCTTAAAGTTGAAACTATTGCTCCATCTTCTCCACCGGGTAATGATTCCGCTCTAGTATTTACACTGTACCTAAAAAAAACGATTGTATTTACCTTCTTATGACAAATCCAAATTTAAATAGATACTTTATAAATAACAAAGCATACTTGTCAGGAGCAGCTGGTAGAGGTCTGTCGTCTAAAGTCCATAATATTCTTGGTGAAGGAACTCCAGTGGCCGCACACCTTAGAGCTATACTTTGTCCGATTCTTGTGACAGCTTCACTGAACGTAGAGACCAACCGTGGCGGCCTGTCTGAAACCCAGTTCAAAGCTTGACGGAGAAATTATATCGTTGACCTAACCTTTGTGTTTGTGTGGTTTTGTTGGTAACCTTTTAAAAGATCTCATGGATCTATCGTAGTTCTCCTGTGGTTTTCGCGAGAATTTCAGGCGACCATTTCATGTGACACCTTTAGAGACCGTATTCTATCTGTCTGTGAGTCATTAAGAATTTTATAAGTAGTGATTAAAAAGTATTACCAGCAATAATAACATCTGCTCCAGCAACAGCAGATTCAGAATGATCATGAGCAGTGCATTGGTACAGGCCTCCGTGATGGGACCGAACTGGTCCAAGAGATAGCCTGGACTGAGGCGCATGTAATGGACGTCCTTCATGTTGCCAACTAATTGTTACTCCTCCACCTCGCCCACCCGTTACTGAGCAGTTAAGATGGCCAGATCCACCAGTTCCAATCATCTACAAATACAGGTTCAGGTCAATTCATCCAAATAGTTAGCATGAAACTGAGAGTGCTAATAGATACTTTTCTGTTTTTTCTTGAGAAGTCATTTTTTGGTCAACAGTAGGTGGTGTAGGAGTCCGATTGACCCGTGGTCCAGCCGCTATGTTCTATTAGTCGAGGGTAGGTTAACCAGCCGTTGAGCAAGTGGACTTTTACGAGCCATCCCAAGGACGTCCCAGATGATATACCTACCTGTTAAGTAACATAATATTATTATTATGGTCAGTTATCCAATAGTTACTTACCCAAGGGTTTGGTGAAACAGCAACAGTCAAAGGTTCATACACTACCAAGCGTATAAGAACTCTAGGTGAAGTTTCCGGGCCAGACGAGCAAGCGTACCTCCCGGCATGGTGGGTTCTAACATTAGGCAGTACCAGGGCTCCAGCTCTGACTGTTCCCTCTCCAGTGGCAGCTATCCAGGCTCCACTCGCTTCCTGCCGCTGCCAACTGACGAATTAATATCTATGTACTAAGCTTATTAAGCGAGAAGTATGCTTTATGATAACTACAAAGACTGTGATATTGTTAATCATAAGTAAGCTATATAGATGGGGACGCAAAAGATGAACACGAGTTGAAATTTTATTTAGGAACAGGCTTTGACTTTAACACAGTTTAAGAAACTTAATTTCTTTGAAAACTGATTACATCTTTCGTGTCCACATAATATGTCATTTGTTTATTTGTGCGAGAGGCTACCAGCAACTTTTATTTTGTGTATCAGGATTTTTACAGTGTTTTTTTGTTTATTTCACTTGTGTGTAATCAAACATACTTTTCCATCCAGAATTTAGCTCTACTAGTCTGTGAAATCAAAGCCATAACAGTAATACGCTAGATTATTGGATGTTGCGTTTGGCAATTAATTTGGCAGCCGAGCATTTATTGTTGCCTGCAGTAATAAATAACTTACGTAACTGTATGCCCGGTGATGTGGCGCAGGATGCATGGCAGGACCACCGTGTCGCCGGCTCTACCCTCCACGGAGTTTAACTCTATGTTCTCTAGCCAACTGCTATCTATTCAGAGTGACATAAATTGACTAATAAAGGTTAATTTACACATACGAGTTGGGCGCGGGACGGGTCGGGTGTCGGATACAAAGAAACGTGCCCGACCTGTGCACTCTTTCAGTGTATTAATATTTTTCCATACAAATACAAGAATTACAATTTGAATTCTTCCACGCCTGACCCGCGTCCGCGTTGATATGTAAAGTAACCTTACAACAAATAGGTACAGCTTTTATTTAAAATGGCAAACATTAGCTTTATTATTGTCTCAGTAGCGTCGTGAGTTTTGCTTAGAAGCTAGCGCCATCTAGATAACAAGCTATATGAAATATGACACATCCATTACATGACATGAAGTAATTTTATTCAAGGACTATGAATTGCCTCGGTGAGACTGCCTCGGTAGCGTAGAGGGCGCATGCCAGACTGCCAATAAAGAGGTCTTGGGTTCGATCCCCAGGTCAGGCAGTGTTAAATATTGGATTTTTCCATTAGGAATTATCTCAATAACTGCCTGGAGTCTGGAACTGTGCCCGGTAGATGGCAATAGGCTCGCCCCCTATTACATGGGACCAATAACATACTGGCGAAATGTGGGTGTATCTACTATGGGACTGAGTCCTGGGTACACCTCTGCCTACCCCTTCGGGAAAAAGGCGTGAATTTATGTGTGTATGTTCTATGAATTGGATAGCGTATATAATAAATTATTTACTGACCATCGGTAGTTAGCTTTAAGGATGGACTAGGATAGTCTAAAGCCAAGCACGAGTACTCCGCCTGAATGTCAGCTTGTGTCAAATCAGAGCCAAGAATAAGCCCTGCGGCACCAGACATCCATCGGGAATCTGTAAATTATGTGACCTATTTAGACCATATTCGTCATTAATTTAAAGAAAAGGGGAGATAAGTTACGTTCTCTCAGCTTTTACTCAACAACTGGCATGTGCAATTTTAATCAACAAAGATAGAAAGACGTACCTAAGCCCGAAGTGTTCGCACTTCGGTCTCGGTCACTTGTCTCGTTCGCGAGACAACTATTAACTTTATTGACGTGCGTCAATCTAATGGGAACTAATTTGAGCTTTCCATTTTCGAGAAGCCAGTACCTCATCTCCCCTTTCTTGAAATCAATGATACCCGTGTCATAATAAATACGATTACACAGTCAACACAAAATTGCTGACCACAAAAAGTACTCGATTTTGTAACATTACCTTAGTAATATGAACAGGCCACCGCCAACTTATAATAAATAATTAAATATTTTAATTTATACTCTAACAGTTAACGGGTTACCCCAATTATACTGCTCGAGTCAATTCATATGGGTTATGTGGACAACCCAATACTGTCAGAGTTTCAGGTCGCCAAGATTCCTACAACCACTACTACTTATTTATTTATAATTCAGCACAACGCAAGGACTAACTTAATGCTAGTGTAGCATTTTCTACCAGTTACCCTAAAACTAGAGAAAATGTTACGAAATTGGGTGGAGTTCAAGACATGAAAAGTTTAAAAAATAACTAAAAAATACTAAAACAAACAGCAAATAATTATACAAAAACCAAAAATTAAATACTTAATAATATAGTCTTTAGTCTATACTATGTACTTGTAGCACTTTAAGTTACAGAATCAAGCCCCTGGTCTAAAGCAATCAGGTAATCATGACTAACCTCCACTTAAATATCCGGAAGACAAAGGCAGTCCGTCTTGAAGCCAGGTGATATCGACAAGTCCCACTTGCGGCGATACCTCACAGCGCATCACCACAGAACCTCCGAGCTTTGCGGGAGTCAGCTGACGTGCCGCGTGTGATATCACATTGTCTTCCACTGTATAATATTATGTGAATTACTTTTTTAAAGAACAGTTAGAAAAAACGAGGTGATTTGATAACTGAGGTTTATGACAAACCAAACAGAACTCAGATGACTCATACTTAAGACGACACCTTACGGGGAATGCTTTAACCGAAACTATGCCATGACACTGCATAATAGCCGGTCCCCCCCTTCATTCCTCATTCCATTCAATGTTTGCGCATGAGATACGCATAACCATGTCTAAGGTCTAAGCGATGCAACAAAAACTAGCCAACAACCTACCGCACTCCGCCACGCAATAGACGATTTTGTTTTCATGCTAAAATTTATGAGAGTGGGGTTAAAGACCCCTGCATAACCGCCGGTCCTGCCCCTCTTCATTCCTCATTCCATTCAATGTTTGGGCATAGTATGACATATGCATAACTATGTCGAAAGTCCAAGCAATGCAACAAAAACTAGCCGACAATCTCCCGCACCCCGCACGCACTAGACGATTTTGTTTTCATGCTAAAATTCATGAAAGTGGGGTTAACGACCCCTGCATAATCGCCGGTCACGCCCCTCTTCATTCCTCATTCCATTCAATGTTTGAGTATAAAACATGACATACGTATAACTATGTCTAAAGTCCAAGCGATGCAACAAAAAATAGCAGACAACCTCTCGAACCCCGCGTGTTGTTTTTATGCTAATCGAATGCTGCTAATGAATTTTGAGTTGTTGAGTTATTTGTGGTACCGAAGACAACGTTTTATAACTTATCACTAATCATTAATATCAGTATACATGATGATTACATTGTATATGATTAGATTATATACCCGAATAAAGCTTCAATTTATTAGTATCATGGAAAACAATAGCTCAAAATTAGTGAAAAGATCCCCAAATAATATAATTCCGCTGAAGAATTACAAAGTCCTCCTTCATCATTTTAATAATGCGTAACTCGAGACTTCTTTCAAACCTCGCCAAAAGAAATAAGTTACAAAAAATGGGAAAGAATTATAAATAAGGGAATAATTTTTACAGCCAACGAAATCGAAATGTTGACGTGGAAGAACTTTGCTTGTTAATATTCATTGTTCATTTACACTTTAAGCAATTTATTAACAACACAAAAATATGTAGGTATACTACTGAAAATGTTCTACTTACTTCATAACAGTCACGCCTTTTTCCCTAAGGAGTAGGCGAGGTGTAACCCAGGACTTAGTTCCATAGTCCCATGTACAGGCGAAATGTGGGTATACCTACTATAGGATTGAGTCCTGGGTTCACCTCTGCCTACCCCTTCGGGGAAAAGGCGTGATTGTAAGTTATGTTAGGTAAGAACGGCAAATTTCTTATCGAAGTACAAGGTAAGCTTAATATTACAACATCAAAGTGTCGAATACTTCTTTGTAACTCATTTGAATAAGAATAAGCTACTGGTGCGCCCCCATTTGTTGCCTTTCAATTTTCCCCTTTGTAGCTGACTCCATTGTAGGGGGAAATATTAAAATATGGTAAGTAAAGTCTGAGTTGAACGCTAGTTGTTTGAAGTTCATTCCGGCTACACGGCCTCTCGCCTTCTCTACCGACCGATGAGAGGAATATTTAATCGATAATCGAGATGATTATCCGAGTGTTATCGATACCTCGCCTTAATGATCTCGTCTCATAGATAACAAGCGTTTCTCTGGAAGCCGTCAGCTGACGGATTCAATTGATTAATGTTCGTCTAAATATGACAAGAAACAAGATTAAGCGCCAGAAAGAAAACAGAAAATTGTTATTTGTAATTCCGTTTCTACCGAAGTAATTACCTGTCTTTATTAGTTAGCGTCATGTTTACTGTTATAAATTATGTTATTGATCTATAATGTTGAAATATTAATGACGTAAATTAACTCAAAATAGTATTCTATTATTCTCACGACCCCTACTACATATGCACAAGTGCATTTAGAATGTCGTACTATATTTTTTTCTGACTGTTGCTGGAGATGTAATCAAGGTAGTAAACTCAACACCAATCCTCTGAACTCTACGAAATAATTTTCAATACAAGATTGCCAGCTTCTTTGTAACAAAGATTTATTTTCTGAGGACATAATATTGTCCTTCATTCAATCTTTAATTAAAACTTTTCCGTTGACCGTGGGAAAAGTAATTGAACAGGAATTATTCGCGTCTATAAATACTTGATATTACTTTGAAAGGAACTTGAATACAAATAAGAACGAATAAAAATTCATTAGAAATATTAATTGTTTTTTTTTTATATATAAAGGCGAAATAATTTCATGTGATACTTATTATCTATACTAATATTATAAAGAGAGAAACTTTGATTTTTGTTTTTTTGTTTTTTTGTTTGTAACGAATAGGCTCCGAAACTACTGGACCGATTTTAAAAATTCTTTCACTTATGGATAGCTTAATTCAGTGTGAGTGCCATAGGCTATATGAGATTTTGAAAAAAAATGGGGTTCCGTAAGAAAACTGCAATATTGTGAACCAAGGTGTTACATAATATAATTACCATATTCATAAATTTGCGTGCGCTGTGAAATGCATTGATGGTAGAATAATATAATGTACTAAGGGTTTGTAGTACTTATCAATACCTACAAAACAGTATACATAGATTATATCCATCTTTTTTGGTTTAGTCACAATAATCGAAAAAGTGATTATTTTCATGCGGTGTGAAAACTATTGGAGGTAGAGTAAAGTAATGTACTAGGGGTTTGTAGTACTTATCAATACCTACAAAACAGTATACATAGATTATATCCATCTTTTTTGGTTTAGTCACAATAATCGAAAAAGTGATTATTTTTCATGCGGTATGAAAACTATTGGTGGTAGAGTAAAGTAATGTACTAGGGGTTTGTAGTACTTATCAATACCTACAAAACAGTATACATAGATTATATCCATCTTTTTTGGTTTAGTCACAATAATCGAAAAAGTGATTATTTTTCATGCGGTGTGAAAACTATTGGTGGTAGAGTAAAGTAATGTACTAGGGGTTTGTAGTACTTATCAATACCTACAAAACAGTATACATAGATTATATCCATCTTTTTTGGTTTAGTCACAATAATCGAAAAAGTGATTATTTTTCATGCGGTGTGAAAACTATTGGTGGTAGAGTAAAGTAATGTACTAGGGGTTTGTAGTACTTATCAATACCTACAAAACAGTATACATAGATTATATCCATCTATTTTGGTTTAGTCACAATAATTGAAGCAGTGATTATTTTTCATGCGGTGTGAAAACTATTGGTGGTAGAGTAAAATAATGTACTAGGGGTTTGTAGTACTTATCATACCTACAAAACAGTATACATAGATTATATCCATCTTTTTTGGTTTAGTCACAATAATCGAAGCAGTGATTATTTTTCATGCGGTGTGAAAACTATCGGTGGTAGATTAAAGTAATGTACTAGGGGATTGTATTAATTATCAATACCTACAAAACAGTATACATAGATTATATCCATCTTTTTTGGTTTAGTCACAATAATCGAAAAAGTGATTATTTTTCATGCGGTGTGAAAACTATTGGTGGTAGAGTAAAGTCATGTACTAGGGGTTTGTAGTACTTATCAATACCTACAAAACAGTATACATAGATTATATCCATCTTTTTTGGTTTAGTCACAATAATCAAAAAAGTGATTATTTTTCATGCGGTGTGAAAACTATTGGTGGTAGAGTAAAGTAATGTACTAGGGGTTTGTAGTACTTATCAATACCTACAAAACAGTATACATAGATTATATCCATCTTTTTTGGTTTAGTCACAATAATCAAAAAAGTGATTATTTTTCATGCGGTGTGAAAACTATTGGTGGTAGAGTAAAGTAATGTACTAGGGGTTTGTAGTACTTATCAATACCTACAAAACAGTATACATAGATTCTATCCATCTTTTTTGGTTTAGTCACAATAATCGAAAAAGTGATTATTTTTCATGCGGTGTGAAAACTATTGGTGGTAGAGTAAAGTAATGTACTAGGGTTTGTAGTACTTATCATACCTACAAAACAGTATACATAGATTATATCCATCTATTTTGGTTTAGTCACAATAATTGAAGCAGTGATTATTTTTCATGCGGTGTGAAAACTATTGGTGGTAGAGTAAAATAATGTACTTGGGGTTTGTAGTACTTATTAATACCTACAAAACAGTATACATAGATTATATCCATCTTTTTTGGTTTAGTCACAATAATCGAAGCAGTGATTATTTTTCATGCGGTGTGAAAACTATCGGTGGTAGATTAAAGTAATGTACTAGGGGATTGTATTAATTATCAATACCTACAAAACAGTATACATAGATTATATCCATCTGTTCTGGTTTAGTCACAATAATCGAAGCAGTGATTATTTTTCATGTGGTGTGAAAAGTATTGGTGGTAGAATAAAGTAATGTACTAGGGGTTTGTAGTACTCATCAATATCTTCAAAATAGCCCACGATAAATTATAACATGTGTTAAGGTTTGGTCATTGTAACAGAAATAGTCATTAATTTGCGTGCGCTGCGTAAACCATTAGGGTTATATTTATTAAAATACAATGTATCACGAATTTACTCCTGATAAACGTCCACTATACCTACTTCTGCTACCCGTGCGAAGCCGGGCGGGTCGCTAGTTAATAATAAAAGGAGGTTTATTTGAATAAAACGGAACGTACTGAAAAACTGCGCTCTGCAAGGTAAGAGCGAGCGCAGCGCATGTTGAGCACAAGTCGATTACCACAACCCCTATTTGAATATTATTATACTTACTAGATGTGTATGTGTCGGTTTATTAAGGTTGCGTAAGAAAGGTATTATCTTCCTTTCTTTCTTATATATTACGGTTTCGTCAATTTGAAATGAAAATATTTTTCGATAAAAATTAATAACGCGATATTATATTTCATGAAATTCTCTATTGTGTTGGTCTATAAGTTAAAGAATATTATAACATTAAACAGTTTATTATAGCACACGGAGGGATCGTTGTGTCTCGTAACTCGTAAATAAATTCAGTAGAAACTGACGGCGCGCCTCTCTTAGAATACTCTCATAATACAAGTCTCAGAGGGGATCAAGTAATTTTATACAAGCCGTAAATGCCGTTATAATTAATAAAGCCTCAAGGTACTCAGTGCTTAGCTATTTACTTAATGGCTACATCGGCCGTGTCGGAATACTCCTTGCGGATATTCGTGAACAAAAGGAAAGTTGTTCGTACCTTGTTGCAAACTCGTTCTAATGTCATTTTTAATCCCTTAATTAAAAGTTTCTGAGCAAAAACTCAGGCGGCCGTGGGCTGTTTTTCATTTTATTCCATATTTCCCTTGCCGTGTAACGGAAAGTTAATTGGTCCAACTCGGTTCGAAGTTGTAATTTGTTTTGCCCGCCTCTCTTACATCTGTTTATTGCACAATTCTGTTGCTTACAGTTTTTACAATTTCCATTCCATTAAAGTCGGGTTAATGGGGTGATCAAGCGAGCTTTTACTAAAAGCTTTCTAAAATGAACACAATATTTTGTAATTTATGTATAATACTATAGTGTGCCCGCAGCGGTTTTACACACGTAATCATCGTTCCCGTGGGAAGATCGGGTTAAAAAGTACCTTTTGTGTTATTCTAGGGTACTATCTACGTACTACATACCATATGTCAGGCCAATCAGTTCAGTAATTATGACGTGAAAGAGTAACATCCATCCTTTCAAACTATATAATATAATAATAATATAATATGGAACAACTTCCACACACGGTCATCTGGTCCCAAACTAGGCTAGAAGCCTTTTACTATGGTAACCAGATGACTGATATACATACTTATATACGCTTATAACACCCAGACACAGATCAAACAGACATGTTCATGCACACAAATGTTTGACCTTGCCGGGGTTCGAACCCGGTGCCTGCAACACAGAAAGCAGAGTTACTACCATCTGAGGAAACGACGCTGTCAAACTTTCGCATTTATAATATTAGTAAGATTAATTTCCTGATTAACTAACTATAATTACTATTTAATTTATTAAACTGTAACTTTATCCTATCCTAATCCTAATACTTACTATTATAAAGGCGAAAGTTTGTAAGTATGGATGTATGTATGGATGTTTGTTACTCTTTCACGCCAAAACTACTGAACCGATTGGGCTGAAATTTGGTACGTAAGTAGCTTAGACCCTGGAATAACACATAGGGTACTTTTTATCCCGATATTCCCACGGGAACGAAGACTACGCGGGTGAAACCGCGGGTCACAGCTAGTAAAGCTATAAACGTCTAAATTGTTAATAACATTAGTTAAAGTGCGGCGTGAACGGAGAACTACGTAAAATGTTTCCTAACAAAAAGCTCGTTGTTCAGTGAAATCGACTCAAAGTGCTTTTATATCGGAATACAGTAGTTTTAATTTTTGCTGGCGCTCAATGGGTACAAAATGAATTCGTCTATTCCACTATTCGATATAAGTACAACACAGTTCACTTGTACGAATACCAACCTACACTAACAGAATAACTTATCTTTACCTGTCTACTCACCTGGTTGTAGCAACAAAGGCCTGGACAGAACAGTCCCCGCACGATTGGAAGCCTTGCATCGCAGGATAGCACCACTACCTCCATTTCCAGCGTCTAATAGAGATCTTCTCGCGCCCACTACCAGCCGACCGTCGCTTAGCACGTGCCTGCCAAATAAAAGCCAATATTTTAAATTGAGTTCCATGTAAATTTTTTTGACAAAACATGGTTAAGTTTTTTATAGAATGATCTTATTTTAACTTATTCTTTACCCTGGCGACTATAACTGACGAAGTAGTAATAAGAGTTACTAGTTACTAAGTACTTTTTTTAATGAGTAATTTTCTATGGTTTTCTCACATTATATTATTTGCCAGTTTTTTTTTAAATTAACTCGTCTGATTCCCGGTGACGGTATTTATATTTTCAAAGATGTGATGATGTTTTAGTTTTTATCAAAATCGGTCACATGAGTTTAATCAGCATTTTTCGAAATTCGCCGTAGTTGCGGAAATGGCCCAGAAGATATTTAAAAAATGTTCCTACTTTTGATATTTTTTTATGAGTTGACTTTTACTTAATTGAAATCGGCAAAAATAAATTTGTAAATGGCAAGGTATGGGTTGTATCGACATCGTTGACTATTTGATGCATTTCTTCACGTTATTCGTTTTCGTTATTCACGTCACCTAATTTATCCCAAAACTTCTAAGTACAGCTTGTGGAAAACAAATATCGGATTTTATTACCCATCGGATATTAATGTGTAAAACATACAAAATAAGAACATTATAAGGTATTCGATCTTTCTCGTCACAATTTTGACGATAAGTATTCGATCATTGCCAATTTTCCCCTGACATAAACATTAATATTGGAGCTTATGTTATCCCTAAATATTACATGGAAATGTTATTTTCTGCTTCAATGTTTTGCCAATTATAGATGCGTACTTCCAGGTCAAGAAACGAAAATAAATTATACAACATAAAAATAAATTATACAAAATATATATAACATAAAAATGGCCTGCGACTTCGTTCAAGGCGCGGAACACCGCGCGCGCCTTATGATGTGGCAGTGAAGGCTCCTCTTTGCCCTCCAAGGAGCACCAAACAACGTCTGAGCTGCGGATGAGTGCTTCAGCGTGTCCACAGCCCCGACACATGGAGTCCTACAGGACCTGCTCCCCAGGTTTCCATTTCGTCATTATTAATTTCCATTACCAAATATTTTTTGGGCCTGGCCTGGGAATCTTCCACGACCTCACACTCAGCACTATGACTTGATTAAACCTAAGAGATGTCTAAGTCTATCAATTATTATTTTTAATGGGTAGGCCAGCTTCCTCAGAGTAAGGATACAAGCAATTCAACGTCATTGTCAGCTTCACAAAATATTTTAATAAAGTTATCTTAAAAACAAATCTCAAAAGAGGTGGATAAAAACTTTATTCCTGCAATGTGAGTGGAATCCACATGAAAACCGTAAAGTTTGAGGTGATATGTCCAAGTTTCTCAACTTGGTTCGAACACAGACGTGTTGGTGCTGACATGCGCCAAACGTGACATGTTTTCAACCACACTAAAGTTTTACGTTGTTTATAAATCTTATTGAGAATGAGTATATAGTATATAGGTAGTAAGGTGGTAGGCCTCTTTTGCTGGAGGCCGCCTGGGGAAGTACCACACCTTTGCCAGTCAATCATCCGCCAAGCAGTAATGTGCAAACATTACTGTGTTCCGGTCTGAAGGGCAATGTTACCAGCGAAATTACTGGGCATGATGAGATTCAACAACTCATATCTCGGGGTGACAGGCGCAGTGCAGTGCCACGCAGAATTTTGAATTTTAAAACACTGGGTGGCACTGTGTCTGATATGGGCGATCATGATGCTTACCATCAGGCACCTGATTAGCTCGTCTTATCACGTACTATCATAAAAAAAAATAAAAAAAAGTACCTACTGCCTCGGTGGCGTAGAGGGCGCATGCTCGACTGCCAATCAAGAGGTCCCGGGTTCGAGCCCCAGGTCAGGCAGTGTTAAATATTGGATTTTCCATTAGGAATTATCTCAATAACTGCCTGGAGACTGGAACTGTGCCCGGTAGATGGCAATAGGCTCGCCCCCTATTACATGGGACCAATAACATACTGGCGAAATGTGGGTGTATCTACTATGGGACTGAGTCCTGGGTACACCTCTGCCTACCCCTTCGGGAAAAAGGCGTGAATGTATGTTATGTTATGTTATTAAGTACCTTTATAATAGCTTAGTTTGACTTTTACTGTATTATATTACTATTATAATTGTGCTGTTGAAATAAATAGGTCCTGTTATTCCCGATGACGCCCTTTTCTATCTTTCTAAGATAGTTTCTTTAGGCCATAGGTGGCAAACAAGAAGATGGGCCGCTTGATGGTGAGCGGTTACCGCCGCCTATGGATACCTGCAACACGAGTGGTATTAATTGCCAATATGTTGCCGACCCTTTAAGACTCTATTCATTGTCTTTTTGAAGATACCCATGTTGTAGGGGAACGGGAAGACTGCAGCAGGGAGATCATTCCACAGTTTGCACGTGTGCGGCAGAAAATAACGGGAAAATCGCAGTGTGCGATGTCCACGTATCGATGGTAGTTTCTCATCACATTCGCTTGTAATTTATTAGCAGTTCGTCTCAGTTTCGAGATTGGCCAAAAATGCGTTTTTATCTGTCAGTCTGTCTGTTCTCGCCTACAGGTCGCATTTTTCAACCGATTTTGGCAAAAACTGCCACACAAGTACCTTGTTTATTAATTTTTTTTAGTCGATCGCAATTTTTGACTGGGAGGAAAATTATATAAAAAGGTTTTCACTCAAACTTGAGGGCACACTAAAGGGACTTCATTCTACATAAAATGTTGCGACCAAAAGGGAGTGGACCCCCCTCCACTAAAAAGGGGGACGTTTAGGAAAGTCGACATAGATAGCCCTATTGGAAAATGTTATGTAGGTATTATTGTACGCATAGCTACTGTTACATTATACCTAAATTCTGTAAGTACCTATATTTTAAGGAGTACGTATCAGAAAATAAATACTTAGTCTCTATCACAAGCTTTATTTTCTCAAACGAGAACCAAACGAAAGTGTAATAGTATTTAAAGAGATTGCGAGTTGTTAGATATTTCCTGAAATACGGAAACTGCTGCGACAAAGGTGTTACTAAGTATCTCTACTTAGTATTTCGTAACTATTTTCCTCTGGGCGTGTAGTTTCATAAATAGCATGTTTTTACTCATTACATAATACTGTCATATTCATGAAGACATAACTAACGACCGGATATTATTTGCATTTTTTTTACATTTCATTTATATATATGTTTTTTTTTTTTTTTTTTTATGATAGTGAGTGACAAGACGAGCTCATCAGATGCCTGATGGTAAGCATCATGATTGCCCATATCAGACACAGTGCCACCCAGTATTTTAAAATTCAAAATTCTGCGCGGCACTGCACTGCGCCTATCACCTTGAGATATGAGTAATTGAATCTCATCATGCCCAGTAATTTCGCTGGTAACATTGCCCTTCATACCGGAACACAGTAATGTTTGGACATTACTGCTTGGCGGATGAATAACTGGCAAAGGTGTGGTACTTCCCCAGGCGGCCTCCTGCAAAAGAGGCCTACCACTACAAAAATTAATTTAAAAATGTTTAAAAATGTATTTTAAAATTTAAGTTTAAAATAAAATTATTTTGAATTTTATTTTATCTTTTAACGGTAATACACGGTAATAATATTAACGGAAACAATATTACGGTAAGCAACTGGCATCCTTATCACATGAGGCAATTTCTCACAGATAACCTGGGAATGGATAAGGACATTAAATGACTATATTGATTTCAATTAGTAATCTATATAGAGATATTTATTTAGCATCTGTGATAATGATGATTCATCTATTAATAGGTACTTCGAATCTCGAAATCATTGACGTTTATTCTACGATAGACAAGAACGTTCTCAAAAAAATATTTACTCAAACTCTGTTCTTAGTTCATTAAAGTTGCGTTTATTTATTAAGTTCAAATAATTTAACAATACTTGTTTGTAATCAAATCAAACGAATAATAAATACTCGATTTGTTTTCCCGTAATATTAGCATAGCTTCGTACGAGTTCACACTGCATGGATGTCGAAGCTACACTAAAGTAAGGTGCACGGATTGAAGTGCACTTTAGTCGAGCAAAGTCAGTGTTCATACATACATACATACATACAGTCACGCCTTGTTCCCGTTGGGGTAGGCAGAGACTATTTCTTTCCACTTGCTACGATCCTGACATACAACTTTCGCTTCTTCCACTTTCATCACATTCTTCATGCATGCTCGTCGGTTGTTGGTACTTTTGACGTGGCCTTTCCTTAAGATAACACCAACTTGTTGATGAAAGGTACGCCTAGGTCGACCCCTACCGACTTGACCATTCACACTAGCCTTATAAATCTCTTTTGTCAATCTCTTTTCGTCCATCCTCTCCACATGTCCGAACCGTCTAAGCAATCCTTTCTCTATCTTTGTCACTACATCTTCTAACACGCCACAGCGTTCCCTTATCACACTGTTCCTCACTTTGTCCATCAAGGTCACTCCAGTCATACTTCTCAAACTTCTCATTTCCACAGCATTAATCTTACTTTCATGCTTCTTCTGCCAGACCCAAAATTCACTACCATACGTAAGTGTGGGTATAAGCACCCCTCTATGCACAGCCAGTCGTGCTTTTTTAGACACTTTCTGACTGTTCATAAAAGTATGCAACGCCCCATTCACCTGATTTCCTTCCAAAACTCTTCTTTTTTTTTTTTTTTTATGGGACAACTTCCACACACGGTCACGTGGTCCCAAACTAGGCTAGAAGCCTGTACTATGGTAACCAGATGACTGATATACATACTTAAATACGATTATAACACCCAGACACAGATCAAACAGACATGTTCATGCACACAAATGTTTGACCTGGCCGGGGATCGAACCCGGGGCCTGCGGCACAGAAAGCAGAGTTACTAACGTCTGCACCAACGAGGCTGTCAATGTCACAGTCATACTTTCCGTCCCTTGTGAACTTTGAAACCAGATATACAAACTCTTTTACTTGTTCCGCTCTTTCTCCATCAATCAGAATCTTGCAAATTGTCATACATTCTTCTCTTTCAAAAACCATTACAGTCAGTGTTCGGAACGTGAAATCTAGTACGTATTACATTAATATCGTTGTTCGAAATATTATTATACATTGCTTTATTACTTTATTTATTATTCCAAACACATTATCATATCAATAGAAATGTACGTACCTATCTAGTTATGAAACAAACTCAATATAGCCTGCCAGCAGCAAGGGCGCGAACAATCACTCGGATAATGGATCGTGGAGTGACTCCCGTCTCCCGTCGCGTCAGTCCATCGTCGTGCAACAATAGATCCCATTAGTACAGACAATGATATTGATACTTCAGGGAATTGTCACTTCATATTGATAGTTTCGATAAGATAAGAGTCTATGTATTCAAGATAATATATAAATATACAGTTAAGAGACTAGAGATACCCCAAAATCAGCTAAGACAGATAGGTCGATTGGTTTTAAAATTAATGTTACAGCGATTTGCAGAGACAATAATAATATTATCTTTTTATAAATGACATGCCTAGAATGAAACGTCATCTAATTACAATCTAGCCTTTTGGAGGCTAATGAGTAATTTATCTTACTCTTTTCTTATTTACTCATATTTTACTATTTTATAAAACTTATTCTTATTGTATCTCTTATTGTGGATGGCCTCGACGTTCACGTGATGGTGGAGCCGACGCTCGTGGGCTTCCGCGAATTCTTCAATTACTTTAGTGACGAGGTCCACTTTGAAATGATAATTATGAACCACATATAATTTAAGCATTGCCCACTTCACAGTACATTATAGGAACGATAAAACAGCAAAAAAAAATTGTATTGAAATGTATTGAGTATGAGACCTTGCCCACTAGAACGTTGTGTGACTATTTCTATGAGATTATTTCTGAGACTGCCTCGGTGGCGTCGAGGGCGCATGCTCGACTGCCAATCAAGAGGTCCCGGGTTCGATCCCCAGGTCAGGCAGTGTTAAATATTGGATTTTTTCATTAGGAATTATCTCAATAACTGCCTGGAGTCTGGAACTGTGCCCGGTAGATAGCAATAGGCTCGCCCCCTATTACATGGGACCAATAACATACTGGCGAAATGTGGGTGTATCTACTATGGGATCAGTCCCATATTGATTTCTACATAATTTGGTGTACCCAGGACTCAGGTCCTGGGTACACCTCTGCCTACCCCTTCGGGAAAAAGGCGTGAATGTATGTTATGTTATGTTTATTTCTATGAAAACGGCCAATGCTATAGTGGACAAAGCACACCATTCCGTACATAGGTATATGGAGATTCACGGATGACGGAAAGAAACCGGATGCCGGAAATCGTATCTATTGCGTTAACTATCACCACACAAATTGTTCTACGACCACTTCATGCCGTATTACACGGATAAGATTCGTTTCGGACGTAGTGCGTAACCGCCTCTAAAACGGGACACGTTATTAGTTAAAAACTTACTTTTACACTACTTTACGTTATTTGTATGTTACTTTTAAACCGCTGAAATGAATATTCTTATTACGAATCACCCTTATAACGAATATATCTACGTTTTATACCTACATTATTCGTTTACCTAAACGTAATTTATTAGATAGTCCCATTTCTTTATGTAGGATTCCACATTTCGATTTATTACTTGTTGACACATGAAACATTATACGTATCTGATAAAATTTAGGGGTTATTTAGTTTCCCTTGCTGGAATATTCACAATGCCAAGCCAACTTTGTTTATAGCAGAGGGAGCCTTGAATACAACTAGTGTCTGAACGTGAGTGTATTTTATTTATTGCCCTTCTCACGCCATAAGTCAGACGTCGCAATAATCGTTTGTTTCATTTCATGCTCATATACTCCTCGAGCTATTTTACTTGACGATAATGCGAGAATGAAAGTTTGGGAGTTTCTTGTGCGTATACTTACAATATCTATACAATGTATAAAAATTTCGTGTCACAGTGTTTGTTACCATACTCCTCTGAAACGGCTGAACCGATTTTGATGAAATTTTATGTTCACACTTGGTAGGTCTGAGAATAGGTTGTTATCTCTATAAGGGAGGCCTACCCCAAAAAAATATTTTTTATTATATTTAATGATGTGGCATTAAAAATACATACGACCCTATTTTCTATCTTCTTCCATCATCTCCTATTTATTTGGCTATTTATTTGCGGGATCAGCTAGTGATATTGTAAATGTGAAAGTTTGTGAGGCTGGCTGGATGGATGGATGTTTGTTACTCTTTCATGCAAAAACCACTAAATTTATTGGGCTAAAATTTGGTATGACGGTAGCTTAACACATAAGGTACTTTTTTCCCGATTTTCCGAAAACCGCGGGCACAGCTAGTTAATAAATTATTATATACATAAGAGTAAGTAGAAATAATAATTATAATTGGATTTAAAAATTGTAGCTACATTACTGCAAAAGTGAAAATAATAGCTAGAAGTTCGAATTGGAGGTAGAATGATTTTCTTAAATATCAGATTCCCCCGATTTGTTGGTCTACACGTACTTAACTATGGCAGAATTGTGGTACGGTAAATGCCAACACCACAGAGGCCATTCTCCCAAAAGTTCAAGTCAAGTTGTGTTTTACAGTCTCAGGTTATTCAATATTCTATGGCCCACTTGCATCATCCTGGGTTGATGAAATTATTCCAGAGTTAACCTTTAGTAGTTAACTCAAAAATAATTTCTTCCAGTTATAAATAAATAGTTTCTATTGCGCCATCAATATTTGAGAGTTATCCTAGTGATTGATTTAACCCACCGGGATTTAACCATTCGGGAAGGTTAAAACTGGGTTAGCAAAATTAATGTCAAAACTGCTGTAGTCACAATAAGGTATATAAGGTCTTTGAGTCACAATAAGTTTGGATAATAAATATTAAACCAACAAATGAAAAAACGTCCTACATTGAAGGACATACAAAATGAGTAATGAGCATCTACGAATAATAATAAATGAGCATCTCTATATATAGAGTCTGTTATTTCATCCTTGGTCGGACAATAAGATAAAATAAAAGATTAGAAGTGGATATATTCCACATGCTACTCGATAGGTATATTCTGGAGTTACTGTATTCGATTTATAATATAAGTTATTATTACGAGTAGGTAAGTAGTTTTGTTAATTTATTAAGTATTTAGTAATGTTATAATTAAATATTAAACTAGTTTGTTTTGCGATTTGGCATTGCTGTAAATACTTCATGGAATTTATAATAAATAAATTAGCTATCGCGTCAGTTTTTAGTGGTGAAAGATAAAATGTGAGTATAATCTAACCTGTGCTTATAAATTCATATTTAACCTTTATTTTCGTGCAAGTGGGCCTTTTATAAGTAATTTCGTTGAGCTGTTAACGAGAAAAGTTTAGGATAATAACATAAAACTCGATAACGATAACAATAGGTACCATATACAAGTCACTACCTTTTGCAACACAGTTTTCGAACTAAAGCAAAAGGTAGTGAATCTTGATATTTGTGTACCAATATTTATTGTCAATAAAGAATTTTGTATTTTTTTGTATTGTATTTGTACTTACAACCTTCACATAGATACATACTTTTATAATTTATAGGTAAAGGTCACATTTACATCCCAATAAAAAATACTAATATTAATAATAATTATTATGGTTAAACTAGTGAATGCCCTGTACTGTGTAACGTTACGAAAACCGTAACCTACAAAGTATGAATGTAGGTACCTACCTAAGCCCTACCTAGGTAGATTGGTCAAGAAAAAAATTAAATTAAAATTAAAAAATTTATTTACTTAACTATAACATTAGATTAGATAAAAAAACTATTGAGGAAGAAGGTGTTGAAGTCGGCAGCAGTTGCAGTGGGTTCCTCGAGGACCGTAGGACGCCGCCCGGGCGCCGCCCAGGTATGTAGGGCTTAAGGTAAGGGTAGGGACCTACATTCATACTTTGTAGGTTACGGTTTCCGTAACGTTACAACTGTGCTGCGCGGTTTCACCCGCGTTGCATCGTTCCCGTCGGAATATCAAGAAAAATAACCCCTATGTGTTATTTCAGGGTCTAAACTACCTACATACCGAATTTCAGCCCAATCGATTCAGTAGTTTAGGCGTGAAAGAGTAAAAAACATTCATCCATCCATCCATCCTCAATATACTTACGTTTATTATATTTGTAGGAAGTAGGATATACAGAAATGAATAGCACGAGATTGAGGAGGCCGATGCCAAACAGTAGGCTGATACAGGATGACGATAATGATAATAGAGCGTTATTGCGTAGGTAGTACCTTGAATGAATTAGTGGTTAAATCGTCCTAGTGTAGTCTGTACACAGGGGCATCTACTAAAATGTATGTACATTATGTTTTGTTTTTGTTTTGTTTGAAGTGGTAGGCCTCTTTTGCAGGGGGCCGCCTGGGGAAGTACTACGCCTTTGCCAGTTATTCATCCGCCAAGCAGTCAATGTGCAAAAATTACTGTGTTCCGGTCTGAAGGGCAATTTTACCAGCGAAATTACTGGGCATGACGAGTTTCAACAACTAATATCTCAGGGTGTAAGAAGAGGAAGAACTTAAGTAATGGAGTTAAATTTTATGAAGCATTCGTATGAAATAAAAAGATCTAACTCTCACTAGGATGCTCCATAATTTTAACACTTATATATGGTATACCTGCTACCCTCATCATAATTTAGAAGTAAATTAACAAATAAGTTAAACTTATTAAGTAGTTACACAAACACTCAACCACACGATATAAATCGAAATGCCATAACAAAAAAAAATTACACGACATACCTCTACTTTTTATTCAATCACATGCAGATGATTCGCATTGCTTTAGCATAAGTATCTGTTATATCTGAATATATGTCTTTTAGTACGTATGTAGGAAACCTTCACATATCATGCATTGGCATTGAGGAAACCCTAGAGATTTCCTGTAATTGCTCCCCCGAGATTTCTGTGATCGAGGATGTGCGAACTTCCGCTTTCGGCACATAGTTGTAGGTATCAACTGACTGCCGACACGTCTTCGTTTGGAACTTTGTAACCCACTCCGATCGGAAACTCAGCCAATATATTAGCTGCGAGAACTCAGATTAGCTATTGATGTCACTGGGAATTGTGGTTCACTTACTTTCTTGGAGGTTTGACTTGTGGTGAATAATAGGAGTAATTTGTGTAGAAATGTTATAAAGCTTACTTAAATTTAAGGGGTTCTCCCTTCCAAACAAAATATTTTTTTCCAATCATGGAGAAAGAGAGCATAAATTTCCACTCAATTGTTTGTGATTGGTTATTGATCTGGCTTTTATTTACGCCAAAACATATTTGTTTTAACAAAATCGTATAGTTTTTTTTCCTATTAATAAAAAAACATTAAAATAAAAAATATTTTTGATAAATTTTATAAATATGATAAAACCATTCGGTTTTCTTTAACCAAATATGTTTCGGCGCAAATAAAGGCCAGATCAAGAGCAACAAACAATTGAATGGAAAAATCCATTTTGTATGGAAGAGGAACCACCTTAAGAGCCCTTTTTAAAAAAGAAAAAACATCAGCTACTATCTACCTCCGATACAAATACTCTATCACAGAACACTAAGAAATTTAACAGGCCGACATGCCATGCCATGCACGTAGAATAATACGTAAGTGCTTCAAACTTTTATCAGATGGCAGTGTACCCAAGATTTGTAGTGGTAGGCCTCTTTTGCAGGAGGCCGCCTGGGGAAGTACCACACCTTTGCCAGTTATTCATCCGCCAAGCAGTAATGTGAAAACATTACTGTGTTCCGGTCTGAAGGGCAATGTTACCAGCAAAATTACTGGGCATGATGAGATTCAACAACTAATATCTCAGGGTGACAGGCGCAGTGCAGTGCCGCGCAGAATTTAGAATATTAAAACACTGGGTGGCACTGTGTCTGATATGGGCAATCATGATGCTTACCATCAGGCACCTGATTTGCTCGTCTTGTCATTCAGTATCATAAAAAAAAAATGCTGACGGCATTGCCTCGTTTATACGTTTATATTTTTATAGACTTAGATAAATAAATTGACTTATTTATTGTACTTCAGTTTTAAGACGTGATTTTTCAAAAAACCTTAGTACTTACATAAATATCAAATTGTTCCCATCATGCTTTAAAAATGTTCCACCATCATAAAATATTGTACCTTCTTAAATAGAAAAACTGCGAAAAAGCGCCCCGAAAAGTTTTCTTTCGAAAGTTATGAGTCTCTTAGAAAGTTAGTGGAGAAACTGGCGCACACACTAATACAAAGACTTATTAAAAATACAAAACTCGTAGTCCCTGCTGTCGGTCATTAGACTCGCTCAAAAACTCACCGAGAAGCAAAAACTTCCCAGCACCCGCTTGCTTTAATGTAGATATATTTTTCCATAAACAGTTGAGCTGAAATTAATTATTCTTTTTTGTCTTTGGTTACAAAAAGAAAATGGTAATATATGCGTTCTTTTAAAAGTACTTACATTATATTATACACCTATATTTGTAATATTTTAAGTAAACATAGTATTAGAAGTGCACTAGATTCGAACTGAAATATAATCAATGTCAAGGGTGGCATTCATTGCAATATACGTCTGAAGTATATTCTTATATTGTTGCTTTCTGCAGAGCGGGAATTCACTGAAGTGTTAGCAGTAAATATTAACTTGTTCACTTTCGTATACCTTTCTTGTGAAATATAGGTGAAGTTTGTGTAGCTTATTTAATGGAACCGCCGTCGACTTTTCGAAGTTCACTAACACCCAATTCTAAACTCATCCAAAGATCGATCAGTCGACATGAGGCCACGCGAGGGACCGAAGAAAGCGAAGCGGTGTACGTGTCAGTAAATACCGACAGGCCAGCGGTTAGTTGGATATTTGTTTCGGTTTTAGATCTCTTCTAACTTTTATTTATTTCGTATTTAACCTGTAATATTTTTCTTGTGGATAAATCAGAACAAAGGTAGTTTGTTGCAAGATTGTTATTGTTTGAGTTTGCTTCAATAACTTTATCTTTATCTCGATAAAGTGTAAATATATTACTCTAAAACAAATTGCTATAGATAGATAGATATATAGGTACTAGATATAAAATATACCGATATAAATGTTATTGGTAGACGAGTTAGAAAATATGATCCTTCCATGGCGTAGAGTGAAAAGAGAATGCCCCTGTCCGTATGGCAACTTTATTTAAGCCACTGATAAAAATTGGTTAGCTTTTGGTCACGGCAAGACATTTTCTACCGTTACGTTTGAAATTTGTGGATAGACAGTATTTCTGCCTGAGAGTCAAGTTCAGATTTTATTGCTGTAGGTAGTTACCTGCGTCACAGCGTGTCGTTGAAGTTGTTTTTATTAGTAGATAAGTAATTACTTGCTGCATAATAGATGGTTACTTATAACAGCTGTCGATGTACTTATTGTAATAAATATACCTTTTTGTACAGATAGTTTAAAAATGTACTATTAAGTTTTGTTACTTACTCGTATGTCACTGTGTAGCACAGTTGGTAATGAGCGATTGTGAGTACCAACTCAAACCTACGTGGTTTAATGGTACAATATAAATGTTCTGTTTTTTATATGTATTAAATAAATAAAAAAAAAAATAAAAAAAAACAGATAGACCTAGAACCTAGAACGGAAGACCGCATTGCTCGAAGGTGCACGCAGAATATGTAATGCATGCATTGCCCACCGCGGTTCACCAAGTGTATCCAGTGTATCGGTGCCTTAATAAGGACGGAATTGTGTTTATCAAGAGTAGATAAAAAAAATCACGACTTTTTTTCCTAGGATTGGAGCAAAATAACATTCCAAACTTACTAAAGTTATGAACAAGTTTATAAAGTTTCATGTAATGTGAATGTCAGGTAACGAATTACTTCCTCTCAACTTTTATTGTTGTTTGTTATGGAACTTTGCACTGAAAAATTGGCCATATTCACTTTTTATGTTTATTTCGTGAACTTGTTAATAAAAAAAAACAAAAGACATAACCAAATTTGAAACAACTCATTTTAATTTACACACATTTAATTTTAAGACATTTTGCTACGAGTAAGTTAAAATATTATACACGTCTACCAATCCAACGCTACGCGGCATCGTAAGTTACACATATCATCGTCGCGTTATTGTCGAATTGTCAGTCATCATCATCTTAGCATATAGAACATCCACTGCTGGACATGGGCCTCCCCATATATTTCCATCTAATCCTAAAGCTTGCATTCAGCGTGTTCCTGCGGTCTTTATTAAGTCATATGTGAACCTTGCGCCTTGCGTTATACGCTATACTTGCCGGTCCGTAATCTCCATTCGAGAACTTTACAGCCGGATTGACCATCACTTCTGCGTGCTATATATGCCCTGCCCTTTGGATGAAGTGTTCTGAAGTTTTGTTCATCTACTGAGCTCTGCATCAAATTTCCAATTCAATCTCGAGGTGAAATCCCGAGCATGTCGCTCTCCATAGCTCGTTGCGTTACTTTGATCATAATAAACTTTTAGTTGAGTAATATTTACCTCAATCCCGGTATGGTAGTAACAAGCTGTCCTTCATTGGTGACCCAGTGTATCTCAGGCGGCGGATGACCGGTTGCTCGGCATGAAGCGTATGCGCCTCTAGTGGCCGGCCAGAGCACTCTCGAAGGAGGTTCCACCACGAAATGAGGCCGCTTATCGTTTCCACTGGCGCGAGATATCACGGCGAGAGTGGTGACTATCCATGTTATGTGACCTATGAACAATGAAAAATTATAAAAATAGATTGTAATATTGATATTACCAACTGTGATGTTATTAGGTGTTATTCGTTAAGAAAAACAAAGGATCACGACGCAGTTGCATGCGCCAGGATCACGGAAGAACTGATAGAACTGAACTGAAATCGAATCATAGAGGATTATCTTTATGCTGTGCTGTTATAATATCAAAAAAGACATTTTCAACGCGTAAAAGTAGCTGCAGTTAATTTTAAAAGATTTACGGCAACGTCGTTCATAGCGCGCTATAAAAATAAATCAGGGGTGAATGTCTATCGCCGCTGCCGGTTTATCTACTGAAAAACTGCTGTCGAGGCTCTACGTGCGCTCTATTTTACTATTGTGCGGAAGAACTCGTAAGCGCTATATTAAATATTTTGCTTAGTGTTTTTTAAAGGTTTTCGCGCTTTTTACTGATTGAATAAAACGTTTGAAACGTCAGACGTCAGGTCAGGGCAACTAAACGTGATAAAATCTGATAAAACTTGTTTATCAGATATTAAGAAATAGTAAAACATACTATCCCGCCTTCTTTCCGTGGTGTATCCCGGACTCAGACCCATAATAGGCACACCGCGAGCCTATTGCCATCTACTGGGCACAGTTCCAAACTCCAGGCAGTTATAGATATAATTCCTTATGGAAAAATCAAATATTAAATACTTTGTATGACTGATAATTCAATTCAAGCGTTTTCTATAAATTAATGACAAATATGCTTACCTTTTAAAAATAATTAAGATTTAAAATAATTGTTTAATTAGATCTAAGTAATTTTATCATAGATTTCATGTGACCACCGCCTGCATTACGATCTGTAACAGGATCATTATTCATTGTCATCTTGTATTCCGATTGGTATCCGTCTATATCAAACTTCATGTCAATTGAACACCGGGTAGTTAATTAGAGACTGATATCGAAACAATATCGAAAACAACTCCCACCATCTTGTCTGTTCAGTTAACAGCGCACCTAGACTATAGTAAAGAGACTGTGTTTGTCAAATGGTGGCGGACAGGCCGTAGTTCAAATTTATCCACCAGAACAAATAACTAGGTGGCACAACTTAAAATAGCTTGTAAATCTATGAGTGGAATACGAGTAGTGGAATCTTAGCAGTTTGACACAATCCTATGGAAAATTTACTAAATCGATGTTTTGTATTTCCCTGTTTATTCCGAATAAACTAAACTTCTTTGATGTATTTATATCCTGATATTTTAAAGATGAAGTAAAGTATGTTGCTATCATTTAAGTTTTGTTTATAAACTACATTTTTTTGTAGTGAACATCCAATCATGCGAGTAAATCTGGGATTTTTTGAAGTTCACAAAGAAAAAACCAAGGGTTTATAAGAAAATTTAAATTGACAGGAACATAGATTACTTCACTATTCAAATATCAGGATATAAATTTATAGAATGGGTTTATTATATTCGGAGGAAACAGGAAACAACATACAAAACATCGATATGGTAAATTTTTCATAGGATTGTGTCAAATTCCTAGAAGGCCGCGTACGCTCTTAACGTGGCGACTGAAATGAAAATTCGCTCGATGTGAACACGTTACAATTAAGAATATTCTGCATATGTCAGCATGCGGATATTCATATCGAGCGAACCTCTTTTTAATGTGCCTTTATTGAAATAATACTAAACAGTTCTACATTTCTACCTAACTAAATATTATATGTTTCGAAAAATTATCTTAGGTACTGTTCTTAAGCCGTACCTCCATAATTTGCCCGCTTACTCAAGGTAAACTGCATTTTCTTTACGTGAAAAATGGTACACACGACAAAATACAAATGTGATGAATCAAATTGTCAATGAGAGAATTGGATACTAATTCCGTATTCCACAGGGTTGTCACTGAATTCTAACGAAGTAAAGGTTTTAAAAAATAAACGTTTTATTTCCCTTTAATGTTATAAATATCAAATTGGTCTCGCGATCAAATTAGCATTTAATCCTACGTCTTGTTTACGCATTCTCGTTACGTATTTACGAGTATACTTCATATACTAAGTGTGAAGGTTTTTATAAGACGACGAGTAAATTGTCATTTATTTCCTTCTTATAAAAAGGTGATGTCTTGATAATATGAGTATTTTATGATAACAAAGTAGAATGTACCCAATATCAGTAATTAAGGTGCGGTGCTAAGCAATTTCGCCCTCTCGCTCACACCAACCCACATCTTTGAAAATATAAAAAAAAAACTACATGTAATTACGTAAAATAAAAACAACCAGATATTTATATCTTAAAAAATGTTAGTAAGTGTGAGCCAGAAGGCGAGTTTACTTAACATCACGGGTCCCGCCGTTATGGTCCCATTCCGGTACGCCCCCGGCCGAGACGCACCTACATTGAAAAAATGGTTTTCCGATACGCTCCCACTATGAACCAACCGTTTTTTTAACAAGACACTTGAGCAAATACTGTTCACGCCTTAATTATTTGTTATGTGATACATTGTTTTAACTTCATCACTCAGCGGTGACGGTTACAGTTTGAGGCTGAAATTTTTGCACTTACTGTATCTCCATAAATTTTAGTGGATATTGATACTACATGTATGGAATATTTAATTATTTACTAAATTTGCGTTGATGATGTCGGGCCTTGTTTATTTTTATCATGGAGGAAGATGAAACTTAATTTTATTAGTATTCCTGTTCTTGGAGGCTATTAGGATGTTTTCATAGAGGAAGTTACAACTAGCCCCTAAAATGTAATTACATAATCCATGCTGTTTTTACCCAAATATATTGAGAACTAAGAGTACCCTGACTAATAACTACGTACATAAAGCTACACAACCCTAACTAATAGAGGTACTATTACCAAACTTTACCAGTATCAAAATATCATAAATATTACGTATACTTATGTAAAAAAAAAAAAAAGTTTATCAAATGGGGCGACACTAATATACCCGTTATAGAAGTTAAGATAGAAGTTAGTGAAGAGTCTAAGTGCGGAAAAGGAGTCCACTTTATATTTACATTTACCCGTTATAGAACAAACATAAACACACACACACAAATATTCACTTTACCACATACATCCCTCCTGGGCCCTACTCTTAGGAGGCTGGTGTCCTGGGTGGGACCCTTACACAATTACACATATACTATCACATGCACACACGCATCATATATGTTACTGTTTTTGTGAGTAGTTTATTTATTTGTTTATTTATTAGATATATTATATATTGTGAGTAAAATTTTTGTTATTAGTTATGTAGTTTGCTGATTGTGCTTCTTTTTCTTAATTTCTCTCGACTAAGATCTCAGATCGAGTAACGGGATATGCTGAAAACCAGCGCTGCGCAAGATCTCCTTGCGTAGCATAACGCTGAGCATATCCCGATTGCTATATTATATATATATATATAAGTATAGTAATTAGTATATGCTAGTTTAATAGGATTATTTTTTGTAAAATATAGCAATAAATACTTTTTATTTTATTTATTTAAACTAAAACGCGAATTTGCATTGTAACCTAGATCATCTGCGCCCTACGATGTAAGAAAGCACCCGCACAATAACAATAATAATAATAATATATATAATCGATTGTCTCCTCATTCATCAAAGTCGGACGAGTAGCTTAGGTAACACAAGTATAACATGACTAGCTGTATCCCGTGGTTTCACCCGCGGTTTCACCCGCGGTTTCACCCGCGGTTTCACCCGCGGTTTCACCCGCGGTTTCACCCGCGGTTTCACCCGTGGTTTCACCCGCGGTTTCACCCGCGGTTTCTTCGTTCCCGTAGAAATATCGGGATAAAAATACCCCATGTGTTATTTCAAGGTATAAACTATCTACATTAAGAATTTCAGCCAAATCGGTTCAGTAGTTCTGGCGTGAAAGGCTAACAAAAATCCATCCATACATCCGTGCTCACAAAATTTCGTATTTACGAGTACTATATCACGAACTGTGCCGGTTTCATCCGCGTAGTCATCGTTCCTCCATTTCTGAATTTCTGTTTTCCCGTAGCCGGGTCACATAACAGAATACTACGTATAGAATAGACACTGTCATCCGCCCACCAATCGGCCCTTCCTCACCCTCGAGCGAGATTGAGTTCTCGACGAGCCCCGCTTCGCTGGCAACCTCACGCACACTCTTGCGCGTGAACAAACTCCATGTGAGCAGTGTCTGTGTAGTAGGTAGTTATATCGTGACTTTTGCCTGGGACTTGAGTCGTCGAGTATCCAAGGTGTAACATAAACATAACATACATTCACGCCTTTTTCCCGAAGGGGTAGGCAGAGGTGTACCCAGGACTCAGTCCCATAGTAGATACACCCACATTTCGCCAGTATGTTATTGGTCCCATGTAATAGGGGGCGAGCCTATTGCCATCTACCGGGCACAGTTCCAGACTCAATCCAATATTTAACACTGCCTGACCTGGAGATCGAACCCGGGACCTCTTGATTGGCAGTCGAGCATGCGCCCTCTACGCCACCGAGGCAGTCCGGGGTGTAGCCGGGTTAAAATACTTGACCGTAGCACAATAATATCCTATGACTGACGCTAATATAAATAGAATTAATGAGTTTATTCGTATTTAAAAATAACAGCAAAGAAACGGGATAGCTCACAAAAAGCCCGAGAATTCGCGTGTGGAGCCATATGAAATTCAGATTGGTGTGCACAATTATGCGCATTTCATTAAAAGTTTCGTCGTTGCTAATTATTTATGCGGCTGGCACGAGCTGATGCAAAAGTGCAACGAGGACTTGGAGGGTATTAAACGCTCGTGTTGGCACGATATGAAGAGAAAAAGCTTTTCTTGCATTCTCAACGAAAAGAAGTTCTACTGAATGAGTTGTTAGGAGTTTTTTTGCGTTTTATAACATTATATTATAGCTATTTCCTCGGTTTCAACCGCGTAGTCTTCGTTCCCGTGGAAATATCGAGATAAAAAGTAGCATATGTGTTATTCCAGGGTCTAAACTATCTTCATACCGAATTTCAGCCCAATCGGTTCAGTATTTTGGCGTAAAAGAGTAACAAACATCCATCCATCCATCATCACAAATTTTCGCAATTATAATGTTAGTAAGAAGTAGGATTTATTATTCTGTGGATTTCTATTTTAAATCACAAAGTAGATTATATCTTTATTTCGCAAAAGTCTAAAGTGAGCATACTTAATTGATTAAGATCACAATCAATTTAATTAGTGTTAAAGAGTTTAAGGAATCCTGTAATGCGGTAATTTAAAAACGGTTAATGATAGTATGTAAAAAATTATGAATTATTTTAGTGGTATTAGAATTGAAGATTGTGTGAAATTGACGTAATATGGTAATATAATGTTAAAATAAAATGATAGTTTTGCACGTGCAGACGAAATGCATTGTGCATACATAGGTATAGGTCATTAAGATCTGTACCTTTAACAATGTATTTCTTGCAAATAAACTATTTGATTTGATTTTATTTATTATTGAAACCAATATTTGGGCTTATTAATACTCACAGCAATTACGTTATTGATAAATAATAATGTTATGATAATGATACGCATGTTGTGTCCACTTCGAGATACGCAATGCTTGTAAATCGATTTATATATGTAAAATTTGTGTAACGCCGTTTAGTGGATCAAAGAAAAAAATAAAAAAATCTATCGTGGTAATTTTAATGCTCGATAATATATTTTTATATATTTTGATAATACTCGAATGACGTAAGCATTAGTTTGAGTAGGTAATATAAAGTAATTTAACACTAACCTTTCATTTTTCCAAATTTTATTACACTGGTTCTCGTAATAGTCCAAAGTCACTTCCGACTGAAATCAATGCAGTCATTTCACATTTCAGCCCCACAAACATAATTCCACAAAACCACTAATTGTTATGATTTATATTTACTAAGTCCTAATAGTCCCGATCGTTCGAAGTTTTCCCTCCAACTGTAATAGGGGATGGTACGTGTTACTCGGCCGGTGTTCCAACGCGGACTGAGCATCTCGCTCGCTTCACGCTTCACATCTCGAGGTCCTGAGTCCCGCATCTCTATTCCATATTCCCTCACCGATAGCCTATTCACCCAACTTAATAGCAACTTCAGTTTGATTTTATGTGAGCTCGGGCCGACGCGACCCTATCTATTGAGGTTGACCGGGTGGTTGTTCCTCACGAATTGTAATACTGAGGGTCTATGCTTCGACACGACCGGGACATCTAGTTCGAGATCAAGTTAAATATTACTTTGACGAAATGGTTAGTTTAGTTAACCTTAACGAGTAATATCGCGACTTTGTTCTGTGGGAATTTCAGTAATTAATTTCTAATTCCTCGTCTACATAAAAGTGAAAACATGAGTATATATTGTTTGAAAATACCCCCGCTTGTATAATATAATGCATTGATCAAAATTTTAATTTAAGAAATCTAGAGGGAAACCAAATGTAGGTCTGAACCAGTTTTTCAAACACCGTATTCAACCCACTGAAGCGTCTTACATCATATAATGTTTTATAGGACCTAAGCTAGTTATAGCCTAATTCCAGCGAAATTACTGGGCATGATGAGATTCACCAACTCATATCTCAGGGTGACAGGCGCAGTGCAGTGCCACGCAGAATTTTAAATTTTAAAGCACTGGGGGGCACTGTGTCTGATATGGGCAATCATGAGGCTTACCATCAGGCACCTGATTTGCTCGTCTTGTTACTCACTATCATAAAAAAAAAAAAAAAAAAAAAAAAAATTGGTTCACTAGTTTAATTATAAACAAACCTTACAAAAATTTGCTTTTCTGACATTAAAATGGGATTATGATAAAAAAACTTAAAATAGGCCGAAGTCTAGAATATGTACCTACTCCATACGTTCTTATTGCCTTTAAACCTTCTAAAAGCTTTACAGCGATAAACTTTCTAAGCTATTGCACTAAAAAGAGTAACTGCAATGCACTTCAACTGAACGCTATTGAAAGAATGGTCAATGGTCGGTCTGTCTTGTTCAGGAGCGCATTGAAATGGAAACGTTTAGTTGCGATACCAGTCGCATTCAAATCGACTAATGCTATAGTTATCGGACACTGAATTTTCCAAGTGAATGCGCAAGGCTTCAGGGTTTTAATGCATATATTTGCGTTATGTTTATTTCTCTATTGTTTGCGGCAGAGATTACTAAATAGTTACCTGGCTTTGTGTTTAGCTACAAAACAAAACTTGCCTTACGCTCGTACGCTTGACTGATTATATTATTATTATTATTATTATCATCTGTTACGTTGTCACTTTAGTACTGGTCCCAAGTAACATGAATAAATAACAAAATAAAAACATTTCAGGCTAAGCAGAAAGTGACTAGAGCCTACTACTACCATTTAAGTTAAGGAATCGTTTAATATCTTGCAGCTAAGTGCAATTCAAAGTTTTACAAACGCTGCCAGCATAATGGCAGGCAGTCATCCAATTTATATTATGTAGACGGACTTTTATGAATATTTTTTTATGAATATTATGAATATATATCACATCTGTATGTGTATTACATCATAACGTATGTAGAAAGTCATTTTGCGCTGTATTTACCAAGAAAAAAATAAAATAAACGACCGTTCAAACAGAATTACCAAAGTTGTAAATATTTTATTTTTAAAACGGTGAAAAACTTGAAAACAGAGATCTCAGTTAAGTCCTCAGTAATTTAATTGGTAAAACTTGTATGAAAATATTCCAGAAAGAGTCACTACAGAGTAACGAAATATAAAGTAACCCAGTTTTCGTGTCATAAATAGCAGAGCGGCTACATCGTAATTCTTAACTTTGTAAGCAGATGCGAAGGCGTCCGGCTACTCCACGGGCTACTTGCGCTTAGATTGTACGACTTTATTTATGAACGGACATTTTGTAAAGTTTGTTAAAATTTTAATAGGTATATTGTGTACCTTGTACGTAATCATCTCGCCATAGGACGTCCACTGCTAAACATAGGCCTCCCCATAGATTTCCATCTAGTCCGGTTGTAAGCGGCTTACATTCAGCGTGTTCTGCGCATGCGGTCCGTGGTCTCCAGCTGTATCGGCCATCAGTTCTACGTGCTATGTGCCCTGCCCATTGCCACTTCAGCTTACTAATCCACTGGTCTATGTCGGTAACGTTCGTTCGTCTGCAGATCTCCTCATTTCTGATTCGATCTCGCGGAGAGATATCCCGAGTATAGCCCTCTCCATAGCTCGTTGTGTTATTTTGACCCTACCCACTGTTTTTACCATTGCTATTTTTACCTTATAAGGCCTACAGTAAGAGACCTTCAACTTGAGGCATTGAGGTATTTCAGGTGAGAAGACATTGCGTAGTTTTCCGAACGCTGCCCAGCCTTTTTGGAGTTGGAATCGACGCGTGACCTCTTTCTAGAAACTGGACCTACCGTCCTAGGATATACATATTACACTGGGTGAAAGTGCATAAATAAATACTAGTATATAAACAAACTTTTCGCCTTGAAAATAATTAAAATAATCCGTGTAATAACTGCCTCGGTGTCGTAGTTGGCGCAAACTCTTCTACCCATCATGAGGTCCCTGGTTTCAAATAGCGAAAATCGCAACAATTTTATTTCAAGAGAGATTTTGTAGATTTATATCTAGGTATCTACTTAATTCCTATATAAAAATACTAGTTTTATAAAAACTTTATTAATAGCTACATTAACCCTGTTTAAAGAATAGATAAGTATGAAGTGTCGTCGCTGACAACAATGAATAAGTTAAAACAAAGTTCTTTCAATGGAAGCAGTTTGCAAACTCGGCTGCAATCATGTCCCATTTAAATTTTGAAGTTTCGTTTTGTAACATGTCCCAGTTAGTTGAAGGTGGCTCTAACTACTTAAGAGTACAGCTGAGTGCCGTTTTGTCATACAAAAGTATTCCCCTTTTTCCTCTACTTCTCTCCCATCTTTATTTAACGTTAAAACATTTTTTTATATAAAATATGGGTCTGCAAGTAGCATGTCTCTTTAATTTAGTTGAAAACTTCCCAGTTTTACGTGCTTGATTCAGGCAATCAGTAAAAAATGAAGAATTTAATAAAGATGATAAAGTAGAGAATAAGTAAAGAAGAAATTAAATCATTCAAAAAAAATTAGAGTGTTACTTCCCCAATCAGCAATCTAGTTGAGCTATGGGGAAGTAACGATTTAGAACATCTTATATTTTTGATTTCCTCCTAAAATAATGAGCTTTCAGTTCATTATAATAGAATACAAAACATCAATTTGACAAATTTTCACCGGATCGTGTAAAAGTGGTGTCAAATTCCTCGGTTGTAGTATGCTAGTATGTCGTCTTAATACATGAGAGAACCGCTCCTCGACGTAGAAACTTTGAAACTACTCATCTTAGAACATTAATGATGATGCTGAGACTATGTATGACTTTCATTAGCTTTATGATTAAGGAAATACAATGTGCGAGTGAGCTTGTGTGTGTTCATTTAAATTGATGTATGATTGCACACTAAAATATATAGGTACAATGAACTTCCAAATTCTAATTAGTTAGTTGAATTCACTAGCGTATTCTCAAACACTGTGATGACAAATATTCAAGTCCTCTGCGGATCTATTAATGACATGAGACGAAATGACATCTCCCGACGCTTGGCGCGCGGCTCAACACTCCGACGCCGACTTCCTGGAGATTCAAGAACATTTGAGAACATTCAAGCACATTCGAGGAGACTACAGTTTCGCTATAGTTTCGACCTCACGAGCCACTTTGTGGCAACTGTCAGCAACTTCGGAGACGGAGTTTCCAGTCGAAGACTAGCGCTAACAGTGACTTTACGTCTTGCAAGTAAGTTACAAGGATGCTACTAGTTAGACATTAGTTCAATAATATAGCAAATCGATACTGTTACAGTATCGATAGTTAGTTAAAAGGATAGATAGTAGAGGTGGTCGTTAAATCAATAAACTGTTTTTATAAACAGCTTTATGTTCGTCAACGAATTAACTGTTTATCTTCAACGAAAAAACCTGTTGAAAATATAAAACTAATAAATTCTGTCAACGTTAACGTAACTTGCAATGCAACAAAAATTTTACGGGTTGAAAATATAAACCTATTAAATTCCATAAACGTTAACGTAACTTGCAATGCAACGAAAAATAAACCTGTTGAAAATATGAACCTTATAAATTCCGTCAACGTTAACGCAACTTGCAATGCATCGAAACCGATTTAATAGCTTTTTTAACCTGTAGACCATTGACGAAAAACAGCTACATAAAATTAATTTAAAATCCGTCAATGACACACGTCTAATAGATAGTTTAGATATTATACCTAACTCTTTATTGATACCACAATTCAGAATCCTACTTGTATTATAAATCTCTAATTTCAGTACAATATAAAAAACTCACGTTTTTAACAGATGAACAAAACGCTAGCGAGTTCTAACTCACCTGCAGCGCCATCTAGCGCGGTTTTGGTTAGATTGATGGATGGATGGATTTTTGTCACTCTTGGAGTTGGAGTCGATGGCCAGTACGGTTATTCAACAATTTTGAGCTATTTGATTTTTATACGTATCCTTTATTCTCGTGATTTTTATAATTTGAAATAAAAGGTTTTTCAAATGATTTGTTATTGCCAGTTTTTTATATTTGAATTATATTTTCAGGAAATGAATTGATTTTGAAATAAAGTTTAATTCTGAGGTTTTAATTTTATGTGTATTTGATCCAAAGTAGCCAAAATCAAAAGCGAGCAAAATTTGCTAAACGGCTCATTATTGCAACGTAATCGCAATTTCTTTGGCAAGCATCCTATATTATATAATATTATCATCTTAAGCTCGCGATCAAGCGTCTGGAGTAATATTTATTCATATCGGTGTTAATGCCTATTAATACGCGTACCTCGGTTAAGCCTATCGGCTTTTCTAAACACGGAGCTATAGGGTATTTCTATATTAGTCTTCGTTATTCCATAAACGATTCGAAGCATTAATGAGGACCCAAGAATATAACTCAAAGCACTTTCTTTTAAAGACCTTTTAAAAGATTATATTGGACTTAAATTCGAATTAAAAAAGCCTTCTAAAATTGACCGTTATCGGAAATTTAAAAATATAAAAGAATAATAAAGTTCTATTTTACAACAATTGGCGGGCTTATTGCTAAAAGTGAGAGAGTCTGGAAGATCCATAGACATAGCATTGTTTTTGCTAGACAAACCAGATCTATGGGAAGACCAGACCACCGTGCAGGTAAAAATTACGAAGAATATGAAAACACATACCTATATATATTATAAAGTACCATTAGAATTTCGAGAAACCTCCAGCCAGACAAATACAAAACAAAAATAGGTTTTACTTTTACGCCTTAGTCAAAATGACTATTTGGATAATCACATGCATGCAAATAAAGTACGGATTGTGAAATCTGTAATTATTAATGACAAAAGGAAAATCTACGGGCAATTATCAACACATAGATCAACACTTACTTATACTAGATACGTATCGTGTGGACCCGACAGAACATCCTCCGGCTGGGGCGAATATCACCAGATTGGTATGTAGTACATGCCTTACATCCGGAGCAGATAAGCCGGCCTTGTATCCGTTTCACGCCAACACTCGCTGTCGCACCACTAAATACACGCCGAGGACCTTTTACTGCTTTACCGTACTTTATATGTTCCTAGCTTGGGTTTCATGTGCACACTGTTGACTGAAGGGTCGATTGAACACAGATTTCTGGGAAAGGGATGTTTCTTTTGATCTTCAGTACTAAGTACTAAGATGTTTTCTTATGCCTTGAGTATACGAGAGAGGAGTGCACTTACGCAACAAAATATTTAAGCAAAATAATATTAAGATTGCTGTAGAAATGTTAAAATATTTTTGTATGAGATTTAGTAGATGCAGTCCAATAGACAATCACATCAATAGGTCACATCAATTATAGGAATACGTTACATTGTTGGATAGATAGAGAAAGACTTTGCATTTAATGTGAGCGATTTTAGCATACATTTTAAGCTCAACATTTTATCGTGAAATTTGGTTAAACGCTCCGCGTACATAACTAATGCGAGAATTTATTTCAAAGTTTTGCTTTGAAAACTGCGTGGAAGATGTAGATTATACGGGAAAGCCATTAAGCCATAAATTTTCATTTTAACAAGCTCATATTTTGCGGACAAACAAAGCGTGACATTAAGGTCATGATACATTGTAGCAAACGAAGGAGAAATAGGTAGCAAAAGTTGAATAAGTTAGAGAATAGGGATGTGAAATTTCCGAATTTCTCAGCTAGCATTTCATGTTTTTCTTCCTATTTTCTTCAATAAAAAGTCAACATCTCCTTGCGCAGTAAATGTAGAGATTAACACGACACACCCCAGGGTTGTAGCAAAGGACTGCTCAGGAAATGAAGGTTGTCTGCAGGGAGACGTCATTTCCGCCTCGGCCGGCCCGGAAGCGAGCACTCGCTAAACAGGGGCTCTATTATCGCCCCTACTGCCATCTGCGATGCTCTTTCATATTGCGCCTCTATTGTAAACTACGCTTTTGTCCGTGTCGCTCAGCAATGGAAGTTAGTTTTTTTTATCTTCAAACTTGAAGTGCAATGTGCACGCACACTTTTGTATAATTTTATTGGAACTTCAGAATAATTAACATTATTCTGAAATTTTAAGATTGTAGTATCTCAGAAAACAGAAATAAACAGGACAATTCGAATGGGACTTGGATATAAAGGGATCCTGCCAATCAAGAGGTCCCGGGTTCAATCCCCAGGTCAGGCAGTGTTAAATATTGGATTTTTCCATTAGGAATTATCTCAATAACTGCCTGGAGTCTGGAACTGTGCTCGGTAGATGGCAATAGGCTCGCCCCCTATTACATGGGACCAATAACATACTGGCGAAATGTGGGTGTATCTACTATGGGACTATGTCCTGGGTACACCTCTGCCTAACCCTTCGGGAAAAAGGCGTGAATGTATGTTATGTTATGTTTATGTTGGTACTTATAGGTGTCACCCCTGCCCTCATCTACACAAAATCAACAAATTAATAAAAATATAATCCTATTAATATAATAAATGCGAAAGTTTGTGGGGATGGATGGATGGATGTGTTACTTTTTCACGCCAAGACTACTGAACCAATTGGGCTGAAATTCGGTGTATAGATAGTTTAGACCCAATAACATGAAAAGTACTTGTTATCCCGATATTCCCACGGGAACGAAGACTACACGGGTGAAACCGCGGGGCACAGTTGGTACAATATAACTGAAACATTCGGTTAGATATAAAAAAACCGAAGATACGTGTATTTATTAGTTCATTTAATTCGCTTCACTACAAAAATAGTGCGAACTTATATTCTGTTTGCTTTTTTATTATTTTCAGATATGTTTGCCATCTTTCATGCTAGCTAACGGACACTTCCGAGCCTGTAGTTGTCGTGATCTTTGTAGACTCAATCGAACGTGTAATTGTTAATATAGTACTCTCTCGAGGCGAGTCGGCGATGCGATAAGCGATTATTAACCACCGAAAAAGGAAGGGATGTATTAGAGGGATAATTTGGAAGTGACTGCCTCAATGGCGTAGTGGGTACAAGCTCAACTACCTATCATGAGGTCTCGGGTTCGATCCCCAGGTCAGACATAGTCTTAAACACAGATCAGGATCTCCTCTGTGGTCTTAAATATTGGATTTTTTCATTAGGAATTATCTCAATAACTGTCTGGAGTCTGGAACTGTGCCCGGTAGATGGCAATATTCTCGCCCCCTATTACTTGGGAATAACATACTGGCGAAATGTGGGTGTATCTACTATGGGACTGAGGCCTGGACTGGCGAAGGGGTACCTCTGCTTACCACTTCGGGGAAAAGGCGTGATTGTATGTTTGTATAAGTGTGTCTATCTGTCTATGGCATCGTAGCTCCTAAACGACTGGACCTATTTTAATTTTTAACTTTAAAAGTTAACCTGATCGAGAGTGTTCTTTATCAAACTCAAACTCAAACTCAAACAGATTTATTCAAATAGGTAATAATCTATATTAATAGATAGTATAACAGTACTGAGTCTACCGTGCGTTCGAAAAGATACCTCTACAAGAAGAACGCACAAGAAACTTGTAGGGCTTAATTTTTTCAACAAAAGAGTGTTCTTTATAGTGGCTAAAGTGATTATGAGCAGTTTCTAGTTGTCTGATCGATTCGAAATTTTTGGTATCATGTTACTTGTCAATAATGCAACTAATTGGTAACATTGAGCTGATGCTGCAGCATTAGATTCAGATTGGCCAGTAGTCAAATATCGTGTTTGGGCTCTATGACATCATCTCAATTAATATGCTACATATAGATGTTGACCAGGGTCTGATGATGGAGCAGGAAGAAGATGAGGAGACGGTTTTTTAATTTCATAATTAACACTTGTTTCATTCGTTCATATCGCGCTGTCTATTCACTCTGGCAGCAATTAATTTTATCCACGTGGAATTTTCCGTTTCTTACGTATACTTATTAAGAAGCTAAAAAAGTGGCAGTGCATTGGTATAAGTGATATAAATACTGCATTATAGATTTCACAACACTGTTACTTCAAATTAAGGATACAAAAGATATTTCTACGTCGTACAGCCTACCTACCTACAGATGCCTACACACTACCTACATATAAAGGAGCTTTGTTCGAAGCCTGCCGCAATCAAATCAGTAAAGCAATTTGTTGTGGATGTGAGAGACGATGTGTAATGACGGCGCTAAATCAAGTAAGACGTTTGAAGATAATGAGTAAAGAAAAATATTCAAAGGGCGATAACAGCTTATTTGGCTCAATCAAACATCAATATATAAGTGATTCTGTTTTACCTACATAAAAATACAGCTGCATGCTTTTACGGGTAATAAAATCCATTGTTCCACTTCCAATGCTTTCTTTCCATTTGTTAGCATTTGTGCGCGATTTCTACTCGTACTTACTGTTGTTATAGTCACTGACATTTTAGTGAATATGTAATTTTAGTTTGCATAAGAAAAACGTATTGTATCTTTTGCTTTCACCATACAAATGAAATTAATCACACATTCGAAACATAAAATTACAAACATTAAATTCAATTAATCTAATAAAATTAGTTTTTTGACCATATTGATTCATATCCAATGAAATTGAGTATTTGAATTTTTTTGCATAAATGGAAAGATCATATTAAAGATTTGTAAGAAAACTATTTTTAGTTTTATTTATTCGCTATAAAGTTATATCAAATAAAAAAAACCTTTAAATCCAGTGCCGAAAACATGCCATTAGTAGCCGAACGAGCTCGTGACCTGTAGTGACGTCACAATGTGATAAAGAACCATACATAATAACTATAACATTACTACGTCACAAAAATGGCGATAAATCGTGGCGTGTTCGTAATCAAGTGAATCATAACGGATTTTATTAATTTTGAATAGCTTATAATCAATTAAAAATATATATTTTTAAAGTTACACAATTTTCATTTTAGTTTTAAAATCAAATACTCAATTATTAATTAATTAATTGCAGGTATTTTTTAAGGTTCCGTACTACAAAAGGGAAAAACGAACCCTAATACGGTCACTTTGTTGTCCGTCTGACAGTCTATGAGTCTGTCTCTCAAGACCTTTTTATCCAGTTGAAACACATATCAAAAACTCAAGTTCACGGTCCCTAGCTGTTGTAAAAAACCTGATGACTGATAAAAAACTTAATTCAAACCCTAGATCAGCGGCTCAGAGTTGCTACCTTATGTGACTCATCACCATCATCTCAGCCGTAGAAAGTCCACTGCTGGACCAATGTCCATGCCAGGGTATTGGCCCTATGGGGGATTTCAACAATACTCGCCACGCTTGGCAGGTGGGTTGGCGAGCGCAGTTTGATGGTTTTTACTAAGAGACGTATAACCCTTAGCCGGCTCTTACGGCAACCATGAGTAGAGAGGGTGCTATTATATTACCGGCACCGCACAACTGCTATCATTATTTGACTGAATACTAGAGTTAAAGAATAAAACACCAGAGAGCATCCAACATACGAAGACATGGCGCTGAGGTAGCAGGTGGGCATCTCCCTAAAAGCCTATCCGTGTTCGAGCGCGTCCCGACGCTTCCCGCATTTATCATCGAGCTACACACCGCAGACATTAACACTAACTAATCACCTTTCTGTTACTGTAGGGAAAAATTAAGGCCATTACATTTAACGAGTATTTTGCGACTAAGTTAGTCGTCCTTTGCAAAATTATGTGATTTATAAAAGTATAACTGCAAGTTTCCGCTACAAAATTTTATTTATTTAATTTTGTTTTCTGTCTTTTCAAAATCCACAGCCCTTAATTATGATAGTTAGAAATTTTTACTAACAATTACGGCCAAAACGGATTTTTATTTTATACAATAAAAAAAAATGTAGGTAAATATAGGTACATATCCTATGCTACTACTATAATCCTACTAATCCTATAATATTATAAATGCGAAAGTTTGTCAGGGTGATTGGATAGATAGATGGATGTTTGTTACTCTTTCACGTCAAAACTACGGAACCGATTGGGCTGAAATTCGGTATGAAGATAGCTTAGATCATGGAATAACATAATTTACTTTTTATCCCGATATTTCTACAGGAATAAAGACAAAGCGGGTGAAATTGTGGGGCACAGCTAGTATACAATATACATACATTGGGTAAGGCAGAAACTATTTCTCTCCTCTTGCTACGCCTATATTGACATAAGACTTGCTTTTTCCTCTTTCATCACATTACTCAAACATTATGCTCGTCAGTTGTGGGTACTTTTGTCCTAGCCTTTCCTTAAGACATAATAACTATAATAACTTGTTCATGAAAAGTACGCCGAAGTTGACCCCTCAAAATATATCCTCTTCAATTAAGATCTAAATAGACTCAACAATAGAGCTACCCTAACTAAATACACTATGCCATAGAACACTTCGAAAATCCACAGGCCGACATGTCAGCCTATAGAAAATCCAAGTGCTCTAAACCACTGTCAGATGGCAGCGGACCCGAGATACTGGGTACGCTGATACCCTTTTTTCAATGAAGGCACGCAGCCCTTATAAAAAAAAAGATCTAAATAACCTTCATACCAAGTTTCAGCTCTAAAAGTTTAGTTGTTTTGGCACGAAGAGATTCGAAACACAATCATCCCAGCCGCAAATTCTAGGCCTCCTCCATGTGGGGGTGTTTAGCCAATACTTGCCTCTCTTGGCGGACAGGTTGGCGAGAGCAGTTTTATGGATTTTTCACAGAGGACGCTGGTGTCCTTATTGGATTAAATAACGCTTAGCAGGCTCTTACGGCAACCACGGATAGAGGAGGGTGGGGTACTATTCTGTAGCCGGTAACCCCACGGCACATCTCCATACAATCTTTTTATAAAATTTAAAGTAATTTTAAAATATGAAATAACATATTATAATATATATATTTTAGTTCAAAACACCATAGACCTACCAATCTTTCCAACAGGGCCTACAGAAAAAGGCCGGCGTTTCCCCATTTCGGTGCGATTCATTTTTCACACAAAATAAATCAGACCCAATTCGGCTTAGAATAATTTCATTGAATTTTTCCATCACGAGCGAAGTGCGTTCCGCCATCCTTTCCTAATACGAGAAATCGTCAGATTATATCTCAGTAACCTACTTAGCGGCATTCATCGTGTGTCGGATTTTGTTTGCGGCTTCGAGCGGCACTCGGCTACGATAAAAGCCTCTTTGTGTCCGCCTCTATGGGCCGAAGTAACTCTTTCAATGCAAGATTGCACGCTCAGGGGTATGTGGATTTTGAATAATAGATTTTACGGACGAGGAATAGATTTTTAGTGGGAGGTAAGCCTTTTTGTGTGCAATTGCAGCAGTGAAGATTTTTTAATAGATAGATAGACAACTCCCAAAATTTCGCACTTCTATAATTCATTTTAGCGCGTTTTAATCTTTTGCCATAAAATATGTGATACATGATGATAATATTATGAGATATATATTATATCATCATCATCATCATCATCATCCAGCCGTTGATAATCCACTGCTGAACATAGGCCTCCCCCATAAAGGGGGGTTTTGCCAATACTCGACACGCTTGGCTGGCGGGTTGTCGAGCGCAGTTCGATGGTTTTTTTGCAGAGGACGCTGCTGCCCGTCCTCTGGATCCGTTTACCCTTAGCCGGCTCTTACGGCAACCACGGGTAGAGAAGCTGGAGCACTATTCTAAAGCCGGTAACTCTACGGCATATATCATATTATAATAAACTATAATAAAAATTGGAAAGCTTGTAACATTAATTGGCAACGTGTAAGTAATAATACGCCCAAACGGGTATCATGATTATGTACTACCATCTATTATTATTTATTATATCATGAATTATGCAATAAAGAAATTGAAATTAAATTGGTGTAAGTAATTGGTGATCGGCCTATTATTACAATTAGGACAATGTAGCGTCCGTGGCCCAGCGGCAATATGCCCGGATTGAAATCCGGAGTCTCTGGCTCGAATCTCATCATGTGGACTTTCCCCTGGGCGTGTTCACGTACTGTATTTAGAACCACAGTCAACTCAACCTATTCGTAAAATACCCAATTTCATAAATGAGTTTGGGAACAATTTTTATATATATTAATTTTTGAAATATTATGTAAATTTTTTTTTCATGTAATATTTTTCATAATGATTTACAATGAATTTTTAAAGATTCGTAAATATGACAACGCGCGATTGTTTTCGTGAGTCACAATGCGACCGGAAGCCGCGGCGAGACGTCATCAGATTCCATTCTCTCACTAGTCAGTCGGATACGATGACGTCACGCGGCCAGCGCACTAGGCGAGGTAATAGAGTTTTAAGCAAATTAATTATGTACAATAATGTTGTAATACTTATTGTATCGAAGTGAAATAAAAACTATGACAGCCTTGTTGGTGCAGACGGTAGTAACTCTGCTTTCTGTGCCGCAGGCCCCGGGTTCGATCCCCGGCCAGGTCAAACATTTGTGTGCATGAACATGTCTGTTTGATCTGTGTCTGGGTGTTATAATCGTATTTAAGTATGTATATCAGTCATCTGGTTACCATAGTACAGGCTTCTAGCCTAGTTTGGGACCACGTGACCGTGTGTGGAAGTTGTCCCATATTATTATATTATTATTATTATTGGTTTTGGAACAACGGCTTCGACAACGTAAAAATGAACTTATTTCTCATTTTTCCACCTTTTAGTAGAGGTTCCATTTTAGTAGAGTTAATGTCGACTAGTTTTTATTGAATAGTTAAGATTTAAAAAACATGCCATGGAAAATTCATATCAAGCGCAGACGTTGAATTTATTTATATAGGAAAAGGGGCAGGGCCGACAGTTATGCAGCGTCACTGAATAGCCTTGGCGAGAGCATACCCACGAAAGCGTCGTCTTTATGTTAGGTTGTCTCTGGTCAGGACAAACGATCATATTATGAGTACATACGTACATATAATATGATCGTCGTATGAGTACATACGTACATAGGTGATAACGTGTCGTCGTGAAGGGTGAACGCGAGTGATAAATTCGAACATAACCTTAATTATCGTCTCGCTCTGATAATCATCGGTAATGACGCCTGGAACCGTTTTATAATGTTCATAATAATGAGATGTGATTTGGAGGGAAATGGGGGAAATTACTCTTGTTTGAGTGGATTCTATTAACTAAGTAAACATAAAATTACATAACAACGCCCTTTTTATCTCAGGTTTATTCAGTAAACCTACAGTAGGCACCAGTCCCTCACATGATAAGTTATATAAACTTTTATATTGTAAATATAATTCATAATCATAAGAACTTATTGTTCGTGAGGGAAATAAACATTTATTTATTTATTATTTATTTTTCCCGAAGACAGAGGTGTACCCAGTACTCAGTCCCATAGTAATGTAGACACACCCACAATTCGCCTGTATCTTATTAGTCACATGTAATAGGGGGCGAGCCTATTGGCATCTACCGGGCAAAGCTCCAGACTCCAGGCAGTTATTGAGATAATTCCTAAAGGGAAAATCCAATGCTTAACACTTTGCCTGACCTGGGGATCAAACTCGGGACCTCCTGATCGGCAGCTGAGCTTGCGCTTTCTACGCCGCCGAGGCAGTCCGATACCGAAGTAAGTAAACAGAAAATAACATAATCACGCCCTTTTCCCGAAGAGGGTAGGTAGAGGTGTATCCATGACGATACTATGCTTCCTGGCAGGTGATTCCCCTCTACTCAGTCCCATAGTAGGTACACCGACAATTTCGCCAGTATGTTATTGGTCCCATGTAATAGGAGGCGAGCCTATTGCCATCTACCAACACTTTCACCCATATTTATATTATAAATCGCTATATATGAGTATACACACCTTCACGCGCCTTTTTGAGGCTCGAGAAAAAGGCGCGTTGTATATAAAACTATATGGGAAGAAAAAAAAAATTAGCATACACCTCTGCCTACCCCTTCGGGAAAAAGGCGTGAATGTATGTTATGTTTTTAGACCGCTTTAGTCCGTAAAAATATAAAAATATTACAGCGAGTTCTATGTATTTTTTATATACCTATTATGTACTTCCTTTTTTTATATTTGCAAACCTTTTCAAAGTAATGAGACATTTTACCGTAAATCCTTGGCTTTACATTTTCAAGAAGCAATGAGAATGGCACAATGTGAGCCATGCTCTGCAACTGAGGCACGTACCATTTTAACCTCTCTCGTAGCAGAATTGCTACGCCGTAGCTGATATCGTAGCACCGTAGCTCCGTAGCGCTGTTTAGCCCTACAGTATGAGATAAGGCTAAATTCAAAATTTCCCACGAAGATAAGCTAATGAGAATAATTTTTCGGAGGGTCCCACTAGCATACTAAGTTAGTTTCGCGCGAAACGCCACTAAAGCTCTACGTTTTATTTAACTTTATCTCTGTAAAATCTTGCAATTTTCGTTTCGGTGGGGTTCCGGTGTAACTTTAGGAACATCGGGTTAATTAAATTATCTACCTTATCTCTTTTATTTTAATAAGCACATGCAATGGTGTTTTGTTATTATGTCTCGCACGTAGAGCTCAAATATTATGCACGTATGTACACTGGCTGACCTGTTGGCAGTTACGTTATGTATGCGTTCTGAGTCGCAGGTCCTGGGTTCGATTCCCGAGCAGGTCAAATATTTGTGTGCTTGCGCATAACTGTTTAATCTGTCTCGGTATCATATGCGTAGCTATAAATATTACTTCTGGTTATTATAGTACAGGCTCTGCCTAGTTTTGCGTAGTAGAGTTTTTGTAGTGGTAGGCCTCTTTTGCAGGGGCCGCCTGGCGAAGTACCTTTGCCAGTTATTCATCCGCCAAGCAGTAATGTGCAAACATTACAGTGTTCCGGTCTGAAGGGCAATATTACCAGCGAAATTACTGGGCATGACGGGTTTCAACAACTAATATCTCAGGGTGACAAGCGCAGTGCATTGCCGTGCAGAATATTGAATTTTAAAACACTGGGTGGCACTATGTTTGATATGGGCAATCATGATGCTTACCATCAGGCACCTGATTTGCTCGTCTTGTCACTCACTATCATAAAAAAAAAGGTGCCCGTGTGTGGAAGTTGTCCTAATTATCTCGATGCAATATTTTGTTCTTAAACCAATTTAAAAAATAAAGTGGATACAATTACGAACTCTATATACGTCAGATACTTTCTTTCTCTCAGAGTTTAAGTGATGTATTAATACGTGTTGAATTATTTTATTAAATTATTTTATTATTATAAGGTCTCAAATATTTTGTTAAGTATGACACTAAAGCCTTTTCTTGTATACAGTAAATTCTTATAATCTGTAAGAGGCAGCATTTTGACAAATCTTCCGCTTTAATATTTCGTAAAAATATCCCCGTATTTCGGTTCCGAGGACACCGCCGAGATTTATTATCCTTTATCCGGTTAAAATTAGAGCTTTTTTTTTTTAAGTACTATAAACAGCGCAATATTTTTTTTATAATTATTGGCTGCAACTGAACTCTTAACGTATTTTAACTTTATAGGTCTTTCGCAGCATAACAAGTTGAAAAACATAACTAACAATACTTTAGACCTAGTATTTTCAGATTTTGCAATTAGGGTTCAGGAATCTAACTTTGCTCTTGTACCATTCGACTCTCATCATCCGGTACTACATATGATAGCAGCTGATGTTTCTGTGCCGTTACTCAAGCCTCGGCCTAGAATAAAGTTTGAATTTAAACGAGCAAATTTTCTTAACATTAATAGTTCTCTTCAAAAACAAGACTGGTCTTTCATATATACTATAAATAACTTGGATAATGCAGTTATAAAATTTTATAATATTTTAAACGAAGTGATTGAAAAATTCGTACCGAAAGTTCGTTGCGGTGGTACATACTCTTATCCAGTTTGGTATACCCGATCACTTATCAAGTTAATCAAAGAAAAGAGCAAAGTGCATGCGGACTGGAAAAAATATAAAAATCCTAATGACTATGCTGAGTTTTCTGATTTAAGAAAAAGACAAAAGATTTTACAAGACGTATGTTATAAATCGTATACTACATTTGCACAAGAAAAAATTAAATATAATCCTAAATTTTTTTGGACCTATGTAAAATCAAAACGCAATAATACTACAGACTACCCTGCGCAAATGACTTACGGTGATACTCAGCTAGATAACCCAGTTAATATATGTTCGGCATTTAACTCATATTTCAAAGAAAATTTTAGTACTCCAACGTGCAGTAATAATGCTATTATACCCCTGATAAGTACCTTGATGTTCAGCACCCAAACTTAATACATGAAATTAAAATAACCCCTGAAGAGGCCCAAAAACATTTGAGTGGTCTAGATATTACAAAAGGATCAGGTAACGATAATTTACCACCATTATTTTTCTTTAATTGTGCGAAGACCTATTAATAAGTAGTAGAGCTATTGGGAGAGTCTTGCTCTCCCAATAGCTCTACTATTCAATAGATCGTTTCAAGAGGGTTACTTTCCAAGTGCCTGGAAAGAGGCGCACGTTGTGCCTATCTATAAAAAAGGTCTTAAAACTTCTATAGAGAACTACAGACCCATCTCCATTCTTAATGTTCTTAGTAAATTAATTGAAAGAACAGTACATAAGTATATATATCCCATAGTAGCTCCTTCTATACCGCCAGAACAACACGGTTTTATGAAGGGTACATTACGTAGTACATTACGTAGGTAAGATTACGTAGGTACTAATATGGATGGAGGTTCACAAGTGGATGTGGTCTACACGGATTTTGCGAAAGCTTTTGATCGTGTGGATCACATTATACTGTTGCGCAAACTATATGAATTGGGTATTCGTGGTAACCTTTTGCGATGGATGGAGTCGTATCTCTTGAATCGATCACAGGCGGTAGTTGTAGGTGGCTTTCGGTCGGATTACATAGAAATTCCGTCAGGTGTTCCACAGGGTTCCATCCTTGGTCCGCTTTTATATGCATGCTATTTGTATGATGTTGGCAAATGTTTTCATAATGCAAGATTCCTAATGTACGCGGATATACAAAAAATTTTCATAAAATTGGAAATTATTCAAATTGTTTGATGCTTTTCAAGCTGATCTTGATCGGCTCGGCGAGTATTATGAATTCAATTGCATTGGCGTGAATGTTTCGAAGTGTCATTTTGTGTCGTTTACTAGAAAAAAGAATCCTTTAATATTTAATTATCAAATTAATCGAATAAATATTAATAAAGCGGAGCTAGTGAAAGACTTAGGGCTTTTACTCGATGTGAAACTAACTTTTTCGGAGCACATTGAAGCAATAATTAACAAATCGTTTAAGAGCCTTGGGTTTATCTTGCGAGTTGGTAAACCGTTTTCAGATACCGCCTGCATAAAACTGCTTTACTTTTCCTATGTTAGAAGTATTTTAGAATATTGTTCTGCGGTCTGGAATCCACACTACATAACATACATCAGTGATAAAGAACGTATCGAACATAAATTTGTTAAACATTTGAATTTCAGAAAATATCATGTTTCCGAAACCTATGACGACTCATGCGCGTATCATAATTTAGCTAGCCTACAAAATCGACGTAAGCTTATGGACATGTCTTTTCTTCATGGGCTGTGTAATGGTTATATAGATTGCCCTGAGCTTACTGCTAGAGTGTTGACTTTTAGTGCACCTAAGTATCGCACAAGACACACAAAATTATTCGCGGTCTCGCATTCATCAACTAACTACGCTCGTTACTCTATAGTCAATAGACTACAAAACTTATATTACAAAGTTTTCAACTCAATTGATATATTCAATACTACTAAGGGAACTTTTAAGAGAGAAATCTGTAAAATAATGGAGGAGGATGTAAATGCATTAATGTAAGTCTACACACTTAATACTTTGAACACTAATCAGTAGAAGCACTAGCATAATACCGAATGTACTTGTTACACTTTGTTATTGTTGTTTTCATAAGTTTGTAAATTATCTGTTTGTTAATTGACTGTCTATTCATATAAAACATTGTAAAAAATGTAAATCCATTATTGGCTGTAATATTAGTACGAAAAAATGTTATTTATTCTTAAGAGCTGTGGATTTTGTATTAATAAATAAAATAAATAAAATAAAATAAAATTATTAAGAGCCCTATCACATTTTAAACGTATTTTTTGTATTAAACGCTCAACTTTGGCGTTCTAAATCTAAGAAACTAAAAGACTACGATAACTTTAATTAATTGAGTAATGGAGAATATTTATTAGTATTGACCATAGCGGCCTCGCTTTTCTTAATTTTGTCTTAACTATTTATATAAAGTCAAAATCCCAAAAATAGTTTTTCGTAAATGTATGACGGTAATTCTTTGAGCTCTTAGTTTGCACTATAGTTCAAAGTAAATATAATATATTATAATATATCTTTATATTAGTGATCCAGTTCATAGAGGCCTCAAAATTTTGATATATGATGTATGGAATATCTAGAAAAAAAAAATCACATTCCAAATCCTAAAACTACTAAAAATACTCCGAAATAGTTACGAATTTATCCTTACTACATTATTATTACGAGTATGACATAAATTTTATACTTGAAGTTACGTCAATTCATAAGTAGATATATTTTTTATTTATTTTGGAAAATAAATAACTAAAATGCTACAAAATGCGATGCGTTGAGCGCAGCCTATGAGCGCATGAAATTTTGTGATAGAGCTCTCTACGTATGTTGCTCAATTAACATCATCAGCCAGAATAAGTCCATCGTTGACCATAGGCCTCCTCCATAGAACGCCCATTATCATAGAACTCTATGCTCGCCATCTGCATCACACTACCGAGATTTACTGACCTTTATCCGTTTATTTTAACCCTGATTTTTTAAAAGTACCATAAATTAAATTGAATATAAGAGGTTATGATAACATTAATATGTATTTTTTTTAATAATAATTTTTAACGTACGAGTAATTTGCTCAATTATTATCGTCATCATAATGATGATTATTATATTGATCATGATAATGATTAGGTAGCTTTAATTTAAAAAAAAAAAATTACTACGGAGTACGCGCAGATTTTAATTTTTTAACAATGACTACTCTATTGACCTGAAGTATAGCCCTCTCCATAGCTCGTTGTGCGACTTTGAACTTACTAATATTCAATAGGTACAATAAATCATAAAGTTATGGTGTCCAAGTACTTCATACTCTCGTATACACATTAATTTAACGCGTTATAACATCAAAATCACTTTCCCTTTGTGTTTTTATAGCCCCTGTATTGTTTACGCGCGCACTCAAAAGCCATTATCGCAAATCTATATGAGTTATGTGCAGTAAGGATACTTTTACAAGAATACTGAACAAGTATATAAAAGTGCTAAAAGAGCACATCACTTTAGTTTAAGGCGTCCTCTACACGATAGGTAAGATGTCCATCAAAAACCATCAATCACGAACGAACATACATACAGTCATGCCTTGTTCTCGGTGGGGTAGGCAGAGACTATTTCCCTCCACTTGCTACGATCCTGACATACCACTTAATCACGAACGATGGACGTTAATTTCTAACTTTATTGACGTAAATCATCACATTACACGATAGGGTTAACAATCAAGCATAGCCGTGTCTGTCGCAAAACTGACAGCAAAACTTAGCGTGTAAGGGCCACCTAAACAAAGATTTTTAGATTTTTCCTCAATCAATCATATATTAGTAAATCTACTTAGTAGTAATAGTACTTAATAAGGATCAAGACACATTAATATACGGCCTTTCATTTTCACGTATCCCTATCACTTTTACGCTTTAAAACATTAGTCGAAGTTAAATCATCTTTTCGCATCGATGCGTTCAACGCTAAGTACCTATCCTAAACTAAACGCCGATTGATAATCTCGCTAGATTTAGTTTTCACAATAATATGAGGGGATCATTTGGTGTTACCCCGATCACAAATCAAAATCAAAGAAGCAATGTTAAGATGGTATGGCTATGTGATGAGACGAGAGAAAGCTATGCTGTAAAGCAAGCTATCAACATCCCTAGTAAACCTTAGAGTGAAGAAGACCTTAACGACGTTGTCGTGCAATATTGACAAGTAAGTAAAGAACCTGGCCGAAACTGTGACAATCCAGGATAGAGAATCCTGGCGGCGTAATACGAGGCCCGACCCTAGATAAACTGGGGAAGGCAGGAGAAAGCCGAATCTAATTTCAGCTAATTATTATCCAGTAACCACTAGGTACATGGAACAGGCGACTTTGTTGAGACTTCACGTACCTATCACGTGTAGTACTTATGATTATTTAAGAACATAAATGTGTACTTACTGTATTTTACATTGCGCCATTATGGCACTTTTGTTGTGAATTATTTGGCAACTTGCTCGCTACCACCCATTACACGATTTATGTAGTGGCCCACCGATGTGAAGCGAATAAAAAACGGCTGACCTGGATTTTAAAGGAATTTATTATGGGAAACATTTGCACGTATAATATTACAATTAAAATGTATTGCACATGTTTCAAACCTTAACATGATTCGTAATGTTTGTATTGTTTTTTTTATTTATATTTTTAATGTTGCAATAATAAAATTCTGTACCAAAGTTTAGCGCCGACAGATTGAGGCGCGTTTTGTGTCGACATTTCAAACTCGTATTAATTAAATATTTTATCCTTACACTTGCATATAAAAAAAAAACTCTGACATGACAGGCCTCTTGGCTCAGTTGGTAATAACTTCTGAGCCCCAGGTCTGGGTTCGATTACCGGGCAGGTCATACATTGGTGTGTATATAGGTAATCATGTCTAACATTTATTGTCCTACTAATATTATAAATGCGAAAGTTTGTGAGGACGGATGGATAGAAAAAAGTTTGTTACTCTTTCACGCCAAAACTACTATACCGATTGGGCTGAAATTCGGTATGTAAATAGTTTAAACCCTGGAATGACATACTTTTTATCACAATATTCCCACGGGAACGAAGACTACGCGGGTAAAACCGCGGGGCACAGCCGTGTGATATAAGAGTATATCAGTCTTCTGTTTACGGTTTATAACGTGTGAGGATATTGTCCCATATTATTATTTATTTACCCTTCAAACATCTTCTGGCATTCTGTCTGTGCTGACCCTAGAGCAAAGCTGTTCTCATACTCGTACCACACATTAGACTCTCGGCGCTACTGAATACTCTTATGACGGCAATAGTTTCCCAAAATATTCCCCGCACGAAATGTTTTCAACGTCTTCACTGAGCAGTCCAAACTATTTGGATTCTTGAGCTACAAACACAAAATCCTAAATAACTTTGTCACCAGCGAATATTTCATGAAATTTTGTTTAGAATTTCTAAGACCCTTCGAGTGTCAAACCGTCGAACTATGTCAAAGATAATTTCGTGTAAAACTTGATATACCATGAAATGCGAACATTTGCTAGATTGGTTATTCTTCACAATTATCGTCGCAAATTCAAATACCAAGTTAAATCCATGTGCAGCTTTTACTTTAGCTTCTATAACGCAAAATAAAGTACTAAACAACAAAATTTATACAATGGGCAAATAGCACGTAAAACTGATGGTCTATGGGGCTGTAAGGTTCTCGGATGGACACCAAGAACCGGCAAGAACAGCGTAGGACGTCCACCCACATAGTGGAAAGACAATCTAATAAAGACAGCAGGAACACGCTGGATGCAAGCCGCATGTCCAGCAGTGGATTTCTTACGTCTGAGATGAAGTACTTTCGTCTGACGATAGTACAAGACGTTATTGCTGTCAAATGAAAACAGCAACTGCAATCAACACAATCATGCAAATACCTTTGGAAGCGTGAATGGTCAGCTTTAGTTAGAGGGTTCACGAGTAATCCATTTTCCATTATCGCATCGGTCCGTGACCCAGTCGCCGCAAATCCGATTCCTGATGGACGGTTAAGAACCGACCCTCGCTTGGGAAGCTTTTAATAGAATACTATTTGCTCTTAATATGTGAAAGTTTAGTTTAAAGCTGTTCGCCCACTATACTGATACGTTACAGGAACGTTATGATGATGATAATGACCTCCAAGGCGTCGATGTATGTCGACGGCGAACTTCAAATTATATACTTAGTAATTTTATATGCTTAATACTAACTAATTATTTAATTAGTTAGTATTAAGAATATATAAATCGGAATTACTACGTAAATTAAACCAACTTTGTATCAACTGCATAAATCCTATTTTGCAGTGGCGTAAAGATATTCCCTTGTATCGAAGGAATAGCATGCCTACAAAACAGTTCCCGTAATTTCATTCAGATTTTCATTTCCCCCTTTTCCTGTCAGACCTAGACTAGCTTTGTCACTGGATAGCCTTTACGAGTACTTAACGAGCCCTCACCGAAGCTTCAAATAGGCTATTAACTTGCAAACAAGCCTCGGATCAGCTATTGGCGCCCAGTTTGTGACAGACTTGCAATGCACGAACTCACTGACAACCCGATAACTTTTCACGAAATCTATATAGTACTAAGGCGCTCCGCTAATAGGGCAGCTTTATTTAAAGAAACCTTCAATTATTTGAAAAACTTTTAACTTTTTGAATGTTGGTTGGTTGGTTTTGAATGTTGCCAGTTGTAGCAACTTTAACTCCTAGTTTACGGTTGCTAAGATTCTTAACAAGTTTTCAAAAATGAAGTGAAATATTCGTGTGAGCGTTAGACTGCGTTGCGTTGTCTATCGGAAAAACCAGCAACTAGACACAATAGGCTATTTGACACATTTTTGAAAACCAGTTTAAATTATTATTTGTTACATATTATGCACACTACATTGATATTTCCGAGTTTTATTAAGTACTAGCGACCCGCCCCGGCTTCGCACGGGTAGCAGAAGTAGGTATAGTGGACGTTTATCAGGAGTAAATTCGTGATACATTGTATTTTAATAAATATAACCCTAATGGTTTACGCAGCGCACGCAAATTAATGACTATTTCTGTTACAATGACCAAACCTTAACACATGTTATAATTTATCGTGGGCTATTTTGAAGATATTGATGAGTACTACAAACCCCTAGTACATTACTTTATTCTACCACCAATACTTTTCACACCACATGAAAAATAATCACTGCTTCGATTATTGTGACTAAACCAGAAAATATGGATATAATCTATGTATACTGTTTTGTAGGTATTGATAATTAATACAATCCCCTAGTACATTATTTTACTCTACCACCAATAGTTTTCACACCGCATGAAAAATAATCACTGCTTCAATTATTGTGACTAAACCAAAATAGATGGATATAATCTATGTATACTGTTTTGTAGGTATTGATAAGTACTACAAACCCTAGTACATTACTTTACTCTACCACCAATAGTTTTCACACCGCATGAAAAATAATCACTTTTTCGATTATTGTGACTAAACCAAAAAAGATGGATATAATCTATGTATACTGTTTTGTAGGTATTGATAATTAATACAATCCCCTAGTACATTACTTTAATCTACCACCGATAGTTTTCACACCGCATGAAAAATAATCACTGCTTCGATTATTGTGACTAAACCAAAAAAGATGGATATAATCTATGTATACTGTTTTGTAGGTATTAATAAGTACTACAAACCCCTAGTACATTATTTTACTCTACCACCAATAGTTTTCACACCGCATGAAAAATAATCACTGCTTCAATTATTGTGACTAAACCAAAATAGATGGATATAATCTATGTATACTGTTTTGTAGGTATTGATAAGTACTACAAACCCCTAGTACATTACTTTACTCTACCACCAATAGTTTTCACACCGCATGAAAAATAATCACTTTTTCGATTATTGTGACTAAACCAAAAAAGATGGATAGAATCTATGTATACTGTTTTGTAGGTATTGATAAGTACTACAAACCCCAAGTACATTACTTTACTCTACCACCAATAGTTTTCACACCGCATGAAAAATAATCATTTTTTCGATTATTGTGACTAAACCAAAAAAGATGGATATAATCTATGTATACTGTTTTGTAGATATTGATAAGTACTACAAACCCCTAGTACATTACTTTACTCTACCACCAATAGTTTTCACACCGCATGAAAAATAATCACTTTTTCGATTATTGTGACTAAACCAAAAAAGATGGATATAATCTATGTATACTGTTTTGTAGGTATTGATAAGTACTACAAACCCCTAGTACATTACTTTACTCTACCACCAATAGTTTTCACACCGCATGAAAAATAATCACTTTTTCGATTATTGTGACTAAACCAAAAAAGATGGATATAATCTATGTATACTGTTTTGTAGGTATTGATAAGTACTACAAACCCCTAGTACATTACTTTACTCTACCACCAATAGTTTTCACACCGCATGAAAAATAATCACTGCTTCAATTATTGTGACTAAACCAAAATAGATGGATATAATCTATGTATACTGTTTTGTAGGTATTGATAAGTACTACAAACCCCTAGTACATTACTTTACTCTACCACCAATAGTTTTCACACCGCATGAAAAATAATCACTTTTTCGATTATTGTGACTAAACCAAAAAAGATGGATAGAATCTATGTATACTGTTTTGTAGGTATTGATAAGTACTACAAACCCCAAGTACATTACTTTACTCTACCACCAATAGTTTTCACACCGCATGAAAAATAATCATTTTTTCGATTATTGTGACTAAACCAAAAAAGATGGATATAATCTATGTATACTGTTTTGTAGGTATTGATAAGTACTACAAACCCCTAGTACATTACTTTACTCTACCACCAATAGTTTTCACACCGCATGAAAAATAATCACTTTTTCGATTATTGTGACTAAACCAAAAAAGATGGATATAATCTATGTATACTGTTTTGTAGGTATTGATAAGTACTACAAACCCCTAGTACATTACTTTACTCTACCACCAATAGTTTTCACACCGCATGAAAAATAATCACTTTTTCGATTATTGTGACTAAACCAAAAAAGATGGATATAATCTATGTATACTGTTTTGTAGGTATTGATAAGTACTACAAACCCCTAGTACATTACTTTACTCTACCACCAATAGTTTTCATACCGCATGAAAAATAATCACTTTTTCGATTATTGTGACTAAACCAAAAAAGATGGATAGAATCTATGTATACTGTTTTGTAGGTATTGATAAGTACTACAAACCCCTAGTACATTACTTTACTCTACCTCCAATAGTTTTCACACCGCATGAAAATAATCACTTTTTCGATTATTGTGACTAAACCAAAAAAGATGGATATAATCTATGTATACTGTTTTGTAGGTATTGATAAGTACTACAAACCCCTAGTACATTATATTATTCTACCATCAATGCATTTCACAGCGCACGCAAATTTATGAATATGGTAATTATATTATGTCACACCTTGGTTCACAATATTGCAGTTTTCTTACGGATCCCCATTTTTTTCAAAATCTCATATAGCCTATGGCACTCACACTGAATTAAGCTATCCATAAGTGAAAGAATTTTTAAAATCGGTCCAGTAGTTTCGGAGCCTATTCGTTACAAACAAAAAAACAAAAAAACAAAAAAACAAAAAAACAAAGTTTCTCTCTTTATAATATTAGTATAGATATTAGTATAGATTAACAATAAAAATCAATGTCATAAGTTAAAAATTCCCAAAAGCGCGCCAAAGAAAACGGTTTGTGTAATGACGTCGGTCACGTGACCTTGTGACGTCACATGTCAAGTAATGCCAATATTATGATGCCGTGTGTTGCTAAAAATCAAAGAAAAAAGTGACATAAGTAGTCACAGAAATCAGAACAGCTGATATTGAATTGTAAAGTAGCGCCAGGCGGAAAATAAGGAAACAAATTTTCTTAGGCGCTGTGAAGTAAAAACGACAGATCAGACGGAATCTTTAAACTACATAATATGTCAATCTGTCATTGACAGACTATCAGTTGTTTACCTGTGCTATTCAATGACGTTGAATTGCTTTCTTAGCTATTTTATTATTACAGGAAGAGAGAGAGAGATTGAATTGTGATGTCAACAGAATTGCAACCACTCACAGGGCGTTTGCATTATAATTAAAATTTAAAATATAAATAAGGTTATATTTCGTGAATTTTAGAAGAGTGAAATTTGCTTTCGTTATCTTATCAGTTTTTTTATTTCGAACAGTTGCGGTAATTTGAAACTGATTCGATCACCTTATATCGATCACCATACAATAATTACTCCTTTTTCCGAAGGGAACTCCGACATTTAGCCAGTATGTTATTAGTCCCATGTTATAGGGGGCGAGCCTATTGCCCTCTACCGAGCACAGTTCCAGACTGTCACTGATATAATTTCTAATGGAAAAATCCAAATATAACACTGCCTGACCTGGGGTTTGAACCCGGGACCTCATAGATCGGCAGTCGAGCTAGCGCCTATTACGCTGCCGAGGCAGTTTTTACGTTGACTAGCTGAAAACATAGTTCGAAGGCGCAACACCCGATCATGAGGTCCCAAGTTCGATTCCCCGGGCAGGTCAAAAATGTTGGATTTTTCATTAGGAATTTACTTAGTGACAGGTATCTGGAATTGTGCCCGGTTAATGGCAAAAGCACTCCCGCAACCTAGGGGTTGCGGGAGTGCTTACAGGAGACTTAAAAACAACTGGCTCTGCCTACCCTTTCGGAAATAAAGGCGTGATGTTATAATATTGTGTAAAAATATCGATGCAAATGCACCTTCAAATGACAGTTTAGTTATAACTGACCGTTTGTAGTGGTAGGCATCTTTTGCTAGGGGCCGCCTGGCGAAGTACCACACCTTTGCCAGTCATTCATCCGCCAAGCAGTAATGTGCAAGCATTACTGTGTTCCGGTCTGAAGGGCAATGTTACCAGCTAAATTACTGGGCATGACGATATTCAACAACTCATATTTGAGGGTGGCAGGCGCAGTTCAGTGCCGCGCAGAATTTTTAACTTTAAAACACTGAGTGGCACTGTGTCTGATATGGGCAATCATGATGCTTACCATCAGGCACCTGATTAGCTCGTCTTATCACTATCATAAAAAAAAACCCTTAAGATAGATAGAGAAAGGAATGCTCAGGTGGTTCGGACATGCGGAGAGGGTGGATGAAACATTCAAAAGAGATTTATAAGGCAACTGTGAATGGTCAAGTCGTTAGGGGTCGACCTAGGCGTACTTTTCATGAACAAATTGATGTTTTTCTAAGGAAACGCCAGATCAAAAGTACCTACAACCGACCAGCATTCATGAAGAACGCCATGAAGAAGCGAAAGTCAAGTGGAAGAAGTGAAAGTCAGGGTCGTAGCAAGTGGAAAGAAATAGGCTCTGCCTACTCCAACAGAAACAAGGCGTGACTGTATGTATGTAAATGTACCTTTCTTTAAGGACTATAATACCTATATTGTATCCAAAACTATTGTGGACTGTGTAATGGTTCGTTGATCAATTTTCTATGTTCAAATATAATATTATGCTCAAAATATTTTTCATCAAAATTGTAGTTAAACAGCAAGTATTCAGGACACAATAGTCCGGACAGAGAAATTCCAGCAACCGCTTGCAATATGAAAACCATTTGTGCCAATTGATGAAAACCAATGGAACCCAATTCACCTAATCCAGGAATCCAATTTGAATTGCATTGTTTCATGATTCGAACGAATATCGAGTCGCACTAACGATGAACGATAATTTCATTTCATACTAACATTTATTAGTATCCATTGATATTACATTCCCGACTACATGGGAAGGTCTTATTTACAATATTTCAGCCAACTCTATAATAAAACGCATTCACTAATCACTAGTATTATTATATCAATGTTATAAGCTAGCTATGTTTTTAAGTCCCATGTTGTAGGGGTAGAGTCCAGGCTTCACTTTTTGCCTGACTTGGGGTCGAACCCGGGACCTCATGATTGGCAGTAGTGGTTGTAACATTTTGATCATACTTATTTATTATTTCTGTCACACCACTGACCAAATGTTATTTACGATACTCTCCTCTCCCTGCATGGTTGTCTGAAAGATATCGCTCTTAGCGAGAAGACCGCCAATTGTTATGCTGTTTGATGTATTTAAAATTGTATGGTTTCTTGTTTGTGGCGTAGTGTAATAAGGCAGTAGTTTAGGTACCTGTAGAATTTTAAACTCCCTAGTAGACACTTACCTAAGACTTAAACTAATTTCCACAGAAGCGTTATTTCTTTTGTTAAATCAAATCTGAACAAATAAAAGTTTGTAGCGTGTTGTCAGAATCAATAACCAATTTTCTGTTGCAGTTTTAATCGGGCTGTTGTTATATCAAGCAATAAAACTGATTGTTAACACAACAGATTTCTGTTTGTTGGTGAAAGTAAACATGTTGACTTGATGCACGAAATAATCTGATTTTCACTTTATTATTACTCTACCTACGCCAATATATGTTAGTAATAATTAAGGCGGTACAACCTATCAACAATGATCCAGAGGACGGGCAGCAGCGTCCTCTGCGTAAAACTATCGAATTGCGCTCGCCAACCCGCCTGTCAAGCTTGGCGAGTATTGACAAAATCCCTGGCCTATGTCCAGCAGAGTAGACTTTCAACGGCTGAGATGATGATGATGATCTACCTATCAAACTGATCCACTTTCTTTCAAAAGAAAGAATTGAGAAATTAACAAAAGGCAAACAAAATTTTGCTTTCCATTCTAAATGGATCAGTTGATCGGTTTTGTGTATGGAGTGAAGAATTTTTCTTTTTGCTACTTTCGAAATTCTTTCTTTTGCAAGTTAATTAGCTTGACCGGTAGATACACCCCCTGAAGTATTAATACAACTTTTTGTATACTTACCATATATTTACTGTATACTATACCAATGGTATGAACTGCTACTGGGATAGGTACCAATTTGAACGACGAGCGCGACTACTGTAGTGGGCTCGAGTAATTTATTAGAGTAGCTTTGTCATCCTCAACTCCTATAAGATCGTGATTATATAACGACTACACATCGTTCCCGTGGGAATAGATAAAAAAAATACCCCATGTGTTATATGATAGGTTAGACCCTGGGGTCTAACCTATCATTTTTAGTGGGTATACCGTAGGGGCCCGTGTGCCGTCCGGGAGTCCCACATAACCACCCGTCGCTCCCCCGGGCGCGGGTGGTATGAATTTTCCCCCGAGGAAAAAAAAAGTCTAACCTATCTACATACCGAATTTCAGCTCAATCGGTTTAGTAGTTTTGGCGTGAAAGCGTTACAAACATCCATCCATTCTCACAAACTTTCGCATTTATAATATTAGTGGGATAAATATCATACTCGTATTAACATAAGTTCAAACTCAAACAAAATTTATTTAAATAAGTCTTATAAAGACATTTTTAAACATCAATCAATAATATCAGTAATATGAAACTAGTAAAGAATCTACCGTGCGATCGGAAATATACCTCTAAAAGAAGAATGCACAAGAAACTTCTTACAAGTGAGTTTCTTGTGCGTTTTTTAATTTAAGGTTTAATTTTTTCAACTGCTACTTTTACAATATTTGGTTTAGTTGCTTATAAGGTGCCGGGTGGTGGCTATGCAGAAGTTTCCAGGCATCTTTGTCCTCTATATATTTGTTAATACTTTTATGCCTTCCCTAAAAATTAACAATTCGTAAATCAATTAACAACACCTAAAATAACAATTAAATTTTTACAGGTTTTGAATTTAAGTTAATAGTAAAGTCAGCTTTTATATTTCTGCACAAATTATACGTTTATGCTTCTCGAGATGTTTTAGCAGACTGTACTTATCAAACTTTGAAGGAACAAGGAATGAAATACCCAATTATATTAAAAATGTCGTGGAGGAAACGGGAAATTAATATATGAAAAGATATTTTTCGATTACAATGGGTGTTCGGAGAAAACGGAACAACCACATGATTCATAATTTTGCTAATACATTGAATTCCATTTGAACAATGATCCTTGAATACACACAACATAAAAATAAATTTGCCCTATAGTCATATTTCTCGAAACCATTTAGTTTCTAAACTATTTGTTGTACGTTTTATTTGTTTATTTTAATCAACATCAACATAACAAACTATGGTACCAATATATTTTTTTTAAACTATTAAGTAATCTGTATTTCATTTAATTGCATTTTCTAACATACGAGAACAAACCAATATATTAATTACGGGTGGACGCGTTCGGTATTAAATCATGCGGCTCGCGCCCGCATGCACTCGCAAGTGTAAATGGGACAATACACGATGCGTTCCGAGCCATTGAGCGTATCGTGCCGACCGCCACCGCACCGGACTGATTTCTCGCTCATTGGGCCCGTATCGTCCCGCATTCCATAAATAAAAAATATCATTGTCACATCTAGTGTATTGGACCCGTGAATCTGAAATATTGCTTTTTATGAATGTCGCAATGGTTCTGTTTGCTAGAACATTTTCATATAAAACGGAAAGGAAACGGTAAATGTACGTCACCATAACGAAATGCTACAAAATCAAAACTTTAGAATAACTATGAATGTCGCTTTATCCTATTTTTTCCTACTCATTTGAAATAAACACGGATCTAGGTAATATATTTTCTATTGTAAATAACATTTAACTAATAAAGAGAGTTTCTCTATAAAGGTGTGTAGGTTATACCATTTGGTCAATTTTCTATGACTGCAGAAATATTATCATATAGTACAAATGCACATTAGAATAACAATTATTGATAGGTTCGCGTTAATGGATCTGTGGTTATATTCTGAAAACTACGTACATATACTAAGTACATATTATTGTGAATAACATAGTAAGCATAGCTATATACGTACATATATGAAGGTATCATTATTTTAATGAACACGAACAACTAAAACCGCAGACATCATCATTACACTTTCAATAATGGAAATGTCTGTCTGTAAACTTCGCGAATATGTATATATAAATACGGACGTCTTGGCAATGATTGAGAGGTACATACGAGTATATCAATATAAATTTAATTTACTTTGAGAGAGTTGGTAAGCAAGTGCTTTAACATTTTAAAAGACCTTTTCTTTTTCGTTACATAGAACACATAAATTTTTAGGCCCTTTTGATGTCTCTAGAAACTCTATAGGTAAGTTCCAATTGCGGATATAGAAACAGCCATTCCATTTCGTAGAGTGTAGTGCGAGAAGGCATGATGCGCATCTCACTCTAACCTGTACCATCATGCCTAGGGTCAACGGACGTTTTTCTCTGCAGTTGGAACGGACCATAGAAATATTTTTTAAATTAGAAGACAAAAGCATGCCTGGAAACTTCTGCATAGCCACCACCTGGCACCTTACAAGTAAACAACATGATGCCGCATAAATGTAACCAAACGAAAATTCGCAGTGGAAAACTAAACCGTACAAGTTTGTTGTGCGTTCTTCTTGTAGAGTTATAATTTGTGAACGCAATGTGGATTCATTAGTAATGGGTATAATTTATTGACGTTTATAAATGTATATCCGAGACTAACTTCTGAGACTAAGCCAGCGCGCTAATATAAACATGACGGCACGCACACATTCGAAAGTAATGGCGGTGTGATGTGTGCGTGCTGTGTGTTAGCGAGCTGGCTTACTATGGTGCTTCACTTCTTTGTTTTACTCTCCGTCCGCCTTTTTTCAAGGTTCATAACTAACTTATATAAAGTTTATTTGAGTTATGAGTTTTCCATCGTGACTTGTAAAGGATAATCTGAATTCTAAAGATATTCGAGACGTAGTCATGTTTATCCACTAGTGTTTTGTAGTGTCCATCAAATCACACAACAAGGCAGAAACGCGCCGCGCCATTCATTGAACAATGCACCCTAATGCCGACTGTCATTATGCACTTCAAAGAGCGCGAACTACGAGACCACTACAAAAGCGTCAACCAACAAAGTTCCGCCGCTATCCCGCAATTATCTAAATGCAAGCTCTATAGGTGACTAGGTGTCGACATACCATTCGCTAAAAACAGAGCAACGAATACTTAGTAATACGCTGTTTAAACACAGTCGTATTACTATTATCCAACAAAGCATTAGCAAAAAATGTGTTTTTAACTTGCCTGAAACAATAATAATAAGTTAGGTTATTGGGCAAGTGTTTCGTATATATAAATATACCTATACTCTTTATTACAACCAAGATACAAAGAATATTCTAATCTGTCGAATAGGGCGGCCTTATCGCTTTAAGCTATCTATTCCAGACAACCAGCCTTTGGACGGATAGGGGCGTGATTGGAGTGACATTAACATACATTTACGCTTTTTTCCCAAAGAGGTAGTACCCAGTGTACCCAGGACTCAGTCCCAGTAGTTACGCCCACATTTCGCCAGTACGAGTATGTTATTGGTCCCATGTAATAGGGGGCGAGCCTATTGCCATCTACCGGGCACAGTTCCAGACTCCAGGCAGTTATTGAGATAATTCCTAATGGAAAAATCCAATATTTAACACTGCCTGCCCTGGGGATCGAACCCGGGACCTCTTGATTGGCAGTCGAGCATACGCCCTCTACGCCACCGAGGCAGTTACAAGTTTTTCTATTTAAATTTAAATCAAAAGGTAATTCCATAAAAACGTAATAACAATTATGGAAACAATGTACCTGTTTCTTAAATTCAACATAATTTATGAAAACCCCATATCAAATAAATTTCTTTCTCGCCATAAAATAAGTAATTCTTCACGGGTCTTGTTTAATCGCGGCGCTAGGGGCGGTGTAATTCGGGCTGCCTTTTAAAATGTGCTTTTAGCCACCCCGTAATGCGATGTCGTTTCAGCAAATTGTAATGGACGCTATGAAAAATTAAAATTTTATGACATCTTTGCGAATTCCCGAGGAATAATGGCAAAGGCTGAAATGAAAGGTGTTAATGCTGGCTACAATTTTAGCTCGAAATTCATTTTATATCGCTGAGCCGATTTCGTTGTCCTTGTAGCTCTTTGTTTGAGTTTTAAGAAAATACAATTTTCTTTTGCTACGTCTGGAGAATAATTTGTGAACCTATGACTTATTTTATTGGATATTCTAATTTAACCAAGGTTTAAGACACTAAATACTTGAAAAATATGCTACGGTATTTTTTATTTATTTGAGTTTAAAGAAGTTTTTGGTTTCAGGGCTACCTTACATTATATTATTTTAGTTTTATTTGATAGACCTTATAATAATAAGATTTTCAAATGTGCATAAATAATATTTTTTAACATTATTTATGAAAAAATAAAGCAAAGATTCTACGAAAAATGGAACGCGCGTCGCCATTAAAAAATACTTAGGTAAGTACTTAACCTCATTTTATTCAAAGAAATTATAAATTAATCGGCGATATTAAGATGGCTACTATAGGAATATTTTTGCGAATAACATTCTCTACCCGGCAATATAGGATATTATAGTGTAAAGTTTACTGGGCCCAGCTTCGTTGTATTACAAGCCCGTTCCCTTTAGTTGTACTTTCTGCTATCATTAAACATCACTATACTACAACTATAAAAAAACAATGTATCTCATAAATTATCTTAGAATAGATCGGCTCAACAATAGAGCACCAATTACCAATAGACATAGCAGTCGAAGGTCCACAATTATAGTAAAGCTGAGTCTCGAATGGATCCCCGGGGATTATGCAGGAATTTAGCGGATTAAGCCTTCATTACTGTTGTTCGGTAACTTGCCAGGAATGCCCGCCGAGCTCAAAGCGAGATTTATACAGGCTATATCGATACATATTCCGGTTTATACCGGATCTAGTCAGATTCCACGATCAAAACATTCGAATACCCGCATAATCGTGAGTACGAATGTTTATGTAAATAAAGAAATACCGGATTTCTTTGAAGTGATCAGAAACTAGGCACCTGAGCGGTTGGACGAAACTTCTCTTTGACATTTTATATTTTCCATACACGAGTGTAGCTTTGTGAACTTAATCAAGTACTGTGACGGATTATTGAGAAAAATATAAAAATAGAAATAATAACATATTCGAACCCTGTGTTCGAACCGTAGCTATATTACCTCAGATTTTAAATAAGGACCAAGGGTCTTACACTTCTTTAGTAAAGAAAAATCATTATCTATCCTGAACAAACAATCAAAACCTGTCCAATATGATTTTATTGGTTCTCATTTCTAATCAAAATTTACGATACTTCTTAGATTTGATGGACTGTAATTGAATAAACATTAGTTGAGTGAGTATACCATGAGTATATACTATATAAGAGGCCTATCAGTGAATGGACTCACGCGTAGATTGATTGTAATTAATTACTTTAACCATAAACTCTATAATCACTACAATATAAATTCGCTTATTCTGTCTACCTACCTAATCAATTCGAACATTAAATGTCACCTCCCGCCTCTATTAAACACGGGGCATACTGTTGTCGACCAGCCATTGATTATTTCGTTAGCCGCTAGCTATTGTTTGAACGTGTCTGATTATGACCTAATAATCACCATCAGTTGGTATAACGCAATATGTTGTTAGTCATAAAAATTGTAGCACTATATTATATAATTATTGAGCTATGTTAAGATTATTTCGTGAAATGACTTACCTATAGTTAGATTTCAAATAAAACAAGGTTCCAAATGTTATGACTACAAAAATTATGACAGCTGATAATAGGAGTAATGACATTATAAGTGATGATCAATAATTATTATAATATTAAGCTTATATGGCTTAAATTTTTTTCTATATTGCGATTCAACAGCTAGGGAACCTTCTAAAATGCATATATAGCACAGATTAAAATGGCAAAAAACGGCAAGCTAAACCAAATTTAAAAATAAACGTAATTATAAGAGAGGGCGGCCTTAATAACAGCTTATTACACACACTAGCGGATTGCCTAGGAATATAGCTAACATGGCCCACCGTGAAGTTTACCGGTTTCAGAATAGTGCTCCACCTTCTTTACCCGTGGTTGCATAAGAGCCGGCTAAGGGTTAACAGATCCAGAGGACGGGCAGCGTCCTCTGCAAAAAAACATCGAACTGCGCTCGACAGCCCGCCTGCCAAGCGTGTTGAGTATTGGCAAAAACCCCCTTTGTGGGGGAGGCCTATATTCAGTAGTGGATTACCAACGGCTGAGATGATGGGTAAGAGTTTTATGTATAGGTACAATATCATAAAACAATGAAGTTTCAACAGTCAACGAGTGGAAATTCATCCCATTTCATATTCGTAAATCCGTAGAGAGTATAATATGAATAACATATAAGAGAACGAGAAAACGCCGTGAGCACTCTACCGTGCAGACATTCCTCAGGAATTAACTGCTGGGAAGTACCTTCTATTCAGTGGCGTAACTATAGGGTGGCAGGGCTGGCAAAATGCCACGGTCCCCTGGGCTGACTGGGCCCCCGGGCTGACGAGGCCCCCGGCCCGAAAGACCGCGTACTCGTAATAACGTAACATTTTTAACAAAATATAGTAAAAAATATAAAGATTATAATGTAAATATTTTAAATCAATTACAATAAGCCTCCAATAAGGACCTATATAAATTAGATTCTTTTTATTTATAAAATAATTTAAATGCTCGCGCCATCATTGTTATAGGTAGGTAGTTAAAACTATAATTTTTTCGCACTCGCAGAGAGCTGCTCGCGCCTTCATTGTTATAACTATAAAACTTTTCGTTGCACTCGCGTCCTCATTGTTATATGTAGTTTTGACTATAAAATTTTTCGTTGCGCTCGCAGCAATCTGCTCGTGTTTATATACTAAGCGGTCTATTCGCTGGGTAGAATGCTAAACGCATCACCTATAGATAAATACACACGGAGATTATAGGCGTTAGGTAGTATAATGTAGATCAACATAACATTTTCATCATAAAAAGTATAGAACCTAAGTAAATTGAACAAAGTGCAAACACAGCTAAAGCGGGATAAGAAATGGTTTCCAGCGTTATCCATTTCCTTGATTAATTCTTCTTTTATGACTGGCTCGGTTCAGACAATTGTAATTGATTTTTTTTAAATCTACGATAGATTATTATACTAACTGGTATTAAATTGTTAGGTGCTTATTTTAATGTGTTTTAGTAAAAACTTTTAAGCAATTTTATATAATTAGGTGTACCTACATTTCATAATTATTTTTAGGATTCCGTACCTCAAAAGGAAAAAAGGAACCCTTATATAACATAACTAATAACTTATAACAAATGTGATTTACGGTACTCTCCTCTCTCTGTATGGTTGTCTGGAAGAGATCGCTCTTAGCTATAAAACCGCCAATAGTGTTAAGGTTTCTTGTTTGTGGTTAATAATAAGGAATAGGATCACTTTTTCCTTGGTTGTCCGTCTGTCTGTCTGTCAGTCTGTCCGTCTGTCAATACACTTTACGGGAATGCGTGGAGGTTTCAAGTTGAAACTGATATCAACTTCTCAGATCTGCGGTCTTTTGTGGCTGAAAAAAATCATACTTCTAAGTTAACGCAATCAAAAGTTATGGCCATTTTACTGCATATTTCCATACTTTGCGCAAGGAACAAAAAGCTCTAGTACTCCCTCCATGTTTTCTGTAGTTTGCAACTAGATGGCGCTGTGTGTTCTTAGTAGTTGTTTTTGGGGTTGGATGCGTTTTGTTCAGGTATGGAACCCAACACTGTGCATACATACGTATGCCTTAACAATATATTTTTTATTAACGATAGATTGGTATAGTCGTATAAGTGTTAGGAGCTTATTGAAAAGTGATTTTTGGTGTTTCATATATTATGTAAAAAAATATCGTATTACTTTTATCTGCAAACCTAAAGAAAATAAGTAATTACTTTAAATGAAGATTGTTTTGAAATTTGAACTAATTAAATCCAAATATAATTTCCTTGATGAATAGTAAATACTGTGGAGAGCAAGGTTTCGACTCCGAAGGTGGTCATGCATGGAGCGACGTTGTTTGCTGCCCGACTCGAATTAATCGATTCAATCATCCGAATGATTCGAATGCATCGCTCCGAGCTCTCTCGATCTCTATGTGCCTCCTACTCTGTGTAACAGATTTCCTGTGCATTGTGGGCCACCCGGAATTCTATCGCCTGCAGTGAATTCCATTTTAGGATCGTTTACAATTTACGCTTCAAAAGGTTTCGTATTTTACCTACCAACCAATGACATTTTAAATCAAGAGCAGCTGTGCCTATCGCTGGTGGTTAAGCGAATGCATAATCATCTTCCCAGCCGTAGGTCTCCCACTGCTGAACAAAGGCCTCCCCCATAAATATTCGTCTAGTAAGGTTGAAGATACCTTTATTATTATAATTTATAATTGAAAGAAAATTTTTATAATTGAAAGAATTTTTATAATTGAAATGCATTATTATAATTGAAAGAAAAGGCATGGCACGCCCCTCAAATGATGCGTGTCATAGTGAGTACCCATATAACCTCAAAATTTCCTGCCAAAATAAAACGTGCTAAAAGTTCTCCTTATATCAAATCTCATTACAACAAAACCGGACGCCAAAAAAGTATAAAGACTCGTCAAAGTGAACAACAATAAAAAGAAAGTCAAATACTTATTTAATCTTAGTCTCAACAATCCACAAGTGTCTAATTCAACTGAGCCTGAGCTGGCACCGACCCTCAAGCCTCAGGCCGCTCTCTGAGTTGTCATGTACTCTTCAAGCCCTTTGTATTGAAACCGACCGTTTCTTACAAGTGCTAAATTAAATTAAATTAAATTAAAATTAAAATTCATTTATTGCAGGTAACTCTAGACCCATATCACACAGTACACACAGTAAATACAATTATTATTACTATTATTATCACAATACTCTAAACATTAAATTATTATAAAAGATGCTAAATTGAAATTCTACTAAATTAAAAATTAATCACAAAATAAAATAAAATTAAAATTAAATAAATAATAATAATATTTGCGATATTTGAACTGCCTCCACATCCGACACTGCACTAGACATGTCTGTCACAGCAATGTCGGATGTAAGGGCAGTCAAGTCTGTCCGCTATCATAGCGAGTATTGTGTTGGAGCTGGCCCGCACTCTGCGCACCAGAGACGCGCACCGCTTGCGCATTGTTGCATGAAAGCAATCGGTGCGCGCCGCGGCAAACATGCCCGAGGCACTGCAGAATCGGGGCAGCCTCAACACAGCTCGGAACGCGTTGTTGAATTGAACGCGAAGAGCTCAAGTCTTATGTGCAACGTTGCAGTGTTGTTCACTGAAGCGGGTTATTTGCCTGCACTTAGGTTACTCTGTTACTAACCTATTTTGTGAGAAGTTTCATTATTGTCGATTTACTAGCACAGAGATAGACAAAGGTATAATACCTATAGGCGTAATAGCAGATGGGTATAATAACTACACAAATAGCAATCAGGTCTAATTCAGGTGTTGCAAACTATGGTATTAAATCAAAAGCGAACGACAAGACTGAAAAGGTTTTTAAAACCCCCGCCACCCGTGTTTTCGCACTTCATCCAAAGTTCACCATTGCAATAGGTATTTCTATGTGGTATTTTAAAACATTAAAGGACAACTAAAGAATAGTGGACAACTTTTACAAACGGTTCTCTTAATCTAAAACTATGCTAGAATCCTGTACCTATTATGGTAACCAAAAGACTGATATTATAAATTACTTACATAGATATTACCCAGACACAATCAATCAGATCAGACTGATCAAGCCACAGAATGTTTAAATACAAATAACTCCTTCTAAAGTTTCCAATAGTAGTCAATAACGATGAAATCTAGCTCTAACTACATCATTGCTTCATCGAACATAACATTGTTACTCCCAATAAAAACCAATTAAAAATGTTATTCAAAATGCACTAATTTAAGTGAACCGAAGCATATTCCCATCGAACACACAAATTAGTCTCTCGATACGATATTTCCAAAACGATACAACCGAATCCTTTAAAAACAATATCCTCTCTGATTGGATTGTTAAATCAGATACGCCTCTAACGAATCAATGCACTCGGGATATGAGTAATGACACAGTAAAACAAAATATAATAAAGGATTATATCTTATATCTAGGACAATATGTTACGTATTTTGTATAATATATAAATCATACCATAAGTATACCTAATAAAAATAAAATAAAACATTTTAATTTTACCAGCCGGTCCAAAATATTAAAGTGCCGTCAACCTAAACAGTCGATAGTTAGTAAAGCAATTCAACGTCATTGTCGATAATATAACCATTTTTTAAATCTTGATGTCTGTCCAATTTTTTGCTAATGAAGTGCCAGGATAAATATATATGACTTGCAGCAACTTTGATTTGACAACCACACTCACTTGAATTTGTAAGAATAAAAAGTTAGAGGTATACAAAATTGTCTTCACCGCTCTGTGGTCCTTTCCAATAATCAATAACTTTAAATTACGTGCCTATAATACCTTAAGACCTGAAGGTGGACATATGATCTAGTTAAGACCGCAGGAACACGCTGGATGAAATTCGCTTACAACCGGACAAGACATAAATCTATGGAGGGGCCTATGTCCAGCAGTGGACATCTAACGGCCAATGATGATGATGTATGCCTTTTATAGTTTACTGAGAGATTTCCTGGCTCACTGAAATCTACTCAAAGTACCTTATATAGACTCTATACCACAACTTTTTCTAGGTTTTAGGATTAATACAAATCAATGTAGGTAAGGTAAATGTTGAACTTATGTTACTTTAGTAATTACACTGTAACAAAAACAATACAATAGAAATTTCACCCCATGCTCACACAAATGCCAGCGTCGCGTCGTCACTCGTAACTGTGAGCGCCAATTAGAGTTGTACACTATTGTCCTATTATACCGACCGCACATATTATACGAACCACAATGTTACAAGCAAAACCGCACATAGCTGCGGACTGCGGTCTCAATTGACACAGATTAATTTTTCGAAGATAAAGTTGATACATTGTCATAAAGTTGATTGTCAGTCAGTCAGATTAGGATTCTAATGTTTTCTCCTAATAGGAAAAATAAAGAGATTATAATATTATAAGAATATAACAAAGTAAAATGATAGGGACGTAGTTTACTCACAGAATACTTTTTTTTTAATATGGAATGGGTAAATTAATAATTAAATTCAAAGGAAACGGGGTATAAACAAAACATCGATTTTGTAATGTTTTATAGATATGTCCTAGAAACAAGAATATTTAGTTTTTAGTTCCGATTTTTTAGTGTCAAAAACAACATGCACAGTGCACCGCCCTCCCGCCCGCAAAATTGCATGCAAAGAGGAAATACCTAATATCTAATAGCATTTCCTCTTTGCATACAATTTTGCGGGCGGGAGGGCGGTGCACTGTGCCCTGTGCATGTTGTTTTTGACACTAAAAAATCGGAACTAAAAACTAAATATTCTTGTTTCTAGGACATATCTATAAATCATTACAAAATCGATGTTTTGTTTATACCCCGTTTGGCGTTACTTTTCGGAACATCATTGCAAACTCCTAGAAACTAAATATTCTTGTTTCTAGGAGTTTGCAATGGAGTTCCGAAAAGTAACGCCAAATTCAATCAATTATAGATATGTATTTTTTTTTTTTTTTGCCGTGTGGCAACACTGAGAACAGCTGTTAAAATATGTGTTAGGATAAATTTTATTAGTTTTAATTAGCGATAATAACTTTATATAGTAGAAAAATCGTGAAAAGTGACTCAAAAATACTGTTATCAACTAATAAATGCAAAAACACAGTGCAAAAAGTGATATAAGTACACTTTTGGGAAACTGAAACTGGCGGTGTTGTCAAAGGACTAACGGGTGGATATTCAAAAACACTGGATGCTACTACATAATCCCGGGCCCCGGGGAGTATTGATTGTGTTTATCTAATAACTAACCACTAGTCACCATATCCCGTTAACAATTACAACACTGCTCACTGCAGTGAGCGACGTCAAAACCCACACACTGACGCCGTTTGTTATCACTTTGCTTGACAAAAAGTGGAAGCAGAACTGATAACAAAACATAGTTTCAGACAGGCGCCTACTACATAAACACTGTGCATAAACACTGTTAATATAAAGGACAAGATCACTCTCAAAGTATAAGTACTTAGTACATTTAATTCAATTTTGTGCATAATAGCATTACCCACTTACAATTAGTATTGTTCTAGTAGGTATTATTGTCCATTCTGTTATATAAATCATTGTTATTTTATTGAATAAGTATAAACATCATAAAACAATTGTGTAGTTTGCACGGATTTTAGTGAAATACTTACTATCATCTGTCTATACTGTTCTATCACTGTCTAACTGTCTAACCCCTAACTATAAACTTATATTTCAAATAATTTCCAGTTTTCAAGCTGTTTACCTCTCGTTCTCGCTGGTCTCTGTGTTTTCTGCAGAATTAGTAAATTGTGGACAGATATATACTTTGAGGTGACTTGTCTTTGTCAATGCACAAAGGTGACTAGTACCCACCTGTTTCTTATCCATTTACTTAAGTTTTTCAACCTAATTTTTCAGAAACTCCACCATGATGACTCGCAGAGCTACTGTTAAAGAGATGGAACAGCAACTGAGAACCACACTACAGGAACTGAAGACCTATAAGGATCTAAATGAACAACTCCTTAGAGAGAGGGATGACAGTGAGGTTGAAGTTCAGCGGATTATCTCCATAAACAGCGACCTCAAGAATGAACTGGCTGAACTGGACATTAGATACCAAGATGTCTTACATAAATGTGATCACCTACAGACCATTGTATTGTCATTTGATGAGTGTGGCTTGACCTATGTTAAGGCCTTAAGCCGTATTGGAGACCTCGAGCGTGAACTAGACACGGCTCAATCAACAATATTAGAGTTGCAATCAAAGTTAACCGCTCAACAAGTAGCCGACACTCAGTGCCTATACAATGAGTTAGTAGTTAGTAAAGTGAAGTGTTCTCAGCCCCTAGACATTATTGACCTCACTGGTGAGACTCCCTCAAAACCCATTCTCCATAGAAAGCCTAAAAAATATATAAAAATCAAAAAACTTGTTCGGAAATGTCAAAAAAAACTCATGTGTAATAAGAAGTACTTCACAAAAAATGTCCAACTTATAAAAAGTAGACTTTTATTAGATCAACAACTCCAAAATTGTATAGAGGAGTTAGAAATAACAAGAAAATTATATGATGATGACATACTGCAACTACGCTCTGAGCTTCTACGCAGAGAACAAACACTGCAGGATATTTTCAACAGTTATACTGCCTTACAAACTCAGTTAGCAGAACACTATAATACTGCTATAGATCTGGCCCAGTTGGTTACAAGTAATGTAGATTTAATTAACTCAGAATTGCAAACAAAATCAACTGAGCCTCAGGTGACCTCACAATCACCATGTGCTGTTCCTGTGCGAGTGGCTCGGAGGGAGATGCAATGTATTGCTGGACATAGTAGGACTAAGGTACTTGTTTTCTCAGACCGGATTGGTGTAGATTTTGGTTCTCTGTTGTGCAATGAGAGTAATCATATAATATATAATCATTGCATGCCCGGTGCATCTTACACACAAATATGTGATAAGATTAGGAGTAGTGCTCATACTATAGATAGTAATACAGTTATTGTCATCTTAATAGGACAAAGTATAGGTATAGACAAAAGGGAGGTTATTAATAACATAACCTCTCTCCTTGAAATAAATTGTTTTAAGATTATGCTGTGTGCCTTACCATATTGTTCATTGTTAACTTCAACTCAAAATAAACACACACATATGATAAACAATTTATTTCATAATCTGACATCTCGTCATAGTGACAAATTAATGTTTTTTGACATGAATAAGTTTATTAAAAACTTTCAACTGACCCCGGACAATATTATGTACTGTTCGAAGAAATGCATTTCGATGCTTGCTACATTGGTAGCTTATAATATTAATTCAGTTATAGGTAATATAACAGTGTTAAATAATGACTCCACAGTGATTAGTATATGTACTAAAAATAACACTGTGGAAAATAATTTAAACTAATTTCTAAGACAACAGAGAGTGGTACTTGTACATTATCTTTATTCTTTCAAAATATAAACCGCTTCTCTGGCAAAATTAACGACATTGAATTACTTGTAGATAAATATAATTATGATATTTTATGTTTCTGTGAAACTTGGTTAAAAAATGATAAAATGTCATTTAATGTTAATAATTTTCAGGTGGCCAGTAAGTTCAACAGAACATCTGCTGAAGGTGGGGGCTCGATTATACTTTTAAGAAAATCAATTAAATATAAAGAGCGAAATGATATTGTCAGCTGTTCTGTGGAACGAACTTGCGAGGTGGCTTGTGTAGAAGTGAAAAGGCACATAATCTTATGTGTATATAGGCCGCCGAACTCGAATCTTACTTCTTTTATGTCCTCTATGGAAATAATTCTAAACAAAATTTGTAAAAGTAATAAACATGTACTTGTATGCGGTGACTTTAACATTGATATTTTGTCAGATTCTCCAGATAAAACTAATTTGACTAGTTTATTTAAGTCCTTCGGTTTGAGTTACCTATTCTCTGAGCCCACAAGAGTTACAGTTACCTCATCGACCTGTATTGATAATATCTTTACCAATTTCGAAAGTAGGAAGTTATCAATAACGGGTGGAGTTAGGTCTGACCACAAGGGTCTCTCACTAGAATTTATAAGTGACAAATCAAAAGAAAAACCAACAATTGAACATAGGCCCCTAACAACATATAAACTCGAAAAGCTTAGGAATAATATAGAATCAAAACTGGAAAATGTCGCTGTCTCTGAGGAAGACCCTAATTTCAATTATGAAAACATATTTTCTGTAATAAGTAAGGAGTTCAATGAGATATGTCCCAAAAAGAAATTACACTCGAATGGGAAACTAGAATTTAGTGATTGGGCTACCAAGGGTATCAGGAAAAGTAGAGATAATATGTATGAGTTATATAGGGATAAAGCCCATTCCAATTCAGAATCATTTCATGAGTATGTTAAATGTTATTCAAAAATTTTTAAAGCTGTGTGCATCCAAGCAAAAGCCATAAATATTAGAGACAAAATTCGCAAATCAAGTAATAAAATTAAGACTGTTTGGAAAACAATAAACTTAGAAACAGGTAAAGATAAATGTAGAGATTCTGAATATAAATTATTAATTAATAATGAACACATTACAAATGTTGAGGAAGTCGCTAATATTTTTGTCGATTTCTTCTCTAACATAGCCCTGAACGCGACCAAGTCACTTGATTCATCCCCAGACTTGGCGGAGGCTTTTCTTAAAGAAAACTTCCAACGCACCATACCTGAATTTTCGTTTGAACACATCTCATTAATTGATATCAAAAAGACGTACAAGAGTTTAAATGTTAAAGCTACCGAAGATCTATGGGGTCTATCTGTAAAAATGCTAGATTCTATAATAAACACAATTGCTCCTTACTTAGCAGACTTATTTAACCTATGCATAGATAAAGGCACGTTTCCAGAACTAATGAAAATAAGTAAAATCACTCCTATCTTTAAATCGGGAAGTAAGACAGATCCCTCAAACTATAGGCCAATCTCTGTTTTGCCAGTATTAAGTAAAATCTTTGAGAAATTGATGCTAAACCAACTGCTGTCACATTTCAATAGAAATAGAATATTGCATTCAAACCAGTATGGTTTCACCAAATGCAGATCAACAACCGATGCAGGCTGTCATCTTATGACTCTTGTCTTGGAGGCTTGGGAGAGTTCACAGGATGCCATTGGAGTGTTTTGTGACCTTTCCAAAGCATTCGACTGTGTAGAACACTGCACGTTACTGCGCAAGTTAGAAGTATATGGAATTCATGGGAATGCCCTGAACCTGGTGGAATCATACTTGTCTAGTAGGCAGCAGAAGGTTAGCGTCAATGGTATCACATCTGCTAGTTCTCCTGTCAAGATGGGAGTCCCACAGGGATCAATTTTGGGTCCTTTCCTGTTTTTGGCATCTATTAACGATTTGCCTTACATGGTCCACGGTCTAGCAGATATAGTTCTATTTGCCGATGATACGTCATTGATTTTTAAAGTTGATAGGAAGGATACTTCACTAGTACATGTTAATAATACTTTAGCAAGTATATCCAGATGGTTCACAGCAAACAATCTGTTATTGAATGCGAAAAAGACTAAATGTTTGAAATTTTCGTTGCCTAACGTCAGAAGTATAGAACCAATCATAGTTCTTGACGGTGAAAGACTCAATATTGACAATGCAACTTTGTTCCTTGGCATAAATATAGACTCTAAACTGCAATGGAGCACTCATATCACCGAGCTCTCAGGGAAACTAAGCTCTGCAGCTTACGCGGTTTATAAAATTAGGCAACTAACAGATGTAGCCACGGCGAGATTAGTGTACTTTGCATATTTCCATAGCTTGATGTCTTATGGGATTCTGTTGTGGGGGTCAGCTGCAGATATAGAAACTATCTTTATACTACAAAAACGTGCGATTCGTGCCATCTATGAGATGCGTCCATGCGAATCCCTGAGGGAATTATTTAAAGAAATAAACATACTGACCCTACCATCCTTATACATTTATGAGAACATCATGTATGTGCGTAAAAATTTACATAAATTAAAATTAAATAGTGACCTTCATAATTTTAATACTAGGAATAAAGACAAAATAGCTGTACCTAGCTTTAGATTATCTAAAACAAATAAAAAGACATTCTTAGGAAATAGTGTACGTTTCTATAATAAAATCCCAAAAGAGATAACTGGGCTCTCAGAGGGTAAATTCAAAACCTATATAAAATCTACTTTACTTAAGAAGGCTTATTATAAAGTCAACCAGTACATAGAGGACAAAGATGCCTGGAAACTTCTGCATAGCCGCCTCGCGGCACCTTCAAAGAAAACGAATGTAACCAAACCAAATATTGTGAAACTATCTGTTGAAAAAATTAAGCCCTACAAGTTTCTTGTGCGTTCTTCTTGTAGAGGTATCTTTCCGAACGCACGGTAGACTCAGTACTGTATCTTCATTGACGTACAAAAGTGTCAGATTATGACCTATTTGAATAAATCTGTTTGAGTTTGAGTTTGAGTTTTGAGTGTAAAATTACTAAGAGCCTCCGTATTTTAATTTTTTTTGCACTATGTTAGAATAGTGCATGACCTACATTATTGATGTAATTAAGCTAGTTGACTATTAATAATAATAATACCAAGATTTTCTTTTCATTTCATTTCTCTTTGTTTCATAGAAGATCGAAGCTCCATAAGTTATTAAAATTATAAATGAGCAACGTAGACAAATTTTCTGAATACCAAAATAGCTTTATTTGCTAAATATGACCGCCCTTTGCGCGCCAGATACATCGACCACTGCGTGTCTTATCTACATCGACACCTCTCATTCATAATTTGTTCCGTGGGTCGAGTGTCGGCAGTGCAAGTGCTTCATAATTGGGTGCCAATAATACACTGAGAGCTTTTCAACGTTCATTATTCGTCAAAATAAAGCTTGGGATTTAACATAACATCACGCTTTTTTACCAAAGGGAAGGCAGAGGCAGAGTGGACAAAACGGGTAGAGTCCTCTCTACCTAGAGAGGACTCAGTCCCATAGTACTCCCACACATCGCTAGTTATATGTTTAGGCCCTATTGTAGGGGCGAGCCTATTATATTGCCATTGCCATCTACCGCAGGCACAGTATATATGATAATGAATATCACAAAGGAATATACACAAAACATAAGAACATAAAATTCTGCCTTTTATTCCCAAGGGGTAGGCAGAGGTGACCCAGGACTCAGTCCCGAAGTAGGTCCACCCACATTTCGCGGTATGTTATTGGTCCCATGTAATCGGGGGCGAGCCTATTGCCATCTACCGGGAACAGTTTCAGACTCCAGTCTGTCATCGAGATAATTCCTAATGGAAAAATCCATTAACACTTTGTCAGACCTGGAGATCGAACCCGGGACCTCATGATCGGCAGGCGAGCTTCCGCCTACTACGCCAGCGAGGCAGAATAGATACTAAGTTGGCGTAAAGTAATATCTATCCACTCGTTAAGTATATTAGGAACATAATTAATAATGTCCTTGTACTTAAGATAAAATTCATACGTCTTTTATTAATTACTATCTGTGACCCGCGGTTTCACCCGCGTAGTCTTCGTTACCGTGGGAATATCGGGATAAAAAGTACCCTATGTGTTATTCCAGGGTCTAAGCTACTTACGTACCAAATTTCAGCCCAATCGGTTCAGTAGTTTTGGCGTGAAAGAGTAACAAACATCCATACATACATCCATACTTACAAACTTTCGCCTTTATAATAGTATTAGGATTAGGATTAGGATTCGCCTAATTTAAAGTTATTGTTTACCGCAGTTGACCACAGACCGACTCGACAAGAAGAACCCTGCAACAAAACAAAGCAATATGCAAATAATATTATACTTAATATTGTCTTAATGTGTATGTTGAGATAATTTGACAGCCTCGTTGGGTTCGATCCCCGGCCAGGTCAAATATTTGTGTGCATGAACATATCTGTTTGACCTGTGTCTAGGTGTTATAAGCTTATATATTATGTATGTATATCAGTCATCTGGTTACCATAGTACAGGCTTCTAGCCTAGTTTGGAACCAGATGACCGTGTGTGGAAGTTGTCCCATATTATATTATTATATGTACCTACTTCGAAGCTAAAGTTTCAGAAAAGTTAAAATGACTCACAAGAGTACCTACAAAATATTATACTTACTCTGCGCTTCTAATGTATGGAGTATAAACGTGTGTGAAGTTCTTAAAGCACCCTTATTACAGTTTCCACTTTTAGCAACAACCGCGCACATGAGCTCCCGGCTGCATATTACCCGTAATTTTGCATATTTTCGCGGCCAAGTACACTTGTAAAATAATTTATGCGCATTACTTATGGGGCCGGAAGAATCGGAAAATGCTGAGCGGTGCGCGGTGGTGAACGCCGCTCGGTAGGAGTCACTCGCTCTCAATTGAATTCAAGAGTGCAATTTGAATGCAGCATCACTGATTTACTTGCTTGCATTCACGGCAAATTGCCTTATGAATTCATTTCATTTATATTAACCTAAGTAGGTAAAGGGATGCCTAATGTTCTGAGTATCGTGGTGACTATAAGTATATTGTACATATTTACATATTATTATACACTCTGCCTCGCCAAGCCGTCCCACTTGTGGGTGTGGCAAGTGGAATGGAAAGTGGAATGGCATTTTTAGTGTAATATGCCCACTAACAGACAGCCTGGTTGGCACAGATGGTAGTAACTCTGTTTTCTGTGCCGTAGGCTTCGAGTTCGATCCCCGGCCAGATCGAACATCTGTGTGCATGAACATGTCTGTTTGATCTGTGTCTGGGTGTTATAAACTTTTATAAGTATCTATATCAGTTATCTGGTTACCATAGTACAGGCTTCTAGCCTAGTTTAGGACCAGAGGCCCGTGTGTAGAAATTGTCCCATATATTTAAAAAAAACTTGACTTAAGGGGGTGAATTCCATTGTATAGTTAGGTCTATAAAGTTATATGACATCATGAAATAACAATGGTTTTAAAATGTATAACAAAGAATATGGGCACAACAATTACAACTGAATTCCTGATCCAAAAGTCTATTTAGGACTACAATATGGTTTACACAGATTTCACACTCACACCCCTGCACTAGGATTCCCTAAATACTAATATGTAAAAAATAATGCTTAATTAATAAGCGTAAAATTTTTCATCCTTTGTATCTGCAGGTTTGTTTACATCATTTATTTCATCAAACTCATCATTTCAACCTCTCCGCAGTATAAATAAATGAATAAAGTCCTCAGAATAGCAAGTACAAACAGCTAGTACTCGTGTATGTCATATAGTGACATAGTGTCGAGACAAAGCCCTCGAGTAGAGCGCTCTCCAGGCGTGATACCACGAGTGCTCTCGACTCACTAATGGCCACTCGCAGGAAACTCCTATCGATCCTCCAATTTGTCTCTGTGACAATGCATTACAAATCCCCACTTCATTTGTGTCTCGGATGCCTTTTGACACTGTTCTATAATGTTATTAACGGTTATTTAAATTAGGTGATTTTGCTTGAGCTGAAGTACTGTGCAATATGATGAAGTGAAAGAAAGCAATTCAGCAAATCTTATGTTCTTTATAGGTTATGTATTGTATACTGTAATATCTCATCACGCCCACTTCGATATAGGTTTAGCATTTTTATTTTTAAATATGATTATAAGTATATCATTGTGTTGTGTCTGTAATATTTATTATCATTAATGTCCGTGAAGTCATCAAAGCGGCCGCAACGGAAGACCAGCGCCGGTCGAATGGCCGGCAACATGCTGAGTTGCGACCGTTTCGTGCTACACAGATATCTTTATTTTTGTTCTTTGTTCTAAAATAATTATGTGAAATATCTTTGTACACGAATAAACTTTCATTCATTCATTCATTCATTCAATATATAGATGGGCACCGCGGTTTCATACGTTAAAATACTTTATGTAACATATTCAAAGATAAAAGTTATTTAAATTCTAGGGCCATTGATTCTGTAGTTTTGGCATGAACATTGGTATTAAACCAAGGGCGTGTAGGAAAAATCACCAAGGACAAATATCGTCCACACATCCTTACAAAGACACTGTCCACTTACTAGGAGCCTTCGGCCACAAGTAAACAGACTTGTGATGTAGGTACCTATATGAATATAAATATTTGATTATAATAACACTTTTTAACCTGTAAATATATCACAAAAGTAACTACCGAAAAAATCTTAACGACAGTCTTCGAAATATTCCGCCATTCTTATTTCATGCAATTCCATTAACAATAATATAAAAAACACTGTCATGGTGGCGGTTTGTAGAATTTTAACATAAAACTAGCTGTGCACCGCGGTTTCACCCTCCTGAACATCATTTCCGTGGAAATATCGTACTCCATGTGTCATTCCAGGGTCTAACCTACCTACATACTTTCAGTTCAATCGGGTCAGTAATTCTGACGTGAAAGAGTTACAAACATCAATCCATCCATCCATCCATCCTCACAAACTTTTGCATTTATAATATCAGTAGGAAGTAGGATAATATGTAAGTAATTCATAGCGGATATTACATAAGATACTATTTATTTTTAACTTTTTTATTTTATAGCTGGTAACAAATGAAAATTCTTAAGTTTGACTGTTTTTTTTTTGTAACGTTATCTTTTTGCATGAGCATGGAGCTTTTATGCTTCTTTGCTAAAGTTAATATATATACAAATATTTGTGGTATTTTCTGTGAAATAACTCTTGACAGGATTTACACAGGTAAGAAGGTAGGTACATAAGGCGCTTGCATCATTCAAATATTCTATAAAATAAATAGAGTTTTACACAATTGACGGATGTTTATTGTTAAACACAATTCGCGAGGCTGGAGCAAGAGGCGTCAAGTTTCGGTCGACAAAGACGCGCAAACAATGGCCCCGGGCGCGACCCTCGCAGCAATCAGCTAAAACGGCTGCAGGAAAACACCCTTTGTTTTTATTTCTATGACAGCACTTTTTTGAATTGTGACGTTTGTAAAGTATCTCTAGAACCTTGCTAATAGCATATAGGGGCAGAAAGTTAATAGATCTTTGCTGGCTCTCTGACTAGATGGAGCCGTACTTAAAGAGATCAGCTTCTAAAATGTGTCAATTTTCAAATAGTAGGGTGCATAAAAAACATTTCGTGTGAAAATTTATGTCGGACAGGCTCGATTACGCCGATTTGTCGTAACTTAATTTGCCGTGTAGTTCCTGGCTATAGACTAGTGCCACCCCGTTCTCATTCCGTGGGAGCCGTGAGACCCGACAGTAGGACATATTCGAAAAATGGGCAGCAGCACTCTCCGTTTCCAAGAATTCCAACTACTCGTACTGCGATCACCAAAACGCCAGCCAAGCGTGGTGATTTTTATTGAGGTAAATGGCCACTAGATTCCTTTCAGGAAAGTGGATGATAGTATGTAGTTGTATTGATGCTTATTATCGCTCTTGTCTCGTTTCCGGCGGAAACGGAACTCGGTGCAGCGGCGAGCGGAATCGGACGTTCCGGCACGTTACGGCCCGTTATCCGCGCGGTACTTCCGGTCGGTTAATAGAGTTAATGCAGTACGTTAACTTTATTATTAAACATCATACTCAAATGTAAAATTATAATAATTACCGACCTGGCCTTATGCCACTCTCAGTACCATTATAAACTTTCCTTTGAAAAATCACTCTGTCTATTGAAACCGTATTATACGAGTAAAACGTTGCAAAGGTTTAAAAAAAAATCTAAGCGTACAGAAGGCGGAAAGCGCCTTTGTTTTATATTTTATACTATAAAAAGATTTAAAAATAAAATAAAACATTATCCGGAAGTTTTTGGGTTAGGCCCGCTATGCACAAGTCCCGTTATAAAATCCCACTTCTATAAAAATCTTAGATATTTTCCTAACGTCGTAGTTTTCGGTCATGTACCTTTCTTTGCCTCCTGGGCCACAGCTCACGCTTCCCAGGAGGTAGGACACCCATTATTATGTGTTTTTGTAGTAGTAGGCCTCTTTTGCAGGGGGCCGCCTGTGGAAGTACCACACCTTTGCCAGTTATTCATCCGCTAAGCAGTAATGTGGAAACATTACTGTGTCCCGGTCTGAAGGGCAATGTTACCAATGAAATTACTGGCCATGACGAGTTTCAACAACTAATCTCTCAGGCTGACAGACGCAGTGTAGTGCCGCGCAGAATTTTGAATTTTAAAACACTGGGTGGCACTGTGTCTGATATGACACCTGATTCGCTGATCTTGTTACTCACTATCATAAAAAAAATGAGATTTTGACATGATTTGATATGGGCAACGAATATTTGGAATGGATAGCCATAGGCTATCAGTATTGACGTACATCTACCCTGACGCAAGCCACCACACAACTCTCCTGCAGTGCGTCATCGTGAAAGATATTACTTCTCACACCACCCTAAATGACTATGGACAAAATTGAGCACGTCAAAATACAATATTATATTGGCCTTGACGTCTTTGGAAAACGATTTAAACAAGTCCGTATAGAGTATTTAGAACAGTCCCCACAGACAATGTGTCGTCCCGACTTAAGGAAATGTAGGTTTGGCCAGAGCCTACACCACCCTCTCGATCTCACTGGCTGAATCCGCAGGACATGTCGATACATGCGGAGCCAGTTTGGTTGCAGGAGACTGACACTTATTTCATGTAATACTCATGCCTGACGTAGTCCCCATTGAGGTTTGTTCGAGTTTTCTTTCTCTAGATTATTGCTATCTCTAGATTATATAGAAGGTTGCGAACCAACGCTGTCGACCCTTCTCCCCGAAAATACAATATACTGTACCATTATTTCAGCAAGTTTCCGCTATGCAGCGGCGAGTGCCTATCATTACATTCAAAGTACAAGTTACACTCCATGCGCTGCGATTGTTAAATGTAAATGAATGTAGCTTGCAACTTGCTACACTAATCTCGTGGTACTAACTGCTGTGCATTTGCACTGGACAGAAGTGTAATTTTATGATGAAAAGATAAACTGGAGTGAACGTATTCACCTACATTACATACAAAGGTAAAGGTACCTTAGATTTTTTTTTTTTTTTATGATAGTGAAAAAGACGAGCAAATCAGGTGCCTGATGGTAAGCATCATGATTGCCCATATCAGACACAGTGCCACCCAGTGTTTTAAAATTCAATTTCTGCGCGGCACTGCACTGCGCCTGTCACCCTGAGATATGAGTTGTTGAATCTCATCATGCCCAGTAATTTCGCTGGTAACATTGCCCTTCATACCGGAACACAGTAATGTTTGCACATTACTGCTTGGCGGATGAATAACTGGCAAAGGTGTGGTACTTCCCCAGGCGGCCCCCTGCATAAGAGGCCTACCACTACAAAAGATCAAGTCCCATAGTGTTATTAGCACACAAAAGCACACAAAAAAATCCCATACAAAAGCCGCGCTATAACTATCTACTACACAGACACTGCACACATGGAGACACAGCGGTAGACGTGTGAAAGCGTTTAATTGCTAATGTCTACTGTCGAACGGCATACAAAAAATTACGTTTGACAGCAAAATTTACTACAGTTGTTACACGATTGCATGTTCGTAATACCACCCAGGACAAAGAAATAAAATCCATTGCTGGAGCGTTTTTTGAATATTGAGTTATTAAGTATTCTTTGATTGAATCTCTTTTATCAAGCTTGGCAAACCAAAGTAAGTCTCTTTGCTTAGTACAAATTGCGTTCACGTGGCTGTATAGCCTATATAAATGCGTTTGTCTTTCAGCACAGATGATAAATAGAAAGTTGGCGGCAAAGCTGAAAATTCGTCTTGATTTGTTATTTAAATACTTATTTTATATAAATTTAATAATTAAAATGAGTTCCGACAGTTCAGAGAGTGAAATGGAGATTAATTGTACTCCACCATATTTAAGATAGAAGCCAAATTAGCAATGGACAACCTGCTTCCAGCGAAGTCAAAAGAAAGTATGTTTTATTTCCGAGCATTCTTTTGAGTAAAGCAGTATATACTCTTATGTCTCGGCGGAAATGGCAATTGCCTGTCTCGTATTCGTTATCAAACTTATACTCGACCTGCAATTGTTATTATTTAATTAGTTATATCCATAAGTGAAGTTGTATTAGTAAAAGGTAGAAAATGTCGCATTAACCCATAATTAATGCCAGCCACGCCACACTGCGCCATCGAACAATCCCGAAACTGGACTGAATATTAAGTAAAGGGGCAAATTTTAATGAACCTCAATAATTCCAGCGCGGAAATGCAGCGTGAAGCAACCGACCTAGGGCTACGAAACTAAGGACTTCTAAAGCTTTTCCTATAAGCAATCATTGTAGTACTCTTTAAGAGAAATATAATAATATTAATAATTCAGTGGGTTATGTGTATGATGTACTTATGATTAATCAATACATCATAGTAAAATTGGACACGAATTAGAAATTTTAAGTTATTTCAAAATCTAAGTTTTCATATTTTTTATTGTAGTTTTCGACTTGAATGGCAAATGAGATTTATTTAAGAAAATACGTTGACTAATATTAGTCTAAATAAACCATTTTGTCATCGACTTCTTTTTAATTAATCTATAAGTAATGTTCTGGATTATAAGGTACAAGGCGAGCCAACATGAGAATTGAAGGTGGCGTACGTAGTTTATTTATTATTTATTTATTTATTTATAATTCAGCACAACGCTAGGACTAACTTAATGCCAAAATAGCATTTTCTACCAGTTATCCTGGAACTGACTAACTGCCTCGGTGGCGTAGAGGGCGCATGCTCGACTGCCAATCAAGAGGTCCCGGATTCGATCCCCAGGTCAGGCAAAATGTTAACTATTGGATTTTTCCTAATGAGGAATTATCTCAATAACTGCCTGGAGTCTGGAACTGTGCCGGGTAGATGGCAATAGACTCGCCCCCTATTACATGGGACTAATAACATACTGGCGAAATGTGGGTGTATCTACTATGGGACTGAGTCCTGGGTACACCTCTGCCTACCCCTTAGGGAAAAAGGCGTGAATGTATGTATCCTGAAACTGGAGAAAATGTTACATAAATCGGGTGGGGTGCAGACAAAGGAAAATGTTTGAAGACAATTTTGTATAAAAACAAATAACCTACCGGGAAACTAAAAATTAACACAAACAGATAATATTTTATACATAAAAAATAAACTTAGTACACACAAATACCAACCATATCATATAATAAATATACTTAGTTTAATAATAAATATAACTAGATACATAAATATATATAGTTTTGCCTTTATCAGTGAATACAACAAAGCACAGTCAGTTTTTACAGGAATTTCTGCTTTCCATAGTAATTGGTAACCAGTTTTCAATGCACGCACGGAGTAAAACCGTGGCGGTTACCGACCCCCATGCCAATTGTTGCCTTTAACAATTACATCATAATTGCGTTCACACTCGTTATTTCGCCGTCGTGTTGATTCATTTTTCAATCCGAACGCTTTATGCCAATTTGTTACGTTGATTGTAATTAACTTAACGTTTTAACGTGATGAATTTGAACTGATGGTTGCTGGGCTGGGTGGGGTTTTAGCTTAGTTGTGCTATTTAATAAACACTTATGAAAATTTGTCCCTTCCTAAGTAGTTTGTTTACTAAGTCGTAGTTAAATATGAAACCATTTTGCACCCAACATCTTAAAGTACTTATATCTTAATAGGGTCTATTTAGAGCACAGCAAGTTAAAAAGCGAAGCGTAGTAAGTGGAGAGAAATAGTGTGCCTACTCCAACAAAAACACGGCATGGCTATATGATTGGATATAGAAAATAATCTTACTAGTATTAGAAATTTCAAGTGTACCACTGAATTTCGACAGATCATTGTTTCGACACGCCTGCAACGTATTAAAGGTTACGTTTTTCTAAGGTAAAAACAAAACGCTACCGAGTTCTAACTTAACCCCAGCGCCATTGACAGCCTGGTTGGCACAGATGGTAGTGACTCTGCTTTCTGTACCGTAGGCCCCGGGTTCGATCCCCGGCCAGGTCAAACATGCACACAAGTGCATGAACATGTCTGTTTGATCTGTGTCTGGGTGTTATAAGCATATATAAGTAAGGCTTCTAGCCTAGTTTGGGACCAGATGACCGTGTGTGGAAGTTGTCCCATATTATTATATTATTTTTATTTATTTAGATAACACAAAAAAAACAGCGCCAGCACTGGTTTTTTGTAAGTATGTTTATTCCGTTTTCACGCTAAAACTAGAGAACCGATTGTGCTGAAATTCAGTGTATAGTTTAGACCCTGGAATAACATAAAAAGTACTTTTTATCCCGATATTCCCACGAGAACGAAGATTATTTTATTTATTTATTTATTTAATAACATAATGATAAAAAACTTACAGTATAGATACCAAAGCGCTAACTTTCTTAGTAACAAATGACTTAAATAAACTATAATATTAACTGATATACGGGTTGAAACCGCGGGGCACAGCCATTTTATATTTCATTTTATAATTATTTTGCATGGGAACGTTATAATGTACCTGTTGGCGACAGCCTTTTTGGTGCGCGTATGTAACTTTCATTTTTGAAAATATTTCTTTTACTTTTTTTTGTGTTCTCTGCCAAATTGACGTTCTGTCCCATATTTTCTATTCTTTGATATATTCACGAATTTCCTGGTATTTTGCGTCGTCTTACAGTATTATGTAGTTTGTGCCACCACATTATTACAAAACTTTTACTTTTTTAGGGAAACTGTTAATGTTAACTAATGATATATATCGGACTAAGAAGCATAGGCTTAACCTGATCATAATTCCTTCTAATTTCAAATTTATACAACATTTTCAATTCCAATAACCTGTCATTCGATTTTCAGAGTCACACAAACAAGAATTTCTAACCTTTAATGTAGTGTAATGGCACAAGTAATCCATGCCCAGTTTCTGCACCATTGGCTAACCACAGGATGCGGAAGTGACGATGATAACGCAACGGAACGTGCCACTTCCGGCGGCGAGCGACACCTACCTCTACATCCTGTACGATATATGGTTGCTCTAAAGGATTAAACCAGGACGAAGTTTAGTTGGCAAAACTAGATAAAATGTTTTACTATAATAAAGTTTTTAGGAACTATAAAACGTACATTTACTACTCACACTATGGTATAGTTGACGTATATATCATGTATGCGAAGGTTTAGCTAGACGTTTGTTTGTTACCTTTTCACGACATATAGGTTGGACTGAAATAGGTAACTCAAAATAATGAACAATTCCCATCTCGTCCCTCGCGTTTCCGGACGTGAAACTAAGCTTAAAAGTAAATCGTGGTTTCGTCGGATTCCTATTCCGACCACACTCGGCACCGCTGCGCTGCGGCAGGCGCATCGCTGCATCCATCAGACCTCTAAAAGCGAATTCATGTCTATCTTTAAAGTTTTTCGCACTGGCAACCGCCGGCTGTTTGTGCCAGCTTTATGCGCGCTTTTTCGCGCCTCCAATGCGGACGTGCTGAGGTTTGAATTTGGGACATCATCGGGCTGCCCTTTGGAAAAAAATGCATTCATTCAACGGAACCGAGTGCACCGATGCGATGGAGGTATCTCTCTTTCATCTTTTGATAACTGCTGCTGTCATTAATCATAATTTATCCACTGACAAGTAGATAAAATTATATTTATGAATTATATTATATATAATATAAATTATATATTTAATATAATATATTTATATATTATAACTTACACAACAACAAAATAGCGAAACAGCTTTAAACAGCAAAATTACTGGGCATGACGAGATTCAACAACTAATATCTCTGGGTGACCGGCGCAGTGCAGTGCCGCGCAGAATTTTGAATTTTAAAACACGGAGTGGCACTGTGTCTGATATGGACAATCATGATGCTTACCATCAGGCACTTGAAATGTTCGTCTTGTTATAATAAAAAATAAAAATAAAAACTATATTATGTTAGTCGTAGTAAAATATGTTAGTCGAGCAGAACTTAATAAACTATGAGCTTATAAACATTATGGTTAAATATTGGATTTTTTTATTAGGAATTTTCTCAATAACTGCCTGGAGTCTGGAACTGTGCCCGGTACATGATAATACGCTCACCTCCTATGATATGTAACCAATAACATGCTGGCTAAATGTGGGTGGGTACCTCCTATGGGACTGAGTCCTGGGTACACCTCTGCCTACCTCTTCGGGAAAAAGGCGTGACTGTATGTTATGTAATATAGGCAATAATATTATTCTTCAAATCTATGTTAGGTACTTTACCTGTCTTTAATAAAAGGATGAATCATGGTAGCATATAGGAATGCAGAATTCGAATATCGCTCAGTAACTATCAGCTATTGAGTCTCGACATATCGTTATCAATTTGCTGATGTGGTGATATCGAATTCCCGAATATTGCAGGCCAGTGCGTATTCATTACATCACACTAATTGCACTACCTACATTCTACATGTTCTATATTTATCACTAATTAATTAAATTATTTAAAAGTATACCTTTTTTATTTTATTACAAATAACATTGTTCTTTATGTACCTACTGTTATATGTTATATGTGTTATTGCAGGTCGAGTATGAGTTTCAAGGCTGAGCCGTAGACTAGGACTTCACTAATACGAGACAGGCAATTGCCATTTCTGCTGAGTTTGAGGCTGATATATATAGTGCTTTTCTCAAAAGAATGCAGGGAAATAAAACATACTTTCTTTTGACTTCGCTGGAAGCCGGTTTCTATTGCCAATTTGGCTTCTTATCTTAAATCTAGTGGAGTACAACCAATCTCCATTTCACTCTCACTTTAACAACTCATTTTAATAATTAAATTTATATAAAATAAGTAAGTATGTAAATAGCAAATCAAGACGAATTTTTAGCTTTGCCGCCAATTTTCTATTCGTCACCTGTGCCGAAAGACAAACGCATTTATGGCTATACAGTATACAGCCACGTAAACGCAATTGTACTAAGCAAAGAGACTTACTGTGGTATGCCAAGATTGATAAAAGAGATCCAATCAAAGAGTATTTAATAACTCCAGCACGCCGTTTCATACAACATTGCTGAGCGTTGTAATTTTCCAAATTCAAAAATCCACTCCAGCAATGGAGTTGATTATCTTTGTCCGTAAATTCGATACTTCGTGTGTTCTTTTTTCGAAAAAAATGACAATATTTCCATGCATGTTTGAGATATAAAAATTTAATGCCAATTTACAAATTATAATAATAAAAAAGACTAACCGTTGCAAAAGCACTTTGTCATTACTAAGTAGAAGAAGCCAACTATTATTCAATAAATATTTACAGCCACTCCTGAAGGAGTGAAATGAACAAAGGCGATTTTCTCGCGAACCATTCTCTAGACTCAAGGCGTCGCGTAGTTCTCACCACTTTGTGACAAAGGGACCATTTCCGCGGTCGAGTCGGAGCGATTTCACTGTATGGGTACATTTCCTGCGTGACTATTTTATTTAGTGTCACGTTCAACTGTATCACCGAATGATATTTATTTTCTTCCTGTGGGAAGTCATAGGAGTAAATGAATGAGACGTGGAGTGCGTCGGTGTGATTATAAAGATACTGAAATACAATAGATATAGGTTAATAATAGAGCTGTTTCAAGTTTCAATCTATAACTCATTGCTTATTGCTAATTGTAACCAAATTGAGTGTCCATGGGGTCATGAGTGTCAGTAGGGTGTCAATGCGATGAAAATTCAGCGGCAAGAGTAGGCTACCTACGTAGTACGTACCTTAGGTCTGGTAGAGCCACATACTGCAGAGCTACGATTCTGATTAATTTAATAATATCAGATAAAAAGTCATTCCGTAAAGTTACATAATATAACGTAAACATATAACATAACTTCACACCTTTTCCGAAAGGTTAGGGCAGAGTGTACACAGGGCTCAGTCCCCACTTCGCCAGTTATGTTTTTTAAGTCCCACGTAATAAATGGCGAGCCTATTGCCACCTACCGGGCAACACACTTAAACACACTTTTTGCTTGTCCTGGGGATCGAACTAGAGACCTCATAATCGGCAGTCGAGCTTGCGAACACTACGCCACCAAGGCAGTCAGTAAACTTATATAGCTACACCCATTCAAATATGCCCGAGACCCTAAACCAACCCCGAAGTAAGCAAAAGTCTACATAATATGCACAGAACATCTCAAAGGTCCCAAGTATCAGCACATTCCGGCAGATTTACCTCCCGGCGCGGTTGTTTGTGGTACACGATGCACGCTGCGAGTACGGTGCGTACCCCGACACGTTGCATACGTTACATATACGGGAACATTATAGTATAGGTGGTACTGGACTATTGTTTTACTCTCCCTTTAACCGGTAATAACAGAAATGGGTTGGTGTTAGTGTTGAAGATAAAATATAATAGTTAGGTAGAGAGGTGAATTAAAAACCTCGACTGCCTCGGACTGCCTCGGTACGCCACCGAGGCAGTCCGAGCAGAGGGCGCATGCTCGACTGCCAATCAAGAGGTCCCGAGTCCCGGGTTCGATCCCCAGGTCAGGCAAAGTGATAAATATTGGATTTTTTCATTAGGAATTATCTCAATAACTGCCTGGAGTCTGGAACTGTGCCCGGTAGATGGCAATAGGCTCGTCCACTATTACATGGGACCAATAACATACTGGCGAAATGTGGGTGTATCTACTATGGGACTGAGTCCTGGGTACACCTCTGCCTACCCCTTCGGGAAAAAAGGCGTGAATGTATGTATGTATGTGTATGTGATTTAAAAACCTGTAAAACATAAAAATGGGATGGTGTGAAAAGCTGTATAATAAGAGATATCAGAAAAAAAGAAAGTTGTTTGTAACTAAGTATAAGAATAAATCACCATCCTCCTATAACCAAATTCCTATAATAATATGGGATAACTCCACACACGGGTCTTCACATGTCTCAAACTGTTATGCCCACTGCAAGACACACCTTTATAGTGGACAGTGAAGGATTAGTATATTTGTGTTTTTTTTTATGAAGAACATGATGTTGAGTCGGTTCTAGCGTTAGACGTATTTTCTAGAGTAAAACGTATTCTGCAGTGCTCCTAACCTAAGCTCTCGAGGCTGCTGGCACTAATGGCCCCCATTCATGCAACGAGTGACACTTGGGGAAAACGCCACATTGTTGGCTAAGCTACGATCGCGCCACCGCATCGCGACCGTACATTCCACCTGCCTCATGCTACCCGTAAGTAAATGCCAGTGGTGTAATAATAGTAATAAAAATTGAACTCTTAAGGAAAGACTAAATATCAATTTGCAGTTATAAAACGTATCTTTTGTAGTAATATTTTTTTATGTTAGTAAGTAACAAGACGAGCAAATCAGGTGCCTGATGGTAAGCATCATGATTGCCCATATCAGACACAGTGCCACCGAGTGTTTTAAAATTCAAAATTCTGCGCGGCACTGCACTGCGCCTGTCACCCTGAGATATTATAGTTGTTGAAACTCGCCATGCCCAGTAATGGTAACATTACCCTTCAGATCGAAACACAGTATTGTTTGCACATTACTGCTTGGCGGATGAATAACTGGGAAAAGTGCAGCCCTTCCCCTGCAAAAGAGGCCTACCACTACAAAAACTGCTACTTTATAACTACCTAGTTGTCACTTAAAATAAAATATTAATGAAGAAGTTGTTCCTCAAAGTTGTTATGGGAATAGATGTCGGCCCATTCACCCATTCATCAAGTAAATCAAATTATTTTTTTGTAAAATAGCTATAGCTCGACATAAAAGAGTAGAAAATAATGAGGGCGCCACTGTCTTTTACAACATTAAAAACAATTTAATCAACTCATACACTTTAAATTAGTTCTGTTTCTACTCTTTTCTGTCGAGCTATACCTATGTTGTGTCCTAATATGTTTGTTAGATTTTACTTTGCATTTATTGTTTTTAACATTATATTATACAGGTACATAAAAATATACACACCTTAAAGCGAGGTACAAACTTAGCTTGGTGGAGTTGAACCTTTATACTGAGCTTTATATGTATGTTTTATATGTAGCTACTTAAGATTCAATGATTGAGCAAAATGTTCTATCCTATTCCATTATTCTGTCTAACCAGAGATTTGAGTGTCAGTTTTAAGCATTGGGGATTGTTAAAGTCAGCTTGTGCAAAGCCTAAGTAGTAGCTAGTTAAATAAGTTACTGTAAAACATGAAGTATTAAGTAGATGCCAACCTCCTTACTCGTTTCGCTAATAGATACCTACTTGAAAACCGAAATATCTTGAATATTTCAGGCGGCACTTACCGACGCCCTCCAGGGAACATAAAAGACTAGGTAAGCCTTTTTACTGTGAGTCGCAAGGCCCTTTGGAAGTCCATTTGTGCTCTACATTTTCCCGCTTCTTTTTGATGAAGATGAAAGTGCGGAGGTATACTGTTACTAAATTGTTTATTTTAAGAGGATAAAGAACGAAAGCCTTTGTCATTATACAGCGTGTTACAAAATGGCGCAGTAAAGCTCGGTGCTAAAAATAAGTCACTAATTTATTTTCCTTTTGTTTTACGGCAAAACAACGATCTTTGTCGTCATTGAGGCTATATTTCGCTTTCTTTTTACGTAATAGGTGACTTTATTTACGCTTAATTACATTTTATCTACTTAAGTTACCTATTACTAATTAATCTTCTTTGTTTTGTTTTGATCAATAATACTTAATTACAATTCCCAAAGTAACTTAACAATAATTAATACAATTCTACGTCTTTACATCCCAGGTCTTAAATATAATTCAGGGCATACCCAGAGCAGGGTGGAGAGATCTTATAGTGCAATAAGACACGAGAGAGTGCGAGGCCTGATGTTTCTAATAGCGAAGTCGAGGATAAAGCTTAGGAAGGCTGACTCCACCACGTGAAACGCATAGCCAAGAAGAAAAAGTCGATTCGATACTTAAGCACCGGTAACACTGAATAGACAGAGTAAACAAAGCAATAAGTATGGAATCATATTATTCACTATCAGAATATACAAATGATACAGATACTCACAGAGAATTACGAGTACGTACAGAAGTTAAAAGTAGGTACGTACAGATGAAGAAAAACTGGGACGATTCATATCGAAGGCCCAAATAAAAATAGCGGCTAGTACCCAACACTAAACTACCGAAGAGCACTGGAGAGCCAGTCTCCATCCCTTCATTTTCCACACCTATTTAACTGTACGCAAACAAAATCATACATTCATGAATAAATAACCCGCGCCGCGATCCCGGGGGCGGCGGATGGCAAATCATTTCTGTTTCGTTTCCCTCGCGAACTTCAATAATAAAAGCACCGTCCACTTGTGCATTTTGAAAGGAAGTAGGAAAAAAGTGAATGTATTAAATAGTTAGTGTTAATCCAGTCACTAGAACAACTCTTTGTAAGACACCAATACACGATAGGTGTTGTTGTTAGTTTTGTCACAGTCACGGCTAAAGGTGATGGGTCAAATGTGATACCTACGTAATTGCAGTCATTCAAGAAAAATTTTTCTTCCTGAAATATAGTCGTCTGTCCAGAAAAGTATCACTCATACTTGATGGTAATGAATAATTAACGCCTTAACAACTAAACACTATTTTTAGGGTTCCGTTCCTCAAAAGGGAAAAAAGGAACTCTTATTGTCCGTAAGTGTGTATGTCTGTCAAGATACTTTTTCACGGGAACGCGTGGAGATATGAAGTTGAAAATGATATCAAATACTCGCTTGCAGTAATAAACTGCATATTTCCATACTTTGCGCCAGGGACCATAACTACTACTACTACTCTAGGGTACTTCCCGTTGGCCTCGCATCATGAAATTTGGTGACAAGCAAGATCTTTTATCACAAGAAAAGGAGATAATTCCAAAACCGTAATTTTAAAGTCTAGGCAAACAGTGATACTCTTATTAGTATTAATATTGTTATTGCCAGAATTAGTCTTTTTTGATCTCTAACAATATAAGTCGAAAAGTGTCTTGTATGAGAAAGTCCTTAAATTTTTTTATTTATTTAATTATTAGTATTTGTTGTCATAGCTATTATAGTAACCTATATTTTTTAAGATTTTCAAGTAGATACATATTTCCATTTTGTTAAAAAAAACGTGATTTGTATGGACTCTCTAATAGTTTATTAAATTTATTTCGGTATGATTATTTCACAGAACCTATAGCAATTATTTTATTCATTCACATTCAGTGAAAAAATCAAATACCTAGCTGATACCGTTATTACGATACAGGAACAAAGTCTAGAAATACATTTTGAGCAAAAACACGTTGCTTGTATGGAGAGCACCTTTAATTATAAAATTTTTTAATCTTATTATTTTTAGTTGTTTTTTTTTATGATAGTGAGTGACAAGACGAGCTAATCAGGTGCCTGATGGTACCTAAGCATCATGATTGCCCATATCAGACGCAGTGCCACCCAATGTTTAAAATTCAAAATTCTGCATGGCACTGCACTGCGCCTGTCACCCTGAGATATGAGTTATTGAATCTCATCATGCCCAGTAATTTCGCTGGTAACATTGCCCTTCATACCGGAACACAGTAATGTTTGCACATTACTGCTTGGCGGATGAATAGCTGGCAAAGGTGTGGTACTTCCCCAGGCGGCCTCCTGCAAAAGAGGCCTACCACTACAAAAATGTAACGACAATGTAATTGTAACGGCAATAGGGATACATATAACATACATTCACGCCTTTTTCCCGAAGGGGTAGGCAGAGGTGTACCCAGGACTCAGTCCCATAGTAGATACACCCACATTTCGCCAGTATGTTATTGGACGCAATTCGTTCAAGGTCTCATGTAATAGGGGGCGAAATAGGGATGCATACATATATTGTGAAGATTACAAGTGTCTAGCTATTACGGTTTATGAAATAGAGGCCTGTGACAGACTGACGGACGGACGGACAGACGGACAGCGGAGGCTTAGTAATAGGGTTCCTTCGGCACCCCTGTGGGGTTCGGAACCCGAAAAATCTATTTCAGCGCATTCAAGGTCAGCGCTATTAAACCGTGACGCGATCTGTATAGCCCGTGTTTTTGAGCGACATAATAATATTATGTAATATAAGTAAGTAGGTACTCATATCTCTCGTCCAAAATCTTTCAAGTTCTTCGCACTCTAACTTAAGATATTGACTCTAGTTCAATATTTCTCATACCAGGTAAGATATTATGTAGGTACCTATACATAATTGGGTTTTTCTTATAGTAACTCAAGGACGTTCTTGAAATTTCGTACCTAGGTTATGGCTATTTACAATGGCCATATAAAAGTAAACAGATGATTTAGCATAAATATTATGTTGTCCGCTGCTAATTACCTGCAGGAGTATAGGTGTTAAAATCGCAGTTGAATATTAAGTGTTTAAAGTGCAAATCCTACCAATATTATAAATGCGAAAGTTTGTGAGGATAGATGGATGGATGTTTGTTACTCATTTACATAAAAACTACTTAAACGATTGGGCCGAAATTCGGTATATGTAAGGATAGTTTAGACGCATAGCATACTTTTTCCCGATATTCCCACGGGAACGAAAACTACACAGTTGAGCGGGGCACTTGTAATTACAAAGCAATTAACAGCTAGTAAGTAATAAAATACTACGCACTATAATTCAGACAATGGAAAAACACAGCGTAAGTAAGTATATTTTTTTTTCCTAAAATAATGCATGGCTTTTATCTATTCCGTAGAAAAATGCATGGAATACGACTGCTGCACGAAGTAGTGAGACTTATTTATTACCTAGTTCTCATATTATATCTTAAGAAACTAAAATGTAGGTGTAGTTAGGTATCTACCCATAAACTTGGTATTTTCTGCTAGGGGTGTACCGCGTGTACCCATCCGCGGATTGTCTGCACAGGCTTTAAAATGGGTATAAGTATCCAGAACGCATTTAGATTAGAAGTATGATCTATTCTCGACACACGGTATGTTTACCTATGAAGTAAGTAGGTAGGTACCTACGTATAAAAGTACCTACTTTTATGTATAATGTAAACATTTAATCAATATTTACCTATATAGTTACTTAGTCTATGACTTTGCAACACGAACCTTTAAGAATGCGCAATACACGGGCAATTTAGCTAGTGCCCGCAAACAGGATATGGGTAGATTTTTATTTCGACAGTGACTTGATCCAGTAACTAAAATACGTGCTTTGAAATCGCCGAAAAAATGGCATGACCACGAATGTTCGACCGGCGCCGCACGCCGACTGCTAGAATTTAAATTAACCACTTCATATTCCGGTTCACAGGGTCTAAAATATTAATACAACCGCACGGCGGACGCATATCACTCCGTATGTATATTGATATAACAATTTAGCTGCCTTTGGATATTCCTTTTAATTAAATTAAATATACGGAGGATCTGTTTCGGAGCTAAACATTTTTTCATCCCTGAAAACGGGTATAATCAAATAGAAATAGGTGTTTATCTAATAAAAGGTATTTATCATATTATTATAATAAATTTTCTCACGCTTTTTAAGTCCAAGCTCTAGACCTAGGTAGTTTTCAGATATAACGTAGTCAGACCCCCCCCACACCATGCAATCGCCCGCGCGAATAGCTCCGTAGAGAAGCGACACTCCACTCATCACCCCCGCGTAGTACCGTCCGCACAAATTTGACGCGTGTGACTATACACACGTTAGGTTTTCTATGTATTAGTAGTTCTAGGCTATTACGCGCGGGCGATTGTATGGAGTGATGAGAGTCTGGTTCTGTACCCGAAACATGACGGTTTTTTGGCTATTTATTTGTGGTAAAAAATTTGTGGATTTTACATTGACACTTGTCATCATATCTCACAATAGTCCTTGTAATTTATTAACAAAGTTTACCAATAAAATATTGGGCGTGAATGATCATTCAGAATAGGTACATAGAAGAAGGCGGAATTACCTTTCTTGTCTTCCTGCTAATACTTCTCCAACTTATTCTTTTCCACCTGCTAATTCTTCTCCTCCTGTACCCTTATCCTGATAATTTGTATCCTGCTAATTATTATCCTACTGCTTATACTTTTCCACCTGTTTATTTTTATCCACCTGCTAGTTCTTATCCTCCTGCTAATCCTTCTCCTGCTAATTGTTTTCCTGTCACAGTCACTCTTTTGTATTTATAACCTTTAAAATACCTATTATATGACCGGTTAATACATACTATCTTGTTACATAATATTACTTACTTGTTAATGCTGATACCTATTATTATCCATTGGTCATACATATATTGCATGAAAATTACTATTGTCCGTCTGCATACTATGGCTATTGGCTAACTTATGCACTTAGCTAACAATTTATCGCTTAGATTACCTATTAGATGCCTGATGCACCATGACAAATGAGAATAATAATTAGTAGTTATAAAAAAAAACATTGCTCTGACGCAGTTATCTAGGGAGGAACCACAGGAATACGTTTGTAAGGAGAAATCACTCCTGTCTATCGTCTTTACTTTAAACTTACCCTATAAAAATGTAGGTGCGTGTTTAATAAATAAGAAGGTACTTACTTACCTAAAAGCCTATTTATTTAATATGAAGAGTGAGCAGTCACCGTGAAACGGAAAATCCTGAAAGTAACAGTCACTTAGCTTCTTTGCCATATACAGCTCTATGACGTAAAGCCAAACAAATGGACAAAAATAATCCTGTCGGTTTATTCTGTGCTAAAATATATTTAGGTATTTATTATATATTTTTATATACTTATGGTTATATCACACGTTGGTTAGTCGTGTAGTGGTGACCTAAATAACCTAGGATAATATTGTGGGTATGTTGGGGTAATGTTAGACAGATTTCCGACAACGTAGTCTAGTTTGACCAATTTTTTTTTCTCGATCAGTATAGGCCAGCTAGGTAGCTGTTATATGGCATAAAATGTTTAAACATAAGTTTAATCTGAATTTCACCTCCACGGTAGCTCAAATAGTAGAGTGCCCACCACGCGAATTGGGGCAAAAGTGGCGCGAAAGCGCGAAGGTGTGGGTTTAAATCCCGGTCGTGGGTGAAATTTTTCATTCCATATTCATACTGCATTCAATACAAAACTATAAACTTTTATTTTTTTGGGAGTAGCGAACCTAACCCTTTTCGGACATCAATTTAAATACACCTATAAGCGACTTAAGCATTAGCGCATATATATAAAAAAAACCCCGAGTTATTTTTTATATTACTTACATTGTTTTAAATAAAAGAGCATACGCTCATTATGTAGATTTCCAAAGCCAGTGGGAGCAGACTGAAATTGCGTCGAAGAAAATGTTATCAGCCAGAAAAAGAAATGCCATAATAGCCCTAAATTAATTTAATATGGTCTTTCCCCACGTTAAACCTAAATCTGTGGTCGCGAATAGCTAGGACCTAGAAATAATACTTTAGAGCTGCACATTGCGTTTTTTATTTCAGATGCTGCACCATCTGCGATGATAAAATCGCAAAAAAGAAACGCCGCAGAACATGTACTATGTTTTGCGGCGTTTTTTTGCGATTTTATCAAGCATAATCAACTACCTATTTCTAATATGTTATATTCACATAGAAGACAAAAAGCAAGATACAGAGGCGCGGACAATACTCGAATAGGTAAGTACCCACTCTTTGCTCTACCACTTACTTTTTGTAAGGAAAATTATCAAAACAAGTCTGTTTTTATACCTATTGATAAATGATTAAAAACAGATGTTTCTCATATCGTATCTCTCTTATCACTAGTGACGCCTGTTTTTACAGATCAAAATAACCTATGTTAGTATCCATAAATTAATAGAATATATTCGGTCACCATTTACCTAGAGCTTACGTTAATCTCGGACGGAAAATATTAGGTATTTCCCGTGTAACTTGTAACTTTCCCGAGCAAAACATTGAGTGTTTGACCATTGATTCACAAGTCAAACAGAACACACGACGACATTATTAGCAAGTCGGTGGTATATAAATTATCTTAAAGACGTTCAAGCGATTATTTTCATCTGTCATACAAGGAAAATACACCATTATGGAAATTCTCGTGAGTTATTTTTGGATCATATTTTTATAGTACTAGTTAAATTATCGGTTGTCTGGGAGAAATCGCTTATTAGCGATAAGACCGCCGCTTGTACATTTAAGTTTAGGTTCTGTAATTTTATTTCATTGTGTGTGGTGTACAATAAAGTATTAATTATCCATCTAAATTATTGTGTTTTATGAACCGTCAGAAAGTGTCTGAAATGGCATGACTGGCTGTCCATAGAGGGGTGGTTATCCCCACATTTATTTATGATAGTGAATATTGGGTTTGGCAGAAGAAACATGAAAGTAAGATTAATGCTGTGGAAATGAGAAGTTTGAGAAGTATGACTGGAGTAACCTTGATGGACAAAGTGAGGATTCGTGTGAGGTAAAGCTCTGTCTACCCAACGGGAACAAGTCAGAACAGTCACTGTATGTATTATATGTACGTAATTATTGTTCTCGATATTATCCACATTTATCTAAAACAGATAATTATCTATCTACATTAGACGTGTATTAAATTTAATATCCTACTAAACATACATAACAAACAATCACGCCTTTTTGCCAGAGGGGTAGGCAGAGGCGTACCTAGGACTCAATCCTATAGTAGGTCTGTACACCTTTCGCCAGTATGTTACTGGTCCCATGTAATAGGGGGCGAACCCATAGCTATCTACCGGACAAAATTGCAGATTCCGGGCTGTCATCGAGATAATTCCTAATGGAATCCAAATCACTTTTCCTAACCTGGGGATCGAACCCGGGACCTCATGATCGGCAGTCGAGCTTGCGCCCACTATCGGTATTCCTATTAGTGTACTAGTGTAATTTGATTTTTCCATTAGGATTCTTTTCAATAACAATCTGGAGTCTAGAACCGAGCTCATAGGTTCGCCCCCTATTACCTGCATGGGACCTGACACATAACTGTCGAAGTTTGGGTAACTAAATACTATTGTGGGAGTCCTGTGTGTCTTCCTTCCTCTTTTGGAAAAAGGCGTGATAAGGTACGAGTTTATGTAAATAGCTATAAATAGGTATATGTATCTATATATTGTTTCAGAGATTGATGTTCGCAGTTATCCTTTTCCTGGCATTATTAGTTCAAGTAAACTCTATAAACCCTATTGAGGAGAAGGCGTCAACAAAACCACCACCATCCTACAATCCATTAGAAGATCTTATTTTGAATCAGGACAAAAATGGATTTAAACCAGGGGCATTATCAAGGGTAAAGAGGCAGTATCCATATTATTACGGTGAGTATCTTTATCTTCTTCCTCTCCATCCTATATGTATATAATATAATATGTATGTGGTACGTGCGTGGCGAAGACTAGTAGCTCCACCACCTCAGCCGTAGGAAGTCTACTGTTGGACATAGGCCTCACCCATTACGGGGGGTTTTCCCAATACTCGCCACGCTTGGTGGACGGGTTGCCGAGCGCAGTTAATGTTTTTACGCAGAAGGCGCTGCTGCCCGTCCTCTGGATCTGTTAGCCGGCTCTTACGGCAACCACGGGTTGAGAGTGTGGGCTACTATTCTATGGCCGGTACTGCCACAGCAAACTATGCCACAGCAGACTAGTAACTCCATGGTAGCTCAATTGGCAGAGTGCCCACCACGAGAATTGGTGGTTTGTAGGATTATCAGTTTCAGAGGACGGGCAGCAGCGTCCTCTGCGTAAAAATCAAACTGCGCTCGCCAACCCTTCTGCCAAGCGTGGCAAGTGTTGGCAAGACCCCCCTTTATACAGGAGGCCTATGTCGAGCAGTGTATTTCCTACTGTGTGACTGAAATGATGATGATAATGATGAATGTTCAAAAGTCGGCTCCATTGCAAATGTTTACTTATATTTGCGTAAATTGTCATGTGCCTATGCCCAAACGTGTGTACTTAAACTTAACTGTCTCGGTGGCGTAGTGGTTCGCAAGCGCTATGTCACATAAGGTTCCGGGTTCGATTCCCAGGTCGAGCAAAAGATTTTATTGGATTTTTCGCTACAGCCTGGAGTCTGGAACTGGACCCGGTAAATGACAATAAGTTCACCCCACATCACATCACATGGGACTTAAAAAAACTTTATAAATGACGAAGTTTGGGTGTAGGTACTATGGGACCGAGTGGCCCATAGACCTCTGCCCTGGGTAGACCTCTGCCTACCCCTTCGGGAAATGGCGTGATGTTATGTTATGTAGGTCAGGTAGTAACTATTTATATACCTTTTTATTGTTACAGACCGTTATCCGTACCCTATACCCATAATCATTGGAGGTGGTTTCGGAGGTTTCGGCGGGTACGGTTTCGGCGGGAGAGGTTTCGGCGGAAGAGGTTTCGGCGGGAGAGGTTTCGGCGGGCGAGGTTTCGGTGGTAGAGGATTCGGTGGTAGAGGATTTGGCGGCAGAGGTTTCGGTGGCAGAGGTTTTGGTGGTGGTTTTGGAGGGCGAGGAGGAGGTTTTGGAGGAAGAGGAGGAGGTTTTGGTGGAGGTGGTCGTGGTGGCAGAGGATAAAATTTATATACTTACTAAATCATGACTAATTATAGGTAGGTACCTAACCTACTTGCCTCTTGCCTACACTCCTATACTTCCTACCTACATTCTTCTAATAAGTAATTATTCAAACTAAGGACTGAATCAAGTTAAGAGATTACTTAGTTAGGTACTTACAAATTATACAATACGGCGTAACTTGGCGAGTCTGAACGTCTGAACATATAGGCTCAGCAAATTTTAACGCATGTTAACTCGTGAATAAAAGTAGGTATTATTGCAAGATAAACAAATATACGAACAAAAGTAATGTTCAGTTCAATCATAATAACAACAGTTTTCTTCAAGAGTTCACATGCGCCAAAGTTCGCAGCAGGACTACCATCAACTTATAGGCTAGCCATTCAATTCCGACTCTATTCAATTTAGGTGCCTAAAAATTTCGTACCATCAACTCATTAAGCGACGATCGCATTTGAATCGCATTAAGTCCGAAAGAATGCACTATTTATAAATAGGTACTTATTGAATTTATACCTACCTATTGTACTTATTTGTAATGTCTGATATCTATAGGTATTAATTTAATATTCGTAGATATATAATACAATTTAAGCAAGTATAGGTAAGTATCTTATAGGTATCTATTTTGTTAATTGCTAAAACGGGAAGTGATTTTTAAAAATAGCTATTTTATATTATGTAATATAATTATTATGAAATAAACTTCTATCAAATCTACTCATAATTTGTTGTTAATTTAATACTAATATGTTTCTGGATATCGACGATTGCAGATTCAACAAACACGTAAAATGAGTTAATTACCTGTGCAGTTATTCTGCTTTTCTACTCTTTCAAATGGTACCTTTATGAATCTAAAAAAATTCTAACATAAAAAAAGTGCGGATAAGTACAGTGCGGTGAAATATATCATGTTAAATTCATGAACATACCCAGGTGAAGGCGGAAGATCTGTGGTTGAAATTAAATTATGATCTTTGGTTTTTCCGCCAAATTTCTTCAAACTTATAATATATTTCCATCACTATAGAATGGGTCAAATGTTTCCTTCTTTTTACTACATACTAGTGGCAAAATACACAACACTTGTGTATTGCTAACATGCAAAAGAAAAAAAAATTAGGGGTCTGACCAAGGGTCTGACTAATAACTTGACAGGTCTTAGTGCTTGTCTGACAATGACCTGACTGAATTACTGTTTATGATGCTCGTTCATTTATGTGTTTGAAAACGACATGAATGTTTGAATAGGTACTTGAAACTGGCATTAATATACACTAACGTGTAGCCCAAAAATACTTGAAAATTCACAAAAATTGACACAGGCAATACCTTTGTGTGGGTTCTTAATAAAGGAAAAAGTAATTCATTTGGCTGTCAATGACTAGCTGTGTCATCTGTCAGTTAAAACTCCTTCATATCGGAGTTATGGTGTGCGGGGTGCAGTGTTGCCATCTTAGTGGATTTTCAACTAAAACTGGTGGTTTGGACCCTCTTGTTAGTGGTGAAATATTGCGTCTAGTGGCTAGTGGATTTTTTTAGTGGATTTTAGAAATCAGTTAGTGGAAATACGAAATAATTAAAAAAAATTCAACCACTAAATCTCGTTACAAGTTTAAAAAAGTGTATAATTTATATATCTATAGATATTTCCTCACTTCATATTATACCCAGGTATTTTTACAGTCTTTGGTAGTGAACACCAATATCTGTAAAATTACAGTGATAAATTGATATCACCTACTCAAGGATAGCTGATGTCTATAAAACATCAACTCGAGGGGACATCAACTACTCGATTACCACATGAAATCAGATTTATACCTTTTTCATATAAAAACAGATTGGGATCTTGCTCTCTTTCTTTTGCCCACCCCAGTCGTTATTATCATCTTTGCCATTGGAAGTCTTGGAAGTCCACTGCTAGACATAGGCTTCGACCATAGGGAGATTTTGGCAATTATCGCCACGCTCAGCAGGCTAAGCTAATCTAGAATTGTAAACAATCCAACTTCAAGAGAGATTCCATCTCAATTGGGTAGAGTTTGGAAACCTACGCATAACGTCTTCTCGTCTAAAATACCTCAGCGCCTCAAGGAAGTTCTTTGACCAGTGTGAGATGATTTATGGTTCCGAAAGGTCTCCTTACCTAGGCCTTATTACATTAAAGCAAGCTCAAAGTAGCACAACGAGCTATGGAGAGGGCAAAGTTTGGCATTTGTCAACGAAATTAAATCAGAAATAAGGAGATTAACATACGAAAGAAAGTTACTGAAATAGCCCAGTGGATTAGCAAGTTGAAGGAGCAATGGGCAGGGCACATAGCACTTAGAACTGATGGCCGATGGGTAAGTAAGGTTCTCGAATGGAGGCTACGGCAAGCGTAGCGTAGGACGTTGGTCCCACAAGGCTGGACTGACGACCTAATAAAGACTGCACGAACACGCTGGATGCAAGTCGCTTACAACCTGCCTAGATTGAAGTATATGGGGAATCTGTATGTCTAGCAGTGGACGTCCTGCGGCTGAAATTTTGAATTAAAAATTTGTCCAGTGGAAAATTTAGTGTAGGGCCTATCCTTGTTAGTGGTTAGGGGTATCTGCTGTTGGTTTTAGAAATAAAATCTGGTGGGAAGCAAATTAAACTGTTGGCAACACTGTGTGGGTGTGCAGATATGAAGTCCACAGAACAGAGAGATTAACTTAGATAATACATACACAGAATACAAACGAATAAACTCTCCGTCAGCCGTGAACCCATTGAATTGGAAATTGTTCTGTGTTTGTTAACTAAAAATAATAATTTCACGGTATGTAACTAACTCAAATAATTTATAAATTACATCATATTAAGGATTAATTTTTAATAGGCAATACTTTTTACTTTCCAGCAATGGACGGCTCATACGATGAAATAGTTTCGGATAATCCATTTTTTGCCGAATTAAAACAAGATTATGCTAATTTGTTTCAACACTGTATTTCACAGTCGTGGGTTATTTGCGTACCTCGTGTAGGAAGCTTGAATACACGAGTTTTTTCTGTAGAAGATTTCTGCGCTCATATATTGGTACCCAGCGATGAATTACCCGAAACGCACTACAGTACTCTCACTGAAAAACAAGTTACCGTAACGAATAAAGTGATCACATTGGAAGTAACCAAAGGACTCCCCCTTCAAAGTCACATCCTGTTTGAAGAGACCTTCTACACTGAAGATTTCATCAAGTACAAGGTATGGTGTATAGAGACTCCTTTAGAGCCAACTGCAACTGCAGATTATAATACAATCACCAAAGACCTTTCCAGTATCAATGACTGCATAGACTTGCTCTGGACTCAAGCAGCAGGCCGTCAAGTGCTCGACCAAATAGAACAGAATGTTCAGATATTTCTCAAGAAACATAGTACCTTACCTATAGCTGTAGCCTCCCTGAGAGACACGGTCAGTGCACTTTACACACACTGCCTTCAAATTACACTTCAAAACAAAAGATTACGTGACAAATCTAAGTCTTGCAAACAAGTTTTAGAAAACATCAAGCTTGCAGTAGAATCTTACATGCAATTTCTGTTATTTGATACAATCTTTAAACCAATTTGCACATCCTGTGCCTATGAAGATGCACATCTTAATAAAAAAATCAGAAACATGTGTGACATTCAGTTGAGAGATCTTGACATCAAAAAGGACCTTTATCATGCTGTGCCTAAAGCAAAGCAAATACTTTCCAAAATAGACACTTTCAACACAGTGTTAGAAAAGATTCTCTGTATAAAACAGGCTTTGAATGCTATCAGCCAAAAAGATGATAGTAACAATGTTGTGCTCCTGACTTCAGATGACTTGTTACCAGTTTTTGTATTTCTAGTAATCAAATCTGGTATGCCAAATTGGTACAGTCAGTTGACTTATATCAAGGAGTTTCGGTTCAGCGGTGTTGGCAAAGGAGATGGAGATGAATGTGCCTTTCTGATCGCAACACTAGAAGCTGTCATAGAGCATATTCAATCAGGTGCACTCGCTGGACCCCCTGACCCTGAAGCTTATTACTATGAAAGTAACCTCACAGAAGAAAACTTGAATGGCAAAACAAGAAGGAATAGCTGGACAGAATCCATTTCTACTTCAGACACAAATGGAAGAGAGGAAACTCTCGAATACATCTTTGAACTGATAAAAGCAAATCATGTCGAACAAGTTGAGTACATTCTCAAGAAGAATGAAAAGCAAATGAAAAACATTCATAATGAAGCCATCCTAAAAATAACAATGGACAATAATGATTCCTCCAATGATGATGATGATGATGATGATGATAATGTTGTAACAGAAATATATCAAAAACTTTGTCATCCTTTATGCAACTGTAAGAAGTGCTGTTCAAAGATTTCTAAAAACCTTTTAAAAACTTCTCCTACAGTATCATCTAGAGACAGTCATGGGTTAACTTCATTGCATGTAGCTAGTATTCATGGGAAAGCTAACATTGTTGAATTCCTCATTGACATGCATGCTGAAGTTGATGCCACTGACCTCAATGAATGTACTCCATTGCATTATGCAGCTTCAAGAGGACATCAAAATGCGCTATTATTATTATTGCATTCAGGTGCCAATATCAATCAGGCAAATATTGATAAGAATACTCCACTTCACCTCTCTGTCAATAATGGCCACTTGAACTGTGTCAAAGCCCTCATATACTTTGCAGAACACAGTAGAAAAAAGATAAAGATCAACTGTGTTAATGAAAGTCGTAACACACCACTTCATTTGGCTTCCAAGTGGGGATATGAAGGCATAGCCAGACTTTTAATTGAAAATGGAGCAGAGCCATCACTCCAAAATCACCAGACCAAAACAGCATTTGACCTTGCTCATAACTTGAGAATCCTACAAGTTTTAAAATCAAGTACTCCAAATTTGTTTGAATACATTCACATTTCTAGCAATGATGTCAAAACATTAAATTGTAAACTTGACAATCCTATTAAATTGCAAAATTTGAAAAATGAGACTATCAGTGCATCTAAAACAGTGGAAAAATTGAAACGAATAGAGAGAATATTGAAAGCAATATCGTATGGAGATGTCAAGCTTGCATGTTTTTACATGGATATTGACCATTCAGCATATTTGGAAACAAAAGATGAAGAGAAAGGAACAGAATGTCATCCACTTTGTGAGTGTCAGACATGTAAAAGAAAAATGCCCAAACAAGGATCAAATTTTGATGTCAATTTCACAGACCTAAATGGTTATAGTGCACTGCATTATGCTGCCCGATATGGATTACATGAATTGTGTAGTATTTTAATAAGTAACCAAGCTAATGTGAACTGCACAAACAAGAAGGGACAAACACCCTTACATTTAGCATCACTGAATAATAAAATTAATGTTATTCGCGTTTTGCTGGACAACGGCGCTAATATAAATGCGATAGATTCGGCAGGAAACACTCCTTTGCACGAAGCAAGTGACATGGGAAACATAGGTGCAGTAAAAATCTTGTTATCATACAACCCTGATATTACAATGTTGAATGGATCAGTAAAAACTGCCTTAGGTGTTGCCAAACAGAAAGTACACTTAACTATAATAGACATGATAGAAAAATATATGAACAAAATATAATCACCACCCTTAAGAGTGGGATTTTAGTATTTAGGGAATGTTTTTGATATGTTATCTGATAGCTTTAACTCGATATGTACTGCTCATTAACTGTTAAATATTATCTGAGGGCATGGTAGGTAGACCCTAAGTTGATTATGATTTCCGACAAGTCAATTGGACATTCCACTATTGTAATTTGCATTTATATGTACTATGATTTGTGTTCATAATGTCATAATGTTCATAATGTGGTTTCTATTAAGTTTTATTTAATATTATTATCACAATTTAAAATACATAAGATATTATTTCGATTTTTTATACATGAACAAATTTATTCTTATTATTATGATCTGAAGAATATGATTCAATAAATCTCATCTTCAGGTTCACAAAAAACGAATTATCATTTTTGTAAAATAAAGACCTTACACACTTTAAAACTAAATGCATTTTAAAAACTGCTTGAAGGTCAGACTTTGAATTGATTTGTGCCATTACCACTTAGGTTCTTATATTTTAATGTATCCAATAAGACTGACTATACCATACCTAGACTAAAGGTAGGGTTTTTATTTTTCTTATGTTAGAATATTATTATAGATTTTGAATTGCTATTTAAGGGTTATGAGTAATCAGTTAGCATCTTTTTATAATCATTTAGAACTGTCACTATAAGTATAGACTATTTTCGCGAAAACAAACCAGCTCTACTGTGCATTTTGATAAGGGGTCCATCAACTTTTTCTAAGGAAAAAGTGATTTTATTCCCGATTTTAGAGTTGACGCTGCGTTGAAAGATTTTGAAATGATTTAGTACCTACAAATGACCCCTTATCAGAAAAGGCGACTTCTTAGCAATTTGGCACGATCCTATAGAAAAATTGTCAAATCGATGATTTGTATTCCCCTGTTTCCTCCGAATAAAGTAAACCTAGTTGACATTTATATGTCCCTATCATTTTATATTCTTTTATAAACTCTTCATATTTTTGCAGTGAATTTCCAAAGACTCGAATAAAACTGGGATTTTTAGATCACTACGGAAAAACAGAGTTTATAAGAAAAAATAACAGGGACATGGCTTACTTCACTATAAAATATCAGGATATAGAATGTATTTAGTATTCGGAGAAAACAGGATACACAACAACAATAAGGTAAAATTTTCATAAGATTGTGTCATTTCCTAACTGGACGCGTGTGCCATTAGATATTAGATATTTACGATTTTAAGACATTCTGTTATTGTAATAAAATAAAAGGATACATCAGTTTTGTTAGTTTAATTTTGTATTTACAATAAAAATGTACAAACACTTTGAGCATTAATATTAATTTTTGATTATCTATTTAATACTTTAGCAAAATCCATCACTTCATGATATTTTTTCTTTCATCAATCTTATTAATAACTTAGTTACCTACAAAACTACTTAGATATCTTACAAATATGTAAAAACAAGTAAATAGATAAAAATATGTACCTACCTAAAGAGGAACGTCAAACACCTAACCTATTTGTAACTTTTGTATAATTTCTATCATTTTAAAGTTTGTATTATAATATATTAATTTTGTATATAAATTCATAGCCCATAATAATATTATACACCTAATATAAATCGACCAATTTTAAAACTTTTCAAATATCATGTCCTCTTTAATTTTCAATTTACTTATTTCAAAATTAACAAATATAAAATTATAAAATAATAACATTGTGGTACTCATAAACCATCCTATAATTTTCAAATAAATATTTTACGCAATAATATTGTTAGAGTAAGAGGGACCTAATGGGAATGTAAAATTGTAATAAGTGGCATTATTGATCATTTAAGTCCCCTCTACGGAAATAGAGATTTATGGAAATAGCAAAATAATTCCCCACGGAAATTCCCACTATTTCCGGAATAAGATATTATGGCCACTAAAATGTTTACCCTCAAATTGCCCCAACTGATCCTACTTTATAATTATACCTATACCTATCGATAAATTCACATTAAATAAATTAATACAGCACCATTAACTAATAACCTAAAATAGATATATAATGTGCTTTGTGATTAGGCCTTCATTCATGGCACTATCATCACTTGTAGTATAATAACAATATTCGTAGATATCTATAATATAATTCTTCACATGGCGTATTTTATCAGCGGTGACGCCGCCCGTTTCTTGATCGTGCGTGTCCAACGCCGTAAATCTCCGAAAAACAGTACTGGTTCGCGACCGAATAGTGTTTAAATCGCAGTATGATAAATCAAGTTTATAACAAAAGTTCAAAGTAATTTACACTACAACATTGGGGTATTAGTTCACCATGTCTAACAAACTTGTGAATAAGTTAAAACCGTCTTGAATTTTATAAGCACTCACAGCGAAACAAAAGGAACGCACTTTTTATAAAAATTACAATTTTTTTGTATTCAACCAAAGCTAACTTCCTATTTCACAAGTTTTCTAGCTATTTCACAACATTTAATATTACGTTTTCTGGTCCCACCTGGCAACTAAAAACGAGCATACATTGTATATGTCACGATCGTTTCACCTAAACCTATTTTACGTACAATCTAGCATTACAGACTAATGCATTCTAATGTCTAGAAATTACAGAAATTACAATCACAAAAATGTCAAATTTTGTGCGCCTTAAGTCTCATTATACTATATTATGTAATTAAATATTATACAGTTCGATAAGAAACTATACTACGAATAGGCATTAACCTTAAACAGGTTTCCCGTGGAACAAGTTTATTTGCATTAGCAAAACCTGTTATTTTCTATGATCAAATAGATATTCAACTATAATAGTTCACGAAGGTGGCAACGACCAAACCGGCATTTCCTCTTTCTTCTTTTCCTTCTTTCTGTAATGTCTATCTCTAAATCTAGCATCGTCCTGCCTTATCCTGTAATCGGACGCTTCTGTTCTCCAGTTGGTGATTTTCCGCGGTGAAACCTCTTTTCTGTTTCTAACTTCTTGACTTTCGTCGTTATACGTTCTGCTTTTGACGAATAGTTCGTTTTTCTCCTCGTAATCTTGGGGAAGCTCGTCTTCGTAAGAGTCATCGTTCAATTCGATGACATCCTCGCGGTTGAATGTGAACGAGTGTGGATAGTAGACTTGTAGGATGTCCTCTTGCCTGAATTGTTGCATTTGTAACCAGACGTGTGGCAAAAGTAAGGGAAACCTTCGAAGCCAATATGTGACGAAACCGTCCGGTAGTCTACCGAGGCTCTCCCTTACTTCTGGCTCCAGTTCTCTATAGTGATGTTTCTAGAAAAAGAAATAATATGTTGTCTTGAAAGCTGATAAAGTATGTTATTCTGCTCAAATGTCGAAGTATAAAACTACTAGCGTGTGGTAGCGATTGTTTTAAAATTACTATTAACTATTCCAAAATAAATTTTAATGAAGACCGCTTATGCAAGATACATTTTAAAAAACACACATTATAACATAATGACGTAATACATTTTAGAAGTGCAAGTAGGTCAATACCAAATGATAGTAAACCTGTAGTCGTTATGTAAAACAAGTTACGATGGTATTATAGAATATAATTTATTATGAATGTATTGTATCATCTGCCTTCGTAATATCTAAAAATCAAAAAAAATAATAAGTAATAAAGTATAAGTAATAATAAGTAATAAGTAAGTAGTGCTAAGTAATAAAGTGCATCGTTATTATTAATAATTAGTGCCAATATATCGTAGGAAAAACCATTAACAGATTAAAAGTTGAATAAGTTGTAAGGAAAATAAATTATCATAATGGGATAACTATAATAAATAATGCCTAGGTGTCGTAGTGTGCGCAAGCTCGGCTGCCGATCAGGAAGTCTAGGGTTCGATCCCCAGGTTAGGCAATGTGTTAAAAATATTGGATATTTTTAATTAGGAATTATCTCTATAACTGGCTGGAGTGAAACTGCAACTGCTACTATGGGACCTGAGTACACATCTCTGCCTACTCCTTCGGGAAAAAGGCAAATTGTATGAATGTTATAATAAATAATAATAGAGATATAATTGTTATAATTATTCCACCGGAAAAACAATATTGCAATAATCTAGTTTTTTTTTATTGATAGAGAGTGACAAGACGAGCAAATCAATTGTCTGATGGTTAAGCATCATGATTGCCCATATCAAAAACAGTGCCACCCAGTGTTTTAAAATTCAAAATTCTGTACGGCACTGCACTGCGCCTGTCATCCTGAGATATTAGTTGTTGAAACTCGTCATGCCCAGTAATTTCGCTGGTGACATTGCCCTTCAGACCGGAACACAGTAATGTTTGCACATTAATGCTTGGCGGATGAATAACTGGCAAAGGTGTGGTACTTCCCCAGGCAGCCTCCTGCAAGAGGCCTACCAGCTCCATAGAGTTTGAATACAATAATACAATACAATAATACTATGGAACAACACCTACTATTATACACAAATCGCCAGTGACCTTCATGACATCCTTCATTATATTCTAAATGCATGCTCGCTTTGATATTTATACAAATTTGGAATGATATTCATACATATTTATACAATTATATTTATACATTTGGAAGTCATCAATTATATGTATTATGTGAGCTGGCTCTGAAATGCAGCTAGAGCAGAGTTAAGAAGTGTTCACATATATCGGGACCGTAAGGTGAATAAGGATATCCTGGTCATATTTATACAACTTTTGCGTCGCCTTTGAAGTAGCTGTTGCGTTGGAGTTCTTTGTTCACAACACCAAAAGCATGAAGGAGACGCCCGAGTTACCATTGATTGTCATTGATGATATGAGATTATTTACTGTGCACGTGTGAGTGTTTGAAACCACAATCCTTCCAGTATTTGTATTTCCTCTCCCTGCACGGTTGTCTAAAAGAGATCGGTCTGAGCAAAAATGCCGCCAAATGTTACTCTTCTTAATAAGTTTTTGTTTCTTACATTGTGTATTGTGGTACCAATAAAGTGCTATCTATCTATATATATTATTATTATATTGGCCTTGGCGTCTTTAGAAAACGATTTAAACAAGTCCGTATAGAGTATTTAGAACAGACCCCACAGACAATGTGTCGCCTGGGACGACTTAAGGAAATGTAGGTTTGCCCAGAGCCTACACCACCCTCTCGACCTCACTGGCTGAATCCGCAGGAACGACATGTCGATACGTACGGAGCCAGTTTGGTTGCAGGAGACTGCCACTTATTTCAGGTTGTACCCTACTCATGCCTGACGTAGCCCTATTGCGGGTTTGTTCGAGTTTTCCTTCTCTGGATAGGTTGCGGACCAACGCTGACGAGGCCTGTCTCCCCGAAATCTATCGATAAGCGACGTAAAACTCCAATTTAATGCTTCCTTTTTTAAAGCCAATTGTTAAAAAGTTACCGTCCTTCTAACATCCCTGAATAGATGCGCAGCCCTATCTTCTCTATAAGCCAAGTCATCGGCCACCACACTACACATGGGAAGTCCTCGGAATTATAAGTTGCGTAAAACTATACTATCTGAAGCCACTTGTTAAGTTACCTTATTCCTGATAGCCCTGAGTAGGTGAGCAGCCCTATCTCCTCTGTAAGTCCGCCTCGCCCGCAGGTCACCGGCCACCACATTACAAACGTGAAGTCTCCAGTCGTTCTTCAGAACGCGTCGAGCGCCGCGCTCTAGTGGGTGTTGGTGGCCCGGGATCGAACTGCTTTCTACGTGGTCGCTTACATCCTGAACAAATACTTGTTATGATGCGCTGAAAATACTTGTTGCAAGACCAATCGATCGTACGATGGTAGTATTGATATATACGATCGATTGGTCTGGTAACACCATAATTGTATTAAATCTATCATCCATCTTAGTGAACAGGTAGTAGAAAGAAAACTGACATTCGAGAAAAATAATTTTACATTTCCACATTAGGACGCCGCACCGCGAAGGTTCAAATTTGGATCAGTTTTGCACTTAATTTTTTTAGTTATATATAAAATTCAATGTTCAATGATTGATTGACTAATTGACTCTGACTGACACACCCGCTCATCAAAATCCAGCCCCAACTCTTGTACCTAGAAAATTGAAATTTTGCACATAGGTTTCCATTATGGGTGTTGGTGCAGATGTAGCACGGAATAACAATTATTCCTTTAATTCCCATTCCTGTGACGAAGTCACGAGAATTTAGATAAAATTATTATAATTATAATTTCATCTGGGTATGGAACTTACACTAGGCATAGTCACAACAGTACACAAATAATTAAAGTTGTTAAGAATTTGCCACAATCCTATGAAAATTTTACCAAATAGATGTTTTGTATTCGCCTGTTTCCTCCGAATATAATAAACCCATTCTATAAATTTATATCCTGTTATTTTTATAGTGAAGTAACCTATGTGTCTGTCATTTTCATATCAATCTTTCTTATAAACCCTTTGTTTTTTTCATAGTGAACTTCCAAAAATCCCAGTTTTACTCGCGTGATTGGACGTTCACTACAAAAAAATGTAGAGTTTATAGACAAAAATAAAATGATAGGGACATACTTTACTTCATCTTTGAAATATAAGGACATAAATATATCAAATAGGTCAACTTTATTCGGAAGAATCAGGGGAATACAAAACATCGATTTAGTAAATTTTCCATAGGATTGTGTCAAACTGCTAAGGGGTCCTTTTAACTTAACAGGAAAAAGGACTAATATTGTAAAGTACCTGCAAGAAGTTGAGTATACTCTGCTTCCCCCAGAACATGGGATACTTGAGCACGGTCTCGCAGGGAGGGCGCGCGTGCGGCCGCGGGGAGATCATCGCGCGGATCAATATCAACGTTGTTACTACCTCTTCTTCTGGTAACACTTTCCTGGGATAAACGAGTATATAATGAACTAGTGGCCCGCCCCGGCTTCCCACGGGTAGCAGAAAGCATATTATAGGAATAGTGAACGTTTTAACAGGAGTAAATTCGTGATACATTGTATTTTTATAGATATAACCGTAATGGTTTACGCAGCGCACGCAAATGAATGACTATTTCTGTTACAATGACCAAACCTTAACAGATGGTTGATGATAATTGATAAGTACTACAAACCTCTAGTACATAACCATCAATAGTTTTCTCAGCGCATGCAAATTAATGATTATTATAAGCAATTATTTGACAACTTGGTTTATTCAGTTTTCTTATGGATCCCTCAAAATCCTCAAAATCTAATTAATATAGCCTTACTAATGAATTACTGAAATGAGCGGTCCATAAAATCCATAAAAAACGGACCAATCACAGATTTGTAAATGAGCTTGATGCTGCTTGATGGTGAATGACATGGCCTGCCATGACGAACGCAGTGATCAGTGAAAAATCCCTTACTTTGCACAATGTTGCTGGCTTCCTTACATACGTTTTATTCTTGAATATGGATGTTAAACTAAAAAAACTTACTCAATTTGTTCCAAATTATATTCTCCAGTGAGAATATTGGCTTGTCTCCTCAGCACGTCGCCGAACGGATGATGTCCTCTCGATAGGACATAGTAGAACACGCAGCCGAGTGAGAATATGTCCACCGATGTTGTCTGTAACGACATTGTAATTAAGGTGGACGCACATATATATCCGAGTCGAACGCACCCCATCCGCTGAAGGTAACGAATTTTAGTTCACGACTATGAGACCTTGCACACCTGTCCCCGTCGAATCGTCCGAATCGGACAGATGAGATTTCATACGATTTCATAAGGAATTTTAAAATTCGTTTCCTTCGACGCGTTCGGATAGATGTGCGTTTACGTCTAGGCACTTATTATAAACTAGCTGTTGCCTGCGGTCTTACCCGCGTTGATTGAAATACTCAACATAGTGAATTTTCTCATGTGGATGAGAAATTTTCCTGCGGTAAAAAGTAGCCTATAACTGCCTATGTCATACAAAAAAATCATGTAATGCCGATGCTCTGCTGTGACGCGAAAGAGGGACAAACACACTTTCGTATTTATAATATTAGTATGGATAGTGCCTTCGTAATAGGACGGCTCTTACGGCAACCACGGGTAGAGAGCAGAGGTGGGGTTTTTTTGTGTTTATGTTTACACACATTTCGCCAAACTCTCGCATTTTAATATTAGTAGAAGAATATATACCGTTCTTTCCCCATTGATCATTTCAGGCGCGATCCAGCCATCAGTTCCAGTGACACCAGATCTCCTTGAAAAGCTCACGCGTCCTATTTTCAATTTCTTCGATAAACCGAAGTCCGATATCATAGCGCGAACCTCGCCCGTACCCGTCGGCATTGATAGTAACACGTTATGCGGTTTTATATCTCGGTGAACTGAAAAATAATTGTAGTTAAGATTCAAGAAAGTCCCATAAAATGAGGTAGGAGTTTACATTGGCAAGTTCATGAAACATGCGACGTCAATATAATGAAAAAATTTGAGGTGGTTGCAGAGCTGTAAGTGTAGCTTAAAGGTGCAAAGACAGAGATAACAATCCTATTTATCACTCTCTCTCTCTCTCTCTCTCTTCTTGACTAATGGTAGTGAGGTCAGCCTTCTTTAAGCCGGGTCGATATTACGCGAGGCAAACCATCAAATATTGGCGGGTTTTAAAGGGTTTGCCGCGCGTAATCTGGACACAGCCCTGGGACACTCCGCAATAAAGGTATGAAGCTACAAGTAGCTGGAGCGCCAAACTTGACGGAAAAATTTCTATGGGCTAGACAGAGAAAACAGATAGAGAGATATGCGATAGAAAGAGAGGCAGCTTGTAAGGTAATTTTATCAATGACAGCCTGGAGGCTGGAAGTGTGCCCGGTAGATGGCAATAAGCTCGCTCCCAATTACATGGAACAAAAAACATAACTCTGGCGAAATGTTGGTGTACCTACTATGGAAGTGGACTATTACAACTCAGGGAAAAAGACGTGATGTTATATTACAATCGATCGACGACCAGTCAACAGATAAGCTAACAAACACCCTTAAACAGATTTTATCAGCTCTTACCTATATCCATAGAATGTAAATGCGATAGTCCCAAAGTAGCTTGCCTTAGCACCTCAACCGCATCAATTTTACATTCGAAGTTGAGTTTCTTTTCAACATAGTCTTGCAACGTCGCCGAACATAGTTCTAAAGCTATGTACCTGAAATTATAGGCACATTAGGATAAGAATTATAGATAAACAATTTTTGGTCATTTGACTCTATTTGGTGTGATCTCCTCTTTTTTTCTACAAGATTATCTCAGCTGTTTTAATATGGACTTATCAGCTACGTCCGTTTGTCGCGGCTGATAATAGCCGTTTACATTGTTAAGGAAACGTCCGCGGACGTTATTTTCCGCTTCAGATGTCCGAGAGTCTGGCTAGCCAAATATTCGTTTTGGCCCTTAGAGCGTCCAAGACAATTACACTGATCAGTCATTCGCAACAGACAATATAATTCCACCTTTAATTTCGTAGTACAAGCATGCCAGAACATACACTAACCTAACCGATAGGACTCACAGAAATGACTGCGGGCAAGTGTTATTAAGTTTTAACCAATTTTTCAATAAAAGCCTGAAGTTTGGATTTGTGCCCAGTTAATGGCAAAAATAAAATGAAAGTGAAAGAAGCGAAAGTAGTATGTCAGAATCGTAGCAAGAAGAGAAATAGTATCTGCATATTTGCTCCAATGGGAACAAAGCTTGGTATGTATGTCAAAAATAACTGGCGAAATATGGATAGTACTACTATGAGACTTAAGGGCTCTTTCACTATCCTCGAGTAAAGTGCCGAGTAATCTACTCGTCTATTACTCGTAAAGTTGCAAGTAAGGCGCAGTGCTAATTTCATAATGTCCGAATTATGCTAATCGGTCAAAAGTTACTTGGAACTTCTACTTGCCGAGTAGCACTAATCGGCGAGTAGTTAATTAACTTTCCTCGAGGATGCTCGAGGTCGTTAGTACACCTCTGCCTAACCCTTCGTGGAAGACGTGTCGGTGTGACAATATATACCGGAACTGTTTGTCCCGCTCGGTGCAGTAGTAGCGCACGACATGCGCGTGCGCGTCCGACTCCCGCAGCAGCGCCACCTCGCGGTCCGCGAACGTGAAACATTCCGGGAGCAGGCGCTTCACTGCCACCGCACGAGCGTCGAACTTGCCTCTGGAATACATTATTATTAGTTACTCCATTGACATATATTTGACGCATATTCTACGATAGACAAGAACGTTCTTAAAAAAATATTGTTCAAATTATGTTAGTTCATTAAAGTTGCGTATTTATTAAGGTCAACAATAGTTAACAATAGTTTGTAATCAAATCAAACGAAAAATAAATACTCGATTTGTTTTCCCGTAATATTAGCACAGCTCGGTACGCGTTCACACTGCATGGATGTTGAAACTACTCTAAAGTAAGGTGTACGGATTACAGTAAACTTTAGTCGAGCAAAGTGAGTGTTCGAAAGGCGAAATCTAGTGTAATCTAGCATAGTACATTAATATCGTTGAGTTAGGCAATATCTAATATATAAAATTCTTGAGTCAGTGTTCGTATTCGTAACCAAATTCCTCCGAAACGGCTTGACCGATTTTTATTAATATTTTTGTGTACATTGAGTAGGTCTGAGAAAATAGCTCGTAAACTATTTTTTATTTTCATTATAAGGCGTAACTACTTATTATTTTACTGAGTATTATTTATTTCATCTGCAATGAGGCTCTGTCACAACACACATTATTTTGTTAATTATAACATTATATTTTGTTATTTATGTTATAGACAGCGGAACACGCATGCAAGATTTTCTTGTAGTCTGGTTGAAAGCGCCAACCAGACTATATGAAATCTATAGCGAGGCCTATGTCTAGCAGTAAATACCTACGGAGAGATGATGATAAACATGATAAGTGTGGCTAGTGGATAGCTCTAAATAAATGGACAAGAAACTACTATGTTCCATACATCTAATCTAAATCAACCTTGAAACAATCCCTCACCTATATACGAAAGTCCCTTCACATCCCTTCCCCAGCACCTGGTCGGTGTAGAAGCTGATCTTCCCAATCTTCACCTCACCGTCGCCCGCGTCTACGAGGGTCCCTGTCACTTCACCATTGGACGATGTTGACGCGTTTGAAGTGCGGGACCCGCCTTGAGATAGCTGCTGGAATTCACGGGCCTGGAACAAAACCACTTGTCATTTTTATTTAAATTATAAACGGTTTTATTGAATTGAGTTTTTATTTTTTTGCATAAATGGAAATCATGTATAAGTTTCGTAACAAAACTATTTTTAGTCTTTTTTTATTCGCTATAATAGGCATGGTGACAGATTTTGAAATCCCGTTTCTTAATGTAGGTACACGTCTAATATTACCGAAAAAAACATTTTTTCAGAATAAAATTACATTTTACCGCAAATTAATGCATTTTTAACTTTCTAATTTAAAATGAGCGCGAAAACGCTCGTATGTGTCATGGCGTCGGGTGACGTCACGCCTTAGTAAATATTTTATTTTTGCCTTAATAAAACCTTGTTCCATCTTCGATGTTTCCTGGATTACCACGAATATATTATAACAAATCAAGTGACTGATCACAACATAACAAAAGTTAATGCGATATGGTGAATATTTACTTCAAGTGTTTATACTCTCAGTAACAGTTTACTTAGGCGTGACGTCATTCGCTCTGATTAGCGTTTCAGTTAAGATGGCCGATTGCAATTTTTTGTACTTTTATTTTAATAAAAATATTGTTAATCTCAATGTTTTCAATAATACTGGGTTGTTTTTTAGAATCCTTTCGATATATATTTTTCACTAAAACCATTTATTTTTTTATTCTGTTATAGTGTCATCATGCCTATTACAAAATTTTATCAATTTAAAAATCATACTACGCGAATAGTATAGTACGCGATATAGTAATCGAACAAGACTCTTCTCTTCACTAGCACAGTTCGTGTCTTTTTTTGAAACTTTTATCCCTCCGCATACCAGGCTAGTCTTTCACTCTTCAATTCTTACGTACTCATTCCTAATTTTATTCATTCTTGTGTCTGTATGTACACATAATGTATTCAATTCTTAGAATACATGCACGTAAAATACAATTCTTTGAATACATTCTTGTGATCAATCTGTCTTAAGAGAAAGATATAAGAAAAAAAAACCATTACATTTTGTATGCCACCCCTTAAATTAAAATACCTTAATTTATATAACCTATTAATATTATAATTGCAAAAGTTTGAAAGTATGTTTGTATAATGTGTTTGTTACTGAACACTTAGAACATTCAGAATGGGAGATGTTATCATAGTGCACGTTCATAAAGCTCGTAAACGTGCAAATGTATTTTGAAGCTCTATTTGAAAAAATATTTGATTACCTCAATATTTTGACATAAGCGCACGACACGCGCCATTTTAATGACGCGTTATTTCATTTTGATAAACTCATGGGTTCGCTTAGCGCAGTTTGACGTTAGTATTAAGCGTCTCTCTTAGAATACAATCTCATTGTCACGAATAAATATTTATAGTTCTTGTGATAATGTACTCGTAACAAAACGTAAAATTCTCAATCACACAAACAAAGGAAATAGCAATTTGCGCGGCGGCGCTCACTCGGAATGAAATGAATTACAAACAAACAATATAAAACTTCTAAAAAATTCATTAAAAAATAAACCTTTACTTGTAAAACTTAAAGTCCTATTTCTATTAATTAATATCGAGATAGTTATCCATTAAACATATTATAATTGCAAATAACCCAACTAAATTAGAAGAGTACGTAGTAACGGAGCACGTGTTATAACACATGGCCCCAACAGCGTGGCGAAAAATGTGTTGCATTATTTAGCATAGATAAAAACAGTCATTACCTGATATCTTAAGTACCAGAACATACTGATAACGAGTCCAACCAGTATGATAAGAGCCACTTTCAGAACCCTATTCTCTTGCTGGTGTAGCCAAGAATGAGCTTGCTTGTACCATAGATCGGGCCTAAAGTTGAACCCTTCAAACAAATCCTCAGTTTGCACCGACACTGATATAGAATTAGACTTCAGATTGGTCTCATTTTCGACATCTTTCTCAGTCTCCGTATGGACTTGGCCATTGATAAGTTTGATAGCGCCGTTTTGCGATACGGGAACTTTCAAGAAGTTCGTATTTGGCACTTGAGGGATCCAAGAAGTCGTCAACTCAGGTACTTTGTAATGGCCTAATAGCAGATATGGCGTTGAAACGTGTATATTAAAATCTTGGAGCTTGTAGTGCACGTTCTTGAAGGGCTCATACTCTGGGTTCTTTGCTATGGTATCCGTCGGGCCTTCTAGTAGGAGAGGTTGGTGTCCGGTTGATATTGTGATAGTGTTCTTATCGACGAGTGATGATAGCGCGTACAAGCCATGGTTATGTTCACCAACGTATAATGTTGGGCTGAAAATATCAAAATAAACGGTTATGTAAGGGCTATAGGAGCAAAACTTCCCTCTCGCTCGCGCATTGCATGTTAAGGTACATAGGCATTGAATTTCCAAAAATCATAACTTGTGTTTCTCAATCATACCATTTACAATACATTCAAGAAAACTTAGTTTTGATATCTTTTAATTTCACAGAAGAGATAGAAAAAAACTATTATTCCCTTTTTTTTTTTCGATCTATTCAGGTTTAGGTTCAAAGATCTTTATTCTCAATTCTCAATTAAGACATAATATGCCGCTTATATGAGAACGTGACTTATGAATAAATTAAATCTATTCCATTAAATAAAAAGAAAAAAAAAACATACTTAAAAACATGCATTAATCTAAAGATAAACAAATTGAAAGAGCGATTTTAGATATTAATTAAACTGTTTACGATTACCGAAATACTTATAAAACTTTTGAAATCGTTCGACTCGTTGCCACTACCGATGGGAGAAACTTCGACACAACTTGACACAACTACAGCACAAATTCGACAATTGCGGCAATTCGAAAGTGATTCAGTCGTCGATCGCAGCAACTGAAAACTGTGGTCGATCACCGATGTGGTTTCTGCAGTTTCTTTATGTAATAATATGTAAACAGTTGCTGTTGCTGCAATACGAAATTCAAAGTTGTTCTGTATGCGCATGTATCAACCAGAATTTCGATATAATAAGTTATTAAATCTCGTATTGCATTGTAATCTCCCAGTTTTTGTAGTGGTAGGCCTCTTTTGCAGGGGACCGTCTGGGGAAGTACCACACCTTTGCCAGTTATTCATCCGCCAAGCAGTAATGTGCAAACAATACTGTGTTCCAGTATGAAGGGCAATGTTACCAGCGAAATTACTGGGCATGACGAGATTCAACAACTAATATCTCAGAGTGACAGGCGCAGTGCAGTGCTGCGCAGAATTTTGAATTTTAAAACACTGGGTGTCACTGTGTCTGATATGGGCAATCATGATGCTTACCATCAGGCACCTGATTTGCTCGTCTTGTCACTCGCTATCATAAAAAAAAAAAGTTAACTTTAGCCTTCAAACCGGATTACTGTTATTTACTTCAAATGGTGTTCGATTTAATATTTCAGGCCAGTGAGCATTTGTTATGCATTATCATAACTGATCATTCCGACCCACGGTTTGGTGAACGTTATGGGGGCGTTAATGGTTATAGTGACAAAAAACAGTGTTAAGGTGACGCAGTGTTAAATAATGAATCTAAAATCGGGCGCTGAGTCCCGCGACCCGCTCACACTCCTGTAATATTACGCCAAAACATTATTTCGCGAATAAAATAAAAACTATTGCAAATTTTATAAAATCAAATTAACACTTTGAAGTGTGTGCATAGATTAATCAATACAAAAAATTTAGAGGCATAAATCAGTCTCATTTCCCTGTAGAATGAAAATCTCTATTTTTATAGAGCAGTCTTTGATATATTTTTCTCTGCTGTAAAAGTTAACCAATCATTCAAACCAATTACCAAAATGAAGTCAATATCATGATGAATGTAATACATAATCATTAGTTCCAAATGTTTTGTATAGTTGCTGAGAAATATTGAGATCCCTACCGCTAATATTTTCAATTCGTCGTCTTAATAACTAACGTAAATGGATTGTCGTGATTAATGTGCATTCGCCTTTTTTATATTCTATATAAGATTGAAGATACGATGACCAAGGTTATTTAACTATCAGTATTAGATATCAATAAACACACTATTAATCGATAGTTCACGCTTTCTGTAACATAACATACAGTCTAAACATCAAAGACTCTACGTAATTTGTTACTTTACTTAAGTTTAACTGGCAAAACGTCGAATTATGGTAAATATACTTATAAGTGATCCCACAAAAGTATCTCAAATAAGCGTCGATAGGTTATCAATGGACTGTATTTTTTTGTAATAAAAGCCTTGACCCTAGAGCCCAATTCTGTCATTTTTATTGACTGGCCATTCCATTACGTTTTACGGAAATCCTGGAAATCCTTACTATACGCTAACAGACTAACTAGTAAACATTAATAATTCCTCTCGTCCTGTGGGACAGGAGTTTCCCTTGTTTACTGTGCTAGAGATACAGAGCCGCTCAATACAGAGAGAAATGGTACAAGAGGATTAAGGCCTACGCCTATCGTGTCATGAAACGGGCTGAAGATTTTTTTTATAGTAGATAGTGAGTGACAAGACGAACAACTCAGGTGCCTGATGGTAAGCATCATGATTGCCCATATCAGACACAGTGCCACCCAGTGTTTTAAAATTCAAAATCCTGCGCGGTACTGCACTGCGCCTGTCGCCCTGAGATATAAGTTGTTGAACCTCCTCATGCCCAGTAATTTCGCTGGTAACAATGCCCTTCAGACCGGAACACAGTAATGTTTGCACATTACTGCTTGGCGGATGAATAACTCGCAATGGTGTGGTACTTCCCCAGGCGGCCCCCTGCAAAAGAGGCCTAAAATAATAATGATTATATGAGAATGATGAAATGAAAAATTTTAAAAAAGTATCAGAATACTTACTACAACTCAATATTAGAGTTCTTGATCCCTTGTCCATTGCTAAGCGTAGTGGCATCTTCCATGATATGATCCAGGGTGTCATCACCGATCGAGTTGAAAGGGACAGATATAAGGCCTTCTCTGTCTAACAAGTAAGCTGCAACCACCGGTGTCTCGAAGTTGTGCGACCAAACAAGGTCGCCGGTCTTACGGTCGAAGGACATCACTCGACCGTTCGATGTTGATGTAAAGTGAATTATACCTACAGGATATATAAATTTGATGTTATTCACTTTCACAAACAATCTGACACTGACTACTTTAATAAATATATGTTAGGTATATACTATATACTTAATAGATGGTTGTTTTTTCAGTTTTGTTTCAATAAATGTATGTATAGAGGTCTGATGATGGATTCGTAATTCACAAGAACTTGTAACAATACGACGTGGATCCGTCGAGTTCGGCCTCGTTTGATTTTAATTATTTTATCTTTAAGACTGATCTTAAAGATCAATGATAAGAAACACTGTTCGTAGATTTTTTTAATAACAAAAGTCTTTTTAGTTTTTAGTCACAACTAAAGTTTTTTATTGTCTATGTCAACCCTCCCGCTGCTGGGCGAAGACCTTGTCCAAATTCTATCACGTATATTTTCCTGCGGCACCTCTGTCCAGCTGTACAGGGTCATCACGCTACCTTTTTATTGGGCGGCCTCGGCGCCACTGTGTCTCTAAATGTATTTTTGATAACCACAAGCTTGTTTGTTAACATCTGGCCCTAAAGTAGATAGATACATCTGGCCATTGGCTATCAAACTAAGGATAGCGAAATTACAGGGAAGACCACAAGATACGTATGATTAGATTACACACCTCACGCCATCATCACATCTGTCCTCAGTTTTAAAGTTAACTAATGACCAATATTAATCACAATAACGAATCGATCTGCTCACACAGATTCAATTACTGAAGCGACGCCCCTTAATCGATTGCCGTGACGTTATAAAATACTATCGATAACGTTAACCCACCATGATAAACTACTTCATAATTTATAGAACAGGCAAACTAACAATTTGCTTGTACTATGGTAATACAACTATCGTTATGTAAGTATCACGTTAAACAGTCGGCCAGATGTTAATTCCATTGTAACCTAGGACATAACATCACGCCTTTTTCCCGAAGGGGTAGCGTAAATGTATCCAAAGACACAGTTCCATAGTAGGTACACCCACCAGTTATTTTTTTACCCCCATGTAGAGGGCGATCTTTTTGCTATCTACCGAACACAATTCATCACTTCAGGCTATCATTGAGAAAATTTGAAAATTCCAATAAAACTTTTGCCTAACCTGGGTATTAAACCCTGAACCCCTCTTGCGAACCATTCTGCGCCACCGAGGCAGTTTACTAGCGAGTAGTTATGTTGGACATCGATATATAATAATCCTTCGTAATACTGCACTGAGGCAACTCTCAGACGTGTATGGGAATTACTTTTATGTCCAGTAATTTCTTTAGACACTCTGACCAATCAACCCCGAGTGAATCAATGAATTGGATAGTCCGGATACCCAGACGGATTTCCCGCATTGGGAAACCCTTCCACTTTTATCCTACGACGCCAAAAACATAAATATTATTACACACAAGATAAAATATTATGTAAGCGGTAACGCTTAATAATCTACAAAACCCAATTACGAAAAATTTCGCCAAGACATATTATCTTATTTATTGACACCTTACACAATTTACATAATGAGGACCGATAGTCATACTACTATGCTCCAGTAGCTGCTCAAAAGTTGATAACAAGTACAAAACATTAATCTAGAATCTAGACTAAAATTATAAAAACGTTGTAACTCTGTCAATCTGTCTGTTTATTACCCTGTCACGGCTTAGCCGCTGAACCAATTTAGATAAATTTGGGTATATATGTAGATAGTTTAATCCCGGGAAAGGACATAGAATAGTTCCTCCCAGAAATCATCTTTTAAGGGGGTGAAAGTTCTAAAGTTAGAAGAAATAACGCATAGGGTTTATTATTCCGATATTCCCACTACGCGGGTAAAACCGCAAGGGCCAGCTAGTTTCTTATACCTATTACTAAAATTATAATTCTTCTATTTCATTATTGCTGTAAGAAAGTAAATAGAAGTGGTTCATATCTCACCATAGTCGTTCAACATCTCTTTCCCCATAGCATGTGAGGTGTAATCATAGAAGGTCACATTCCACTTGTGGTTATCATTCTTGGAGTCATGCATGAGGATGTTGTATTCGGTGCGAGCGACGTAGATACCGCGTTTCTTGTCAGAATCGCACGTCGCTTCATACTCGCTTTTGAATATCTTTGATTTTTCAAAACCTGAGAGCATAGAATACATTATAATGATGTTGCTAAACATGGCCGTCCCACTTATTTAACACTGAAGAAGACTCTTGGCACAACACTTTACTTTAGAATAAATTAGTGCCAAGAGTTAGCAAGATAAGATTAGTAAGTTCGGAGGATACGCGCCATTGTCACATGCATCGATTTTCACCACATAAAAAATAATATCACGCCTTCTTCCCGAAGAGGTAGGCTGAAGTGTACTCAGGACTTAGTCCCATAGTACACCGACATTTTGCCAGCTATGGTTTTAAGTCCCATGTAATAGGGGGCAAGCCTATTGCCTTTATCCGGGCACAATTCCAGTCCTGTCATTGAGGAATTTCCTAATGGATAAATTCAGTAACATTTGCATGACCTGGGAATCGAACCCGGGACCTCATGATCGGCTGTAGCACTTGCAACCACTACGCCACCGAGGCACTATTTTACTCTGAAAATTTACTTATTTACCTACATCGGTTACGCGCCTTTGTCACCTGCATCGTTTTTTACACCACATTTATCAAAATCACATCTATAGCACATAGAACAGATAATAATGCTATAGTTAAGGTGCTACGGTGCATGACACAAACAAGGTGATAGCAGATAAATTCTTACAGAATCTGCTAAAAGATATTCGTTGCCATTGCCTTAACAAAGTTAACCTAAGTTAATTGAAGTTTTCGCTCGCGCTCTGAAAAGATACCGCGATACCGCACTATCTAAAAACAACAGCTTAGAAAATGCGGCAATTTTCGAATTGTAGTGTGCTTACACAAACTTAACACAATGCTAGTGTGCGTAAAAAAAAACAGTACGCAAAGAGCGCCAGTGTGTGTGAAAAATTGTGTCGGTCAGGCTTGCGAGTTTTAGTTACATTATTAGACAACCATGACAACGGTATCTAATCAGAGCGCGCGCGGAGACCTGTCTATTATCTAGGAAAGTTAAGATTCCCTCACCTGAAACATGTTCTCTAGAGCCAGTCAAAGGATCTATCATGAACCAAGTGTCACTCTTCTTCCCTGTGTAAAGTATCCCATCACTGGACCGACACGGTGCGTTCGCCACTAACTCTGGTATTGTGAAGGGGAGCTTCTTCAGCATCTGCTGGTCCCCTCTGGGACCATACGTGTATAGGAACCCATGGCGAGGGTCGGGCAAGAACTGGGGCATCAGGTTTGTTTGCTGGTTGGGCACTTTCACTACAGGCTCTAAAACAATAAAATGAGATAAAAACTGTAATTAAAGATATGTAAATAAACAGTAGGTAAAATAATTCTTCATGTAACTATACCAATTGCGGCCCGCGCTTTCGCCTACTTAAAAGTAAACAAAACAATCCCCCTCCTTCATCTTACCCCTTTCCTTTTCCCCCCGAAGGGTTAGCGAGGGGTGAACCCACCAAGTAGGTACCACACCATAGGGGGCGAGCATATTGCCATCAACTGGGCACAAATCCAGACTTTAGTCTGTTATTATGGAAATCTAATAACGCTTTATGCCTGATCTGGTAAACATCATGATCATGAGCTGTAGCGCTTACGACCTCTACACCACCAAAGCAGTCATTCCAGGATCATCTGCGTAACTGTGCGATTTTCCCATTCTTTTTTGCCGCATACGTGTAAACTATGGAATGATCTCCCTGCTGCGGTCTTTCCGTTGAGCTACAACATGGGGCTCCTCAAAAGGAGAGTGAATAGTCTTGAAGGCTCGGCAACATACAGGCAATACCCCTGGTTTTGCAGATATCCTTAGGCGGCGGTAACCGCTCACCATCGGGGTGCCCGTCGGCTTGTTTGCCACTTATGGCATAAAAATAAAACATCGTCATTCTGTATTGACCCACTGCAAGGCATAATATGCACTCTACTTCTTGTGTGATTCTCCATTGCCCTATGAGGATCGCATCAAGTCTTCCCTGTGATTGACAATACTATTTCAGAACCTTTCCTAGTTTTCGCGTGATGAGTTAACATAAAGACACCTAATACCTAACTAAATACCTACGAACTTTCGCATTTATAATATTAGTGTAGGAATGATCATAGGTCAGTGTCATTTTTATTAAGATAAATTCCATGATAACATTACATTGTATTATTTTATAGTTTATAGCATATTATATGTCGCACGAGCTATGGAGAAGGCTATCCTCGGGATTTCTCTACGAGATTGACTCAGAAATGAGGAGATCCGTAGACAAACTAAAGATACTGACATAGCCCAGCGGACTAGCGAGTGGCAATAGGTGGGGCACATAGCACGTAGAACTGATAGCTGTGTTGGGGCTGTAAGGCTCTCTCATAGAGGCCATATACCGGCAAGCGCACTAGGTGGACAAATGAGCTCAAGAACATTGTTGATGCAAGCCGCTTACAACCAACCTGACTAGATGGAAATCTATAAAGGAGGCATGGAAAGTGGACTTCCAACGGCAAAGATAATACCTAGGTACCTATTTATATTGCAGTTAACAAGTAAGACTGGTTTACCTAATAAATAGCCAGATAGCCAGATGCCACATAAAAAAAGGTGTTATGTATTTTAAAAATAAATGTGAAATGCTAATAAAAGTCACCTCTAGTTCCAGTAACCTATATTTATCATTTAAAATGTCTGTTATCATAAAACCTGTATACACTGTGGGTGAACACTGAAGATAAATAGCAATAGGTCATTGGATAACATAACATTTCAATCTATTGTATAATTACTAAATTATTTTATTACTATAAAAACTAGATGCATTTTGTTAAAAAGCTTCTGAGAAATGTTCAGTTTTATATTTACAAAAATCATCATAATATCTAATGGCAATAGGCTCGCCCCCTATTACATGGGACCAATAACATACTGGCGAAATGTGAGTGTACCTACGATGGACTGAGTCTTGGGCCTCTGCCTACCCCGTCGGGAAAAAGGCGTATGTCATCATATCGAAATAAACGCACATTTTGCCATAGATCTTCAATATGGACAAGGAATAAGAATAGTATTCCCGAAATTATCAAACCCTAAATTACGCTACTAAATTAAAAAAAGATATTTATGACTGTTCAATTATTCTGTTTACTTAATTATTTTTGATGCTATACGTACATAGTACATACCACCTGCCTACTAAATTATTTTTGATGGTGACCATTATCACCTACCTACATTGATAACAAAACTGTAGGCATCAACAGGTAATATTATATATAAAACATGTATGAACACATGGTACCAATGTAATATACAGAGTGAATATTTAAAAAGGGTCTTCAGGGCCATCTTTGAAACTACGGCAAATATCGAAAATGTTTAAAGGACCTTATGTGATCGATTTTGATAGAAACTGAAACTGTATCTGTACTGCGCCCAAAAACGAATGAGTTGATTTTGAAAAATTTCGCACCCTGTATTATTTATTGCACTATCTGGATCAATTTCTTGGAAATAACATTGTGTCAAAACAATGGAAATTATTAATTTAAAAAAAATAGTAATGGTGCGCTGATGCTCCGAAGATTTTCAGAAGAGGTAATCTTTGCAGTTTATTGAGAAGACGCCTGAGACGCTAAGGCGGTTCACCGCCGCGCCGCCCAGCGCCGATGTGCTCTATGGAAAAATTACTACTTTCTTCAAAAGGATTCATTTCCTTTAGTTAGCCGCATAACCCTGACCATTTTTAAATATTCACCTGTAGGTATAGGTAAATACAATGTCTTATCTTCAGTGTTACAATGAGTTAAAATGTTAATTATTACTTGCATTATGTAATAATAGTTAGGTTCCATTTCAACATTTAAAGGAAAAATATGTGGTGATTATTGCCAAAATGGTACAGTGGACAATGGAAAATGGTATGTTGATTAAGTATATGATGGGAACAAGGTAAAGAACTTCAAAATATATTCCTGATATCACTGTATTTTTTTTGTATTTGATTGGTCAAAAACTTGACACAGTTAATTAAATAAAATTAGTACCAACCTTGTAAAGTCATTAGGTACAGATTAAAATACTATAGATTAAATTATTTATCAAATAAGTAAAATGCAATGAAAATTAATCCAAAAAACGCCTTAATCACATTAAGTTATTAATTGGAAATGCCTGATAATCATTTTTAGGCTTTATTTCCACCTCAGATAATCACAGTCTGAAATGTGGAGAATTGGTAGGGGGATGAGGAGTGGCCAACCTAAATGCTTTAGACTTTGGACTAAGTCAAATAAAACCTTTATAATAAATAGGTTGTTCGGAAAGTAATTTCGTTTTTTTTTTGTGGAAATGAAAGACAGTTTTCGTATAATAAACAAATACTTTATTAAATTATATATTGGCCGTTATGGTCCATCTTTCTTTTAGTAGCATAATTCCACGCTCATAAAATTTTTGGTCTTTGCTGCCAAAAAACTGTCAGGCAAAAACGAATTGACTTTCCGAATAACCCAATAATATTATACTCCTATACCTACACTATCTTTGAATATTAAAACTTTTTTATTTCGCGCGTTCACACTCGTGAGAGTATTGGGATATAAAGTACCCTACGTGTTATTCCAGGGTCTAATCTACCTACATACCGAATTTCAGCCCATTCCATTTTGTAGTTTTTACGTGAAGGAGTAACAAACATCCATCCATCCTCACAAACTTTCGCATTTATAATATTAGTAGGATTGAACATAATATTGCAATAAGGAATGGCCTTTCCCTACTCTTAGTTAAACTTTTTGTATCAATTTAAATGTCAGCAGTTGCGCATGAAATAGTTATTTCATATGTTATACACATACATGTTATAGATATTAATGTATATATGTGTCTTTGTTCCGGTCTGAAGGGCAATATTACCAGCGAAATTACTGCGCATGACGAGTTTCAACAACTAATATCTCAGGGTGACAGGTGCAGTGCAGTGCCGTGCAGAATTTTGAGTTTTAAAACACTGGGGGCACTGTGTCTGATATGGGCAATCATGATGCTTACCATCAGGCACCTGATTTGCTCCTCTTGTTACTCTCTATCATAAAAAAGTGCTATATACAAAGTTCCTTATATACTTATACTTCTTCATGATTTATATGTTTGATAATTTATATTAAAAGGCCACAGATATTGAAATGTCAAGCTTTATTAAAAAGAAAATGGAACATAAATATCAGATAGGATCCTCCTAATATTATAAAGGCGAAAGTTTATGAGGAAGGATGGATGTTTGTTACTCTTTCACACAAAAACTACTGAACCGATTGTGCTGAAATTCAGTATGTTGATAGTTTAGATCCTGGAATAACACATAGGGTACTTGTTACCCCGATATTCTCACAGGAATGAAGACTTAGCTGGTGAAACCACAGGGCACAGCTAGTTCTTTATAATTATAGTATCTTCTAAGCTTATTGTTCCAGTTAAACACAGTGCTTTTATTTAATCAGTAACTAATAAAAATGAATAATGTTATATCAAGGTAAGCTGCTACAAAATAATAATTTCATAATAAATTCATCTTAAAGAAAAAAAACAAAAATACTTTTGTATCTAAATCTATTTATCAGTTAGATAATAATTTTCAGGTCTATGTGGGAAATAAGGTTATCTGTTAATCATTTCCACGTATGATTAAAGGTTTAAGTGTACATACCTAGGTAATAGGTAAGCCTTTAAGGAGACAATATTTTTGGAATTTGCTTTGTAAGGCTTGATCTTGGCTGTCATTGTAGATAGTATTAGCAGACCCCCGTCACTCCATACAATCACTCGCGTGCAATGGCCTACTACTACATAGAAAACATAATGTGTGTACAGGGGTCAAATGTGTGAGAAAGCATGAGTAAAATCGGGGGGAAGTGAGTGTCGCTGCTCTATGTAGTAATAGTTAGTATTCTTTGGTATTAGTATCAGTTGTGATGTTCATCTTAGATTTTATATACAAAAGCTTGTTGGTATATATGTGTGTATGTTTGTAACCTCATAACGTCAACAGTAATGAGCCAATTGGACTGAAGTTTGCTATGTAGATGGAATCTAGTCAAGCATAGACCCTATAACAACTATATGCTTAGCATCTATGCTAAAAAAAATTAATGAAAAAAAAATGTGCCCAATGTGTTGTCACAGGGTCTACCCTGTGACAACACATTGGGCACATTTTTTTTAAGAAAATGGGCACCGCCAGTCATTAGATAAATCTATCTTTTCTAGCCAAAGCACAGAGTACTAAAATGATGGAAGAAACACTCCACAAAACCATTTAAATAAATAACGACTCTAGCTCCGATGCAATAAAGCAGCACCTAACTTTTATAGAATAATAGTTAGGTACTGCTTTATTGCATCAACATAAAAGCTACCTCTCGCCATCATGGCTCTCTATCTGTTCTCTGTGTAGCCCATAGAAATGTTCCCATCCAGACGGATGCCCCAGCTACTTACAGCGGAGTGTCCCTGGCCTGGCCAAATATATGTATTTCATATGCCTAGTATAGATACCTATTAGTAGTTTTCATAAATATAGGTGAAACCTATGATGCAACTTTAATATTTTTATAAGTAATCATATCATAAATTATGACTCAGATCTGAACATTGGAAGATAGACAAAAAATGTATTGTAGTTTTCTTATTAGAATAATATATACCCACATACTACAGTTACAGTAAACAGGTAATAAGAATTAGTTATGAAGTACAAATATTCTGTAGCATTCTGCTTATAAAGAAATGCAATATATGTAGGTACCTCATGGATTGGGCAGTTTACATTTTAAATACTGGAAAAACATAAGTAGGATACAACAGGCAAAACAATAGGATACAGTTAGTAATACAAATAAACTCTTTGCATAGAAACATAACAAGTGAAACTAATCGCAGTAGCATTAAAACTGTAGGTATCACAAACATTTGAGTAGCAATCCTACATTTCCACATGTTTATAGGTATTAAGTAGTCCCTGCAACTTACCGTCTTTCAGTTTCCAGATGATATTTCCCGCTAAAGGCTCTACGGCGACCATGCCGCCGCCTAACGTGGCAAATAACAGCGGCCGGTCATCAAGCGCTCGAGACAGTTCCGTGCTCTACGACAATAACAACAAATCTCAGCTTCGAAAGGTATGCATTTTATATCGAGCTACTGATTTCATTGTTTCTGTCTCACCTTTGCATTATTCTCGACGTTTGTACCGAGGCCGCTCGACCCAAACACAAACAACACACTCAACGCCACTTTGATCATGACTGAGTTGTTATTTATCCTAATTCACTACGAAATTGTCAACACTCTTAGGAAAACTCATTATTCACCTGCAACACATTAACTTCAAGAAGAACGCGACAAAGGATTTTGGTAAATGAATAATTACATATGAATGCAGATTACAGTTTCTACTACTATGTACTGCTGCGAATAAAACTTTCCTCTCTGTTCTGTGAATAAAACCACATTCAACTGAATTCGACATTCACATTCCACACTCCTCATTTTGACTATTGACAGTGAATAGTGACAAGTGACAGGACAGGGTTTGACAATGTTAAAAACCGTGTTTTGACATTATGAATGTCAATGCCACAGAAGCACCGACATGGCTCATGGCACGGACCACAGAGAAAAAAAAATGTTGCTATTAACTATCATTACGTAGTACATTAATATATAGTGATCTCATGTCATGGGCTATCAATAGATGCTCTATGCAATAATGACATGTCATTGTAATGAGGCGTTTTCTCTATAGAAAAAAGTTCTCAAAGGAAAGAAAGTTGGCGTTGTTATTTTAGAAAAAATAGCGACAACATTGAAACAGTGATTGAAATTGTTAAACTGTATGGTCTGTGGTACAGAAATATTGGTATAACACTCAGAGTAAGGATACCAAAGAGAACCAGTCGTGCAAAAATCTGTTCCAAGCCGCGAGTCTGGTACCGCCACAATATGGTCTGGTACTATGTGGTTAGTTGCATGGCAACCGTAGGCCGACCGCGTGATGCCAGTGTTAGGTAAAAAGCTAACCGAATAACAACAGATACGTGCGTGAAAGCGATAGCTTTTCATAATTTAGGCATGTATTTACAATAATTTTAGGAATGTATGTATCCACATTGCGTGTTTCTATTTTATTTTAATTTTTTAAACACAATAAAATGGACAACAGCGCTTTGTTCGAATGGAAAACTATGAAGTCGATTATATTTTAAATATTTTTGCATAATTTTATCCGAACATAAATATATATTTTTTTACATAAATTAAGTTTTGGCATTAATTACCTAGTGGATTGAAAACATTTTAAACATTGAATTAAATATTTGTTTCTTTTATCTCAATAACGCACTGTGCATTATAATATTATACTTTTTGTTTCTAATTGGTTTACATTGCATAGTCCTCGTTAATTTTACAATTTATGTTAACATTTTAATATTTTTGTTACTTTCGACTATTTATTAAGAGTATATAAAAGTAATCATATCACGTAACAATTTTGAATAATATTTTCCTTTCTACATGCTAGAATCAGGCCCACGAACCTGTACTCACTATTAAACCGAGATTCTATCATGTAACTTAATTATCTTTACAAACATAAATACATTTTAATTTTAAAACTTTTTGACCCTTATTAATTTTATTTCTTGTAATATATATTTATAAAAATTAAAAAGTATAAGTGTGATTAATTTATTTAAAATATTTAAATCACTAAATATTTTAGTGCATATAACTCTACTCCAATGCTCCTATGTTCGCCCGCGTCGCTTTGTGTCAAATGTAACATTGAACTTCATAGGGTGAAAAATCGTTCAATCCAAATTAGGCTTTATAACAATCAGGTAAATAGAGTTTAAATTCAAATAATAGAAATTCAGTAGATGTCAAAGCGCGTAATAGGGAATATGCGTGTAGTTTAAATTTGGTTCAATAATTTTTTTTCCGAATCTATATCGACCGGACATTATATCTAAAACATAATTCTTTCATTTAATTCCTTTTTATTAGCATAAAATAATAAATAAAAAGTGAAAAATATGCGAGGGAAATTCAAAATTGCCAAACGCATCGCCATTGGTCGAAGCGAAATGTGACGTCAAATGCTATGTCAACATAGAAGTTTGTGTGTTATTTGTATAGCGTATGAAATAAAAATAGTTTAAAATCGTTTTCCCGCAGCCTTTTCCATAGCTACTACATATTTTAGCATCCTAGTGAGATTAGGAATCATCACAATGATGACTGAAATTGGTTTTGTAAAAGCACAATCCGATAATCTACCGAGAATAGATGCGTTCATGATGACAGCATATTTTGCATCAAATCCAGATTTTACGTCCGCTGAGGTCCGCTGATCATAATAGGTATACATATAATATACTTACATTAAAGTGATCTTCACAACAATGCAAGCAAGTTGTTGGAGATACCATAGTTCTTCTCATAATTTAATGATTAAAACATGATTAAAATTTCAAATGATTAAATTAAAACTCATTTTAATTTAATCATCTGTATTGTTCTAAATTTTAAATTTTGAAAATTACCTTAACATTTCTGATATTTTTTATAACTAATAATTATTAATGTTGTTCAATCATTTTTGTTTCATGCATGCTGTCTTCATCCATAAATATTATGACATTTAGAATTAAGATATATAATGTAGCCAAACAATAAAAACTGATGTACATGATGTGGATGATCTAAATAAATAAATAAATAACCTTACACCATTGTTGTCGTACTTTCGCATATCTCGGGACAGGGAAAAACACTTTATCAGGTGCACTTCTAATAGTATTTTTGCACATAGGCACAAGACAATACTTATAAACTTGTTTATGTGCTTCTTCCATGGCTTAAACGGCTATTAAATTGAAATTCTGTGTAAAGTATTTAGAACACCTACAGTAAACAAACACCGGGCATAGCATGTGACGTCATACAAAGCGCGCGAAAATGGCGGTGTTCAAACAGCTCAAATTTTAACTCGGTTTAAATTTATTTTTTTAAATTTTATTCTTTCATTTCCAATGAAATTTATATTTTTTACTATGCTATGACGATGTGAACCATTAATTAAAAATATAAAAAAAACACATGCATATACCCTATTGTCAGTGATGGACACCTTTTTGTGAAGCTTGTTCAGGGATTGTGTGTCTGTAGAAGGAAGCGATTCAACGTCATTGGTATAACATAATTATGTTTCTATTAGTATTTTGTGGTTTAAATAGTATAATTTGGGCAATAGGTCCATAGTCTTTTAAAAAAAAAGTACCTACTCCTGCCCGCCTAGCTTGGCAGGGGGATAACTAGTTTTCCCCGTTTTTTCTCTCTTTCGTGCCCGAATAATTCATATCTGCAGTCTCGTTCTAACTCCCTGGGACTTCGTTTTCCCTGGTCACTGTGCTACCGGGGCTGTGGTCTTTTCTGAATTTTAACTAAACGTTTATGACAGCCACAGATCACCATAATAAATATGAAAACAGCTGTTGCTAGAAACTGCTGTCCGGAGTTTTGGGGAGAAGCCGAAGAGTTTTACTTCCGTACCTTTATCAATTATCGGTGCATTTTCGAGTGTTTAACGTGTAATAATGGTGGAATATTACGTGTTGAGTGTTTTCGAAGATACACATGTCTCTTGGCAAGTGATGCGAGAGTTAAAATGTGATTTTTCGTGTTCCCACCAAAATTCCGGCAGCTTCTTGTAAAGACCACCAAGATTTATTAAAGATGAGACTTGACTGGGCTTGCCCTGACTCTGAATTCTGAACTGACTAATTGACCATATTAACTTGAAAATTTATATAACTTGTCACTGGCAAATACACCTACGTGTGAGTCCATAAATGTCCCGTGTAAGCAGGCTATAAATACAAAACTTAGCAGGCTATAAGCAATACATTCGTGTAGGTCCTTATAAGAAGAAAAAATACTGCTACCGAGTACCGAGTGACAGTGACAGTATTGCGTGTTGATGGCAGATAGCAATGGGCAATAGCAGATCCGAGATTAGGGATGTCGAAAGTAAAAAAATATCGATATTCATAAATATATCAATATCGACTTTTAATATCGAAAAATCCATACAGTTTTCATCAACCATATAATTTCGTTCAAATAATAGCCAGATTAAGAGAAAAATTAGTCTCTATTTCTTTTATGGAAGAGAAACCCCCTTAATAGTAATTTTCATACAAAATACACATGAATAATTATATGAGAATCTTAATAATAATAGAGGCATTTTAATCATTATTGCATTTTAACATAACATATAATCACGCCTTTTTCCCGAAGGGGTAGGCAGACGGCAGAGGTGTGCCCAGGGCTCAGTCGCATATTATATGAACCTACATAATATGGGACTGACCCACATTTTACCAGTATGTTATTGGTCCCATGTTATAGAAGGCGAGCCTAGTACCACAGTTCCAGACTCCAAGCAGCTCTGCCTTATCTTGCAGCTACCTGCCCTTATCTTCAAGCAGCTATTGAGAATAAGGCAGAGGTGTACCCAGGACTCAGTCCCATAGTAGATACACTCACATTTCGCCAGTATGTTATTGGTCCCATGTAATAGGGGGCGAGCCTATTGCCATATCGATGTATCGATTAAAAATATATTATATTATTTTTATTATATTAAAATTATGGTCTACCAAAAATATAAAATATTTCGGATAAAAATATCGACACATCTAAATAAAAATATTGATACAAGCCTATCAGAGTTCGTTCGGAGTTCGGAGCCACAGAACACAATACTTCGGAGCACAGCTTCGGAAATCGGCAGGAGAATGCAAATGCAGAATTGAAAATCGAAAATTATATTTTGAATATAGCGAGTGTATATAAAACTAAATATTGTCGTCTAATTCATAGAATAAAAGTAAATATTGTTTAAAGAATACTGTGGTTGTGGTATCAATGGACTTGTGAGCAGATTTGGTTAGAATGGAAGTCCCCGGTGCAGGTATGTCTCAAATTGTTTGTTTAGACAAGGGCCAGGGCTGTTTCACAACATAATAAAAACATCTGGGGACAAAGAATTTTTAGATTAACGAGTTACTATAAAGGCTTTACAATTTTTAGTAGGTACTCCATATAAAATGCTAACCGTCGTTACTTTGACAACAAAGACGATAACAATAGCTTCGATAAAGTAGTTCTTATTAATTTTTTTACTAAACGTCACCTCATACGCACTATTCCATTTCCATCAGTAATGAGTATGTTTGTTACCTAAAATGTTCAATTACATTTTTGTTTGTTCTCATTAAAACTTAGTTAAAGTACCACACGTATTTCAGGAAAATCACCAAACACATCATTGTCCTTTAGATATAATGCCAACAATGAAGAGTTAGAGGAATTAAGTTGCGCTTGTGAAGATGATCCTCCCACCCCTCAGTGTGACCCTCCAACTCCTGCCCAGAGTGAGAATGCAAGCCCCAAAAGAGGAGACAGAACTCCATCTATAATAGACAAATATTTCAAATCTATTCGCACTGAAAAACAAGCTGACAAAGAGGATGTTAAAGCTTCCGAATCAAAAGTATCTGAGAAAGAAGAGGCCCGCAGCTCGAGTGTTACTAAGGAGATAACTTCATCTCCTATGAAGGAGTACTTAAATAGACTGAGTAAGAGGAGTACGCCAGAAGTGACAGATGTAAAGGAAGGAAGCAATGAAACATGGAAGATATTCCATGATTTCAAGTTTAAAATTGCCCAAGCTGTTGAAGATATGAAAACTAGATCTCTTGAAGGTATGTACATAACTAGTTTCATATTAGAGTAATGTGACAAGTTTATTTCTGATTTCTGTTGGAAACTAGTGAATTCCTTAGCATAACATAACATACATTCACACCTTTTTCCCGAAGGGGTAGGCAGAGGTGTATCCAGGACTCAGTCCCATAGTAGATACACCCACATTTCGCCAGTATGTTATTGGTCCCATGTAATAGGGGGCGAGCCTATTGCCATCTACCGGGCACAGTTCCAGACTCCAGGCAGTTATTGAGATAATTCCTAATGGAAAAATCCAATATTTAACACTTTGCCTGACCTGGGGATCGAACCCGGGACCTCTTGATTGGCAGTCGAGCATGCGCCCGTTACGCCACCGAGGTAGTGAATTCCTTAGTGTGTTGCTTATATGATTAAAAAGAACACATCTATTAAATTTTAATTATATCAAGCCGTTTTCCAGTCAGTCAACACAATCCCTTTTAGAATAAATTTAGATGTTCTAATAAGTGCAGCACTAACATAAAAAGCAAAATTAAGGTTCAATAAAAAAATAAATATGTTGTAGAAAACAGAGAAAAGTCAGTGCCCAGAGAGAATTCAACATCAGATTCAGAAGAGAATTCTGCTTTGAAAGATATTGACCAGCAAAGTGTTGGAGATACTGATAACCAGGTGAGGCTTCTTCATTTTGTAATATAATATTTTATACAACATAACATCACACCTTTTCATGAAGAGGTATTCAGAAGTGTCCCCAGGACTCAGTAGTAGTAGGTCAACCCACACTGCCAGTTTTAATAATTTTATTGAGAATGATTTTCATATAAAACTACTTATAAAAGTACACTATATTATGCTCTATTATATAGATCTAGGTACACTATTATTATTAAAAATAAATTAGAACCATAGTTTCCCTCTCCTTTAGTTGCTGCACCCAACAAAGTCCACATAAAAGAATTTGAGTTATGTTTTTAAGTCCTCATGATTGGTAGTAGTGTGTGTGAAGTGTGAATCACTATGCCACGGAGTTGGTCGAAATTTCACGAAATTAAATTGATAACAGATAATAATACGACATATAGAATGGACACTATCATCCACCCACCACACACACTCTAGCGTGTGTACAAAACTCCATGTGTGCAGTGTCTGTGTAGTAGGTAGTTATATCGCAACATTTGTATGGGTATTGAGTCAAGTGTCCGGGTGTAATAATATGGGTTAGCTAGGTATGTAGTTGGGGAAACCAATTTGTTAGAGCATTAGCTCTAGTACTTACCTATGTATTCATATGAAAAACTTATCACAAGATATCATATTATTATTCTCTGTTCCAAGTTACATCATAATATAACGGGAAAATGTTGAAATAGGTATCTTATTTGTAGTTTTTACACTTAATTAGTTAGGTATACTCTTGCTGATTCTATGTTAAGGATAAACTATAATAACTATAGGTAAATAACCACTAAAACCAGTATAATATTATAATAATAATACAGTATGTAATAATTATTATTAAATAATTTATGTGATCATATAGTATGATTCGCTGTGTAGCTATGTTTGCAGCATTAATTATTGATAGGTTATTTCTAGGGTCAGTAGACTAAAGCAGTCAAAATAAATAAAAGTTAATACAGCTACAAAATTATTTTAAAGTAATACCATGCCTAAGACACTACAATAAAGTTATGAAGCCACAAGTAGCTGGGGCGTCTGTCTGGACGGGAAATTTTCTATGGGCTAAACAGAGAGAACAGATATAGAGATAAACGATAGAAAGAGGCAGCTTGTAGATTAATATAACAATAATTAGTAAGGCGCCGTGCGACCTGAATTGCATTTTATTGCGTCGGAGCTAGAGTCGCTATTTATTTAAATGGTTTTTTAGGAGTGTCCCTTCTGTCCCTTTAGTTTTAGTATTCTGTGGTAATACTTTGGACAAGCACATAAGTTAAAGCCATCTATTTTAATTTGAACTCTATTGGCGCACCTTTTGGCAACCTTACAATCTCCTTCACATCTTGTGACATTATAAACACATCCACTTTTTGCCTTATGTACTTTAATCCGCCAGCTGTAGATATATGACAATTAAGGCTTTCTACATAACATAATGATAACCTTTAATGTGTATAGATAGATAGATAAACACTTTATTGTACACCAAAACATAGACATAACAATACAGTAATAACAATTAAAAGTATAAAGGTACTTAACTCATTGTGACTCATTAGCATTAATGACTTATCTATTCAAAAGTTAATATTGGGCCACAATTACGTCACATGTGACATTTAGATAACTGTTTCACAGTATTTCGGAAGGGCATGATAAGTAAGATCTTTTGTTCTTCTTTAAGTTAAAGTAGATGCAGTTGCTGGTTCATGTTGAAGGTCTTGTTAGGACTCTTGATGACCTGAAATGCAATTGGTTGGCCATACAGCCCATAATGGGTTTGACTCAGGGCGCAGCTAGTTATTACATATTATACAGATCATCATAAAATTGAAGTGAAAGTTACAATAACTTTAACTTAAGGCGCCTATAGGAGCCAAACTTCCACCTCGCTCGCGCAATTTACGTTATTGATGATAAAAAATCACTTAATGTGAATTTCCAAAATCAGCCCTTTCCATTTGTTTATCTTACGATAAATCGTAAGATAAATGCATGTTATTGACAGAGTACATAATCCCGTTGTTAAGTGCCAATGTATTTTTACCAGGTATCTTCTCTGGATAGTAGCATTCAGAATTTATCAGAAGTAACTCAACCGATAACTGCAAAAGCTGCTGAGAAAGAACTAAGTCTACCACTGGATAATAGGAACTCTGAATCCAGCGATGACACTCACAAAAACTTGGGTAAGATAATCACTGAATCATAATATTACGTTACTGATTTATGTCGTGCAATAATATGCTATTTTACGTATAAGAAGTGCATGGAATTGTAATTTTCTTTTTTAGCACACAGTGACATAGTAGAAGATTTACTAGAGGAAAACTTAATGGATGTAGAATCAGGAGTAGAGGCAATGGAAGACGGTTTCGAAGACGTGAACAACGTCACACCCACAATGGAGATTGATAAGCCAATAAACACAGATGCTGCCAACCTGCCCCGGCCAATCCCCGTCAGTGGCGGCCTCCCGCCGAGCCAAACAAGCCTAAAAAACACCAAAGAAACAGAACCTAAATCATATATTCTAAACTTTACCATGTATTTCTTAACACTTTTCCTCATCGTTAACTATGTCTTATTCCCCAACTCGAATATTTGGATCGGGTTTCTGCTGGGAATTTGGTTCTTCAGTTTCGTGAGTAACGCGAAACACTGGTTTTTGGATAAATACTTTTGTGAATGGGAGCCGCAGAAGGGCAGCCTGTTTCAGTTGAAACGTAGTAATGTCACACCCGTTTCTTATACAATACCTTCTGTTAAAGAACATAGACCTATGAAGAAGTTCGAGGTACGTTTATTATTACTCATAATTTTACCTAATACTCTCCGCCGTGTCGGTCGGTTGCGGTGGCGTAGTGGGCGCAAGCTCGACAGCTCATCAAGAGGTCCCGGGTTCGATCCCCAGATCAGGCAAAGTGTTAAATATTATTATATGGGACCAATAACATACTGGCGATATGTGGGTGTGCCTACTATGGAACTGGGTAGACCTCTGCCTACCCCTTCGGGAAAAAGGCTAGATTGTATGTCATGTTATTTATCTAATAATTATATCATCAATGGGCTTGTACATTTATCAAAGATAATTCAAGCAGCGACAATGTAGGCCCACGGAATTGCGCTTACGGCTGAAAAGTCAAGAGACCTTCGCGCACGCTACATCCTTTGTTAGTTATTTAGGTATTGCATGCATCCCCAGAAATGCTCTTCCCTCTCGACCTAATCGGCCTATCGAAAAAAAAAACCCCATGTGTTATTCCAGGGTCTAACCTACCTACATACCGGATTTCAGCTCAACCGGTTCAGTAGTTTTGGCGTGAAAGAGTAACAAACATCCATCCATCCATCCTCACAAACTTTCGCATTTATAATATTATGGATAGTAGGTCCGGTACACACACGAGCTTCTATTCCCAAAGGAGTTATAAAAAGCATGTGTTATTGTAACGAGAAGACTTACACATAAGACATATGCGCATATAACACCGCGTGTTATGCCGAGTCTGTTGCATGTCTATCAAATAATGTACGTAGGTCTAGTCTAAACCAATTTACGTATGCTAGAAATGTCCGACTAAACAATGGTCCGGTATTATTAGCATCAGATTTATATAAGCAATATGAATACAAAATAGTTCAATAAATGTTCAGGGACTTGGCTCTAGTTGACTAAAGAATGTGTTTATTTTTAGGGTTGGATTAATCATTACAGATATCCAGATTATGATCCATACACTTATCATATAAACAAAACCACAACAGCATTCATGAAGCTTGAAGGTAAACTACTTACTTTATCTATTCACAGTAATATTAATCTCTAGATAACGCGCTATGACTTCCATTGTATAATTTTATAAAGTAGTAAATACTTGTATCGTAAATACTCGAATAAAATAATAACCAATAATACTAGTACAAAACAGATAATAATACTACGTATAGAATGGATACGGTCATCCGCCCGCAAATCGTGAATTCCTCACTCCGCGAGCGAGATTGAGCTCTATACCAGCCCCGCATCGTTGGGAAATCACCTCACGCGTACTCTTGCGCGTTGTACATAACTCCATGTGTGCAGTGTCTGTGTAGTAGGTAGTTAAATCGTGACTATAGTATGGGAATTGATTCGAGTGTCCGGGGTGTGCTACTAGTATGAAATTACAAATCCCGGCACGAGAGTTATAACAGTTAATAAGGTGTTGTAATTATTACTTAAGGGGGGGGGGGTGCCATCAGCCCGTCAACCTAAATAACTTGCAAAATAAAGAATTCTGAAATTGGCAAAAAACAAATTCCTCTTTCCATACAAATTCTTTCTTGTGAAAGTTGTTTAGTTTGACGATTGGATCCCATTAGTAGTCCCAATAAAAATAATGTTATGTAGGTAATTAAAATTATTTTGGGGGCCGCCTGGGGAAGTACCACACCTTTTCCAGTTATTCATCCGCCAAGCAGTAATGTGCAAACATTACTGTTCAAAATCGTAAACATTACTGTGTTCCGGTCTGAAGGGCAATGTTACAGAGCATGACGAGATTCAACATCTAATATCTCAGGGTGACAGGCGCAGAGCATTGCCGCGCAGAATTTTAAATTTTAAAACACTTGGTGGCACTGTGTCTGATATGGGCAAGCATGATGCTTACCTTCAGGCACCTGATTTGCTCGTTTTGTCACTCACTATCATAAAAAAAAGAAAAATTACTATCATATATGAATAATGTTGTATGTACTTTTATGAATGTGATGAAAGCACACGACTATCGCTTCTTGCAAGAATATCTTAGCCAGTGCAGAAAATTAATCTGCCTACCCCAATGGGCTCAAGGCGTGACTGTATGTAACTATGATATGTATCTCCTTCTCAGTTCAACAATATTACAAAATACTGTAACCTAATATATTTCAATCTATGTCAAATACTTGTGTCAATAAGTGTTATTTGATTCCAGGTTGCGAATTAAGGATATCATACACCAGAGCGAAGATAGCAAAGAGAGCTCTTTGGGATGAGAAAATAGATAAAGTGACGTTCTATCAGCATAGGTTTTATAATTTAACTGGAGCGAGGGTCATATTGCTTCCAAAGGGACTAGTCAAAAGAAGGTAAGAATTATATTTATAAACTTTCAAAAATACTCGCCCGTAGTTTCTAAAAAGTGGTTTTACAAGTGGTGCAAGGAATTTTACTTGAAGCACAGAATACTAAGGTGACAAAAGAGACACTTCAAGAAATCATTTAAATAAATAGTGACTCTAGCGCCGACTCAATAAAGTGCAATTTAGGTCGCATAGCGCCTAAGTATCGTTATAATAATTTACAAGCTGCCTATCTGTCCATCGCGTATATCTCTATCTGTTCTCTCTGTCTAGCCCATAGAAATTTTTCCGTAAAGACGAGCGCCCCGGCTACTTGTAGCTTCAGCGGAGTATCTCAGGCCTGGATGAAGTCATACATACATATGACACATTTTTTGCACATTTTTATAATAAGATATCTATCTATTCTAGAAGACCTATAGTATTGTACCTACTTAATATGTAGTAGGTATAAATTAAATATTACAATCGATCGTTGAATTATCATAAACACTATAGAATTAGCCATATACATACAAACTGTAAACAATAATATTGTGCAGTCATAATCATTAATAAACTATTCAGTGCGCAGTCGTCTAAAAAGGTGAATTATATTTCGTGTGTTTTGAATATTTTTTCTGTTTATAAACCGACGAGGTCATTGTATTCGTGGAAAAGCCCAAAGGGCACTAAGCGCTGACAACTCAACCTAAAAGATGACGCTTTACGGGCATATACATTCGCCAATGTTATGTAGTGGTCACTGCATAACCACTGACCGCGCCCGTTTTCGTTTCACAATGTTTGCATAACATGACATGAACTGCTCCAGTACCTCAAATTGGAGATTTTGTATTTCATACTAAAATCCGTGAAATCGGGGTCTTTTAGGTTGAGTTGCCTGTTCCACTAAATAAAGAAACTCATGCTATGGCCCTAGATTAGATAATAGTTAAAAAAATATATAAATATTGAACACACAGATAAGCTATTAGTTATTATGTATACATAGTTTTTAGATCGTTTTATGAGCTCGCATTCTCTAACCTTGGTAGCCTTCGTAGCTGCCGCGCTCACTCAAGCATTTACGAAAATTAGGTTAATGACCCCCTTACTCTGACAAATGTTCTCATTGGGATCAATTTACAATCATATTTACCTACTTTACGGCTGATTATTTAACGTATACCTACGAGTACCTTATATTATTATATTCTCAGTCAAGCAATTCAACGTCAGTAATCTAAAATTTAGACCGACAGTTAATATTCTATACTTTTATTCTAGCTACCATTCTATATTAAATTTATTTAAATTTCTTATTACGCTTAATGGTTTCACACGCTGACATGTGTTAAGATATTATAAGCAGTAAGAAGAAGAGAAGGGGACTTCTTCTTACTGCTCCACAATCAGACATTTATCTCATAACCTTTTTCCGTCGGGGGTTTAATATTACCCTGTGTTATTCTTAGATTTAAACTACATAACTATGCAAAATTGTAGTCCAATGGGCTTAGCAGTTATGTCGTAGACTAGCTGTGCCCCGCGGTTTCACCCGAGTAGTCTTCGTTCCCGTAAGAATATCGGGATATAAAGTAACCTATGTGTTATTCCAGAGTCTAAACTATCTACATACTGAATTTCATCCCAATCGGTTCAGTAGTTTTGGCGTGAAAGAGTAACAAACATCCATCTATCCTCACAAACTTTCGCATTTATAATATTAAGTATGATTATGATATTGATATTGGTCATAGCGCCCTTGTGCTTTTATAATACCATTTTACCTATTATAATATTGTTGGATTTACCAATACAGGCGTTACCTCATTAACATTCTATGCTATAAATATTTTTATCTGCGTGCAAAAGCTATCGGAATTATATTAATATGAGGTCCTTAAATGATAAGAGCTAGAGATGGCAGACAATACAATTTGTAACCTACCGCACTGGCAATAAAGATCTTGTTTGCTTATTCACAGACAATGGAGCAAAAAATACCCGATTTGCGTTATACTCAACGAAAAAGAGAAGATACAAGTGTTGGAGAAAGAAAACACGCCGCCAGAGAAAAAACCATCAGAGGCTGTGGTAGAAAAGAACAAAAAGGAGCAGCAGTCGCAAAACGAAACTGAGAGTACAGAAACTAACACAAGCCCGGAGAAGAAAAAGAAATTCGTGTGGAGGAGAAAAGAAAAAAGGTTATTCTACATTTGCATTTCACTATTTAAAAAAAAAACTATTTTATACTGTGACTATACAACGTGTAACGTTTTGTAGTGGTAGGCCTCTTTTGCAAAGGGCTGCCTGGGGAAGTACCACACCTTTGCCAGTTATTCATCCGCCAAGCAGTAATGTGTAAATTTTACTGTGTTCCGGTCTAAAGGGCAATGTTACTAGCGAAATTACTGAGCATGACGAGATTCAACAACTCATATCTCAGGGTGACAGGCGAAGTGCAGTGGCGCGCAGAATTTTGAACTTTAAAACACTGGATGGCACTGTGTCTGATATGGGCATTCATGATGCTTACCATCAGGCACCTGATTTGCGCATCTTGTCACTCACTATCATAAAAAAAAATAAGGTGTAGTAATACTTAAGGGGGATGCATCTACTCGTCAACCCAAAGACATTGCAAAAGAAAGAAATGCGAAATTCGAAAATTATTATTATTATTATTATTATATACAAACATAAATAAAAACAGCTATTGCATTTCATACAGGGTAGAGCTAGATAACTTGACGCGGCTCTCACTCTACCCTGTACCAGTGACCATGTACCATGTGACACTCCTCATTGTAGGTATATGAAGCTGCAAGTAGATGGGGCTTGCGACAATATGGTATAATTTCAATTGGCTAGAAAGATAGAAAAGCTAGAGAAATCCGAGATAGAAGGAGAGCCAATTTTTTTAGGTGAATATAACTGTAGGCTATAAGCGCTGTGCGAGCCGAATTGTACATGAATTTGAGGTGTGTACTTCTGTACTTATAGGTCTGTGTTCTGTGTCTGAACCATTATACCCAGGGGTGTGTCATTCCAAGATTTAGGTATAATCCGCCAACGCTCCTCTCGTAGGGTTTAGTAGATGGTTTCGAGACTGCGGTGCGCAACTGAATATGAACGCTCGCTTCACACGATAAATTTCAATTTCGTGTGCTAGCAGAACGAGTAGGTATATTTATATACCTTGATAAGTGTTTTGTTCGAGAGTTATTTTTCTATGCGCTAGTATACTATTATTTATTCTGTTAGGGACGTTATTATTAGTTGCCTAGGGTTGATGGCCATTTTTCTTTCGCCATTTACATGACAGCCTCGTTGGCTCAGATGGTAGTAACTCTGCCTTCTGGGCCGCAGGCCCCGGGTTCGATCCCCGGCCAGGTCAAACATTTGTGTGCATGAACATGTCTGTTTGATCTGTGTCTGGGTGTTATAAGCTTATATAAGTATGTATATCAGTCATCTGGTTACCATAGTACAGGCTTCTATCCTTTCTAGCTTCTAGCAGTTTGGGACCAGATGACCGTGTGAGGAAGTTGTCCCATATTATTTATTTATTTAGAAAGGACTATATCAAATAATTGTAAGTAATAAGTTGAGAATGTTTTCAGCATACCTACAGAACCAGAGCCGGGACGAGAAGGGCTTAGACATAGGCTTGTAAGAAAAATGCACAGAGGTAAGTGTAGAAACACTAGTTATCGTAAATGTGATGTCGGAGTGTAAAAACCATGATGGTTTTAATGTCAGCGCAGACAGATCATGGGCACAGGACGTTCGTGTCTTGGGTCGCGAGTCTAATTCTTTGTATTTATATAGACAGCAGGAGAGGGCGTTTTTCTTTGTCGTACTCCTGACAGGACCCACGTCCGTTGCGCGCTAGCGTTCTGTCTGCATTGACCTTTAAAGATAATTAAATATTAATAAATTCCGTTTTTTTTGTGCATACACTTAATGTCAAGATGATGAAGAGGAAGGTAAACCTGTCTTAATTTTTTATGCAAAAAGTTGACACGATGGCAATATGTGAAACCGTGAGACACAGCTAGTTAAATCTAAATATAAATGCCTTGTTGGTCACAAGCGCCACTGTAGATCATGAGGTACTGGGTTCGATTTCCAGGTCGGACAAAGAGTGTTATTGGATTTTATTATTAAGAATTTTCAAAATAGCTGCCTGGAGTAGAACTATGCCCGGTTAATGGCAATAGGCTCCTCCCATATTACTAACTAATAAAATAATATAAAAAAATTCTGTACCTATGTACCTTGTAAAATATTAAATAATTGATACCTTACAGCGGAATATTTCCGTAAATTAATTTCTAAGAGGGTATTTGATTCATCATTTCAATAATTATAAATTGCCTGATATGATACTATTTATTTGGGATTGTTTCACCCTGCCCACGGCGTCCCACTGGTGGAGCAAAGTGGAATGCTACTAAGTGTGTAGTAGAATATTCCCAACTAAATTGACTAGGTGCTATTTCCTTGATTTTTTCAGCTGTCACGTATCAAGCTAAGTTTTACAAGAAATAATTAGTAGAGAATAATAAGTTTTATAGTGACTTAAATTTAAAAGCAAAACTCTTCTTATTTTCTATCTTTGGTAGGAATATAAAAAGTCATCGGAATGAGTCCTTTTATTATAATTATGGGAATGTGTTAACCCTTTGGAGAAACAAGGCATATGTTAGGCATCCATTAAACGACAGAATACATGTCAATCAGTGCCATCAGTCATGAGTGATAGTGAAACTGAGTGGAAGACTTAATATCTTTCTTGAATGATTTCCTATCATCACGTTGGACTTTAGTTTAACCATCCATCATTAGACATGACTGTGGCAAATCTGACAGCAAAACCTATCGTGTGCGACTGTTAAATCAATATAAAATCCTACAGATAAGAAAACAGACAGCGTGTCGACGTGCACGGAACCGGTCAACGAAGCTCAAAATACAGATAAGGCAGAACAGTTGTTACAAATCGAGGATATTCTACTCTCCGAGGACCCAGATCTCGCTACCAGGTCTACGCCCAGCAAGGAAGAGGTCGACGAGGAGATCGATGACACTGTCATGTCTAGGATTAAGGAACTGTTGGATGAAGCTGTAAGTTCTTACTGTTAAGGTTAAAAGTCACCCATACAAAATGAAAATACACAGATATGAGGAATTAGGGAATAATTTTCAACTCAATTGTTTGTGGTTGGCTCTGGATCTGACCTTTATTTGCGCGAAAGCATATTTTGTTAAAAAAAACCATACAGTTTCTTCGAATTTATGAAAATTGTAAAAAAAATAGTTTTTAGGTTATGTTTATGTTTTTTAAATAGCAAAAAAACCACACGGTCTTCTTTAACTGTTCCTAACAAATTCGATTTTATACAGGTTTTTTAATTTACCCTCTGAGAGTCTAGTTATATGTTTAGATGGGATTTTATTATAGAAACGTACACAGTTCCCTAAGAAAAACTTCTTGTTCGTTTTAGATAATCTAAAGCTATGGACAGCAAATTTATCTTTATTCCTAAACGCCTTCTGCCGGCTGTGCCCGGTAGATGATAATTAATTCGTTGTACAATTCCCCGTTGTCAGGAGATGGAGCCGGGCGTGGAGAGCCCCGCCGAGGGCGAGTGGAGCGTGCACGTGCGGCCCTCCGCAGATAAACACTCACATCTGTACTTGTTCGCGAGAACTGGCAGGGATAAACAAGAATGGTAAATTTAATTATTATAAATTATTATAGGTCGCCCATTAGTTGTGTAAGAAATTAAATTGTTAAGGCATACGTATGTATGCATAGTTCAGGGTTCCATACCTAGATACCTGAACAAAACGTTACCGCTTCATTCACTAAGAACATACAACGCCATCTATCTATAAACTACAGCAAACTCTAGCGTATATTGTAGTATAATGGTTTATAGTCGCTTGCCCAAAGTATGGAAATATGCAGTAAAATGGCCATAACTGTTGATTATTGCGTTAACTTAGAAGCATAATTTTTTTACAGCCACAAGGGACTGTGGACCTGAGTAGTTGATATCAATTTTAACTTGATACCTCCACTCGTTCCAGGGAAAAAGTGTCTTTACAGACGGACAGACAGACAGACAGACAAACGGACAATAAAGTGATCCTATAAGGGTTCCTTTTTTTCCTTTTGAGGTACGGAACCCTAAAAACGGAGTTTTGAACATGTCACAGGCAACACTCGATAAGGTTTATACGTAGTTTTGATAGTTCATTTTACTTTAACCTCGCTAACCAAAAAGGATGGTTTTATAAAATTTTATGCATATGTAAATTACCTATTTATTTTTACCGTGGGTAAAACATTATTGATATACCTATATTAATATATATTGATATCTATAGGTATAGTAGAGAGTCAAGACATACTTTTCTGTGGCCTAAGAAAAGGTTATCGCTGACAAAACCGGGAGCGAGACGGGCGCGTGTCGAGTTGGGTTGTCGTTGTATTTAAAGAATATGTAAATATACAAGAAAATGCACTCACAACGCGGTCAGCGCCGGCGTTGTATCTGCGCTAACCTTGGCCCGAATTCCTCTGTCGCTGATGTCGGTCGCTGATGTCGGTCGCGCGTACGAATATACGTTGTGTTCTATGAAGCACCACACTGTGACGCTGACATCAGCGGCGCGCGATTTTTCATTGGCGCTGATGGTCAGCGCGCTACGCGACTGACGGTACGCGACCGACGTCAGCGACAGAGGAATCCGGGCCTATAAACCTCGCTCAGCTCAGTTAATTAATTTAGACTATCCGTTTCTTCAGGTTCACTCAACTAACGAAAGTGATAAAAGAGGCGAACGCCTCAGTGGAATCGTCGGCGGCGGAAGACAAGTCCGCAGGTGAAACGCCACAGGAAAACAAGGAGAAAGATCCTGTCGAGTTTGCGGTCTACAAACTATCCGATAAAGATACCGTGTCGTTTGCTAAGAACGTAAGTATAGTACGTAACGTAAAGGCTCGTTCGGAATGTAGATAAAATTGGAATTGAAGTCCGTTGTAAAGTGAAACAAGTGTTGTGCAATTGGCAACAACTGCGCCGTTTAAAGGTCAGCGATCAGTAAAAGTGCCGTGGGGTTAACGGCTTTAGAATAGAAACCCCACTGTACCCGTAGTTGCCGTAAGAGCCGGTTAAGGGTTATTAGTTCCAAAGGACGAGCAGCATCATCCTCTCTGTAAAACCATCTTACTGCGCTCATCAACTCGCCTACCAAGCGTGGCGAAGATGGGGCATTCCTATGTCCAGCAGTGGACTTCCATCAGCTGAGTTAATGATGATAACAAAAAACTCCACAAACTTTCTTCTAAGGTTTGTCTACACTTGATCAGTTTCGAAAAGTACATAACGTAATTAAAAGCATCTCTTTTTGTTGCAGAATAAACCAACAGAATCTCTAAGCGAAAGTGTTACCATCACATCACTATCACAGGGATCTAAAGAAAACGATTACGAAAACTTCTGGCCTTATTTATTGAAAATTATAGAGGTAAGTTTGACAAACACTTTCTATTTTGAATTATTTAACTAGAAGAATCTGTATCGTTTTTAACCTCTAGGGGATAAAGTATGTTATTTTTTAGGATTCCGTACCTCAAACGGAAAAAACGAACCCTTATAGGATCACTTTGTTGTCCGTCTGTCAAGACACTTTTTAATGGGAACGCGTGGAGGTAATAAGTTGAAATTGATACCAACTATTCAGATCTGTGGTCCCTTGTGGCTGTAAAAAAAATAATATTTCTAATCAAAAGTTATGGCCATTTTACTGCATTTTATCCATAATTTGCGCAAGGAACTAATAGATGGCGGAGTATGTTCTTAGTAGGCGGATTGTTTTTGGGATAGGAAGGAAGCGTTTTGTTCAGGTATCTAATTAATATAAAAATGGGAATGCTGATAAAACAATAATGCCTACCTATTTACAAGGTCAAAATCAGCCTAAACAACCTGCAAAGAAAACTAAACGAAATTCACAAAAAAAAAAAAAAAAAAACCACTTCATGCAAATCAGCCGATCCATTTTGTATGGGAAGTCGAAATTTTCGCATATAACAATTCTTTGTTTTGAAAATTGTTCAGTTTGACGCATAGATGAACCCGCTTACTACAGTTACTACAGCTTTGTTTAAAACGTTGTATCAAGAATGAAACTTTTATATAGAGGTATTTTTTATGTTTTGTTAATATTGATATATATTAAATTGATTCAGAATCATGAATTGTCATACAAGCAAGTCTCAGTGGGAGTGATGTGTCAGTTAGAACCGTCGCCTAGCGACAGATCTAAAAGTAAGAAGAAGAGAAAAAGCGATGTTAGTCTTTTACTTATGTAGTTAGAGCATAGACCTAAGTACGAATGATACCGCAAGCTTATTTATTGACTGTAAATCTAGTCTATCTACTTAGACTGTTAATTGTAAATTACAGCGCTTACCAAACCAAATAATGTTAAAGTAGTAAAATGTAAGAGTTACAAGTGCGTTCTTCTTGTAGAGGTGTCTTGCCGAACGCACTTTAGATTTATAGTCAGGACCGTCTTTAAAATATTGGGAACCCTGGGCAAAAATACCTGTTTATAGTCCAATTAAAAAATTTACACAGATTCATGTTATGCTAGTTTTTTGCCGGGCTTTAGCGCGGTGAAAACTTTTAAACTATAGCAATAAATGCGCTTTCTGCGAGCGCGGCGAAAAATATAATTATTTGGTTTCACTAACGGACGAAGTGATTTAAGTGTAGTTAAGGTGTGTAATTTTTTTTAATCTGTAGGAACTTATCGGTAGAGTGCCCGGTGGGATATAGACTACGCCTTCACACCTAGGCCGCCGACTTTTGTCAGTAACAAAACATAATAATCGGCGACATGCGCTCGTCATTACGAATACAGTTCTTATAAAAGCCACCGGGTTGTATCGCCGCGGCGGGTCGGTGGCTAAGTGGCTAAGTGTGTAGAGTCCTTAAGTTATAAGCTTCACTAGCATATAAAAGTGTCGTTTTAAGGCCAATTTGAGTATATTAACTTTAATTTTGTAATCTGTGTAGAGTAAAGCAACAGTGGAATGCGAGTGCCGCATGTTGCCTTCAGAGGTGACGTGGTTGAACACAGCTCTGGCGAGGTTGATGTATGACGTCATGCGAGACCCTCAGCTCATAGCGCGAGTGCAGGCGAGGATACAGAAGAAACTTAATACGCTTAAGGTTAGTGGGCTTTACTAAGGAATTGTGCCCTATTTTTTATGTCGTTGCATGTGCGAATTAAAAATGTGCATCCGTAGCGTACGAAAGTTACCGACATAGCCCATCATTAGCAAGTTAAAGTGGCAATGCGCAGGGAGGGATCACGTAGAACTGATGGCCGATGGGGCTGTAAAGCTCTCAAACGGAGACCACGAACTGAACACGAACTCGGTGTCGGCAATTCTTCATGCTTAAAATCGCCTCAGTGTGAGCCTCGCGCTCCGTTATAGACATTTTTATAGCTTCAAATGGCTACTGAGAAACTAGGATTGGATCGGGTGCAGTCTAGGTACTGAATTTAGTGATTCTAGTGGAGTCCGATGAGGGATCCTTATAGTGGGTTCACACGGTTTGATTTTAGTTGATCAACTGCTAAATCGCATACAATTAGAACCGTCTGAACAGACTTTTAATAAAATAGAAGCGACATAAGTAGATTCAATATAAGTTTGTCACCTTCAAACCTTTTCTGGTTCAAGTCTATTGTTCGAGCAATTCGACTCGTCTGAACCTGCCGCGTTCAAGTCGACCTCAATTAATATAATAAGAACTAAATTCTCTTCCATCTAAATCTAAATTCTTCCTTTTCTGCCTCTGCCTACTCGTCTACAAATGTTGAATCAATTTTAAAATCGAACCGTAGCTTCAGGATATGTTTTTGTTGAAGAACAAATGTTGATCAACTGTAATGGAACCGTATGAAGTGAACCCGCTATAACCCGCAGCACGTTATAGCTCAAGTGGATTGTGGAGTTATTTTTTTTATGATAGTGAGTAACAAGACGAGCAAATCAGGTGCCTGATGGTAAGCATCATGATCGCCCATATCAGACACAGTGCCACCCAGTGTTTTAATATTCAAAATTTTACGCTGCACTGCACTGCGCCTGTCACCCCGAGATATGAGTTGTTGAATCTCATCATGCCCAGTAATTTTGCTGGTAACATTGCCCTTCAGACCGGAACACAGTAATGTTTGCACATTACTGCTTGGCGGATGAATAACTGGCAAAGGTGTGGTACTTCCCCAGGCGGCCCCCTGCAAAAGAGGGCTATCACTAAAACTATGATTGATATAATTTCGATAGTGTATAGTTTTAAAATAAAGAACTTCATTCATTCTTTATCATTTGCTTTAATTTTAGTAAGGGGAAGGTAGACCTCTTCCTCCTCAGTCACTTACTTCAATCACAAAACAATTCAGTAATTAAAATTCTTTACATCTCTCATATTCGGTAAGTAGGTCCTTATTACCCCCAAATGGGGCTTGTAAGTGACCAACTAGCGCTCTAGGGTAATAATGTAGCTAGAAAAGCCCTAGGGCGGTAAGTAATTAAAAAAAAACTTCACTCTTTCAAAAAGTTTGCGTACATCTAACCATCATACTGGCAATAGACATCATGCATTCAGGCCAATGACAAAAGAGGTCGCTTCGCTATTCCTTGTCTTCGTATGAGTATAATAGTCATCAATTTTAAATATCGAACTACGAAGCTCAATTTCGTTCTTGAAAAAAATTATTTAAAAAAGAGATGAAAAAAGGCGGGAATAGAAAACTTTTACTTTAAAATGTTTTATTCTTGTAATGCCGGTGTTTTTCTACTTACCTCACAATCGAGATGTAAAGCAGATTAGTTAGCTCGGGTGTAAGCATCAATTGCACCCTCGAAGTATAGGCGCCCTCGCTGCGCTCGTGCGCCTAAATATCTCGGGCTGCAATTGATGCCTTACAGCCCTTGGCTACTAATCTACTATTAATACATCTTTAAAACGTGTTTAAAAAAAATCAATTAAAACATTTTTGAGCAATTGATTTAAAACATGTTTCTTTTGTTCGTTTAATAAAACATAATGTTCTGTTCTTTTAAAAAAAAACTTGTTTTTTTTTCAACCGTACCCGCAGAACGTTATGGTTCAAGTGGATTATGGTGTAATCGTTCGTGTATTGTGCAGTTGCCGTCGTTCATGTCGCCGCTGGTGGTGACGGAGCTGTCGCTGGCGGGCGCGTGCCCGCAGGTGGCGCGCGTGCTGCCCCCCGCGTGGGACGCGCGCGGCGTGTGGCTCGACGCCGAGCTGCGGTACGACGGCGGCGCACACATCGTGCTCCTCACGCAGATCAACCTCATGAAGCTCAAGGAGAAGAGTAAGTCCGCGGCCAGCTCCGACATTTGTGCGCATGTCTGTTTTATATGTGTCAGGGTGTTATAATGTAATACGTATATAAGCATGTATATCAGTCGGGTGGCGTGGGCTCGACGCCGAACTCTCTCTTCCAAAGGCAAAAATAATTTCTCAATAGCACCTTGAAGTCTGGATTTGTACCCAGGACTTAAAAACACAACGGTAAAGTGTGGACTTACTAATCCTTTGAAGAAAAGTGCAAGCCTGACTTTGGTCGTAATAATATCGCAGTCCTCTTCAAAAATTGCGGAAAAATCAAAATTATTAGTTACGCGTATGCAAGTGATACTTTAAGATAGAGTATCCTCAGGTGTATCCTATCGAATCCACAAGTTTTCAAAAACCTTAATCAGCTAGATAGAAAGGTGACAATAAAAATGATATTAAAAACGAAAAACACTTTTCATCATACAATTGTTAAACATTTATGTTGCAGATATGACGTTAGAAGACCAATTACTCGCAACAAGTGAAAATGTAGTGGAAAACGAGACGAGCGGTTCGCCTACGAAGGGCTTTTTCTCCGATAGAATAATGCGGGTGAGTTGAATTTATCTCTAGGGAGGGTGCTTTCCATACAAATTTCCTAATTATGGGGCAAAAGTGAATAATTTTCCCCTCAATTGTTTGTATTGGCATTTGATCAGGCCTTTATTGGCGACAAAATATATTTTGAACGGAAGAAAGAAATAAAGCACAGTAATAAATAAATAAAATAAATAAAAATAGTTTATTGCAGGCTCTTAGCCCATATGTGACAACAGAAAATTATTACAAAAACATTAAAATTATAAATTATAAACGGAATTGAATTAAAAATTAACATAAATTACAATAAAAATTTCAAAATAAAATAATGTCAAATCAGAAAAATAATTAAGAAAGTCAAAGAAAATTAATTATAATGCAGTAGGGGCAACGGGACAAGAGAGCATGAAATCGAAGTTAGTCGATTATGACTTTATGTGCAGCTGAGTCCAGTGCTTCCATATGGGAGACTCCAGTTTCTCTCTTATCACACTCACCATACTATTTGAGCTGCCCCGGACGCGACGCATAAGGGATGCTGCTTTTTTACGAAGAATCGCCTCAAATGAGTCTGTATTCCCGTCAGCAAACATCCCCGATGCGCTACAAAACCTTGGCAGCCCAAACATTACCCTGAAACCGTTGTTATACTGGACACGAAGAGAGTTGAGCGCCTTTAGTGTACAGTTGGCCCACAGACCGCACGAGTAAAAAGATTGACAATACGCCTTGAACAATGTTATCTTAACTGCGTCAGAGCTACGTGCAAATCTGCGAGCCACCATATTACACCTAACAGCCAACGCCCTTCGCTCCCTGTCAACATCGGCATCATCCCTGAGGCTATCCGTTACCCAGTGCCCCAAATATTTAAAACTGAAGGTCCGCTGCAATGGTATTCCGTTCAGCAATACCGATGGAGTTTCGGTATAGCGTTTTCCTGGCGCTTTGAAGACCATAAACTCGCTCTTCTTCACGTTATATTGGAGGCCATGGGCACCGGCATACTTTTCACAGATGGCCACCAGTTTCCTGAGACCACTGATGGAGGGGCTCAGCAGCACCATGTCATCAGCATAGCTGATATTGTTAAAAGCAACACCATCCACTGAGCACCCGACATTGGCACTGCTGAGCTCCCCAATCAGCCTGTTCAAGTAACCGTTGAACAGCCTTGGGGATGATATCCCCCCCTGCCTTACACCACATTTCATACTATAGGAACTTGATAGGGAGCCATTCCACTTCACCTGATTGATTTGATTGCCATACCAATATCTTAGTATGGCAATCAACTCAGCCGGCGTGTCAGTATCCACTCTCAACTTCAAAGTTTTTGAGAATGGGTACTACCACCGTTCGCATGAGGTCCACAGGGAGGTAAGAGTGTCCCACACATAAGTTGAAAAACATTGCCAACACTCTTGGCAAATGCACTCCCGCACATTGAAGATGTTCTATGCTAAGGCTGTCGTGTCCAGGTGATTTACCCCTTGTCATGTTTTTAATTACAAACCCTACGTTCTTTGCTGAAAAAATGACACGACCTCTCTCATTGCTCAAGGAGACATTTTCCCCGGGGACCCCACTCTCAAACGATGATTCGACTGTGAAATGCTCCCTAAAAATTTCCGCAATCTCTCTGACCTCACACACTCCTTCCACACTACCGGGTAGGCTCGCACCACCTTTCATACTATTAGTTTTCTTCCAGAAGCCCTTAAAATCCTTTCGACTATGTCGTGATGCCAGAATATCCATTTTTATTTGATTTTGGTTATCCTGGCACCACTTCATTTTCCTTTTAAAAATTCTTCGATCTTCCGTCATTCTCGCATACAAATTCCCTATCTTAGGCTTGCCACATTCAACCCATTTCAAGAAACTGGCACGAGCCACCCGGTGAGCCTCCCCTACATGTTTATTCCAACCCGCTACACACCGTCTCCCCCCACCACTCCTACTACAAGTCAACATCGCCGCCTCACTTAAAGAATTAACAATTTTACTATACATGTCATCAAGTACACTTTTGTGGTCTAAATTATCACAAAAACCGTCACAACACAATCTGAATTGCTCGGGTAAATCCATAAGCCTTAGTCTTTCATTGCATAATGTCTCATATAAAGTACTCTGACGCGAATCCCTCTCCCCCCACAATATTTTATTGTAAGTGTTGTTGTTATTGAGTTTACATTTATTTACTAACTTTTTAAAATTAAAAAACACTTTTAATGGCAGATGGTCGGACCAATAACAATCATACACTATACATATGTGCGAGATTGCCTGCATCGCAGCAACCGTGACTACAGAGTGATCTAGCCATCGCCTACTGCCATGTGAATCACTGGTGAAAGTATACGCGTCAGAGTCGAGGCCTAAAAGACGCGTGTCAGCACAAACCCATTTCACATCATCACAAAAAGTACTGAGTTCTTTGTAGAAACATTCACCCGGGTGTGCATTAAAATCCCCCAATATTATTGACGCATCTACCCCACTACTCTCTACAACAGCACTTATCTCACTTAGACAGTTAATAAATTCAGTCAGATTCTCAGATAAAATTCATTTTGGGAGTAATGTTTTGTTATTTGTTTCAGAAAAAAAAGCCGGCGATCTACGACTCGGAAGTGGAAGACTCGGCGGAGTCGAGTAGCGATGATGAGAGCCCTCCCGTACAACCCGTCGATAGCACTGAGAATATTTTACTCACTGAACCTACGTTAGTATTACATATCACTACATTATATATTTACATATATAAAAAATCTAAGTCCTGACTGACAGACACACTCCGCTCACCAACGCCCAAGCCCAACCCTTGTCACTAGAGAACTGAAATAATGCACATAAGTTTAAATTATGACGTTGACAAGAAATAAGAAAGGAACGCCTCGGGAACGGTGACTACGCGGGAAAAATCACAGGACACAGCTAGTATAAATTGAAAACGGTGTTAACACAACGGTGTTAACACAAACACAAAGCGTTCTGAAGCACTTTCAAAAAACCAATGACAACATCGAAGAGTCTAATTATTGACCAATTTGTATTTCCCATACAAATATCGAAATTATTTGCAGAATTTTTTGATGTTTTTTCTTTCGTGAGCTTATACCCTGTTATTTAGCCATTCCCCTCAGTTATAAGCTAAAAAATTAATTCAAGATTTTTAAATACATAGTTCTGTTTGCACAACTTATAATTCCTCTTCTACCACTTTGACATGTACAATATCATTTTATAGGGCGTCAGCCGTTGAAAGTGGATCGTCAAAGAGAAAATTCCTACGAATGGTCGACAAAATAGCAACGAATAAATATTTCCAACAGGTACACACTTTTTTTGTTATTTTATCTTTGAATCGGAGGTGGTTTTATCGGAACCGGAGTAGTCAAAGTTGGATGATTATTTCAATTGAATTGACTGCCTCGGTAGCGAAGTGGGTTCGATCCCCAGGTTAGGCAATGTGTTTAATATTTGATTTTTCTATTAGGAATTATCTCAATAACTGCCTGGAGTCTGAAACTGTGGCTGGTAGATGGCAATTGGCTCGCCTCGATTTATATGGGACCATTTACATACTGGCGAAATGTGGGTGTATCCCATTATGTGTGTCTATGGGACTGAGTCCTGGGTACAGCTCTGCCTAATCCTTCGGGAAAAAGGCGTGATTTTATGTTATAGTATAATTATTTAGAGCGCTGAATCCCCGCCCGATATGCAATAATTTGTTTGTACTCTTTCGACCGCCATGGTAACTGTGTTCTGTAACCAATTACCTGAAAAGAAATTGTCTTTTCATAAACAAGTTACTACGCGCTAAACCGAGGCCGCTCCGGAGCCCGGCTTTATTTTGACCTCCATTATATATATAACCTCCGGTTCAAGTCGATGTCGGAGAATTTCGAAGCCGAAGCTCCGTAACCCTTTGAATATATACCGTAATCCTTAATTTAATATATTTTTTCATCAGGTTACAGATTACAAATACGTAAAACGTGCGATGGAAGGGTTATCCAACACGGATATAAAACTACAGTTAGAGATACACGGATTAGAAGGAATGTTAACGTTGAATCTACCTCCACCGCCTCACGACAGGATATGGATCGGGTAAGACCAACATTGTTTGATATTATACCAAATCTTACATAAAAGGTTAAGTAAAATCTTAGGGGGTAAACGTACCTATCAAACTTATCGACTCATAGACAAAGTACATCAAAATTCGTAAAAATTAGCTAAATAATACTTTATCGTAAACCACACTTAGAAATAGCACAAAGGATACAGAAAAACCATACTTAAATGTACAAGCGGCGGTCTTATCGCTAATAAGCGATTTCTTCCATTCAAACGAAATATGGACAGGATTCATTTGCAGCAAATTTGCTGACTTTTCAGCTGATTCATTTTATACGATTTTTAGAATACATTACGAGTCGTACAATTTCACGGGAAAATCACACAGTGGTGCAGGATTACCCCCTTTAGTATCTTTTTTCAAATCAAAATTAAAAAAAAACAGATAGTGTCCATAATATTAGTCCATATAGTATCAAAGACATTTTTTAATCTTTATTTGATATAAACTCATCCAGTATCGTTTATTCAAATTTTGATGACTTTAATTCAAATATGTCGCAAAAAGAGGATTTTGAAAGTCAATGAATCCAATAACTAATGAATCTACCATAAAAATCACACAGTTCACACTTATTAAAGGTTTTATTTCTTTTCAGTTTCCGGACAAACCCCCAATTAGTGCTGAAAGCGCGGCCCGCAGTTGGCGCGCGAACATTAAAGTTTGCTCACATATCCAACTGGATAGAACAGAAGTTAAGCAAAGAATTCGAGAAGGTTCTAGTGCTACCCAACATGGAAGACATCATCATCGACGTTATGACTCCCACTCCGGTACAGTTTGAGTGAAATCTTGTAATAAAACATTCCGGAAGGAAAGGTAAGTAAGGAGTAAAGTGAGAGGAGCTTACTCTCAATCGAGGTCAAAATTGTTATTAAAGATATGTCAAAAAATGTATTGGAGAATTAGATAGTACTTGTAACCTTAAGCGGTTGATACACCCATATTCAAGCACAATTCTTATGTAAGGTACTGTGCTGAGTAAGGAATTTCTCATCGCGTTCGTCACGGCAGGCAATTGTTTCCAATTGGGTTTATCGGCCCTATGCGTTCGGGCCATCATAGTATTATTCTTGAATACGGGTGTAAATCTCCATACTCACAACCTAAACACAAAAGCTTCGAAAATGCGGCAACTTTCAGATTGTAGCCTGCGTAACACAATGCTAGTGTGCGTAAATAAACAGTTTGCAAGGAGTGCTATTGCGTAAAAATTGTGTTGAACAGGCTCCGGTACACCTTCCGGCATAATTTGCCGCATTTGACAAGTATGACAGCGGTATCTAATTGGAGCGCGCGCGGAGACCTGTCAATAATATTAGCTTGTAGCATTTCTTTACATTATGTCCTTGATTTTAATTGACAAACGACAAATGCCAATCTCCCATCAGAATTGACTAGTAGAGTATTCTTGTCGAGAAAGTTCAACGCGGAAGTGGAAATTTTCACTACAAAATGCGCATCACAAGTTGCATCGAATTTTCATATACTTTGCGAAAAGCTGTATGCTTTTCGCTATTTCAACGTTATGGTGAAAGAGTTCTAAATGGTTGCATATTATAATTGTTTCATTATCACAATGGCCCTTTGTAGCCGACTAATTTATTGCCAATATAAAAAAAAATTGAAAATGAGAAATGTAAAAGATTTGTACATAAATATAATATTATTATGTCCATCGACCATTATTATTACTGTGATTTTTTCACTGTAATGAATTGAAGTTTTATTATCTAGTAACGAATATCAAGAGAGAAGTTAATTTCTGTCCATCTTAAAGTTGTCGAGATTATAATTGAATTTTATCTATTTTTATTTAACTTAAATACAAATTTACTTTTAAAGAATACCTATAGTTGTTGTTAATTGTAATGTAATTGCATAGTTTTACAAAAAAAAAAATGTATTGATGCATAAGTTATTTAACAAGAGTAAAAATATTTTTTTTTGCTTTTCAAGTATAATTGGTGTAATAAATACGAGTGTAAAGAAATGTGTAATACGATAATGTAATATAAATTTTATGTTGTATATTATGTTATTGTGTAATTAATTGAATGCCAATAGTTTTGGCAGAGTGGAAGGCGGAAGGTTTATTTAATGTTATTTATTTAAGTAGTGAAAAGTTAGGTTGGTTTAAAACTACTCATTTTAAATACGTCCTGAGATAATTTGTAAATAAGTAAATGCATTTTGTATTATTTGAAATCGTCACATTATTATTATTTTATTTATTTACATTTGCTGTGATTAAACGCTTAGTTACTGTTTCTAATTAAAAAGTAGATTTTTAATATATCCTAAATAGTGAAATATTACATTTTAAAGCATTAATTACCCGTGATTAAGTCCTCTTGAAAATTTCAGAAATTCGACACTCAACCTAAAACAAGATGCTTTAGAGAGGGGGCATGCTTTGACCAAGGTTATCAGTCTGCATAAGTCACACTGATGAACCATCTGCCCCCGCCCCAATTCGTTTTTCATTCGATCCGACACGTAGTGGTGATTTTGTTTTCACACTGAAATTCATGAAAGCGGCATTTTTTAGATTATCTGTGGTCTAAACTTCGCACATCTGTCCAATTCGGACGATCGTGGGATTTCATGTTTAGAATTCTAAAATTCGTTTCACCTTAAGTATACCACGGGGCATGAAAGATGAACACAAATTGACATATTCGAGAGGAAATTATTAAAGTATCTGTATCTTATAGAAAAAATCATTTCTGTCTGTCCTACGCAGTACGCAGTTTATAAAGATCCGGTTTGGAACGCCTTCGGTTATTTCAAAACTGTACATTTTCATGACCACCATTAGGAATTCTAAATAATAATCTCACCAGTTTCTAAACTAGCCGGTTTTAGAAGTGTTTATAATCAGTAAAAAAAATTTTTCGCCTCATGGAAGCAATAACAATAAAAAAAATTGCACAACAATCCTTAGACAATAATCCTACTAATTACAACACCCTGTTAACAAAACATTTTAAAATTTTATATGAAATATAATAGTGTATATCTATGTATGTAATTATTGTATGTATGTACATAATATATAAATGAACTCTATTTTGATAATTTACCCTAACTTGTTACTAAATTGATGCTAATGTATTTTTCTAGATATAGATAAGTTTTCTAATATTTTCTATAACAGTAACTAAAATTATTGTTCTAATAAAGTTCATCGGTTTAATGTTGAAGTTCATGATAATGTGAATGGAACACTATTCGAATATTTTATGATAATATGACATTTTGATGTAAATATTTTTTATTTGTTGAAAGTTGACGTGGTTCGTAAGTTCTTATTTCCGTCATATGTTTCTAGAAATAGTAGGAAAATCACAACAAAAGTTACATTTAGAAGGGGTTTCCTTAATTGAGACAACGCAATGAAACGTACATTAATAATACAACAAAAATGTAGCAATACCTAAGGAGGTGGATCTTCGAATGGACCACTTTAAAAAGAAAGTATTGCGAAATTTGCAATCAATGTTTGGACCATACAAATTTCTTGAAGTAGATCTATTAATAATTTTGTTATCCGTTCTTTTGCAATGAATGGGTAAGTATTGCTACATCTTTTTGTCACACGTTTTGTAAGTTGATTTCCATCACCTAGAAACTATAGATATAAATTATATAAAAAATGTAGCCATTGCAAAAAGGAGTGTCAATGTTGGAACTGGAAGGCTGAAATGTATGTTGCTCATAATAACATAGCATGACGTTAAAGTTTTAGTAAGTTGCAAAATATAATATGAAAATAGACTAAAACGGGGCCTGGATTCTGTTTATTAAATATTGACCGAAGGACAATGGCATCCAAATCGCGGGTAAAAGTCAATGGGGTATCAATAGAATGGCAATGAAAATAAAAATAGTAATACATAAGACCCAATGGTTCAGCCATTAATTAAAAATAACTATGTGGGTGAAGTACTTTTTGATGAATAATTAACAGGCTTAAGTATTTAAGGGTATTTATTTGGTCATAGACTAGTCAATCTATTGGCACACCGCTGACATTCCATGGAGGCTCAATTGGGAAGCCATCGAGTGTTACAGAACCGAGGCCTAATTGTATGAAACTGAAAAAGAATTGTTCTCTTGTCTTCTGGGTGTGCCATTACTCTAGCATGTGAATGTAGAATAACTGAGCGAATTTAGATATAAAATTTGGACATTGTATGTGTATTTTTTATCTTGCAGATGTATTACATAGAGTAAAATGATCTAAGAGATTGGAGCTTTGTGCATATAAGTAAAAACATAGTTTGCCAAATTATATCTTTTTTATGTATAGCTAATTCAGCCTCGATATAAGTTTATAAAATTTGTGTCTGTTGATTTTTGTATCTTATGAAAAGGTATAGTTTGGTGCTCTAATGAGCACACAATGTATTTATATCCTATGGATCATTCCAGACAATAACTGATGTAAAATTGTAATAACAAGAGCCTTCGCACACGACAAAGTAAAATCGTATTGTAGACGTAATTGACTTATTCCTTTCAGTCACATTTGTACTGATGCATCATTAGACTTTATATATGATGGCATTTTTTTTTGTTGACGCTGGGAAAAAATGCACTACGCATACCCTCCCATCGGGGGGTGGAAGGGTTATGTGGGACTCCCCGGTTGCTACCGGTATACCCACTAAAACGACCCAGCGACACTCCCGCATCGTCTGTATGGAGGAGGACTGGGAAACCGGCAGAGCCTTTACATCCCGTCCCCCGCCGACGACCGCCCGCCTATACAGCGGGGCCTTCACGCCCCTCCCTGTCGGGAGGGGTTCGGGAATAATCGCGAGTGCTCGGCCATTCCCGCCCGGCGTGGTGGTGCAATGCGGGAGAAGGCGCCCCCGCGTCTGTCTCCCGCTATTCACCACCAGGAAGGAGAAAACGTTGATCTTATATTCGTCTTCTCATAATATATGATGGCACTTAGGCTGACTTACACCAACTAAGTTTAACAATAACCAATGCTTGACCGGCCGTTATATTTGGTAAGACCAATATTACGCGTTGAGATAACGTTCTACGCATAATATTGGTTTTACACCCTCTTATTACCCCTCTTTAAACGGTAATAATTAGAGCCTCGTTGGCTCAGATGGAAGTAACTCTGCTTTCTGTGCCGTAGGCACTAGTTTCGATCCCCGGCCAGGTCAAACATTTGTGCGCATGAGCTGTTTTGAGCTGAGATATCTGTGTCTGGGTGTATAAGCTTTAGATAAGTATGTATATCAGTCATCTGGTTACCATAGTATTTGATTCTAGCCTAATTTGGGACCAGATGATCGTGTGTGGAAGTTGTCCCATATTATTATTCGTATTAATTTTAGTCAACGTTTATTAATAAGAGGGGCAGAGACTTGACGGTTAAGCATTAGTTATTGCTAAATTTTTCTATTAGGAATTTTGCTGGAGTATGGAATTATGCCCGGTTAATGGCAATAGGCTCGCCTGCTTATAGGACTAGGTCCTGGACCCTGAGTCTAGTGTCTAATGCCTACCCTGCGGAAAAAGTTATGATATTGTTAAAATTAGTTAATCAAGCAAGTTTCAAGGGAGAAAACGCAATTATGTCCACGATGTAATTACGCAACATGTCGTTTACGAATGCTCTAAAATGCGTTCGACCCTTACACAATAAATTAACGTTAAAACATTATGTACATACGTAAAAGTGATAGACTCCCAAAATGCCTCTTTAGTACATTTCTTTATAAGACTTCGACTCCATTTTCAAAGACAACATATCACAATAAATACTGTACCTTTATAAAAAACTGTTACTATATATTCATGTTCCAAATTGCAATATAATTATAGACCGTTGTATAATATAAAGACTTAAAAAGGATTCAATCATAGTATGATTAATCACGAGCTAGAAGTTATCTCGCTCGATATTCTTATGATAGACAGAGACAGAGAATTTTTAATATAATTTAGATCTCTGTCTAGAGGCAATGATCTGGATTCCATGTTCATATAAAATATAGAAGTGTTAGTAGGTACCATAGTAAATCTTTCCAATATATCAAACTCTTTAGTATGTATACTATAATTTTGTTATGCTCTTTTTTATTTTATTAAATTTAATTTATTTAAAATATAGAACTTCTATTTTATTATTTTACCTATATTATGATCACTTAGTGATTGTCGTACTCACAAAGTGTACCAAATACCGATAAATATTTTATGTATATAGTTTTAAAAATTATAAAGTGTTTATGTGATATTATGTATAGTTAAGAGTTAAACCGTGCCGAGTAGTTTTTCTATGTGGTATCAGTTGTGATTTTTTCAAATAAACGAATTGCTATATTATTGCCTGTATTTTTCTATAATAATTATTATAAACCAACCAAAGAGGATAAACACCGTAGTTACAGACGCGCAGGAAAAATTACCATGTCAATGTCGGCGCACTACACACTACCACAGAAAACAAACCATACTACGTACAGTGCACCGGCTTTTGGTGAAAAGCTTTTAATATGAATTGGAGCTATAGAACTTCTACAAAATGTTATATACTCGTAGATTTTATGGTGTGTATAGCTTCATCTATGTGAATAGCTATATAATATTAAGACACCTCGTGACACCACACGTGAAGTTTATTCGGGACTAGGGGTCCTGTGTAATATAATAATGTCATGACATCAAATTGATAATTTTATTTTGGCTTTTGCTGCTCTTAAATCAATGTACTTTAAGAAGAGAATATTCCACAAATGAAACAAAATAATTTATGTATACATCTATTGTATTCAACGTTTTCCCTCTTACTACATAAAATAAAATGTATATAAACACTATATCAATATTAAACGCTTTCTATAATATAACCGTTGGTATATACAATAGTACAATAGGCACTTCATATATCTCGTTGTAATTCTATATCACATATCGTCATCTATTCATTATAGGTATATTACAAATATATTACTAAGCATTCACAATTTCAATATACTATGGTACTTATACGTATACAAATTATTAACATCTTATATTTACAAAACTTGTGTGTTTAATATTGATTTGTAGGAAGCACTTTGAGAAGACTGGTTTCTAGCACCGTTGTGTGTTGAGCTGTTTTTTATTCTATGTGGTTTACAGGTAGCTTAACAGAGTCTGTTCTGTATGGAAGCGGCACGGGAGGGGTGACACTGAACTGTCTCGCTATACCCTTTCCGTACCGCTCCCATACCTCAATACATAGTAAGTTAATCACGAGACCTGTAGTAAGTATTTCAATAATATTGGAGTACGTACTTATGCACATATAATATAACAAATTTCCCAATTAATACAATTTATTTCCAAAATTTGCAAATTTTTACCTACTGTTTATGATAACATTCTGTAACTTGAAAACTTTAAAAATCATAAATATAAAGTTATATAGCAATATGTTTATCAAACCGTCGCTATGATATATCTTATAATAATATGTACATAGTTGAGATCAACCTTATGGCTATGAAGATCTTACATAATTTGGCACTGTGGACCACATTATCCTTTGGAAGCTAGAGAAAATATTGATCGACAGTTCGAACTGTAGGAAATAGGAGGTATTCAAATACTAGTAGGTACGATCAATAGTTGGAACTGGTGACCTTTAATATTTTTCATGCCTCCAAATACAACATTCTAAACAAATAATAAACATTTAATTATATAATTTTAATCTATGTACAAATATTGCATTCACAAGCTGATTATGGCAAGCGATAAAGATTATTCTATCATAACATTTTCTACCGTTGTCTAAAGTTGATCTTACGTAATATTTATTGTAATCACATAAAGTAAATTTTTTATTAAGAACTAACAGTTTATAAGGATCATATTCTTGACAAAATTCTTGATACATTAGGTATCAACTAACAAACCGATTTAACTTTTCTACTTATTGTTGTTTTATAATGAGTCAGTAATTACACATAATATCTGCATCCCAAGCAAACCATATTGGCGCACAATATGGGGCTTTGACGCCCAACGTGGGTCTAAAAACAATCTAATTTGTTATTGGTCACTCATATCATCACTTCATCACTCATATCCATAAACGAGTTATTAACGTTCCATCATTGCATATCACGTGTCTCAAATTTACGAACAGTACGTCATCGTTACCACATGAGAAGAACAATATAGTTCAATGCTGCAGTAAACAATGCGCGGTGCCGTCAGCGTTTCTACTCTCGACTAATGCGACCCAGTCGTCGACTCTCGGCGCACATACAAGGGAATATCTACCGAGCCTTCGTCTCGCCATGACGAGGAACTCTCCCGCGCCGGCTGATGCTCCACACACCGAGGAGACGTGCACATGTGCGTGTAAACTACGGCCCTTTCGTCTCTTGTGGCTGCGGTGTGATGTGTGCTCTAACGTGTTGTCTTCGTCTACTGTGTATCTGAGGAAGACAATGTCGTATTTAGTCTTTGAATTAGTGAAGAACACCAGAAACACGAGGAAGTGGAATGCTTGATATTGAATGAATGAACGAAAACTCTTCATTGGTACCACAATATAACAGAAAATGAAGAAGAAAAAAATAAAACTAGAAAGAAGTAACTGGCGACCTTATCGCTCAGAGCGATCTCTTCCGGACAACCACGCAGGGAAAGGAAATACATACATATACTAAAAGATAATATTTAAAGAGATGGTATGCTAAGGACCAGGTGAGGACGTTTCATCAAATTATAGTTTCGTTTATTCCCGCTAGCTCTGTAGTTCTGTGCATAGAATTAATGCGACTTTTTTCCATTAAGCTAAAAATTTTATGATATCCACCAATCAGCTTATCATAGCTTAATTGTGTGAACTTACTAGGTATTGGTGGTAAACGATTTGCCGAGCTCTAGAATTATTGACTATGAACATAAAATATTCTGATTGCATGGATACCATAGTTATATATCGTTAGCTTAGCATATCTCTAATAGAAAGTCACCATCAATCTCCTTTACGATTCATTACCATCTCGTTTCGCGAGTCACTGGCCTCGAAACTTCTCAGATCATTTTTTACAATCTAACGATATGATTATCTCATCAAGTTTGTACGTAGTATGCAAAACAAGTTTGTTATCATTTGCTTTCAAGCACAGTACAATTTTAAGCTTAACTTGCTTTGAGGATAGGTACAAGCGGATTTAGATTTTATCAAATTATACTGGAGTTGATACTCAAACAGTGGGTTTTCCCAATCACATGACAAAAACAGCATGAATCAGTTTTCAGCCTCTGCAACATGGGCCGACGACTGCCACTACCATAAGAGTTTTATTATGTTCTCACCTATAATAATCATTGTCTTCAATTTCAGGTTTATCCCTCGCATCTCCTTCACTGGTAGTAGCTCTGATAAGCTTTGTCAGGCGAAGAGTCAACTGCGTTGTGTCCAAATCTTCGCGCTGTTCACTACCCACAATCACTCCGCGAGACACTGGAACAAGGACAATAAATATCTAGTAGAGAGTAAGCAATACAAATATTTAGAAAATTAGATAAATAATATTGTTATCTATAAGTACTATGGACCTGTTAATGAGACTCAGTCACACGTTAATGACAGCGTTAGTCACGCGGCACCCAAGCGACGCAGATTAAGTTCTTGAAATTCTAATGAGACAGCCAGAACTAACCGATATCATCTCAGACCAGCTTAAGGAAAATCAAATGATCAATGCGAGATATTAGGTAGAGATTTAAATAATTTTACGGTCCGAAAACAACAGAATTGATGTACAATAAAAAATTAAGTATAGCACATTTTTTATCGGCTCCATCGCGACAGTACATTTTAAGAGCACATTAATTTCTTATGTAGATAAAATATTAATCACCGTGTCGCTATTGTCCGCTCTCCGCTCGCAGCGCTTTTTGTCCGTGTCGTGAGTAAGCGCAAAATATAACCGTTTTTTTTCTTGTCAGCCTTTTGTTTGAGGTAGATAAGTGAATAGACCAAGCTTTAGTAAACGGTCATCAACCCGCCGCGCCCAAAAAGCCGATAATTATAGAGGAGGCTTCACTAACGAGCCATCACGTCTGTTTCCAATCTTAATGCGGTACCAGAGAACTGTTAATTTAATTAGCGCCAAGTATCATAAAATACAGTAATTAAAATGTTTTGTGATATATTCAATTGAATCGTGTCGGACCGTGGACATTGGACATCGACAAAGTCAATAAAATTAACATACAGGCGTCGGCCGGTCGGTAAGATAGTTCCGAGTGCTTGGTCAGTATTATTTCACTCCTACGGCATCCCACTCACATCCTACGATTTGACTCGAGCCTTTCGACCACTCCGTAAATATTGTTGAACAAAAAAACATGAATAGTATCAATAATTATTATATAGCATGACAAACAAAATTTCAATGATACGAGACGTCGTAGAGGAGGCCGACGGCTAATAATGGAGGGCTAATACGGATCGCCGCCCACCGGCCGGCGCGGCGGGGAGCTGGTACTGAGTACCTCGATCGCAGTGACATAACTCTTCGGCTATTACAATTTATCAAACGAGAAAAAAGTGAACACACGAGCTCCCCGTGGAGTCGCGTGCCAGCGACCAGCTCGCACTAGTCTATCCGGTATTCAGTCGTCGTGCCCGTAAATTGAATCCCACCTACCTTCATCCGTCGCCTCACATAATATTAAGTACTAGCTTCCGTGACTCACGCAGAAATTTTACAATCTTATCTCGAGACCACTTAGCGGTACACCCCAAAAGGCGACTTGGACAATAGGAACAATTTACAGATAACTTTTTACCCATATTGCATTTTCGCATGAAGTATTTCTAGGAATGATAAATCTTGGTGAGTTCTGCAAATACTCGGTCGTCATTATGTCGAGAAAATTATATTCCACGGAGTGTAATAAGATTTTATTTAATTTCAGGCGCGAGGAATCTCAATTATGGCGACAAATCGTCGTGCGGTCGGCGACGGGAGGTTTATTAACATTCAGGGTCGCGCCGCCGCGGGCTTCTGCTTACTCATTACTGCGGAGCTGCAGGAGCGAGCGGCGGAAGGGAGCCATGTCTAATGACGATTCAATGGATCGTGTGGGGTCTGATTGGATGCTCACCGAGATCGCTCGTGCAGAAGGCTAGCTCCAGCTCTGACTCGGTGCAAGGCCTGCAGTCCGCCGTCGCGGGATCGTAGTGCCTCCTTTGCAGAGGCTTGGCTTCGTATTTAAACGTGGCGACTCTTCTCTTTGGTCCATCTTCTGGTTCGGCTTCGACGTAGAGCGCGGCACGACCGTGTCGGCTTCGGAAGCAGCGCAGTTCCCTAGAATCGCCGTCGTTAGGAGCGTAGAGAGGAACCAATTTGCGGGTTCCTTCGACGAAAAGGCGTGCAGGAAACCGCTCGGCGGCTTCTGTAAATAATAAATGAAATGTTTAAAAAAGGAAATCTATATCATGTTATTCGATGAAGATAATTTGCCCACAAAAGTGGATTCAAATAAGTCATCAATATAAATTAAATGGGTACCTGTATCATTTAGCCGCAAAGTATAAAACAAATCGGGAGGATCTGGTCTTCTAATCACTCGTATGCACACTCGGAAATCTCTTTCATCAGCGGGCATTGGTGGCCGGAAGAGTAACCTTAGGGCTCCTCGAGGGTAGAGCCATGAGACACTACCTTCTCGACACCTAAGGTATACTGGAGTAACTCCGCGCTCTGTATTGGAAGACAGCCCACTGAAACAATGATAAAAAACCACATTAGAAATCTGCCAAAGCTTTTGGACTCGGGGCTAAACAACTATTTAGAGATTGGTTAAAGAATTTGGGCAATTTGATTAACATTATATTGGCTACTGTATCCCCTTATTCAAAAGTCAGTAATTTGAAAGAGAAGTTAATTTTGTATTCAACGCCCGCTGCGACACTGATAACCGAACAACCGGCTCCGTATATTCTTCCAATAAAAATTACTAAAAATATTCTCAAATTGCTACCGCTCGCGATATAAGCTTTTATGGGACCACTTTTGTACCGGTTGTGGCCATATTGTTTCATCGTTGCACAGTTAAAATAAACGGTTTTTAAGTTGACAGAGTGGCTTTATACATTCTCCACATTTATGGATTGATACGGTAATAAGTAATAACATTGAATTGTGTCGATTCAGCGACATCGAAGCGCTCGCGGTGAACCGCTGCGGTCAGTAGTGATTGTGGCACGCGATGGAAGTGTCATTTCTGTGATATCTCGGAGTGCCTCCATAAACAAGCCGAGAGCGGACAATTGTATCTGCAATCGGCGGCACGTGGGCCGCGATTCTGGAGTAGCGCCCACGCCCTGCCCACGGCGAGATACAAACACACGACATAAAGCTAAAATATACGACGCAGTGCACTATAAAAGATTGTACGTTAAGATTTTACAGGGCCCAAAGCAATAGCAATAAAACCACGTCGAGGCTTTTATGTTAAAACGCATTGTATGTGTGGCCGCTTTTATCTCGCGCGCGACTCGAAGCCTACATTACGTTTTGTCTCGACGACGCCTATAATCATACACTGGATTGACGGGTTGACTACACTTTTCGCCTCTGAATGCTAGAACGTTACGAACGTTAGAAATTTACTAACTTAGACAAAATTACTAGGTTCCTGTTCACATAATAATTGCACAAAATGCACTATTCCTTTGCAGCTATTGTTTTGTACAGGTACACTAACTCATGAATTACCTATTTAATATCATTAATCATTATCATAATAAATCTGACGACTTTCTCTCTGATGATAGCTTTAAACCAGCATCCTACGCGACGCATTGTTAACGCCCATATGAATAAAATACATCACAAAATAAATAAACCTACTACATCAAGGCCGAAAGAGGAATCGAACAAAACGTTGTAGGTTGCTGCTGAAATAACTAGGTAGTGTAAAGTGCATAATATTTAATTTATCAAGTAGATAACTGAGTGTTCTCCAATAAAAGGAATGATCAATTCTTTGGTGCTCCAGCCTCTTTCTGTAGAGTCATATCCTATCATTCCGTAGTTTCATAATCCTCATTAATGGTGAACGTTGAAAAGCATTTCCTATAAATTATGATAGAGGTGCCAGTGTGGGTTATAACACCCATACGGTTGAGGACATTAATATATTGGAACCGTATCGTAACACTTAGGATTAACTCCGTTTGACTAATGATTAACATTTGGGTGAATATTTATTTCGACAGAGTACTGATGTAAATGACAGGAGAGAATGCGTTACCGTCCGTAGTGACACACACGTGGATGCTTAGAAGGTTTCCTACCCCTGGTTGCAGGGGTGAACAACCTGCCTATTTGTTTTTATAATAAGAGGGCTTTTAAGAGGGTTAAACTTACCTGACGGGATTTACCTCCGGGTGAGATCGGGGCAATTTTAGAGTATAAAATGCGATAGCTGTTTGATTGGGATAATTTGTTTTGTAGACTCGAATACGTGTAATTATTTTTTATAAATTGTTCAGATTCGTTAGCTGGATCTTAACTTGTTTTATGAATATGTTGGCGTTTGAGAATTAAGTAACTGCGAGTAAGATGTTGTTTTTGTGTCTTATTGAAAACTTTAATAATAGTATTTCTCGTTTAAAACATACCTACATAGTAAATTTTATTATAGTAATAACAAATGTTTAAAGTAAACTGATTCAATTCATCAAATTATATGAATTTTAACCCCGTTTACTGTACTTTACTGGCCCCAAGCTATGCTCGTCGCGTTAAGTTAAACACAAAAAACCACCCCTTATAAAAACCACATCGTTTTTGTTTCCAAACATACCAACAAAAAATATACACAGGGGTGTTAACTGTAACGATATGTAGCGTTTATTTTCATGGCGGGTAGTTTTTGTGCAAATAAAAATTGATTAGGCCCAGTATATCAATTCCTCTACCTGCTAGATCCGATATAAGGTATTACCATAGAATACAGATCTAAGTAATAAATAAGTATTACCTACCTTAAACTCTGGTTAATTTAATATATTTAGTAATGTTATATTACTAGAACGATTTCTACGTATGAAGATTGTGATCGTGCAAGTGACGACAAAAGCCTTGTATCGTGACTCGTGAACCATTAGAGGCGAGGGTGTGCTCACCATCATTATCAGCAGATTCAAATTGTGGTAATCCCGGTCCATTAGGTATAAGGCAAATCATGCGACCAGATACCGAACTAAAAGCACAGCTAAAAGCTCCTAATGTACCATAACGTCAACCTTCGACACATAGTCTTACTCTCTCCTTCTTCACGATATTTCATGTTGCGTTCTCTGTCTAGTGAATTTGAAGAATTGCCTCCAAAATGAAGTCACGCGCGCACTCCAATTAGGACCCAAGTCTCAAGTTTCACTTTTTTTGTTTAAATTTACGACGAAAAACATAGGTAGATAATTAGAGGCTGTTATAGCAAACACGTTAATTTCGTACAAACTAAGCGCTTACAGAGAATAATTATGATTGGCTTGAGGTGGAGACTAGATTATAGGTACCGCAACTTTACGATGGCTTCGAAAAACCCACGTGAAGAATACACCTCATAAACTTTTTATTGTTGTCTTTAAAAGATTATTACCACACAATAAATTTCAAATTTTAACGTATTCGTGTTAATACGTTAGATGAATTAGGTGGAAAACATCACCGTTCCATTACTTTTTTCTAGAAAAGGGTAATGATGTCTGGCGGCTACGAGTTATGTAAATCACTGATTTTTCAAATAATTACAACTGACCTTTTGAATCCATAATATATGAAATAGGATAAAATATTCTTATTTTTCGCAATCGAAACTATAATATTTATTGTGAACGAGAGCTTTTGTAGTCTGATCCTACTACCTCTCTTACTACTGGCTAGCGTATTATGAACACCGTTCTATATGAATAGTTGGTCATAAGTCTCTAAAACACCGACCTGCGCTGTCGCCGCAGTAGAAAGTGCACGATAACAGGTCCCATAAAGCGTTATCGCGGCTCTGTCTCGTCAGAATAATAAAGTAAATGTGTTTCTCCGAAGAGTTTTATTTATTCTCGCCTAAACTTGGGTTGATATCGCGGTGCGGCGAGATAACAATGTCGCATGTCGCGTGCTCGAACCTCGCCATTGCTTTATTAGGGCTGCCCGGACTAACCATATTTATCAAACGAGTGAGCAGTTTATCGTATGAATTGGTAATTATTAAGTACATTACATAATCTAACATCGTTGTCGTATAATCGTGTCTTTTCCTGATTATTATGTTTTTGTTTTATTTATTATTTATAAAAGAATTAATTATTATTAGGGAGATCTTTTTCGAAAATTATCTTTAAAAATGCAATAATTATAGTAATCTAACATCGTTGTCGTATAATCGTGTCTTTTCCTGATTATTATGTTTTTGTTTTATTTATTATTTATAAAAGAATTAATTATTATTAGGGAGATCTTTTTCGAAAATTATCTTTAAAAATGCAATAATTATAGACTAGCAGCTATTGCTAGCTAATGACAAAAATAAGGGAGAACCCTAATGTCTCACGAGAACCCTTAAACTGCCCACGCGCAGGTTTTGTCATCATAATGTATGTCTGTATGCTGTCTCATTTTTCGTTTAAAATTAATAAATTATCTTTTATATGAGGTAGGTACTTAGAAATACTAATAAATGATAAATCAACTAAGATTAGATTTGTTTGATCATAAATCCGGAAGTGTTTTTTTACAAGTTTACTGTAACACCACTCAAAACTCAAGTGAACGATATCATAAAGTCAATACATACCTACCTACGGGCCTATAGTGGCCATCAGAAACAATAAATAAAATGCAAAACCGGCTGGAATTCTTATATGGTTTAGAAGTTTATCTCCCTCACGCAGTGCTCGCTCCATTTGTGCTCCAATAAGGATTGGAAATCTGCGCTCGAGGCATTGTGTCGCGATCGAGTTGCTCTTGTCAAGCCTTTAACGCACACAACAACCATTTACAACCCACCAAGATTTATTATAAGCTTTCAAGCTCACCCACACAAACGAACTGCTTTCTTGCATTATCTTTCCTATAAGAATCGAACGCACACTTGGACGACACACAAAGGCGAGCTCCCTATAAGTAGATGTTTTTTCGTTCTAGGTCAGAGTCGCGCTCGCTATAAGATAGTGCAGCTTTAAGCAGTTCCGTGATCCGTGAACCACTTTAGACTGACCAGTTTGTAAAACAAACAGGAACCTAATCGGTAACATTAGCTGTCTAGGCAAGTACGTGACTTGCGAAAAACAGCTATTGTATTGAGATTAGATTGACCACGATACAGATGCGAGTACGTTTACTGCGGCCGATAGAGTATACGTTTGCACCTTCTAATCGGCAAGATAGGTAATGTTTCGCTGATATCGGGTAAGAATTGGATAAAGCAGATCATAATGTTGGAGAAAATCTTGTTAGCAGTCGCATATGTATAGGTAGGTACTTATTAGATTCAACTATTTATCTTATAGAGAAACATAAAGGACTTTCCAATTTAAAAGGACGATCAAAATAAATGTTATTGTGAGTGTCAAAGCATGTAAGAGGATTTCCGTGAAACAATGGCCCATTGGACAATGGTTGGAGAGACGGACGCACCGCGGGCGACCATGGTGCACGTGCGCGCCCATTGTGTTCCTTATTCATATAAATAAATATTATATAGAACTGCCTGCGTCTTCCAGACAATACCCATACAGTCTAATTTATCGATCCTCAAATTTCCCTCGGGCAATGAACACCGTTGAATTAAATTACTCTCTTTCTTATATTATGTAAAATCTCTCAAATTCAGATATCGTATTTCTTATAAACTGATCAATTAACATCTGAATAGCGGTCAATCTTATAAGCCGAGTATCGGCTGTAACAGCATCGTCTAACCATAAATCATGAGCGAACCTTGCGGTTACCAACGATAGAGCAAACATTCAAAGCCGGAAACAAACACGATGATCGCGAGGCAATTCAAATCTCGTGTAAAGTAGTGTAATTGACGTAGGCAGACCTAGGAAATTGTCTGTTGCATGGCGAATAGATCCAATCTAAGTATAGGTACTTGACTCGCGGATTTAACATACACTGCGGCATACATCGCCTGTTGACTATCATCAAATAAGACTATTTACCACATACTGAACACGACATGGATCGCGAATAGTATTATTATCCTTCGTAGTCGTAACTGACGAGAGATGTATGTGCTGATTCCTCTTGATTGTATAATAGAAGGGAACTCGTGCGCGATGGCGCGTGGGCGACCCTCTGTCACCGCTCAGATATATGAAGCTAAACTGCTATTATGCAGTATGACAGTAAAGTTAATGCCAGAATGACACCTAGTTTTTCAATTTCCTACCTGTAACATTCAGTAGGTACGATTATATTACTTATTTTGTGCTGTAGGTACCTATTTCCTATATATCAATTTGAAAAATAGAAAATTTTTTTTAGTGGAAGCTTGGCTTTACTCTATTCAAGTCAGTGACATTTGCATTATTAGGTAATTTGCAGAAATGTATCACTTATATAATATATCGCAATATATAGGTAATTACCAAAATACCAAAAAAAATTGATACTATGTTAAAATTTATATTAAATAGGTACCTTTCAGTTTTGGCATCATTATGACAAAATATATAAGGTACATATATAGGTACATGTATTATAAATCATTCTTTCTAAAATGACTATAAAAAAATATGTCTGCACAATGTTTTATGAGTGAATTTAAGACAACATAAGTAATTAATGTACTTATACTTAAATACTTTAATTAAATAATCTGTTCGATACATATGTATACGCACATGTGCCCAGACATTCTTGAGTGGAAACGTAACCACAATCAGTGCCGTGTGTGGATGAAATCTTCACCATATACGACGTCATGACATTGCTCTTAATCAGCCATGTTTTACTCGCTAGCATTTGATGGTAAAATAGTTGAGATCGTCCAGCCAATCCGTGGTCCAGCCTAAAAAAATACTCATCCCATTTTTTTTTTAAGTTTTAAACTTTAAAACCGCGGCAAAACTCTCCTTTGCTACTACGCTAAGTAGACGAGGCAATTAGTTTTTTATTTCAGCATTAAAAATAAGAGCTTTGACTTTTTCAACAAAACTGACTTTTTTGATCTTACCCACATTCAAAGAACTTTTTCTAAAGTGACTTTCTGAGTAAGGTACACCTTTACAACAAACTATCTTAATTGTAGAGCTAAGAACACGTTTGTTCTATTTGTGTTTCTACTAAAACCGTGAATAAAGTGTCTAGGTTCGACATGTGTGTGTTAAGATGACCATGTCATTATTATAATGTGGGTCACCTGCGCTCTGCACGATGACTAACAATTCCAATGGAATGTTAACATGAAATTAATACTAGAATCACTAAGATAACTAAGAATGGTATATCATTTGAAACTTAGCATACCCATTATTAGGTACCTAATTGACAGTTGAGACAAATAGGTAGATAAACCTAGTCCGCGCGGGAGCTATGTGCCATCGGTTTTGCTATTTTATTTCATATCATTATGTATTATCTTCTAATGATGTTTTATTTTTGATACAATATGGTTTTATTTACTTAGGTAAAAACGTTTCATTTTAGTATAAAATTTAATTTATTAGGAATATTTGGCTAGTTTTTAGTTAATTTATTTTAATTATTAATATTTATGTATAATAGAAGATATAAAATATCACCGTTGATGTCACATAGTGCTCGTGGTGACTATAATATACATAGTATAATAAGCCGACACACCGTAAAATATAATAATATAGGCATATGCGTTCTGGCACTAAGCTCGGTGAGTAACTCATAAATTATGGGGTATATAAAATTAATATTCCTTTTACGACAGTAATATTTGGGTGTGAATTAAGCTGAGTGCGCATGTGCGACGAGCCGACGTCAGCGGCGCCAGCGCAGCACATGTGCCCAAATGCTGACAGACACTGTAAATAATATGCTTTATACAAAACAACCGAACTGCTGACCTTTACTACAAGATAAACATGCCAATGCCGTTCCAAGTGGGCTACAAATATTATAACTCGTGTCAAAAATGTTTTGAGTGGCTTTTTTGTTTAGTGCAAAAAATATATGCGGGTGGGCGGAGAAAGTTAAAATTGACTCGGATGTATGCTTTTTCATTTTGCCTCTACATTCTATAGATTTTATAATCACGATGACGAGCCTAAAAATATTCGTCAAGTAGAATATTTTAAGTAGCTGGCGATACAAAAGAAAATAAGGTTAAATTGTTTACGAGACAAAAGCTTGCATTCCGTGGAGCGACTACTTATCGTCTACCACATCAATTACGTATAATTTTTGTAAGCATGTAATTATTGCGGCCTGCGGGCGACACTGCGCTTTGTGGAATAGCACAACCCCACCTTTATTACATGGTTCTTCTAAATATAACACAGACTTCTGACAAACAACAAAACAAACAACAAAAAAGCGCACAACAATTCTGATTTACGAGTGTAAGCTTTATTATTCTCTCACAAAATACACGGAGGAAAATGTGTATTTTGTTATAATGTTACCATTTTTTACTGTAGCTGAGAAATCATTATAATTGCTAATGAGCGTCATTAGGAGTTTTAACTCTTTACTTGTGACTTGTGTACATTCTGGATTCTGCACGCGAATATTCAGAAAATTACTAAAGTTTTTGTAAGCATTTCTCTCAAATGCTACGTGACATAAAAAGGCACGGTCAAAAATTGCGTTCGGATGAGAAAGTTTATATTTATTTGCTATCATTATCATGAGTAAACATTCAATTGAGTCTTATCAATCAATCAATATATAATCGAAGTAATCTCCGAAAGAAGTGCGAAGAATGAAGAGCATGGGAATGCGAGAAGCGATAAAATTTTAACATGCGTTCGCAAACTTTCATGCGATCACGCACATCGTGGGAATCGATCGACTTAATCTTTATTATTTAGAATATCAGTCGTTAGTATTATTAGGTGCGAATAGAGAACATAATATGGCCTTCAATTGTGAATGTTAAATTGAGAACCAGAAATAATGACTTTAAATGTGTGCTTATGGCTTATGACAACCGGTTTTTTAACAACCTACTTATTTTTTACATTTAGGTAGGTACATTAGTACCTAAATGTATAATAAATAAACCAATTATATTTATTAGTATTTTTATTACGGACTCAGAGGCTAGAAGACTGTTTTTGCAAAATAAACAATTCGTATGATACATACCTAACATAATATTTTTCATATATAATATCATTTCAATTTCTTATATTGTGATTATTAGGTAAACTTTACATTGTGTTTTCGTAATCCCTAATCAGTATTTATTTCTCATACATCTCAAACATCGGTCTATACTAAGCAAACAGATAACATAACTTCTCACAGACATATCACGAGTTTTTCGATAATTTTATGAGTGATATACCTGATAGATGATTCCCGTGGCAATTAGATCGTTCCCATATCTTTCGATTGGTGCGCAGACGCAGACTATGATAAGGGTTCACACGAACTTATCTGACGGGTGACAAGTGAGCGTCGGACACTTGTGTGTTAGTTATAAAGTGAAGAATGGTCAGTATCACAAACTTGGTTTACTATTTTGTATCAAAAGTCATAACAGAGATTATCTCAATTTTGGAGACAAACGCGCGGTTGAGTCGCCGCACCTTTAATTTTAATTAGTAGTTTCTGGGAGTCCCGACTCATTCGAAAAAGTGGTCTCAATCAAAATAATATAATTCTGATGGGGATTTGTCTCTATTGTGAATAGGACAAAGTGCCTAGCTATATTACACACAGTAAACCTTATATACCACTACTCACAAGACACCTGCAGTTATTTAACTTGCGTTGCTTGGCTATGAAAATTACCTACTGGGCATACACGACTTAACCACTTATGTCTCAGGGTGACGACCGCAATGCATAGTTGCGACTTTGTTACAGACAATCCATAGTTGGTTAGGACTGTGTACTAAATTCCACTGAGATTCTGAATGCTCTTGAACCAAAATATAACGAGTGTTGAACTGATGCGACGCGGGTCCTAGCTGAACAACAAATACGATTACGCGACGGGTTTCGCCTCAACGTAAATATAACAAATAGTTAAATAGATGCCAAAAGGTGTGCGGATATGAAATTTGAAATGTTTAGATTATACACTGAACATTTAGGACAACGAATTATCATCCGAACGTTGTGGTCGCCAATTTGTTGGATGCGCGGCTTGTGCTTTCTAGTTTTTATTTAAAAAACGTACGATTGGTAACATCTATATAATATTACGTTGATGTACTAAATCTTATAGTGCTGAGCTTTCATATTGGGTAGAATCTAGCAGATATATTCCAAAAATAACCTGATTTATTATGACAAGAATGTAGATAAAATTGCTAATAATTTACTTGATTAAAGATCATTATAATTTACTATCATGATTTATTTACCAGATATTTTTAGATTGATATGGATAAACCAAATGACCAGATGGAAAAAAACCTCATTAATCACAAATTATGGCTTTAATAAATCACACCAATGAATACCTAATCGGTACTTAGAATAAAACATTACTTACGTACTTATAAATTATTATTGTCAGTTATAATAATGGCTTTTATACTGTCGCTATTAAAAAGATAAATATCAACAAACTATCTACCATCAGGCTGTTTGCCCATTATACTTGTACCTACGTTTTATAATCCTATCCATCCATGCTATAACGTAACATGCGCCGTGCATAGCACGCGACGGTCACAAAACGGTCTAATGGGCCAGGCCAGGTCTCATACACTTCTATACAAATATGTTTTTCTGCGGTCCTGTAACATACCGTGTACAGTGTAACAGTTCGTTGATAGACATTATATTACTGGACCCAAATTGTTTAAAAACTGTAAGACTTCGCTCGGGGCTTCGCATTCCATCGAATAGATTTTTGATGAACAAATCCCCATCACCAAATTGCAATGAGTGCGGAGTGATCGAAGATGTTCAACATGCTATGATGGAGTGTGTCCTGACTAATTCATTGAGAACTGCAAGCTTTGATAGTTCTAGACATTTCCAAATTGGTATTTTTAAGAGCATCTTGGCCGACCCCTCCTCAATAGATATTCAGAATTTGTACTTCCCTTTTTGTTAATTTTTCTGTGTAATTTTTAAAAACTTTTTTGAAGTAAACATTATATTGTGGTGGATGGGACGATGTGGTCGCTCAGTGACAAAGTCCAGAACAAAATAAATAAAAAAATTGAATAGCATACCGTGCATAATATGTATAGTGGGCAAACAGCTTTACGGGTACGTATGGTACGTTCTCGGTGTAATTAAGAAACATAAAATGAAAACGATTAGCCGTCTCGATCATGACGATTGTAACTTGTAATAGTAAATAACTGGACATACTAGTAGGTGATTCAATCGAAGCGTTTTTGTAAAAGAAAGCTTACGTGCGCGGCTTGTTCCGCATAGATTATGATTTTTACGCTATCCAGTGTATGAATTTCATACAAACAAACATAGGGTAAACAGTTCGACTATTTGGTAGATGTGAAAGGTAACCTAATTTTTAACCTTTATGACACTTCTGTCCACTAATGTAATCTATAGGTACTTAGGTAATATTAGGTAGATATCTATTGCGTCAGCCAGAGTGGCTATTTATTTACTATTATAAGGTCTGTATTCTGTGCTTATACGTAAACTACGCGATTCTATGTGTACGTAAAATAATACTCTTTATTTTAAATACTCTTTATTGAGACCAAGCCTATAGGTACAACTTAAACAATTAAAGTTAAAATAATAAGTATTGGTCGACAGTAGGCGGCCTTATCGATTTAGGCGATCTCCCCAGATCTTCCCAGATCAAATGTGTTGAAATGTTAACTTATCAGAGGAAATATCGCTATTTGCCAAAAGTCCAATGTGTTCGTAATGAAGTCTTTTATGGGTATGTATAGGTACCTACTTAATCGTACTGTCGCTCATATCAAGTGCCTACAAGTGCATACTTCCTCTTACGTAATAAGGGTATATATTTTTTCATCGACTTATGACAATGTTACCAGTTGCAACATTTATTTAAAAATGTATCCGAACGAGTCATATATAGATAGATATAAGGCCCATGGAAATATACTTAGTAAGTAATATTGTAGTAATAATCTACTTAAAAGGTATGGATCTGGAGTGACATGACTGACTGACAGACACAGCCAAAACCACTCCGATACGCTTGAAGTGTTTTGTACAAACAAAAGAAAACGAAGGAAAACGATGCATTTAGGCCGAAATCCTGGATCTAGAACGTCTCCTTGCGCGAGTATTTCACCGGAAACCGAAGCACGTATGACTTGAAATTCTGCGTCCGCGAAGACTCCAGCCTCGACAGCAAAATCTTGGAGGATCCCTTTCCCGGAGATCGTTTTCTGCATTATTCTCCTATGTAGCTAGCCTTCTCCTCACTAAATGCGATCTGTTATGCGGGACAAACAGCGATCTTAAAGATAAAGGCAATACCCGCATGGTGATGTTCACACGCGCCGCACTTCTGCGTGAGGAATACGCAACGACTCGTGAGAAACAACGGTGTGGTTTGCCTACTGAATACTAAATCATTCACTTGCTGTTTCATTGCCCTATTTATTTCACTCTCTCTTCCTTGACATTTGATTAAACTGTTGAATAAAAGTGCAGAATAAAGTTTAAGGCACACGGGATGCAGGCGCGGGAATAGGTGCGTTGGGAGTACGGCGGGTGTTATTCCTTTCAGGGAAGACAACACAGACAGAGCGGTGCTTTTTGCTGTGATATGTAATATATGTCGAACTCTTACTTTACACGCGCACGTTGCGCTCTATGTGCCTGGACCTTTAGAATGCCTTTCCATTACAGATGTGTAGCTAAATCTCTGTTCAATATCCACCAATCAAATATATTTTATTTATTTTTTACAGCTTCTTTGGCTTAGATGGTATGTAACTCTGCTTTCTGCCGCAGGCTCCGTGTTCGATCCCTGGCCAGGTCAAACATTTGTGTGCATGAACATGTCTGTTTGATCTGTCTGGGTGTATAAGCTTATATAAGTATGTATATCAGTGATGTGGTTACCATAGTACAGGCTTCTAGCCTAGTTTGGGACCAGATGACCGTGTGTGAAAGTTGTCCCATATTATTATTCTGAAACCGAATTGTCATGTAGACATATGAAAATGAAAGATTTTAATTAGTGAATATCATTTTAAAAAATCACGCGCCCATATGCGGATTGCTCCGCTCCCGTGGTGGTAGACCATAGAGTATCAATAATAGAGATTTTTTCTTATTCTAGGCAAGCTAGTAGTATCAAGCAAAAGAAGGAAACAACAACGCGAAAAAATACGTACCATTGACGGAATTTGGAAAGGATCAGGAGAATAAAAGGAAATATTTTTAGCATAATGGGAGGTCAGTGGTATGTCATCGTATAATTAATAATTCTTATTAGAAACATGGGACTCAAGAACTTGTGTGCTCTCATCGGCAATAAATAACTATAGGTAGCCATAAATTCTAAGGATTTAATTTATTGTATCGGAGTCGAAGAATAAAAATGTCCCGCAACCAATAACGCTCATGGGAAAAATTATTCACCAACAGCGAATTTCTTCCTTTATAATAAATATCCAAACTTGTTTTTAACTTCATTAGAATAAAGCAGTTGTATAATATATTTGGAATGTGGGCGTCTAGTAAAATATTATTGTTTGGAAAGTAGAAAATATTTTTACCCGTACACAAGATATCGACGCGCTCTGAGTTCAATCACATAAAAATTTGCATAGGTTTTTTATTATTTGATATAATATTATTGTCTACATTCTTATTGTATGCTTTCATAGTAATCATAATAAAGAACCGTTATTATTAAGTTTATGGTTAGTTTCAAAGCCAAACTTTATAAAGCACAGATCTTTAGAAGAAAGCTTTTGTAAAAAGTTACGTAGGTTGGTATTTTCCGATATATCCAGTTACAAAAACACTGTCCCATGTCCAAAGCATTATAGAACCGTTGACCGGCGTGATCAGTGATCAAGCGAATCAGAGCAGGCCACAGTGTATTATATAGTGTCTATTAGCCATAGCACAATGTAATGGAATGCGACAAGATTGCGCGCCTGACCCTTGATACACAAAATACTCGTTAAAGTACCTTTACATCTCTCATATTCGGTAAGTAGGTCCTTATTACCCCCAAATGGGGCTTGTAAGTGACCAATTAGCGCTCTAGGGTAATAATGTAGCTAGAAAAGCCCTAGGGCGGTAAGTAATTAAAAAGAAACTTCACTCTTTCAAAAAGTTTGCGTACATCTAACCATCATACTGGCAATAGACATCATGCATTCAGGCCAATGACAAAAGAGGTCGCTTCGCTATTCCTTGTCTTCGTATGAGTATAATAGTCATCAATTTTAAATATCGAACTACGAAGCTCAATTTCGTTCTTGAAAAAAATAATTTAAAAAAGAGATGAAAAAAGGCGGGAATAGAAAAATGTTTTATTCTTGTACATAATGCCGGTGTTTTTCTACTTACCTCACAATCGAGATGTAAAGCAGAGTAGTTAGCTCGGGTGTAAGCATCAATTGCACCCTCGAAGTATAGGCGCCCTCGCTGCGCTCGTGCGCCTAAATATCTCGGGCTGCAATTGATGCCTTACAGCCCTTGGCTACTAATCTACTATTACATCTCTCATATTCGGTAAGTAGGTCCTTATTACCCCCAAATGGGGCTTGTAAGTGACCAATTAGCGCTCTAGGGTAATAATGTAGCTAGAAAAGCCCTAGGGCGGTAAGTAATTAAAAAAAAACTTCACTCTTTCAAAAAGTTTGCGTACATCTAACCATCATACTGGCAATAGACATCATGCATTCAGGCCAATGACAAAAGAGGTCGCTTCGCTATTCCTTGTCTTCGTATGAGTATAATAGTCATCAATTTTAAATATCGAACTACGAAGCTCAATTTCGTTCTTGAAAAAAATAATTTAAAAAAGAGATGAAAAAAGGCGGGAATAGAAAACTTTTACTTTAAAATGTTTTATTCTTGTAATGCCGGTGTTTTTCTACTTACCTCACAATCGAGATGTAAAGCAGAGTAATTAGCTCGGGTGTAAGCATCAATTGCACCCTCGAAGTATAGGCGCCCTCGCTGCGCTCGTGCGCCTAAATATCTCGGGCTGCAATTGATGCCTTACAGCCCTTGGCTATTAATCTATTATTGATAATAACTCCCACTATTTTGCAAAACCTGGATTCATAATAGACTTCATTTCGAAGTTCTAGATAACATTGCAATTTGTAATGGACCGGAGTACTGCCGAACGTATTGTTCGTCTCATTTTCTTAATTAGATAACATATATACATATATATGATAGATAACATACTATACTCGTACTAACGTATAGGTGGGATATACGAGGGAAACATTCTTAAACTACTGTACTAATTTGGCCAAAATTGTCATAAATCGAAATAGAAATAAGTAAACAATGAGACATAATATAATTGTATATTTGATGATTCTCATTGATAAAAATAAGATTTGTAAAATATATAAACGTAAAACGTATAGGTTGTAAGATTAGAAATAGATTAAATAAAATTGTATTATTAAATAATGTAGTAAAAGATAGACTTTAAAAAGAAATGTAAAAGACTTAAAGTTATAACAATAAAAATGGAGACTTGCAAAGAATTAAACCCCCTAAGGGCCGGTTTTTTGATCGCTGGTAATTGTCAAGTTAACAATTTGTTAAACTGACAATGGTTAAGTCCCTAACCAATGGTCAACTCGTATTTTCGTTTTTTGATACCTTTTTTAACCTTGGCTAGAATTAACCATGGTTAATTATGTTGCCATTGCAATGAACTACTGATTTACCCATTTTGGAGTCGGGAGATTTTATTTTATATGGCAACTCTTGTAATTTTGATAGTTTCAAACGTCAACGATGTCAATATAGTCAAAACCACAGAAAACCTTTCCGTGTTTTGTGTAGGTTCCTGCGATTTCGCGATATTTTACAAGTTCTGTTCTGTGTTTTACAATTTATAATTGCGACATATTCTATTAAAAAAACACGACTTTCACAATAATAAGCCATCAAGCCATAAATTAAGAATTGAATTGAAGATTATTTTCTATTGTATGTCGTATGTATACGGTTCGGCAGTTCAGCAAAAGTCTAAAATTATTGTGAATAAATGGAATCAAACAAACATAAGTAAGTACCTAAGTATTATATTTTAATTCTGAACATGATATATATGAATATATTAATTAATCTCTTATTCAACACTCTGTTGTCCTGAATTCTGACTGATAACCTGAAGAACGACCTCGGCATGGATAGAGAACGACGATCTCTATCAGTGGGGACGTCAAGGACGTTCTATCTCAGCATGTACACCTGCCAACTATGGGTTAATTATACCAGAAAGTCCTTTTACACCATAAGAGTCCAGTATAATAACGCATACCGGGCTCTTATGTGTTATCCCAGATTTTGCAGTGCATCAACAATATTTCTCTCACATGTGAATACCTGACTTCTTCGCAATATTAAGATCTCGAGTAGCGTTGTTCTAGAATTGTGTCAATGCCTCAGGTAACGCAATTGTTAAGGCAGTTGCTGATATCTCCAGAGTCCCATGTTTAAACACTGGATATTGGTTCACATGGAGAGGAATAGGATAAAGACCAACACGAACAATTTAATTTATGACTGGGTATAAAACACCTGCACAAAGTAGTTTATAATATAATTTAATTTTAGTTGACTGCCTCGGTGGCGTAGAGGGCGCATGCTCGACTGCCAATCAAGAGCTCCCGGGTTCGATCCCCAGGTCAGGCAGTGTTACATATTGGATTTTTCCATTAGGAATTATCTCAATAATTGTCTGGAGTCTGGAACTGTGCCCAGTAGATGGCAATAGGCTTGCCCCCTATTACATGGGATCAATAACATACTGGCGAAATGTGGATGTATCTACTATGGGACTGAGTCCTGGGTACACCTCTGCCTACCCCTTCGGGAAAAAGGCGTGAATGTATGTATGTTATGTATATGTAATTTTAATTAGATAATACTTCACAAAGTGACATACATTGTGTGAGTGTGTCATATTAAACTGTTTAATGGGTCATGTGTGCCTGCTAATAAATCTATTATATAAATTTATTTCATGTAAATACACCTACTTATTGTGTTTCAGGGAACGTAATACTTCTAATAATTTTAGCATAGAAGAAAGTTCTTAATAAATGATGTTAGCTACAATGACGGACCTTCTTGAAGCAAACCAAAACACCGTAGACCTGGCAAAATACTGGACCAAAATTTGATAAGGAGAAAACTAGCCATATTGACTCGAAAAGAAGAAGAATTAATGATGTACTCAAAAAGGCCTCCACATGCTTGAAATGGAATTAAAGGAGCTTGATATAGAATCGAAGAAGCGTGAATTGAAATTTAAGAAAGTCAGGAAGGTGTATCATAAATTAGTTATAGAAAAAGCATTATATATTAGAAATAAACAGCCAATAAAACTAAAATAAATTTGTCATATTTTAATCACTACATTATTATTATCCTATCCTACTTCCTACTATAAATCCCTACTACACTATTAAATACGAAAGTTTGTGAGGATAGATGTTTGATACTATTTCACGCCAAAATACTGAACCGATTAGGCTGAAATTCTGTACCTATTAAGATAGTTTAAACCCTGTAATAACACAAGTATACTTTTTAGTCCGATATTCCCAAGGGAACTAAGACTACGCGGGTGAAACCGCGGCGGGGCACAGCTAGTGTTATATAGTTTAAAGCTTGAAATATAGGTAAACGTGTTATTATTAGTTAGGTAGGTACATTTCAAACCAACAGTATATATATAATATGTAGGTATCAATTAGTTCTTGACGATTACTTATGTGGAGTCATAGTTCTGGTTTGTTACCTATATCATGCTGTACCCCGCGGTTTCACCCGCATAGTCTTCGTTCCCGTCGGAATATTGGGATAATAAGTAACATATGTGTTTTTCTAGGGTCTAAACTATCTACATACCTACTGAATTTCAGCCCAATCGCTTCAGTAGTTTTAGGTGTCCATATTCACCAACTTTTGCATTTATAATATTAGTAGGTTTCACAACACGATTTCTTTTGATAGACGCACAATATAGAATAGACGATACCGGTTACGAACATTTTCATCGTCCGAATACTTTAGCGGAGCTGTAAATTACGTGGCCGGTCTTCTTGATAAGGTATAACATCTGAACATAATTCCTTCGTCTGAGGAGCTATTTCAATTTCCAGTATGTTGATAAATTATGTAAATCCATATCTTTAGTATTAAATACTTTCCAAAACACTCGAATAAAATCAGAAGCAGCAGTAGGTAGATACGATAAGATTAATAACCATCTGTTATTGGCGCCAACCAGTCGACGGAGCAGTGGTTAAATATTCCGACTAATGGTTACTTATTTGACTATCTGTCAAGCTAACTAGGGATCAAAAAACGATTTTTTTCGAAATTTAACAAATTGTCAAGAAATTTAACAACTAGTTGACTTAACCCGCGATCAAAAAACCGGCCCTAAGTATGACAGAAGATGTATGTTAGAAAGAATAGCTATGCAGAAAGAAAGAAGAAGAATGTCAGAAGTCACTGAAACTCCGATCAAGTTGGAGATTGTGTATTATTAATAAAAAAAAAAAAAAAAAAAAAAAAAACGTATAGGTGAATTTTATATTACATATTAAATAAGCGATAATGTTCAACAGCTAACAATATTGCAATCTTCGCTGCTTACTTTGTTAAAAATAGCTATTTATAGCGAAAAGAGAACGAAGCAGACAACAATACTAGTCCTAGGCTGGTACAGCCCCGGGCTCGGAGCAGCGAGCGGGCCCGTGCTCTTGCGGACTGCAGACCATTTTCCGCGTTGAGATTGCGTGCCGCGTGCCCTCCGGCACACAACAATTTATAGCTCAGTGGAACCGACGGTTATTATTTAACGGTGGACTGTGGACCTCAGAAACCTGGACCTAACCCCCGGCTATATCCAATAATCCTGATAAACATACATTAAAATATACAAATTATTTTATCACTAAATGAAAACGTTTATCGTATAAATCTTGCAATACTAAAATAAGACACCAATTACCGATTAAGCAAGAAATTAATTTACGTAATTTCGCAAAAAGCCACTTTAAGTAGGTAAATGAATACCAAATATCGACGTCGCCAAATTCGTCATTCAAATAAGGACCGCGGTCTTTATATAGGGTTGTGAGTTGTAATATTTTTTGTTCAGTCAGGTCAGTTGATTTAAATGAAGTATTAGCGGTGTCCGGTGTTGTATGCAACGCCTTAAAAGCCACGTGGATATGGCGTAACGTCGGCGGCTGAGGTGCAATGACGGACTTGATCAGTTAAAGCTAGTAACTAGCTATATAACTATTAAGCCATAATCATGTTACCAGTCCATATAGAGTGGGCGAGCAGTGAGCAGTGGCTGCGCTGCGGTGGGAGCGAAAACCTCAAGATATCTGACTCCTTCACTTGACCGGCCTTGTGGCACGCGCCGGCATTGTTCCATTTGATTTACCGACCTCATTAAAATATGTCTGCAGTCTGCACCCAGCTACGCCCACGGAATTGCACTTATATAGATGTAAAATAATGTAACAACAGTACTAAGTATAAGAGACTAGAAAGGAACAATGTCGAAATCAGAACGGTACCACGACCGCTTATCTCTAAACTATCGAGCCTCCGGCCGCTGACATCTGAAAGGCTTTATGAATTCCATAAGAAGCTGAGAACTAAGACTGTAAATTACAAGCAATTAAGAAAGCGCTTTGTCACCGATAGCCGACGTTTACAGCCATTATTTTTGGTTATCTTCCTCTATAATTACCTGCTATTACCCATCGCAAATGACATACGAGCCGTGGACTACACCTACCTCTATCAGTAATTAACAGCTATATACGTTTATTTGAATCAATTTTCCCATTTTACATAATGTGTATTTTATATCTACAATCTACATATATATTTTTGATATTACAATCTGTATTTAATAATAACAACCATAAAAATAACTTTAGCGCGGTATCGAAATCTAATGATGCCCCGAAGACACATTTGTCCGCGGATTCGAATTTGGCTGGATAAAAAAACTACCTATTGGTGATGTTGCCAATCAAGATTTTATTTAAATAAGCGGCATTTAAAGTATGAAGTTGGGTAGCCGAAGCCAATTAGTGTGGACCAGAGTCCGGGTCCATAAATTTAGGCAAGATGACGCACTGTGCTGCACAAGGCTGACCGCTCGCGCGAATTCTTTTATTGTTCTTCGTTATTGTTTCATCGAGTAGATAATAATCGACTTTGAGATGATGAAAATAAAAAAATTGTAAATAGATTTTTGTAATCGAGCTATTATTGCTTGATTATACGACAAAATGCCAGCGAAATGCGCTATGCTTTTAAGTTTTGCATTTCACTGCAGTGGCTAAGCCTATTTTCAAATACTTTGGTAGTTTTCAACAACCTGTCTTTTAGTAGGTAATTGAAAAGGCACGTACGTTTATTGTTTAGAGATCGCTAAACTTCAACAATGGACTGCCTAACATGCTTCGTGGTCTACAACAAGCCTTTGTTGTCCTTAGCGCGGTGCGGCGTGTGCAAATATAATATTTACTCTAATATTTTGACCGCGAGCCCCTTGTCGACTTCTCTGTCCTATACAAATATAACGATCTTTTTGTTTTGGTAAAATGCAAAAATATTATCAAATAGTTCATTGATCGAACATAAGTTTATCTTCTCCACCTTATTTATAATACGTAATACCTCGGTAATGATCTTTATCGTGGCAAATACCTTAAGATTGTTGGTTGACTGACACCAAAATACAGGGTTGCGTAGTGTTTATTTAGATGGTAACTTCCATAAGTGATATGTACATATTCTTATTTACCCTCTTATGTACCTCCTGGACGGAGGTACGGTTCATTTCGAACAAATGTTAGTACCATGAAAGCAGCAGCTTGTAAGTATACCTAAGTCTGTATATTTAGCCGGGCTGTGGCAGCATCACGGCACTCAGTGGTCGGCGCGTGTTTACATAACTCGTTAGATACCATCTCGCCCGAGCCGCCTACGCTACCATTGGATATACCCAAACATTAACTGTAAACACTCGATAATGTACCATTGTCATGATGCAGGTGCAACGGCCACTGAGATTATCATAACACAGGAGTCAGAAGTCAGTCTGATTTCATGAGCATACTCCTATTATACAGCATTGTACGTATATTCAATCTTTCCAGATGGAACAATGAAAATAAACGGGAAAGTGTCAAAGGTATTATGGAAAATAGTATTATGATACATTATACATTTATACAACTACTTAGCTTCGCCCCGCGGTTTGACACGCTGAAAAATACTTTATGAAACAAAATGTTATGTCTGGGTAACTTGGCCCTTTATGCAAAATTGAAGTCCAATCGATTTAATAGTTTTAAGGAGTAAGTATATAAAATAAATATACTCGTAAATTAAAAGCCTTTTATTTCCTGCAATAGGTAAATTACAAGTAGTATTAGAAATTTTTAACTTAAGCAATTTAATATCTTTTTTAAAGGAGTAAGTACCTATACCTAACGATAATTCTTCATAACTTTCGCATTAATAGTAACCGTATTTAGTGCGAAAGTGCGAAAAAAAAACCCAATATTAATCATGAAAACTGGGAGGGATATGACAATCTCAAAAATAAATTGTCCCATCAATCATGAGGGTGATACTCGGTGATACGATGGTGTGGACTGTCATCGAGGTTTTTTACGCTACCGCGGTGCGTTTACAATGGAGAACCGTGACGAAGCGACGCGTAATGCAATTTTGATTAACTTTGCTCAAGTCGGTCGCACTCGAAATTGCAACGCGTTCATAACAATGTAGTCATTATTGTCAGGTTATTAAATTAATTTGCTGAACGATGCATTGTCTGATATAATTTTATTTTTCATGTGGAACATGCGTTGCATTTTAAAGTATTAAATAACATAATTATTTAACACCGACTCGATATTTAATAACATCTGCAGTGAGTAAAAGTATCTATTATGCAAAACAATGCGTATCATATTACCACAGAATACTAAAATATCACTGAATTTGAATGAGTTTAAAATTTATGTTAGTTTAGGGTACCTATACGCGATATCGACGAAACGTGTAATCCATCTAATATTTAATTGTTGTCTTCGTTATCCACGAAGTAAATAAATTGAGGAGTTGTCGTAACACGCAAAACTATCGTCAACTTTCACTTGTGGTTCACGAACTATAGTCACGCAGGCCGCGGGTCTATAGGCCAAAGGCAAAAAGCTTCGACTCTGAATTCTCGTTGAATGTTTAAACAAGCGGAGAGTTGATGAAACTTACGCATCTCTATCATTCTATCACTTTATCGAAAAATTACTTTATTTAAATTACTACTCACTACTGAATGACTTATCCCAATCCACTTCCCACTAATATTATATAATGATTATGTTTGTATGGATGTGTGTGTTTTGTGTGATTTTTATGTACTTATAGAGTGTTCTACACACCAAATGAACGATCGAGCTTTTGGTATGTGTTGTGTACTCATAGAATAGATAGATAAATGGATAAACACTATTGCTACACAAAAATAATCCTTTAAATTAAAAGTAAATCATAACAAATAGTGTAACAATTGGCTGTCTTAACGCTAAAAACGATCACTTCCAGGCAATCGTGCAGGCAGAGGAGAGTAGCCTAAATCACGTTTGGTCAGTGGTGTGACAAAAATGATATATATGATTGAAATTTAATTAGTGTTAACATGCATAAACCTAAATAAACTACTATAATACAACCTGCTTATTATAAAATTAGCATAAAACATATCGCGAAGTATCAGTAAGTGAATCCACGGATAGCATTTGGTTATATACTTAGTAATAATATTTTTATCATTTTCGGCGCATTTCTACATAGACACTAATACTAAAACCAGTGTCTAGTGGATTCAAGTGGACAAAACGGTGTCCATGGAACCACATATGGAGCCGAGCTGTGGATCCTAGTGGAAGGAGCCTCTATTCTATCATAGTGACACAAACGTTCTGTAAAAAAAATTTATAATATACATTAAAACCTATCTATTAAAATAATATAATAAAAAATCTAAAATACCATTGCCATTCTTCGTATAAGGCACGTTTCATGGTTCACGTTTCTTTTACCACCAACCTTTACCTAATGTATACGTGCTATGTACCAGGAAGGTGCGAACTTTAGGGGTAGACAATATAATAAAAAATCTAAAATACCATTGCCATTCTTCGTATAAGGCACGTTTCATGGTTCACGTTTCTTTTACCACCAACCTTTACCTAATGTATACGTGCTATGTACCAGGAAGGTGCGAACTTTAGGGGTAGACACACACGAGGCGTCAACGCTAACTTGCTGACCAAATATGAAGGTGTGAAAAGCACCGGCGATCGTGGTCCTCTTATTGTGGTAGTCCGTAAGCCGCTTACTGGTAAATCCTACACATAATAACACTAATGCATACCTCAGCTTATGGGTACCTTTAGACCAGCCATGTTTGACTTGTAGCGTCCGTCGCCCAGTGGAAATGGATCGAATCTCACTTGTGGTATTAAATATAAAACTGGAAGCTATGTTTCAGAAGACAAATTTTATAAAGCCGTTGGTTTCAGGTGTCGTCATAGACGCTGAGAACTTTGACACCACGGTGGACCACCGACCGACTTGATAAAAACAGGAGTATATAGACTAAAGATGAACTGTATATCTAATATCACGGTATTGTTATCTATAAATATATCATTACCGTGCTAATAGCTCGGTATTTCTATTATATCAATCAGTCAGAGGAATCATTATTTTCATAGCAGAGCATAGCTTGTAAACTCGTTTCCATCAAAGCTAAGTATAATATATTTTGGATAAAAATCAGGATTGGTGGAAATCATACAAATCTTTTGTTGCATAGAAAAGCACTCTAAACTACCACACTTGTGTTATAGCCAACATAAGCCAACATTATATGAATAATGTCTACATAATCCTAATGAGAATTTCTACGTTACGAGTTAAGTATGGCTAACAACCATTAAACTCATAAAGATATTTAAATAAAAATATTTAAATTCATAAAGGTACCTAATATTTTATTGGTAGGTCACTAGGTAATACGTTTTCTAGAGCGCTATACCTATCAAGAAAAGGCAACGCGTAAAAATCCATCGGTCCGTGGAAGATATCAAATAACGTTTTGCGTGTCGACGTATAAAGTTTCAGGTACTCCTCAAGCGTGGCATGGCCCACTGTACTGGAAATAAGTAATTTAAAATGTATTCTGAAGTAGAGGCCTTAGTCTTATTACCGTAACGTTCATGTTAAACTGATAATGATGACGCTAACGAGTTTACTAACTGTGAAGATTGTCAAACAAAAGTATAGGTAAATCTTAACTGCAGAATACCGTCGATTGTCATCGATATAAAGCAAGCCTTATTAAGCCCGGAACAGTAAAGCCAATTTAGCCTTTATCCAGCAAAATCTCGAACAAACGTCGTAGTAAACTCGTAAGGCTGCCATTGTTGTGTCGGTTATGGGCACCATGCTGCGGCTCTGGTGTAAACAAAACGAGTTATAATAATATGAGACCCGAGGCTCAGTTTATGGCATTCTTGTCTCGGTTTAAAGCGACAAATGCCAGTCGTAACTCCTCATCGCAATCGAGACATGGTCGCGCATATCATAAAAACTTATTATAAGAGGATTGCATATTTTATTGAGACTCCGAATGCGAAGTATAATTTTCATGATCGATTTCTTTCTTTACGAAAATCGGTTAACTCTAAATCAGGTCAACGTGAATAAGCAGTAAAAAGTGTGTTTTGGTTACGCGCAGGCATTTCGAAGAGGGACCGCATCCGTCTGATCACTTTTTGTATATGATTGTCTCTTGGCATCTTATCTCTGTTACCTAACGATAGTTAGGGAGAGATCCACCAGGGAAAATTGTTGCATAGTTATTTTTTAGCAGCCGAGATTGCAAGCTATAAACGGCGCAGCGAGCCTGCGGCGGTTGCCATTTGCAATCGGTTATGGAACGACCGCGAACCTCTTTTTACATTATAATCGGTCGGTCGCCGCTCACTTCTCTTTTTGCCGGACAGATACGCGATGGTTTCCCAAAACGGTCGTGGATGCAAAGCTTACGTTTGCATAATAACAATATTATTTGAATTCATTTGAAAAGTATTATTTAAGGTAACCCAACGCAATATTGAGGATTTTTGATTACCAACTCGTTGACGCATAAATAATTGCTGTTGACATACATGTTCCGAACATTATGATGGATGGATGGCCACGAGTAGAGTGAAGCCTCCGAGCCGTATCCGGAGCACCTCCGGCCTCGCTGACCGCCGCACGGCGAGAGTCAGGTTACCACAAGCCGACTCGTGCCGCCTCATTAGCGGTGCAGCTTCATTAAAATTTTGCATTACTTTTTTTATCTTCCTCGTCTCGGTTTAGTATTTCAACAAACCGGAAAAAAAGAGTAGGTAGAGGTATACACAAAAATTGGCAGATTTTATTGGGTACCAACATGGGCGCCGCGCCGGCAGGACTTTACGGTACGTTCAGAGGGTGCGTAGTGGTTACGTTTTATTTCGTGGCGCCACGGTACTCTATTATCAACACGATTCCTATTCAGAAGAACAATGGAACAATGTAACAAGTATAGTAGATCTTTTATCATAGTACCATTATTCGGAAATGCATTCAAATGAGATATTGTGATTTGACAGGGCGTCGCGTACCTCCACTTATCGATGAAATCGCTCCGCATTAGGATGCAGCTCGTGCGGTGCGACCCTGCGCCCGCTACGGCACTTAATAAAGGACCAAACACACCTCTCATGCATAATTCAACTGGCTGCGGTTCATCCCAAACTTTGATATTTTTGGCTTCCACACGACAAAATAAAACAGTTTCTGAGAAGGGTGCTATGACACGTTGAAATTATGAAAAATGTAGGGGAAGCAATTAATATGCACAATACCAAATATGCATGTACTTAAGTAATATTGTACATAACGAAAGTTGAAGATGCCACAAGAAAAATAAGGAAATTAAAGTGGAAATGGACAGGACATGTGATGCGAATGAATGACAGATGGACAAAGGACATAACAGAATGGTACCCCCGAAATGGAAAAAGACAAAGAGGAAGACAGATAAAAAGGTGGGAAGACGATTTACCAGATAGATGGAGAACCTTAGCTCGAGAGAGACAAACTTGGAGGGACCTAGAGGAGGCCTATGTCGGAAGGCAGCCTAACCAAGTCGCTGATTAATAATAAGAATCAATTGGAAAACATACATACACACAAAATATCATAAATTAATATATTAGTTAAGTATAATTTAAATATAATATCTAAATTTAACCTTGTTAACGATAAGGTCAGAGAAATAAAGGCTATTTTTATTTATTTATTTATTTATTAAGTAATATTGTGAGGTTGATTTGAAAGATCTACCTAAGCATAAAGCCCGGTTCCCAGGTCTCTACCTATTCAATATGTTTTTACTATCAATTATACCGACGTAAATATTAAACGCGTTCCTTTCATAGAAAGTTATTAAAATCTTAGTCATAAAACAGATGTCTATTAACGTTAGCGCCGAAGTATTGCGGCCAACTTGCGTTGAAGTTGTAATTAGTGTGGTAGGAACAAACTCTGAGAAAGAATCGTAAAAGTAAACAAGACGGATACAAAGAGAGCCTTCATCTGAACCGCCCATAACTGATACAATGCCGCGACCTACTATTGCCCGCTAATTAGTTTGGTTTCTTTCAAAGAATCAAAGAATGCTGTGTTCGATGAAATGAAACAATTAACATTGATATTCGACGAATATGGCATCTCTCAATCTCAACATTGTAATAGAAGTGGATACATAAAGTGGCTCGCTAGAAAAGCCTGTCATAGTAAAACACATAAAGGTTTTAGATGTAAATCGCTGGTATAAATCCGAATAAAGCACGACAGCTCTGTTGCAACTGGCTTCGGCCCAAAGTAGGTCATAATCGTTACAACAATCAACGCCGAAAAAGTTGTGAACATACAAAGACTGGGTATAGTGTAGTTTTTGAGAACAGTTCTACATACTTTACTATACGTACACAAGTACGTGAACGATAGTATACAATCTAATTGAACACATGGTGGAGGCATTGGATTACCCTTCTAGAGCCATAAGTAACCAGCAGACACATTATCTCTTGTAATTGGGGCTTGAGATTCAGTTAAAATTCTTCTGTGTAAAATGTATTTGATGTGAGACGCTCAAGTATCATGGGAACTGGAGGCTTTGACGACATTATGACTTAATCTAGGAATAAGTAAAAGTAAGTACAGTAAGCAACTAATTGTATCAGAAATTCAATAAAGGCTGCACCTAAAACATTGAAAGTGAGTGGTCTCGCAATAGATAAATGCGTAGTTTATGTAAGAGGGCCAGATACAAGCCATTATTTGCCTAGACATACCTAGTACAAACGAGCTCGATGGCTGCTCAAGGCGGGCGTCTCGAACGGAACACGTGTCGCTGATTGCCCCCAATTGGCGAGCGAATAAAAACAATCGTCGCTTAAAAATAACCGTGATTTCATCCACCATGTGACTGTGCTTGTTTTCTCTTAGTGTAACGATGTGTAGAGTTCCCACATCCCATGTGAAATGTCCTGATGTGGAGATCCCATTTTGCGATTCACAACAACGCTAACGACCGCGAAGTATGTTGATTATGATTTGGGAATTATTCCTAGAATTAGGTATCGGGAATTGGGACCACATGTTATGGTACCGTTGCTGAGAATTGCGACAACTGTGCAACTAATGTTTCCTTATCAGCTATCCATAGGCATGCAGAACAAAAAGACTGCAATCTTTGTGAGATTCTCCGTACAGTCTACCTTATAGTAGTAATACCTACGTACGTATAGAAGTATAGAAGTACTTGACCCTCGATCTATTTCTGATCTTATTAACAATGCAAGGCATAATGAACATGCTTAATTATTCAAGTCCTACATCCTGATGCGTGGTGCGCGCACTCGCACCATATGGAAGGCGTGAGACTCTGGCCAATCTCGTGTTTTATCACATCCACTAGGTACCACTCGATAGCGACATCCGCATTCGGTGGCGAAGTCTATATCGCAATATAGGTCAACATCAGGAAGTAAAACCGCAAACGTTTATCACATATAAATATTGTAACTATTGGATAGATAATAGTACCAAAATAACCAATTTTTATTCATAATATTATTTCTAAATAAACAAATATTTATTATAAGGTTTGTAGCTGAAATCGACACTAATGTACATACATACATACATTCACGCCTTTTTCCCAAAGGGGTAGGCAGAGTTGTACCCAGGACTCAGTCCCATAGTAGATACACCCACATTTCGCCAGTATGTTATTGGTCCCATAACTATGTGTCCATAACATAACATGACACTAATGTACTACCTATAAAATACTTTACTCGTATAAAATAATCTCTTAGGTATATAATATAATAGCTCTTACTGCGATGCACTATCGTTCGAAGTTCTATTCGGTGTAATTTACATATCTTATGTTAATGAGCAAAGGAAATCAACCATAGTTAAGTCATTTGTCATAAATCCAATGACCATTATGGTTCATAGTTATGTGAAAAATATGTACTTATATATATGGGGCTTCCGTTTATCGTAAGAGACATTACACTTGGATAGTTTAATTGAGTATTCTGACACGCACTTCATTGCGCATCTGTTTTAACATTAAATACTTTCATCTTCTTTTATTCATTCAAATAATGCTGATTTTAATGAAATTATAACTTAATTCTATAAATAAGTATATATAGGCCTGGGTGGTATTTGCAACCCAGCAGGATTATCTTTTGATCCTCCGCTTTTAGGTTTCAGGTCAGTTCCAATATCAGTACCTGATATAAAATCGGCTCAGAGCGTACGCGGGAATTCTTCTAGCGGGATTCCTTCTAGGAATTTACTCGTAACACAATCCTATGAAAAATTTACCAAATCGATGTTTTGTATTCCCCTGTTTGCTCCGAATATTTATACCCTGATATTTTTATTAAAGTAATCTATGTCCCTGTCATTTTAATTTTTCTTATATACCCTTGGTTTTTTCATTCCGAAAATCTCAGTTATATTCGCGTGATGGACGTTCACTACAAAAAAAATTAGTATACAACCAAAAACCTGTAGATTATTACATTATAGGTTAGTGTAAATAGGTATGGTATTAAAAAAAGTTGGGCGTTATGAGTCGTTGGTCAAACAATAAAATTAGCACCGATCACTTTATGAACGTAACTTTCTCTAACAAGTTTAATTAATTAAGTGTATGCTTTCGTTTTTTCAATCCGTCTGTTGTTATTACGCACATCCGTTGCAGCGATGCAGTTGCGTTCTACAATCGTAATTATTTACGTCATCAAACTCAGGACAATTTAATTACAACAGATTCTTAGGGAACTTGGAGTTAGTTATCCAAGATTAATGTTGTCGTATTGCTGATTAAAGCGCCTCTTTTTCCAGTCCTATATCTTTCTAATAAGACCCAGCCTCACTCCTCACTTTCGTGCCAGTTTTCTAATGGAAAAGCCATTATAGACAATAACACTGTCGACGTCACAATTTGTTTCAACAGCTCTATGTATTATCTATGCAACAGCTCTAACGTCTCGAAGGGGGAGGCGAAGGAAATCTCCGATTCAAATCTAAATAGGTAAATCGTCATCTAAAGGACAAATAAAATTGCTGCCTCTTGTTTCTTAGCAGCCCAAATTGCTAGAGACATAGGCATATACATACCTTTATTTACTAGTTGTGTCCAGCGGTTTCACCCGAGTAGACATCGTTCCCGTGGAAATATCGGGAAAAAAGTACTATATGTGTTATTCAAGGGTCTAAGCTAACTACCTACCAAATTTTAAACAAATCTATGCATTTGTTTTTGCGTGAAACAAACATTCATCCATCCTCACAAACTTTCGCATCTATAATTTTAGTAGGAATTAAGTAGGGTAGGATAGGATAACATGACTACAAACCTTTTTACGTAAACATGTACATATCTAGGTACTTATCTGGTGATACGTGTTAAAGATCATGTCCTTATTAAGTATAATGAAATGTCAATTAGGGATATATAAATAAACTAGTGTAAGAACAACGGATTTGCCCGCTCGCAATTATGAAATATGGGAGTTTTATACCAAAACTTTGACGGCCTTTTTGGACCCCTTAGAATGTGAATTTTCAAAAATCCTTTTAGCACAAGTCCAGATAACGAAAACAACTTACATTCCAAGTTTCAAGTCTCTAGGATCAGTGGTTTGGGCTCTGCGTTGCATGTCAGTCAGTGAGTCATTTAGGATTTTATAAAATATAGTGATATCCATTTTATATTAGGGAAAGGCAAAAAATTGGACTGTTATTTTTCGCAGTTATGTATGTGGGCCTAAAAGCCTTTGCACATTGCATTGATAAGGTTCCGTACCCAAAGAAACCCTATTAATATACTTCCACGCCGTCCGTCCGTCTGTCACGGGGCTGTACCTCATAAACCGTAATACCTAGACACTAGACACTTGTAATTTTCACAATACAATGTATTTCTGTTGCCACTATAACAACATATTGTAAGACTTTTACTGCAATAAGAATAAATTCTTATACTAGTTAGAATAATAGTAATAAGAATTTTATTTGGTAGGTTAAGAAAGGTGACATCTATAAATAGGTATAAGTATAAGGTACATGGTGGGTAGGAACCCTTCATATGCGAGTCCTATTAAAATTTGCATTTAACCAGCTTATTAATCATCGCCAACGACGCGAGCTTGCGGCGCCGTAGGTTTTTCAGAAATTACTACCTACTACTACTACTGGATTGTGTTCGATTTGCGTTTGATTCGTGTATGAGTCCGAATGAGTCGTGTGTGTTATACGTCGTCTGCGATGTGCAGGGGCTCTTAGGTCCACTTGCTCTTAGACCTTTATCCACTAAGGTGGTAATGTCTCTTAGCTACTCCTAAGGAATGCGAAGTTTATCTCATATCTAATGATATCTATTCGTTTTATGGTCACAGAACAGATACTATGTATAGAATGGAAACTGTCATCCGCCCACCAATCGGGACTTCCTCACCCCGCGAGCGAGATTGAGCTCTCCACTAGCCCCGCTTCGCTGGGAAATCACCTCACGCACACTCTAGCGTGTGTATAGTAGGTAGTTATATCGCGACTTTTGTATGGAATTGTGTCGAGTGTCCGGGGTGTGTTATGGTGCAAGATCCTTACGCCAGGTATCTCTGACTCCTGTACGTTTTAGTTTAATGCAAATTAAAAATATTTATGATAGGTATGTACATAGGTATATATACTTGCAAAGAAGCTGCTCGGAACCAAGCGTGAACATTATAAGTACATACATAATAATATAGATGCATGTGAAGGGAGCACAGAGCACTTTATCAATCAGATTGGAGCGCTTATCGTGCGAACGCGTTATAATGGAAGAGGAAATTATAATAAACAGATCCCGGTCCCCTCTCGTACTCCTTCCTAATAAATATTAATGTATGAATGTGTATGAACTTGAATGTCGACAATGCCCGACCGATGCTGGTACATTGACACTCAATTTGCTTTTTTGCAGAATCAGATATCTTCGCGCTTGTGGCTCTCCTGCGGCATTCTCGATTAGCACGCTTTTTGTCTGGGTATATGAATACGTTTTTATTGTTAACGACTATCGTATTATATTACTATATGAAAGTGAAGTTACATGTTTTTCAGACTTAAGACTTTTATGTTTTTCAATTGCATCAGTACCTACCTACCTAGTTTTATGGTAAAAGCAATTTGGCCTTGATACCTTTACCGAAAAGAAATAGACAAAGTCTTACACCCATTCCTCCATCTGTGTTCATTATCCTGCAGACCACACCCAACACGACTGTGAGTAGGTACATAATGTTATCTTTAGGAAACTTAGCATATTGTTAACTTAACTTAGCTTAACTTAGCTTAACTTAGCTTATTGGTTGTCTGGAAGAAATCGCTTATTAGCGATAAGACCGCCGCTTGTACATTTAAGTATAGTTTCTCTGTATCCTTTGTGTTGGTTCTTTAAGTGTGGTGTACAATAAAGTATTATCTATCTATCTATCTATCTTACATGATATACTTACCTAGGTATCCTTATCTACTTGTAGACCTGCCTGCAATTCAATTCTATAAGAGCTTGAACCCAATTTAAATAATTGTATAGATAACGCTTTATCTACCCTATACAACAATGAAATCAGCATATTATGCTCTGGTATTGTTATTAGATATTTGATATACCTACTTAGATAATTATGGTGTATTATATTGACTTATGCAAATAAAGTTATTCTGGAATAGATTGTTAATATTTTAAGGTTTGAAGCGTCCCCAATCAACAATATACCTGCGGGTACTACATAATATTTATGATTTATGAAATTTATTTATACGTACAATTAAGGACGACAAAATTAGTAAAAGGGCAATTAATTCTGTGGGTTAAATAGAGTTAGAAACAAGTCAAAAATGGCTCGTAAAATTGGTTATGCACTGTTTTATTGTATTACGAGCTTGTTTAACTTGAAACTGTGAGCCTAGAATTTGATTTGTTTTAAAAGCTAATTGCAAACAAAAGTTGAAAAGTAGGACAAAGATAAATCAACCCTTGACACATTCATAGAGGTCACGTGTCCGAGGTACGAGCGTACGAGCTTTAGGGGATGGACGACGAGAAAAGTTTCCCTGTTGGTTTCCCACGCCTTCGTCGCGTCGCGCCACCCTCGGCCAATGGGAAACCATACTTGTTGATTTTGTTCCGTAATCGACCCCGCGCAACATCGTTTCCGGACCGGACGGTATGACGATATATTTAATTTTTATTTTTATTAGTTGTTGATTTGACGAATGTACATTGTACTGTATGGGAACTGAGGACGAAAGTCATTTATTATGTTTGATGAGCCAAGTGTAGAGGGTTTAATGGGCTGTGTTTTAATAATGTATTTTTAGGATTATAGGGCGCAGCGCCTACGGCGTAGCGACTACGGCGTAGCATAATGCGTAAACTTAGCGGCCTTGTAAAAACTTTTGTATTTTAATAATAGAACGTAGTATGATTGGTAGGTACAATTGAACCTTGAAAATTATTATGTCTATTATATAGTTAAATGTGCTATATGTCTGTAAAAAATTGCTTAATGCAATAAGACCGCCGTTTTTTTATCGTAAAAAAAAAAAAACAAAATAGTTATTTTTTTCTTGTTTCTGTATTGTTTATATATTTCTGTATATAATTTGGTAAGCAATAAAGTATTATTCTATTCTATTCTATAATCTTGAACAACCTAGGCACAGACCTAGGTGAATGTTCTTTTGATTAAGGAAGTACTATTTCAGAGTAAAAATTATTCCAAAGTAAATGTGAACCTAATTAGTAAAGTAAACTTAATTATTACATCATATTATATATACCTCTATGTATATGTACCTACCTAACACAATAATTTATTGTACCTACAGATTCCCAACTAGGTATTAGAAATTAAGCCAATCTTAATTGAGGACACCAACTCCAATAACATCAATGATTCCACAGAATGCTATATCAGATTAGCCACAATTTAACACACGCAATCATGAAATGCTATGGAAATTACTCGGAGTATAAGCTCGGCTGTGATGGACCGCCTCAGGACATTGTAATTTTGATATGGAACAGAATTCTTGAATTAGCAATGCAATTTTATTTATGTTAGCAATTTAACATTCAATTTTGTAGTGGTTTATTACGGTTTTAAGATACTGTTAAATAAAAAAAAGATATGAGACTATAAACATTGATTTAAATCAAGGTTTCACTAAACTTATGACGGTTCCTAGCCTAAAAGTTAAAAACAGTATTTATTACTATAGTCCATCAAATCTAAGTACCGTTTGACAGTTTTTATTTTGCCTTGTTTGAAGGATTTCAATTTAAAGCCTAATGTCTATCTCTGTTCACAAATGAGCAGCATGCTGGTAAAAAGACCACAATTATTAATATTTATATAATACGTCACAAGTCGGTTCATTCATGGCCGAAGGTTCATAGAAAGAGGACAGAAGCCTTTAGTGATTAATAATTGTATGTACATCTTGTAATAAAATTCATAATTCCATTGTTTTACAGCGAAATTTAAAGAAATTGTGTGAGTTACGCCTATGCAAAGTTATTGAAATAATGAAAGTATGAAACGTCAAACAGTACTTCTTCGATTTGACGGACTATATTAAAATTTATAGGTACTTAATAACAAATAGACACACAAAAAAATGGTAAATGTAATTTATATAATATTAGTATTGACTTAAAGAAAAGGGGAGATAGGGTACGTTCTGTCGGCGCTTACTTACAACTGGCATGTGAAATTTGAAACAACAAAGATAGAAAGACGTACCTATTCTTATAGGCCGAAGTGCGAACGAGACAACAATTAACTACGTACGTGGACCTAATGGGACCTTATTTGAGCATTCCATTTTGGATAAGCCAATACCTCATCTCCCCTTTTCTTTAAATCATATTATGTCATAAATCATATTATATACCTACATGAACACATTTATTTATGAGTATGTGCAGGTAAGTTGTTAGTCATAATTCTAAATAGTGACTGTCTAATATTGTCATCTCAAACTAAGTATAAGGTAGATAAGTCAAAAGTTGCTCAAAGGCATGATATCAAAAACTGTAGCTGGACGTTATAATCTGTCTCTAGTCACCACCCACACAGCATCTAATAAGATTATGAATATAAATCTGATCGACGCCACAAAAAGAATGCCTCGTGACAATAATAGAACTTTCAAAATCTCCATACCTGCCGGTCCAGTCACATTGGTCACCCATCAGCGCCGCCTCCACACTCCATATCACCAACAACAATGTCCAAAATATACCGTTTACCTCCATTATTCACCAAAAAAAATCCAAATTTATTTTCAAAATATCACATCACAATCAAAATTTTCAGTAAGTCCGAAATTGTCAATGTTTACCAAAGTAAACAAGCTGCGCAGGAGCGTCGCACATGCGACATCCCCGTTACGACTTAGAAAATCAACTGAATTGAACGAGTGAGACAAAACGTTCCTAGTGCGATTCTATTGACTGTGAGAAAGAGACAGATGAAGCAGAACCTTGCTAGAACAGATCAACGATATGCTCTGTTCACTTTCGGAGCATCTAGACATGGAAAGCTCTTTTAGTCATAAAGTTAATAGAGATAAAGTTTAGTTTGGGTTGTATTTAATTAGAAAAGCTTTTAGGAGCTTTTAAATTGGCGGGAAACGTAAGCATTTATCTTGCTCAAATCTCAAAACATTTTGACACTATATTTATAGTACACCGCTACTATGATACATGCTGGATCTCAGACTCTCAGGTAAATTTATTATTTATGTAAAACAGGGCCTAGGTATTATTTGATAATAAAATAAATTTATCTCACTCAAAAGTTACAGTTATACCTGAATAGAACATTTTTATAGGATAAGTACAATATATTACTATGAGGTTAACTTACAAACATACAAAGTTCCTTAATACTATTTAGTCGTAATTGTTTTATGTTGTAGCTAATGTAGCCAGGTGTACATTGGTTATACTGAGTTTCTGAAAATTGGTGAACTACATACAGATCTACACTAAGATTGCTCTAGTCTCGTCGCTAGCTACGTAGACTATACCCTAGTCCCTTCAGTGTTAGCTACGTAGGTACATAGCCTAAGAAAATATTTATAAGTTCTTGCTAAATTACTAAATTCCGTTAATATTAATTAATTGTTGTAGTAATAAATTATTGTTGTGTGCCAATTGTTGCACTATTTAACATACTGTTTAAGTAGTTTTTAAGATTTATTGTTTTGTGTTGTACCAACAAAGTGTTTATCTATCTATCTAGATAATATAATATTACATTTGATAAGGACTATACTATACCAGCTACTGAATATAATACTTACATAATAATATAGTTACAAACATTAATAATATACCTGCATTACTTATGACAACGTGGGTGTAATAATAAACTCGTACCTGACTATATAATATGTCCTAAATTATAGTTTTCAATAAATTATCGTAAGTATATCATCATTGATATATTATTATTTTATGATGGATTATGTATAATTATAGAAATTAAAATCACAATCGTTTAAAATTTAAAAGTCATTCACGGTCGATTGAGCAGGTAGAACCCACAAAAGGGCGCGTTTCTATTTGATAAAAATATCATCTAATATTGCAAATAATGGGCCATTTTTTGCAAGCAACATTTTTTGTTTCATATCCATCAACCTAGCTAATTGGTGTCTAAGCTTTGAAAGTAAACTTTATTTAAAAATATTCTTTTGTTAAAGACTGACTTGGGTTGATAAAATAGCTATGAGGAAGCTATTAGGCGTTTTATTATATTTATTGAGAATGGTTGAATCAGATTCAAAGATATTTATTTTGTCTTGCCGTTGTAATTACATAATGTTATAAATTAGTCTCAACATTATGCCTTTTGTATTATAAATTATATTAAAATTATGAAATTCATAATAATAAAAAAACAATTAAGTAATAATCACTAATGTACGCCCAAAGACTATCAAAATGAAAAGAAGACCATTCAGGTCTTCTCTTCTTTGTTATGGAAGATATGCGTGTGTAAGGAGTGATTGTAGAGATAACGGATGATAGACTGGAATGCCGGAAGATGACGAGCTGTGCCGTCTCCACCTAGTCACCTAGTGTGGAATAAGGACAGGAAGATGATAATGATTAGGAGAGTTGCTAATATGACAATGGGCATGAGGGTAAGGTAAGAAGTAACGAAGTGTAAGGGGGTAGGGCGAGAAATAAAAACTGTTTCGGTGGTGTAATGGTTCGCAAACGCTACTGCCCACTGCCGATTATGACGTCCCGGGTTCGATCGCCATCCCCCAGCAGAAAAGAGGTACCGTGATAAAGAGGAATTGGATTCTAAAATATTTTGTAGCAGTGTAATTCCCGCCACTTCGTTGCCGTTGCCACTGCTGGGCAGATCCTCCCATTAGAAGGGCTTTGCTTTCACCACGCTTGGCAGGCGTGTTGGCGAGCGCAGTTCGATGTTTTCACGCACAAGACGCTGCTAGCCGTGTCCTTTGGATCTGATAACCTTTAAGCTGGATGTTATGGCAACTACGTGTATAGAGGGTGGGGTATGTACTTTTACCCATAGCTTTTACCTATGTATAGAAACATCATAACATTATAATGATGCTGCCTCGGTGGCGTAGTTGTCGCAAGCTCAACTGCCGATTATGAGGTCCCGGTTTCAATCCCCATGTCAAGCAAAGTGTTATTGGATTTTTCCATTACAAATTATCTTGATTACATCCTGGAACTGTATCCTGTAGATGCGAGCATAAATCATGCTCGCCCCCTATTACATGGGACCAGTAAAGGTGCAACTACTATGGGACTGTGTCCTGGTTACCTCTGCCTACCCCTTTGGGAAAAAGACGTGATGATATAATATTGTGATTTTATCGACCGAGCGAAGCGAGGTCTTAGAGTCGACAAGTGGGAAAAACCTGCGCTTGTACCAGCTTAAGGGTTGACCTCTGGTATGTAAGTTTGATCGACGATAAATTGAGAACTGTTGGTCCGATCTTGATGAAACTTTGTAGACATGTAGTTTAAAGTGATATTTTTATTTACTTTAAATAATGAGCAAAATCGGCCGAGGGGTTCCGGATAAATAAGAGTTACGAGGTATTTATGAAAGGTCTGACGATAATTTCGAAACCGAGGGTCCGATTTTTTTTTTTTTCAAATTTTTACACGTAGTTTAGGACTGCTTAAAAATATTAGCCAAAGTTTGTATGTATGTATGAGGGTATGTGTGTATGTGTGTATGTATGTTTGTCTCACGATTACTCGAAAGCCGATGATCCGATCTTGATGAAACTTTGCAGATAAGTAGTATAAAAAAAAAGAATTTTCAAGTTCGAACATGAGCTGAATCGGTCTTGGGGTTCTAGAGATATAGGGATTACAAGATTTCAATCTTTTTTGATCAATACTTAAGAATCAGGAGAGAAGACCGCTCAGTACTGAAATTGGAGGGGAGTGCAAAACCCGGGCCGCATATTGCTATCTCTGTTTGACTAAAGTAGGAGCGCGAAAGGCCTAGCACACACCTGCGAAGTAACTATTATCTAATCTGTGTTTGCCTGCGGGTGACTATAGCCCATCAAATCTAAGAAGTATCGTTTGACAGTTTTGGTATTGCCTTGTTTGAAGGGTTTGAATTTAAATTTAGTGATTAAGAATATTTTACATCTTGGGATAAAATTCGTAATTCCATGGTTTTACGGCAAAGGTTATTGAAATTGTGTGAGTTACGCCTATGCAAAGTTATTAATAGTATGATAGTGTATGAAATGTCAAACGGGACTTCTTAGATTTGATTAGCTATAGTTTTATAGCTTTATGAGTAAGTATCTACTATTGATTGACTCCTCTCATTTGGATCCACAGCTTGAATACTCAAATACTCATCCTAGACCAGGAGTTTCTTCACAGAAGTGATAGATCTCATCATGATCTTTATATCATATGACAGCTGCCAAACTAAAAATGGCATTACCTCGGAAACTGTTCATCTTAGACCAGAATTTTCGTTACAGAAGTGATAGATCTCATCAAGATCTTTGTTTCAGATGACAGCTGTTAAATTATAAAATGATTTTACCTCTAGGATCACATAATACGGGATATTTAACATGATCTTTATCTCGGTATAACTATTCATCTTAGACTGGGAGTTTCTTCACAGATGTGATAGATCTCATCAAGATCTTTATTTAAGATGAAAGCTGCCAAACTAAAAATGGCATCACCTCGGAAACTACTCATTTTAGACCAGTACTTTCCTTACAGAAGTGATAGATCTTATCAAGATCTTAGTTTCTGACGACAGCTATCAAAGGAAAAATGGCATTATCTAAGTAACTAATCATTCTAGACCAGGAGTTTCAAACCAGGAATAACCAAAACTGTCAAACTGTACTTCGTATATTAGATGGACTATAGTCATCCGCAGGCTTTTACGAATATTAAAGTTAAAGTTGTCATACCGATTTTATATTAAAGTCTCAGTAGCGAGGTCTCAGTTCGCGGCGAACTACTAGTTATATATAAGCTACAAATAGGAGAGCTAGGTCGCAGATTGCGGGAGAGAGCGGGCCTGGTGCAAAGGCTACGGCAATGCCGCCAGCGTCATGGGTTTGCACTTTGCACTGGTTACAATTCGGGGTGGGTTTTTATAGTGAAGTTTGTTTGACTTGTAAGCAGTTTTATTCAATAAATATATAATAACAGCTACAAATTAATTTGATATTTTTCTTGGTTTAATAGTTGAGAGTAGAAACTATGCTCAGGTTTAGGCTTGTCGCGCAACTGCTTGTGTCTCATGTTTGCTCGGAGATAAACTGAATCAATAGGCCTTGTTTGCTTTCCCGATAGATAGCCGCTTTGTCACTGTACCCTGCTTATTTAGGTGCATTGTACTTATGAGTAGGATGATTTGCCCCTTATCTACCGCAAATGTTCCTTTTAAATGTTTAAATGTTTTTAAATGTTTACCATAAAGGTCTTCTAGACCTTTATGGTAAAAATTCTACTAAACACCTATTTGCCGTTTTAAAACGTATCTTTTGTAGTACAACTGGATAAACGCCACTTAATAATTAGTTAATACTTTAAATAAAACACTAATGTAGAAATTATATCTCTTCTATCATCGTCATTGGTCCCTCAAAGTTTGTATGGAAAATGATGTCGGTACAACCACTTCATCATCATCATCATCATCATCATCTCAGCCGTTGGTAATCCACTACTGAACATAGACTTCCCCCATAAAGGGGGGTTTTGCCAATACTCGACACGCTTGGCAGGCGGGTTGTCGAGCGCAGTTCGATGGTTTTTTGCAGAGGACGCTACTGCCCGTCCTCTGGATCTGTTAACCCTTAGCCGGTCTGTTAACTCTTACAACCACTTAAAACGCTATAACGACGAATTTAATATTTTAAAATGTTATTAGTCATAATTAACACGATTTATTATATTATGATTGTTAACCCATAATTTAATAAGTCCTAGTGCCTTTAATAGGCACGTAGGTCAATATTAACATGAAGGTGAAGCACACTTATCCGAGCCGAACGCGTCGAAAGAGTTGAACGTAAAGAACTTTAGAATTCATTGTTTGTAATCTTATGTAACCTCGTACACCACCTACTTCGGACGATTTGCGGGTAGGTAGGTGCGAGGTTTCATAGGATTTCGTAATAATTTAGAACTTTAAATGTCGTTTCGTTCGACTCGTTCGACGCGTTCGGCGGGATAAGTGTACCATCACCTTAAGTAGATACTTACCTAAACATAAACAAAAATTTATATATTGCTAAACATTAACGTTTTTATCGTCTTTCCATGGTAGACATCTAATAAAGACCGCACGAACACGCTGGATGCAAGCCGTTTATAAACGAACTAGATGGAAATTTATGGGGAAGGCTTACGTTCAGCAATGGACGTCCTACAGCTGAGATGATATTATACCTAATATGAGTTCTTGTTACCTACCATTAGGTAATATAAAATTATGGTCTGTTTTGTCAACTTTAATTGAATACGACATCTTGTTTAAATAGATCGCATAGCCGTGTTATTAAACATTGGGGCTAGTAGCTACGCGGATTGAGGAGTATTCAAGGGGGGTATCTAAATTAATTAACCGTAAAATAATGCAGCTACAGTTAGGGGACGTTCATAAAGCGTTTTTGTATTAATTCTTATGACAGTTCTTATTTTGCCTTGTTTGATTTGAATTTATTAATATATATTTAGTGATTAAGAATTGTACATAATATAATAAAAATCATAATTCTATGATTTTACGGCAAAGGTTGTTGAAATTGAATTGAGTGACGCCTATGCAAAGTTTATACACTTTCAAAGCTTGAAAAGATGACACGTCAAACGGTACTTCTAAGATTTGCTGGGCTATATTATAGTATTTTAGATTGCTTACAAAGTATGCTAGATAGATCTTTAAAGTCTGAATGACCCATCAAAACTAGCCGACCTCCCCCGCACCCTGCCACGTATTGCCGATTTCGTTTTCAAACAAAAATTCATGAAAGCGGGTCTCTTATGTTGAGTTGGCTGAATGCCCCATTCTCGATTCGTCCCTGTGCTGAAACAATTAACTTATTCATTTAGCGTCTATCATTTCTCTATAAAAATGATCACCTACTTAAGTAATGCCTAGACGTGAAGAATATGTCATTATAATGCGCGAGTGGGTAACAATATTCTTCTTCACCTTCAGTGTAGCGTACCAGAAGTCTACAGTCATTTATTGCCTGTGGCATAATAATAAATGTAAGTACTAAGTATAACCTAACAACAAAATAACAGAAGTTTACTTCCGCAAAGTAAAAAGTGCAGCTTTACATACATACATACAGTCACGCCTTGTTCCCGTTGGGGTAGGCAGAGACTATTTCTTTCCACTTGCTACGATCCTGACATACAACTTTCGCTTCTTCCACTTTCATCACATTCTTCATGCATGCTCGTCGGTTGTTGGTGCTTTTGACCTGGCCTTTCCGTAAGATAACATCAACTTGATCATGAAAGGTACGCCTAGGTCGACCGTACGTGCAGCTTTAAATAATAATATTTTCGTTATTTAGACTTATGTAGAATATAATGATTTTTTTTATAACATTTGTGTACTGGGCGATGTGGTCCCACAGCGACAAAGCCCTTTCCTTTCTTTACGTCAGTAAATTAAAACTATTAAAACTATTAAACGCTCCATCTTGTGCTTTCCTTGTCAATCAGGCACTTTTATTAGGTAAATAAGATAGAAACTTACCTACCTTCGATTTTATTGAGTAGGTACTAGGTAACTAGGTATAGATACTTACAGATAGATACTCGTATTACTCATAACTTAGGCTACATGACATAGGTACTGACAAATTAACAATAATTTTAAAGGCCGTTATGTTATTGAATGCACAAATTTAACGAACCTATAGGTATAGGTTCGTTAAATAGAAAAAGTTTGCAATTTAATTAAAATTCGGCAAATCCTTTGATGCTTCTATAGAAATTAACTACTTATAATATATTACCTAACTGACTCGGTATTAGAAGATATAGGTATGTCACAAATGTTTGCAGTGGACGAATAGCATCGCGAAATTTGGCATTTTTTACATTTTATGTGTTTGATGGAAATTAGGGTGGGTTCCCATGCAGTCACACCAAACGAGTCACACTGTGACACGTTGAGACTTTTTTGTCCCATCGAGTTACACTGTTACTCGTTGCAACCTTTTTTTTAAATGAGTTCCCATCCAGTAACAGTGTTACTAGGCCTAGCGCGCAATTCCTTGCGTAAGCGTTTAACCGTACGTGCGTTTGTTCTACCGTACGGCCTTTGAGACTTTATTTTGCCGCAATGCGCGCACTTCTGTGACATCCATACTTCACAATATATGTCTGCGGTCAATGCAACGCAACGCAAGGCAGTGCGCGCTAGGCTTAATAGATATCAGCAAGCTTTGAAAGTGTTCACTGCGTCTAGTTCACGACCAGTTCGACGACGCGCCGTTTAACTGGTCGTTGTAAAAATGGTAAAGGAGGAAAACTGTTGTAATTAGTTTTCCTTATTATACATACTTAGCTACTTCTGTTTAGGTTTGTATTATTGTCTCCAGGTGTCGACATGTGTCCAGATGGAATGGTAGAAACCAAAAGCGATTGCACACAATCATACTGGGAAGCACAGCGGACTTGCGACCACCCTGAGCAGATGTTGGTTGGCACAGTATGCGGCTTCTCTAGGTGTGACTGCCCTCCCCCTACTGTGTTAGATACAAATACAGGGTATTGTTATGAAGTAGACAACTGTCCTACTAATCATGAATTAACATTTAAAACACTCTAATAATTTACTGATAAACGTTAATTTATAACAATATGTTTTTATTTATGTATTATTTCTATTTCCTAAGTAGGTATTACATTTAAATATTCAGAATACTTTTTTTGCTATTTTACATAATATCAAATAATATGTACCGCAAATCGCAAATATTTTTATTTTTCCCGTGATTAAAATATTCTAATTTTTGGCGGGAGCGGATACGGATAGAAATATATTGAATTTCGCTCATCAACTCGCTTTGACTATACCTAATATAATAAATAAATTCTGATTCCCAGCCATTGTGACAAAGGGAAATAATGAACTTGCAGATAGACTGGCGAATGAAGGGGTGCTATGTGGTGATGTGTATCCATATATTAATTATTGCTGTGATTTAACCACCCTATCCAAAACTCTCCTCGTTTCTTCCTGGAATTCAATCTGGGAAGAAACGAAGTACCTACCTAAGCAAAGGGGAAGTTAAATAGCTGTATCCAACCTGATATTCCGCGTAAGACTTCCTTCTTCCGTTTGAAGCTCAATAAGATATCCACATCAGTTCATATCAGAATGCGGCTTGACCATACGTGTACTCCGGCTTATCTCGCCAGATTACACATTGTAGACAGTGCATTGCATACTGTGAATGTGGCTTACTTGGACGTCGGAGATTTAAATCATATTTTCTTTTCCTGCCCCAAGCACGACCATTCCTGGCTATATACTCGATATACATTCGAAATTAAATTAAATTTTTTCGCGTTAAATGTTTCCTCTTTTTTACTACATATTAGTCGCAAAATATACAAGCCCTGCGTTGCTAAACATGCAAAAGAAAAAAAAAAAAATGACAGATGTCTAGGCGACAGTCAACAGTCAGTTTAATTGTCAAATTCATTCTGCATTCAAAATGACAGTTTCTGGTTTGCGATTTGCATTTTGCAATACAGTAAAAAATCTAAAAATAATCGATTTTGTATCAGGGAACTAAACATAACTGTGTAAACATGTTACGTTTGTGTTATAAAAATTGCTCCTACAATAAATTAATATTTCAACCGGCGAATCAAGCTCGAGAAGTAACCTCTAAAGTGAACACAATTTGCGCATCGAATAACATTCTATCTAGACAATATTCCGTAAGAATCAAGGGAGAAGTTGATAATAAGTGGAATCAAGTCTACTACGGCCCACTGACGCCCCAGATCAAGGCTGTGAAAGTGTTTTCTTTAAGTTCCAGCATAGCAGGGCTTCTAGCACAACCTATAATAATAAATGAAGCGGCGAGTATAGGCAGCACGTCCCTGGTCGTTGCTCTATGTTCGGTGGTAGGCTTCTTCACATTCGTCACTCCTATACTACTGCATTTAGTTACTAAGAAATATGTGACTGAAATACATCATGATCCGGCAACTTCTGCATATAAAGCCACAACGATTAACTTCTTCTTAGCTAAGAAACAGGTATGTAAGTTATATTTCATAATAGCTGTGTATAATGAGCACTAATTGATATTCTTTCATTTACTTAACAACTATAAAAACACAGAATACTCAAAACATTAATTTGTTGCATCATAATCAAGTTTCCTTACTACTCTTTTTTTACCCTGAAAACTGTTTGCAGCACATATTCACACCAGATGACGTAGAAGTCCCTGATATACCAGGTATGTTCACCACAATGAAGGCCAAAGGACAGCCTCTGTTTATTGAAGCAAGATTCTTCTCAGACCCTATGCATTATGCCAAGATCATGGGCTATGACAAACCTATGGACTTTAAACTAAACCAGCCAGAGGACAGTGATAAATAGAAAATAGATTATTAGCTGATAATATAATTTATGTTAGTTTAATGATTATTGTATAATAGTAAAAGTGTTAATTACTAAAGGGATTTATTTGAATTATCCACCAATTATTTTAAAAAACACATAATACAAAACTCATAGTCACTTTCAACGTAAGGTTCATGCTTTGGGCTCTTAAAAGTTAGCCAATATGGCCGTGGAGTATGCACAGCAACTATACAGTATGTATACTTAGCAATAATGGTTAAATTCCAAGTGTGCATAAAGTTTAGCATGCAGTATTTTGGTATACACCACATAAATATATTTATACCACATAAATAAATTCATCATCATCTCAGCCATAGGACATCCACTGCTGAACTTAGGCCTCCCCCATAGATTTCCATCCAGTTCAGTTGTAAACAGCCTGCATCCAGTGTGTTCTTGCTGTCTATGGATGGATATGTCAACTCATCTGTCCACCTTGTAGGTGGACATCCTACTAGAATGTAAATAAATTAACCCTTGCTAACTTTGAAATGAAAAAGAACCAGGGTATAACTTGTTAAAATTATTTATTTAAATAACATAATGATCTCCAACAGATACAGTAATAAACTTGATTATTTAACAAGCAGGTTTAACAGTGGTACTAGAAGGTATCCTTACAAGTCAAACAGTTACCATACAGTAAGTTATGACAGGTTTTTATTTAACACTGCTCAAGGTGAGACACACACACACACACACACATTAGAGTTATTTTTAAACAAGCCCAGCCCGCCTAGCATGGCATAGAGATAATGGGACAACTTCCACACATGGTCATCTCTTTCCCCTTGGGAACTTTGTTTTCCCTGGTGACTGTGCTACCGTGGCTGGTTAAAAGGCAGCAGAAACATCTGCATACTTGTGAACCTTTCTTGAAATTTAATTTTGTAGTTGGTGTTTATAAGTGACTGTACATACAGTCAGTTATTAAATTACTTTTTTCAAATAGAATCAGTAATTACTTGTAGTCGCACACAACTTTAGGAAAGTCAAGATGACTAGGAATTTCTTATTGCCAATGTCCTACATATTTACAACAATTGGTTACTCATAAAAATATTAAATTATACATCATTTTATGCCATAAATTAGGCTATATTGGAACCTACTTAGGTTTCATAAAATTTTAGTCTTATCACACTATACTCAAAGTAATTTATATAAAAATATTATATTATATTATCATGAAATGTTTAATATATTCACAAAACTCCTACTGACATTGCATACTTTCATCAGAGTCAGAGGAACTTTTTCAATAACATAATATAAAATGGTTGTAGGTATTTTATTCCCAAAAAAGTTTTGTGACTAGACTAATATAATTTAATATTATTTTGATATATTTCATTCTTACTTATAAGTACATAGTATTTTATATAAAACATAAAAATATAAAAGCACCACACATCATCTTCACTAATAATAACTAGAAAAAATAATATTTTAGTTACTAAATCAATAAAATACTATAGCATTAAATCGTGAATTAGTTCCTATGTTCTAAATTTTTAGTTTATTATTAAACAGCAGTGTTAGATAAAGGTATCATACAGATGCCGCTGCACCAAGTCTCTGCTTTCATACTAAGAGTGAAGTCTGTTATGATTTGCAGTTGGCGCCCAAATGATACCTTAAGGCAGACATTAACTTCAACGTTTGTTTGTAATGTAACACAATTCCTTTCAGTGACTAACTAGACCCAGAAAGCGATAGAGTAATGTTTAACAAACAAATGTTACAAACAGTCTCTGTATTTAGGTGTATTATAAAAAAAACTTAATTCCGATACTTTATACTTGATACACTTAGAATCAATACCATAATTCGAGATATTTTGTGGAGGCTGTAATATTTTGTTTGAAAAAATCGCAGTATTTCCTTATCAAACCCTGAACTTTTGTGATATAATCAGTCAATCAGATAAAACATTAAAATTTTATAATTTTTGTATTACCAAAATCACTAATATTCATAATTTCATAAGTAAACCAGTGGTTCCCATGAAAATTTTAAGAATACTTTAATGCAACATTATCACAAAGGTTTTGCTTACAAATTTTTACTTATTTATAGAAATAATATCTCTAAGAAAACTCATCACAAATTATTCACTCTTATAGCTACAGGATATAAAATGGAATGATGGCATAATCATTTAACACTTATCAAATTATTTATTATCTAAGCTAAAAACATTTGTAGCTGTTTGTCTAATCCTCCCTGAAAATAGTGGACGGAGATAATGTAATTGAATCTCGTATTCACTTGCAATATTTAATTTTATTAACCCTTAATTTGATTTTGTTCATCACAACAAACATTAAAAATAAAAAAATCTGAGGTCGAAACACGTTGCATTTTTCTAGATATTTACTTTTTTTTGTTTAGTAGAAATATCAAATTTTTGGTAGAAAAATATTTTTTACCTTAGCAACACTCAAATAAGTCAGTGTCAGTGCAAAATGTCGTCGAACCGAAAGGCGCCTATTTTACGCAAGGTATTTATTTCAATAATATTTTGTTTTATTGCTAATTTTGACGTTTTTTTGGCTTAGGTTTACTGACAAATATGTAAACTAATTGTTTTGTTATGCATAATGGCAAGTGATTATGGATTTGCTTGTTTTATTCACTTAAAGTTGTTTGTTCATCACAGTGAACATTACCAAATACATAGCGAAAATGGGTTTTATTTTATTGTTTATCGGGATGAACATTGCTAAATGTACTGCAAATAAGGATTATATTTTATTGTATATTGGGATGAACGTTGCCAAAGAAAGTGTGATTGATAATATTTTATACTTTTTTATTTTTATTTACATATGGTTTTGGTTTCCGCTTGTTAACAGCATGAAATACGTAGTCGAGCACAGCGAATATTAGCTCTTGTCCCAAGACACCATGCACCCTCTGAAACGAGTGATAGATCTTCGGATGATGGTGATAATGAGTTTCTATCTCCGCCCACAAGCTTAGCTTCATCTCCTCCTCGTTATTTTGACCCGTCGCTTAGGAGCTTACACTTATTAAGCGACTCTGATGATGATGTAACTGATTGTGAAGGTGATGAAAACGACTTGCAAGAAGACAATCCACATGAATATAACTGTGAAGAAAAAGATCAAGACCAAGAAAACACAATAGAACAGGTTCCATTGACTCCTATTATTCAGGATATTTGTCCATTATCTCCTGCGCTGCCTAATTATGACAATATTCCCTCACTTTCATCTATACCCTCTCTTCCAACGCCAGTTCAATCGAATAGTAGTGTTACCAGAAAGACAAGATCTTCTAAAACCATTAGAGCCCCGCCTGCCAAGAAGATTAAAAAAATACCTAAATTCACTTTGCCATATAAATGGAAGAAAGCTGTATTCCGGCACAGTGCTACAATCGAAGATAATACCGACCCTGATCCTACTCCTACAAACAACAAATCGTGTCTGGATTACTTTTATGATTATCTTTCTCCTGGTGTTATAAGTGATATAACGGAGCAAAGCAACTTATACTCCGTTCAAGAAACTGGGAGATCTATTCACGTGTCCAAACAGGAAATGAAAGATTTCCTAGCAATACATATTCTGATGGGAATAGTTGAAATGCCTTCGTATTTAGATTATTGGAGCAATAAATTTAGATACCCGCAAATAGCTGACATTATGTCACTAAAACGTTATCAACAAATCCGAAGATATTTGCATTTTGTTGATAATAATTTAGATGATGGTGACAATTATTTCAAAGTGAGACCTGTGGTTGAGAAGGTGAGGAGAAACTGTTTATCACAAGATCGAGAAAAGAAATATAGTATCGACGAAATGATGATTGCATACAAAGGAAGAAAAGCTGGAAGTAGAAAACAGTATATGAAGGATAAACCTAACAAGTGGGGTTTTAAAAATTATGTGAGAGCTGGTGTTAGTGGCATGATTTATGATTTTATACTATATGGCGGAGAAGACACGTTTCGTTTTCACAACTTCACTGATGAAGAAGGTACCTTGGGTTTTGGAGCAAAAATTGTTATAGCTCTGTGTCAAAGTATAAAAAACAAACCTGCAATCATATTTTGTGACAACTTTTTCTCGTCGCCTGAGTTGTTTTACATTTTAAAAAACAATTACGGGATTTTTGGGTTAGGGACTATTCGAAATAACAGAATTCGAGGAGCTGAAAAATGTTTGCCGAGTGAGAAAATCTTTAGGAAGAAGCCAAGGGGTACTTATTCTCAAGTAGTTTGTGATAAGAGTAAGTTAGCTGTAGTTCGGTGGAATGACAACAAACCGGTAACTCTCATTAGCTCATTTGTCGGAGTAGAGCCTGTTGAAAAAATAAAGAGATTTTCCAAAGAATGTAATCGAAAAATAGATGTAGATTGCCCACAAATCGTAAAAGAATATAACAGACATATGGGGGGAGTAGATCTGGCTGACATGCTTATATCCTTATATAAAATTCCTTTCAAATCAAGACGTTGGTACATTGGTATTTTTGCTCAATTGATTGATATATGTCTAAATAATGCTTGGCTTTCTTATAAAAATAATAATAATAAGATATCATTGAAGGTTTTCAGATTTAATGTATATGACTGTTTGACCAAAAAAGATAGATCCCAAAATATAGAATCTACAGAAAAGTGCAGAGTAAATAAGCCTAGGTCAGTTAGGCCATCTAGCCCCATTAGATATGATAATATTGGCCACTTCATATCTACAAAAGATGACATGGGACGATGCAAATATGTACTGCACAAAGTGTAACATTAGATTATGTTTTGTTACTGGCAAAGGTGCTCGTAATTGCTTTTTAAATTTTCATTCTAAATAAACAATGTTTAGATAAGTAAGTGAAAATATATTTCTAAAGGTAGGTATTTACCTACTGAGTAATATGTAGTATGCAGCACTTTGTGATTCAAATTATTTTGTGATTCAGTTTTATTTCTTTTCTATAAGTTTTTTCCTTTTTTGACAATTTGATTAATAAACTTCATTTTTTTCTTTCTAGAAGTATTTTTCTTTTTATGCCCTACTTTGACGATGTTCATCATGCTGAACATATAAATTTTAGGATAACTTTCAGTAAATTTAGCAATGTTCATCATGATGAACATCGATTTTCTGAAAATCTAATAAAGAAGAATTTTTTTTTAATTTTTTTCCTAACCTTTTAGGCCCTAGAAACTCAAATATACAAATAAAATACTCAATATAAACAATTCATACTTCTGCCAAATTAAGGGTTAAGGTACAGCTAGCAACGTTTTGGAATAATTGCTTCTTAAGCTTTTTGCCCATTATGCTTATCTATAATGTAACAGCGCTATAATGTAAGACCGCTATATGAACATATTCGGCCAAACAAATGATGTACCTTGTCCACTGTAACATATCAACACCATTCTATAAATTGTGTATCTAATATAAGAAGTTGATTTTTATATGAATGTTGATATTGATGGGGAGTTAACGATCTCGTGGACAAGGTCTCATACATTCTCCTATACAAAGAATTGTTTTTTGCCGCTATATCAGGATAGTGGGCAAACAGTGCTATTGCCGTTGTGCGGAGGACTTACTTTGAATGGCACTGGATAACAAGCTGTCATCTGGTTTCTTTTACTGATTTCACATATTCTAGCCTTATGACAGTTATTCAAGTCAAGTACTAGAAATAACCTAGAAGTAAGCTAGAAATATATTAAAATAAGACAAATGTTATTTTAGCATTCACGCTTTGACTGGATTGTAACTAGTTGCTATGGGTGTGGATTTAAAGTTAAAATAAGACAAATCTTACGCACAACAGACCAACGACGAAAGTGCGGAAAAGGAGTCCACTTTACAAGACAAATCTTTTGAACTAAATGTCAAGGAATGATAAGAGTAGCTATACCCTATTAAGTGAGACTTAAAACATAACTAACTGTACCTACTATGGGAATGGGTGCGCATCTGCCTAGCCCTTCGGGAACAAAGCGTGATGTTGTATTATAATGAGCGCGAGCTACTCTCGAATAAAATTTTCGTTTTAGGTTTGTTACACATCTGACAGAAGAACGTTGCCTCTTATCGGTGGCGTAACGTCAGAACAGACAATAAAAGTAATATTCAACCTTGCACACTCATTTGATGATGAGTTAGTGCAACCGTTTTGATGTGTCAGATGTGTAAAGACCCTTATATTATAGTCAAAGTTTTCAATCGTAGTGCAGAGCATTGGCAGCTAAGGCATGTGTCGCAGGCGAAGTTTTGTCATCGATTGCTGATAGCGCCGCGGCGCGCGCTCGAGCTTTACCCGACCATTCCACGCGACAGAACGCAGCTGTACCCAGAGTGGACAACACGCCTAATATTATCAACTGAACCGATAGCAGCGCCTTCGATGAGTAGAAGAAGCACGCGGCTGCGGCCATTGACTGTGAACAACAAAAATACAAAATATAACATTAAAATTTATTAAGTAACCCCCAACACAAGTAGTGGTAGGGCTCTTTTGCAGGAGGCCGCCTGGGGAAGTACCACACCTTTGCCAGTTATTCATCCGCCAAGCAGTAATGTCCAAACATTACTGTGTTCCGGTATAAAGGGCAATGTTACCAGCGAAATTACTGGGCATGATGAGATTCAACAACTCATATCTCAGGGTGATAGGCGCAGTGCAGTGCCGCGCAGAATTTTGAATTTTAAAATACTGGGTGGCACTGTGTCTGATATGTGCAATCATGATGCTTACCATCAGGCATCTGATGAGCTCGTCTTGTCACTCACTATCATAAAAAAAAAAAGAAAAACAGAAATATTGTAATTTTAAAAACCATCTCGATCACGTCAGCATTCAAACAAAATCGTCATCAAAATCGGTGCATTCGTTTAGGACTCAGGAGCTACGACACCACAGATAGACACGTCCTAAATATTATAACACCCCTTTCTTTTTCATTTGGGGGATAAAAATTACATACTTTCTAATAAGATTGACCAATTTTCGCCTTGGACCGTTTGGTTTAGTTGGAAAATTGGTAGAGAGGACAAGCCCAGAGGACATTTTCTATTACATTCAAGACCAAACTGTCTTAGGATGCGCTTACTAAGCTAGGCAACCAATTGGTTTGTCTTATGCTGAAATCCTTAAAAGTGGTAGCCTGTTATCTCTCATTATTTCCCGTATGTCTGTTGTCTACTTCAGAGAAAAGTTTCATCGTAAGTAAAGGCATAGGCAAATAGGCAATGTTACCCTTAATCGTAATTTCAAAATGTGCGAATAATTTTGTGTCCAACTAACCTGAGTAAACTTGAACAAGGCGAATGCCGATGTGCTGTTATCAGAATAGTTTCCTCCCAAGATAGAGTATATCTGTGTATTGAAGCACGCATCACCGAAGCCGAGTAAGAAACTGCAGAACATGGCCAAGTGTGGCGAAGGTGTGATGTAGGACACCTCTGTAGTGTCACCGAATGGCGCCACTGAAGGCAGGTTGATGAAGATTAGGAAGAATGATGTCAGATGGATCAGGTAGCCCATGATGACGATCGGGTCGCGGCCCCATCTCGTTGTCTTGCTTCCGAGAATGCCGAATAGAGCGCCACCTGTAAAAATTAAAACAATTTATGACGAACTTATTAATGAACGTTGAAAATTGAAGAAACATAATAACATAACAAAGAAGTTGCAAAATAAACAGAAACAGAAGGGCGACTCAGATTTTCTAGAATAATTTCCCACTCTAGGCTCTCTTACCACCCGTAGCCATGCGGTTTGAAAACGGCTTAAGAATCAATAGTTATACCTACTTGAGCACGGTTATCTTTACCGTGACTTGAGCATGCGCCCGGAGTTGCGCGGTCAACGATGTTGAATGGAACCTGTCTTCTGTACGTATCTATTTGTGGCAACTATTCAAGAAAAGATATATTAGAATGAATACGATTAAACTTGTAACTAAGTACTAATAAGTACCTACCTCCGCTTGAGTGCATTTTGATATTAATCTTAAACTTACGCAATCAAATTGTGAAATTAGTAGATCGTATTCATTATCTAGTTTATCTAGGGTTTGTAGCATATTTCATCACTTTTACTACTTAGTATACTTACTGAGTTTTTTGATTACATTTTGAGGTACTTGTACTTACACCTGCAATTAGATTGATTCCTCAATAATTTGTAAATACCTAACGCTGTGGTTTCACCCTTCTGAGATTTCGTGCGAGTGCGAAATCCGAAAAATCTTTTAAAATGTGTTTTGAGATGTTTAGAGATTTTTTTCTTTAGAGTTTATAGGTCCTCAGTCCTCACTACAAATTTGATGTCAATTCTACAATCAGCTGATTGGGATCAACGTTGCCTGTCAGTCATTTAGGAATCTATAGGCACAGAACAGATAATAATACTAAGTATAGAATGGACTGCCTCGGTGGCGTAGAGGGCGCATGCTCGACTGCCAATCAAGAGGTCCCGGGTTCGATCCCCAGGTCAGGCAGTGTTAAATATTGGATTTTTCCATGAGGAATTATCTCAATAACTGCCTGGAGTCTGGAACTGTGCCCGGTAGATGGCAATAGGCTCGCCCCCTATTACATGGGACCAATAACATACTGGCGAAATGTGGGTGTATCTACTATGGGACTGAGTCCTGGGTACACCTCTGCCTACACCTTCGGGAAAAAGGCGTGAATGTATGTTATAGAATGGACACTGTCGGCCGCCCACCAATCAACCTTCCTCATCCCCGCGAACGAGATTGAGCCCTCCACGAGCCCCGCTTCTATGGGAAACCACCTCACGCACACGCACGTGTACAAAACTTCATGTGTGTACTGTCTAGTAGGTAGTTATAGCACCGCTTTTATATGGGAATTGAGAGTGACCGGGGTGTGTATAGTACCATAATATACTTAGTGATAGTAGTTATTAATAGGTGTTAATTGCAGTATTCTAAAGTATATCTGCATGATATTGGATATAAGGATACCTACCATTAGGGATTTTCTCAACAGCCCCATCGGGCTCGCCCCATGTACCTACATGCACTACACATGGGACTTATAATAAAAACTGGCGAAGTATCTACTATGGGAATGGAGGTACACCTATGCCTAAACCTTCGGCGACAAAGGCGTGATGTTATGCCTATCTGCAATATTCCATTCTGGCCGGTCAATGAGCTCTATTGTCTCTTAATGTTATTATCTTATCATGAACGAGTATTTACAAATTATATGTCAGAGTAATCTTATAGAACTCTGAAGTTCTTCAACAATATAAGGTAATTAACCTACCAATGATAACTATTGAAATTCGCTTGCTCGAATAATTTACGATAAACAATGTAACCAAATTGTTTATCGTAAACTATTCGAGCATGACTTTTCATTTAAATTAAAATATGAAATAACATGTGCAAAATTTATCTTTTAATGTAAATTCAACAGACGTTAATTTAAAACAGAATAAGTACGTATATATGTTAGTATCTTACATAAATAACATTAAATATAAATATAATAACATAATATGGGACAACTTCAAATTTAAGAAGTGGTTTAAAATTGTTTTGTCTTCTGTTTTTTAATTATTATTGTTTTTAAATAAAATATAACTCCACAAATATTTCACATGCTATCTGTGGTAGTTTGCAATTGGCTTTTTCTTTACATCATATCCTAATAATATGCGAAAGTCTGTGAGGATGGATGGATGTTTGTTACTCTTTCACAAAACTATTGCCAAAACTTCTGAACCGATTGGGCTGAAATTCTGTATGGAGATAGTTTAGACCCTGGAATAACACAAAGGGTACTTTTTATCTCGATATTCCCGCGGGAACGAAGTCTACGAATACAGCGTGGGTGAAACCGCGTGGCACAGCTTATATTATTACTTATAATATTTTACATGAATTGTTCAGCTGTAAACTAACAAAATATATATATTTTTTTATACTCCTGACTATAGATCAATATTTTATAGATCCTAAAGTTTTTATCTTCATAACATAACATACATTCACGCCTTTTTCCCGAAGGGGTAGGCAGAGGTGTACCCAGGACTCAGTCCCATAGTAGATACACCCACATTTCGCCAGTATGTTATTGGTCCCATGTAATAGGGGGCGAGCCTTTTGCCATATACCGGGCACAGTTCCAGACTCCAGGCAGCTATTGAGATAATTCCTAATGGGAAAATCCAATATTTAACACTATGCCTGACCTGGGGATCGAACCCGGGACCTCTTGATTGGCAGTCGAGCATGCGCCCACTACGCCACCGAGGCAGTCCGAGAGTTTTTATCTCAGAACATTGAATTTGGACATACCTATTCAGTAGATATAATAACGTCTAATTAAATGTATTGTAATATCAGGTTCAATGATCAACCCCTAGTACAATATTCGCGAATGTTATCACACTACTCTCGACCTCCTACTATGCTTCAACAAAATACTGAGACGATAACGATAAGACTGAATGACCCAAGAAGCTATTTCCTGATAGTAAGGTACATGCAATCCTATATATCATGCAACTTACGAAATCCCCAATACCTATGTCTTTTTTCTAGTTTTTTGCAGCTTTCAATATTTACCATCATATTTAAAGAAATTGTATAAAACTTCGATCACTTATACAGTATGTCTAGATGTATCACTTCTGTAGCCACAAAGAAAAAAATATTACAAAAAAATTGCATGATATAATATAGTACGCGATACTATCCTATCCAGTACTTTTCATATCGTTTTCTTATCGTATACCCGCTTGCATTCCGTGGTACAGGGCTCTCGCTCTACCCTGAACCTTTGCATATTGGATATCGTGTTTCTAGTTTTGAGTCTAAAAGTCTATTCTGTGATCGTCCGTGTTTCGGATGGCACGTTAAACTGTAGATCCCGGCTGTTTACTATTAGATATGTAGGGGGCAGTCTTTAGGTCATGTGGGAGGCCTTGTAGGAATCTTGGCGACCTGAAACTCTGACAGTATGGGTTGTCCACATAACCCATATGAATTGACTCAAGCTGTGTAATTGGGGTAACCCCGCTCCGTTAGAGTATATATTCAAATTATAATTAATTTCCTTACCAAGAACTTCTCCCATTCCGATGAAGACACCGGACAGTCCGACTAGTTGTTTGGCGTTGTCTCCCATCCCTAACGTGAAGCCGATACTGGAACTGTACACACCGCTGAAGAATGAAAGCTCCACGCCTGGAAACAATGTTATTATGCAATATGAATATGGAAAGAACAAAATTTCACCCACGGGATTTGAACCACGCACCTTCCGCACCAATCCGCGAGGTAGACACTCTACCATTTGAGCCACCGTGGAGGTACTAGTCTGTCTGTCTATTTGTATTGCAAAAGCTACTAGACCGCTTAGTCTTTAAAAATATTATAATGTTATTATGGTACGTAGTTCTCTTAATGAACCCAACGACATAATATTACACTGGACTTGTTTCTTTTTTTTATTTCCTAATATGTTAACAATATTAGGAATTATCTTTATTTTTCTTGTAATATTATTTTATTACTGGTATACTAACCATAGCAGGCTAAATAAATGCCAAATTTAAATAAAAATCTGGACAACTAGTCTTGAACTAACTTCACGAAAGTGAAGAGTTGACATGATCTCTATTTATAAAAATCGAAGTCCTGACTGACCAACGCATTATATTTTAGTCTAAAATACTTATAATTTTGATTTATATTTGAAAATATCAATGTTTTGTCAAAATACCAATTTTTTGGATTTTTATCATATTTTAGTCCAAAGTAGGTACTTCTATTTTGTTGAAATATAATTAGGAATCTAGATAACTAGTGTCTCATTCCGAATGTCGTCATTAAATGTTGAAAATACACTCTGATTTCAAATGATTTAACTATTAAGTTTGTATGGGGAATTCTTCGGTCGCCGCCTCCTTAACAATTATTTTTTTCGCAAATTTTACAATTCATTCTTTTGCAAGTGATTCAGTTTGGCAAGTAGATTCACCACTGAGTATTACTACACCTTATTTAAACCTGGTAATGATATATTATTATGTGAAGTTTGTTTTTGCACCTATCGAAGGCCTTTTGGCTCAATTTCACAATAAGATACAGCTATGCCATATCATAAAAGCCACCGCTCCAATACGTCGAAGCCTAAAAATTGTCAATAACATAGAAAGTTTGTCATACACTTAGTTCAAAACAAAGCGTGTTTACGAAACAGTATCTACCTCCCACATTCACCTCGCTCGCTCATTGTCATTCCGTGAACGTTTCAAGTCATCGATCTCAAATACTTCACAAATTAACATAGAAATTATACTCTATGTATTTGAAATAGGGACTATAACAGATATCGCCGAATTAGTAAACAGTACAGGCCATGAAACTAAATGATATTATGATTAATATTATGAGACGTTGTATTTTGAACCTAATGACAGCGGAATAGAGTTTAAATTTAACTGGAACATTTGTCTGGAGGTGTGTCTTACCGGTATAAATGAAGGTTATGCTAAGCAACAACATGTCTCTGGTACAGAATAATTTCAAGGCGCCTCTGAAAGCTTCCAACGGCCCTTCCGCATCGTGGGTCACTATCTCAATCTGAAACATGAAATCAACCATCTAAATGATGTCCACGATCAATCCGGGTCCAGAAATAAATTATAAATGACCATCCACACACCGCCTGGGCTTAGGACATTGGTAGGTTCTCGAATCCGCTAAATTTTCTGGTGCCGAGACCCGGGATTGAAGCAGGAACTAGATCATTAAGAACGTGGTCAAAAATGAATTTTACATGTCACTAGCTTACTCAGCAAGTTAAATAAGATCTTGATTACGTTGCGTGTATTAATTATCAGAGGTAAAGAGAATTAATTCTCAATAGAAAGAACAGTAGACAAATACATCTTGTAATGATACATTGACCATTGTACCACGATCTAATGGACATATACTACGACATGGTTTTTACGATTACGCCATCACATAAATAAGAAACTTGCACATACAATATAATGTCTACATCTCCACGGGAATATTAACTCTATTATCAAAGATGAACGGTCTCATCTCGAAAAGCAGATATCAATAGGAAACTAGTTATAAACTTTTCATTTCACGCGTTAGAACGTGCTGTGATTGCAGAAATATGAGGAAGTAAGGAAGTGATCAATTATGATTGTCTTTACTATTATTATGGACCAGGCCCCATATTATTAAACGTGTGGTTTCATTCGTTTTTTGTAAGAACTAGGAACTAAATCAATTAATTACAAATCAAATATAACGATGACCTAAGTCTGCAATACTTACCTGCAGCTTTTTTTTCTTAGTATTTCATCATTACATTTGCAATTATTTCACGAATAATTCGCAACATATTGCCATGTTAATCCTTTCCACAACACTAGGACTGTTTTAAAGACTATGTTAACTAATCACTCCAGAGGCTCAAGATACAAGCCTAGAGCTTAGTTTGGGCCTCACTGTAAAACTAATAGTAGGATAATATTATTAATAAGTATATATCGTTATATAGCATTTGTGTAAATATTATGGTAATAAATAATCTTATGTCTAGCTAAGCATTATCTAAGTTACTTGTTTGCACATTGTTAATAATCGAAATAAATTGTTACTATTATGGTCAACAACTTCTTTCTCGGGCGTCCAAATTAGGCAACGAACTCGACCCCTAAACGGCTTTGCATTTTCACCCACTAGTTCACAAGAAACGGTTCGGACTGACTAACTTATATCTGCTTATATCCATTCACCATTACCCACAAAAAACTCGAATACAAGTTTTTGTACCTTCATAATTATCATCCCAGCCGCAGGAAGTCCACTGCTGGACATAGGGGAGGCCAAAGTCCAGCAGTGCAGCAGCAAAACCCCCCGGATTTATAACCCCCGGTCAAAACAGGCCACGCTTGGCAGGGGGGGGGTTTGGCGAGCGCAGTTTGAGGGAGGATTTACGCAGAGGACGTTGCTGCCCGTCTTCTGGATCTGATAACCCTTAGCCGACTCTTACGGCAACCACGGGTAGAGGGAGCGGGGAACTATTCTATATCCGGTAACCACACGGCGCCTTACCTTAGTATCATCCAAATCCAAAGCCGGTGCCCTCCTAATAGGCCGCAATAACACCAAGAACACTATCCCCACGGCGCACACTCCTGTTAATGCTCCGAAAACCACGTTCCTCGTCTCCAAGTCTATGTGTGTCTTGCCTTGAAACTTTATGAACACGAATAGATTGCCGAAGAACATGCTAAAAGGGAAAATTATTTCAGCTCAGTTTACGCATTCATTCAATTTGTGCTAAAAAACTGTGACTTCAAGGAGCTGTCATTATGTTCAGGATTCATTGTAATAATCAAAAGATTGTCAATGTAACCGTGTCGACATTGAAGGCTGTTGGAAATCTGTCAGGCCATTACGCCAAGCAAACGGCTGCTACGGTCAGTAGGGACACGGCAGTTTGTTTTTCCTATGGAGATGTGATTAGTTCGATCGCTATTTTCGTCGGGATTATGTTTGCACACGAAATTTGATACATTTGATACATACAGAATGCGCCACTGAATAGCATGAGTTGATTCCACCATCGCCCTTCTTTTACCGAATTTCGAGACAAACGGCAAAACGTCACCGCTATTTGGTGGATTTACCAACAGCTCGCACAAAGCGATTTGCATCATCATTCATCATGAGAATGACGAACAATGGAACTCGCTGCCGTCGTCCGTTTTTCCCGAAAACTATAACGTGGGTATGTTCAAATCAAGAGTGAATAGGTATTTACTGAACAAGCGTGCTCCAACTTAGGCCGCATCATCACTTACCAGCAGGATATATATAAAAAAAAATTTTTGTAAGTGGTATTGCTTTATTCGTATTAAAATTAAAGCACCAAATTCACCAAAACCATTTGTAGCATTCATCATTGGCTAGATTGGGTGGTCCTAATTTTATTGTTATTTTATTCATATCGACTTGTGCTTCTTTTTCATCTGCATATTCATAACGTTTGAATAATGCTTGATATGTAGTCAGAATTTGTAAATGGACAATAGTAGGAGGACCCTGTTATAAAATGTTCTAGTTCTTATACAATAACGGTCAATGCCTTTAAAATATATCAAAGAACCATAGTTAATTTTATCTTCAGCTATTATAATATTATTATATATGCTAATTAGTAACTGTAACCGCGATTCATATTCCTAAGCAAAGTTTGTTCTTGTTTAATTTTTAGCTACATGGTTTAATTGCAATATGAATATGGAAAGAAAATTTTCTCCCACGGGCGGGATTTGAACCATGCACCTTCCGCACCATTCCGCGAGGTAGGCACTTTATCATTTGAGCTACCGTGGAGGTACTAGTCGTCGGTATTTTTTTTCTATTCCACCTACCTAACGCCTATAGGGGCGTGTGTGTTTATCTATAGGCGATGCATTTCGCATTCTACCCACTACCCACCGACAAGTCTAATGTTACAATTAGAATTCATATCGAAATTGATAAACACTTCCTTTTTTCATAATATTTTATATTCGCTTGAAATACAATATAAATATGCGAATAGACCACTCAGTCTATAAAAATATAAACATTGACAGAGACAGATAGTAGTAACTTTGCTTTCTGTACCGCAGGGCCCGGGTTCGATCCCCGGCCAGGTCAAACATTTGTGTGCATGAACATGTCTGTTTGATCTGTGTCTGAATGTTATAAGCTTATATAAGTATGTATATCAGTCATCTGGTTACAGTACAGGCTTCTAGCCTAGTTTGGGACCAGATGACCATGTGTGGAAGTTGTCCCATATTATTATTACTATAAATTCAGTATCATCTAAGACGGAAATAATGTAAGAAGTTCGGCAGATTCGGGTCCGACGCATGTCTTTAATTGTAAATAAAACTACGTAAACTCATTGATATAATTACAAGTTTGCAATGCATCTTGAAATATCAAGGGCGATCAATGGCTCATTCGGTTTTGAACTCATATTAAGGTGAAATTAAAAGATGTAACTTCCTGCCCTTTAATCATTAACATTAGATTTTGAAATTAATGGAAACGATATTGCAATTTTTAATAATACTTTATTGTAAAGTCTACTGAAAAATGTCACGCTCGCATTTTTCAGTAGCTGCTTATTGCTTATCGACTCGTAAACTGGTAATTTAATTTCGAGTTCTCAAACATTTGCATTTTTTAATATTATTTTCTATTTCTATTTAGATTAGAATATACAAGTAATGAAATTTCAACCTATAATCATAGAAGATAATGTACATTTTGTGTCTCGGAAAAAAAACTCACCTGCATTGCAACATAGCCCAGAATATACCGGAGTTCCTGGATATGGTATCGGCATCGCTGTTCATAGTGAGATAGTTCCCTTGGCCGGTCCATATTGCCGCTGCTCCGGCACCGATCAAAACACTGGCCACATACAATAACCATGTCTTCGGGAAAAGGAACGTTATTATGAAAAATCTGGAAAGAAAATATAAAATTTGGTGACTTACATCCTTTTATAACGGGGGAACGAGACGTGGACAGAATTTGATATGGTTATGGGGCATTTTAAATGATAATAATTTCAATCCACCACGATACTATAGCGACGGAAAGTAAACTTAAACTTCTGATACAAGAAAACAATAATACGAGTAAATCCATGTCTATTCTAGGCTAGACTCAACTTGAGAGCCTTTCTAAATCTTCCAAAATCGTGGGTTATTTTCATGCCCTACGCCTACGCTTAAAGAACACCTGCGGGAGGTTTATTCGTCAACCTTTTGTGGCCAATAACCCTGACTGAGGTTTTATTTGTTGAATGTAAGGAGCACATAAACGTATTTCAATCATGCCATTACTTTATTTCAACTCTCAATGTCTTTAAAATATTATATAGCGATTACGAAAGTTTCGTACAAAAATATAAAGGGATTTTCCAATGCCTTTCAGATTTTTTATGTCGCTTGGGTAACATAAAGTCAATAATTATATTATCCTTGTTGGTATTTACGATGTTGGGCTTTTACTCTGTCCCTTTTTGGGGCTCTGTAGTATAAAGAACCCTTGAGGTGTTAGTCAGCTTTCTCGTTATAGTCAGACTTTCGGCTTTAACGATTTCTCGATCTTTTAATCAGACTATTTATTACCAAACCCAACTCATTAGCATCTCAGCCTAAGGCCTCTGGAGACCTCAATTGGTATTACTGTACCTAAGTGCATACTTAGAATAAATAGATGCATACTTAATTCATTTTTTGCTTTGAATCAATATTCTTAAAAGCAGTGACTAGATCCACTGTGTATCCTTTATTTTAATCCACGTCTATTTCTGATTAAGGGCGTTGGCATTGAGATGTGTCAATAGTCTTATTAGTAATTTAGATTAAGCTGCATTCACTTCTACCTCTAGGAGGAAACACGGGAATATATAAATAAATAAATAATCTTTATTGACATAAAAATGTTACATCCACTTAAATGTATCCATAGACTCCCGAACTAGTTAGAAACTGTGTGTCAGGAGCCACGGCTTCTCCATTATATCTAACTAACTATTTATGTCAACAGAATTGAACTAATATTAACATTAAAAATTTTACAATTATTTAATTTTAATTTGTAATTTTGTTTATAAATATGCATGCATTATGTCTGTGTGGGTGTGTGTGTGTGAGTGTGTTTGGGTGTGGGGGTGTGTGCGTGTGTGTATGTATGTGTGTGTGCGTGCTTGTCTGTTTATGTGTCTCAGCATTAAAAGCGAAAACTATTAAGCATTTTCTCTAAACCCTCATAATCAAATTGCGCTAACCAGGATATTATTATTTTTTTAATTTCATTATTGTTTTTCTTTTTTATTGTTAATTCTTTATTTAGTTTATTATAAATATGGGGCACTATAACATTATATTGCTTATGAGCAAAACGTGACTTTGCCTGAGGCACTGGACAGCGGTCTACTCGTTTATTAGTATCAGGCACGTTAGGTACTGTTTTTTTGTGGTAACGACGAAGACTCTCGTAAATAAAGATTTTTCGAACAGACAGAACATTTGCTTTTTCATAAAGAGCAGTAGTGGGATGTCTGTAGGGCAAAAAGAGTAGTACCTTTAAAGCAGCTCGTTGTGAGCGCTCAGTTATAATAAAGTCTGTTTTGGCTGCGTGACCCCAGGCGCATATGCAATATCGAATGAGACATTCACATAGTGCTCTATACGTTTGTAGAGCCACGTTCTGCTCGGAAACTGTTCTTAGAGCTTTAAACGGAAATATTAATTTTCTTATTCTCGCTGCTAAAGTTGTTAAGTGATTTTTCCAATTAAGTTTGTCATCTATTTGTACACCTAAGTATTTAATACAGTTGACCCTTGTCAATGCATTACAATTACATATGTGAGGACGGGGATAAATCCTATTGCAGGGAAATGTATGTGTCCTCACAATGAAGTTATGCGGAGGACCTCCAACTTTAGTTTTACTAAAACATAGATATTTAGTCTTAGAGGTATTCAATGTGAGAAGGTTATTCTCAAGCCATTTGGTTACAAAAGAGAGACAGCTCTCTGCTACTTCCTTGACCTTCGCCCATGACTTTTCATTAACAAGTAGTACTGTGTCATCTGCAAACATTATCAAGTCAAGCTGAGGCAGTACCGTATTACATAGGTCGTTTATATATACAAGAAAAAGCGTAGGCCCCAATGTACTACCCTGTGGGACACCGTATGTGCATACGGCAGCTTCACTATCCACTCCCTCCACTCTTACCATTTGTGACCTATTTTTTAGGTAGTCGGTAAACCAGTCAAGTGCTACACCTCTTATTCCAACATTTTCCAGCCTTGTCAGTAGAATTGGGATGGAGACCGTGTCAAAGGCCTTCTGCAGATCTAAAAAGACTCCAAGACATTTGTTCCCGTTATCCAAATAAGAGGTAATAAGAGATGTGAGCTTAAGTACGGCATCTTCGGTAGACCTACCTTCACGAAAGCCATACTGGTTTATGCTCAATAGGTTGTTTATCTCCAAGTATCGCATAACCCTTCTTTTCACTAGTTTCTCTAGAACTTTAGAAAGAGTGGAGAGAAGGGAAATAGGTCTGTAGTTAGATGGATTATGTTTATCACCATCTTTGAAAATGGGACAGACAACAGCCTTTTTAAATATGCTCGGGAAAGAACCTGTTTCGAAGCTAAGGTTACAAATATGTGCAATTGGTTCTGCCAAAAATTGAGTAAATTTTTTTAGCATAATCGAAGTGATTTTATCCCATCCCGGAGCACTATGACTTTTTAGTCCAAGAATTCCATTTCTAACTTCGTGAGGATCTGTGGGGTGTAGGCACATTGTTTTTACTGGAGTGTTACATGATTTAGCTAGTTGAGTCAATGTATTTTCTGTTGTATTTGTCATACTTAATGTTTTGGCAGCAAGATTATGTCCAACAGTTGTAAAGAACGTATTTACTATATTTAGAGAATCAGTAGGGTTATTTGTTATTTTTAGTAGTTCACGCGAGGGTACATTTGCTTGTTGTAAATTACATACTTCTTTTATTACTTTCCAACTTTCTTTTAAATTACCTTTGCTTTTTAATAACTTATCTTTGTAATATTGCCTTTTTAAATGTTTTATAATTTTATTGCATATGTTTCTGTATTTAATATATTTTTCTTTTATTGCATTATTATCAGGACTCTTTTTTACTTTTAAGTGTAATTTATTTATTTTCCTAATAGCTTTAACTACTCCTTTAGTAATCCACGGTTTAAGTGGCTGGTTTCTTTTTGATACGCATTTATTAAGTGTATTATTAGTAATAATTTTAAGAATTTTCATGCTAAACAATTCAGTGGCTGTATTCACATTTGTACATTCATACACATCTTTCCAATGCTCTTCTATTAGCGTGTCTTCTATTCCTTTATAATTTATTATAGTTTTATTAAGGGTATCAAACGTCTTTGTCAATTTAGCTTTATTAATGTATAGTAAAATGGGAGAATGATCAGTTAGTTGTTGTTCGAATACAAAAGTTTTCCAAACATAGTTAGATTTCACCATGAAATGGTCAATGCATGTTGTAGTTCTGGTTGGAAGATTAATTCCTGGTCTCAGTCCATGCATAGCCATAACATTCAGGTATTCCTGTGAAAGGGGTGTTAGGTTTTCCGGCAGTATATCTATATTTATATCACCCGTAAATATAACATTACTAGTAGTAACGCTACTAAATATCACATCAAGCGACTCTATATACCTAGTAGCGTTACGATAGCTAGGTGATCGATAAGAGCACATAATTGTGTATTCAGGAGGAATAGTAATTATGAGACAACTACCCTCCACTACCAAAGGTTCACAAGAAGAGGCCTCTATTTCCTCACGGACATATACGACTACACCGTCATTTTGATTTAAGCTGTTTTTTGTATAAAATAAATTATATTTGTCTAAAGAGGGAGGTTGTCTACTACCACTAGTCCAACATTCCGTGAGAACAAAAACATCCACGGCAATATTTAGACTAGCCACAAATGCTAAAAAAAGGTCGAAGTTACAATTTATACTCCTAATATTAACTGAAAGGACTACTAAAGAACATTTACTATGTTGAGTTCCTTCTATGAATTTAATACAGTCATTTGTATCAATTATTGGATAACATTCAGTTCTCCCTGAGTTATCGACTTCATTTCCTATGAGTACATTATCCATGATAAGCAATTAAAAAAGTAATAGGGTGCAGTAACGGTCTATTGATTGCCGTTATCAATATAAACAATTTATAAAAGTATGTAATAATTAGGATTAAAATATGTGGAATTGTAGGTATGGTAAATGTGTTTGTGTGTTGTGTGAAAGTTTGCAATAATTGTATGTTATGTTTACGGTATGCACGCATTACAAATATGTTAGGGTAAGCAGTACATTGCATATTAGATTTACAGCTTAAATATAGTCATTTAGCTTTAAGGTTCTCCAAATCACTTTCATAGTTAACTTTAATTAATGATGCTCCATCAGCTCGTCGTAAATAAACTCTACCATGTGTCGCCCAGCAGAACTTATATCCATTGCCTTTAGCGAACTCTCTCGCCAAATAGAAGAGTTTCTTGGTTTGAGTAGTAAGGCTCTCAGAAATAAACACTGGTTTTGGTGGTCCTTCTAACTTTAAGTTCGAAGTACTGAATTTCGAGGTAGAGAATTTTTTGTTGTACGCCTTAGTTGACTCCACGATTTTGTCTCTAGTGATCACCCTTGTAAAGTCCGCGACGATAGGTTGGCTCTTTTCATTTTGTGTATTTACACGGTAGACGTCCCGGATTTCATTTGGCTGAACAGGAATATTCAGAGCGCTCCCGACATTTTTTACTATGTTTATGAGATCCTCTTTAGACTCACCCGTTTTTTTCGGCACGTTCCGTATCTCGATACTAGAGCTACGATTGTTCCTCTCCAGCTGTTCCAGTCTAGTTTCTAGCGATTTTATATACCTGCGGTCTTCCAATTTCTCTTGTTCCAGGGTGCCAATTCTAGTTGCCATCTCATCATACTTGCTTCCAAAAAACTCTATCGAGTTGCGTATCTCGTTATTTTGTTCAGTGGTTGTGTTGATCCCCTCTTGCACTGTGTTAATGAGCTTAGTAAATTTACTGTCTTGCTCTTTTCTAAGTAAGCTGAGCATCTCCATGATTTCCGCCCTGCTAACACAGCATTCCTCATCGTCCCTCTTACGTTTTCGCAAGGCGATATTTGGCTCGCTTGTGGATTGCTCTCGCGTTATTATAGGCACTTGGATAGTATCTTTTTTAGTCGAGCTATTTAAGTTGGAGTCTGACTTACAGTGCTCCATCGTTGAGGTTGAGGGTTGCGGGGAGGGGGAGGACGACTCTTGTCGTGGTGGTGTTCGTTTGAGTACCATTGTCTCACGTAATGTCGTAATATAAGCGTTAATGCGTATCGTTAGTACCAGGCGGCTATGACTCGGGACAGGTAGGCACGCAGGTGTATGTGTGCAGTACGTAGGTAGCACCCGCTTATTCGTGCGGGTCAGTGAGAATATATAATGCACTCACCTGTTGCACTCACTTGTTGCACACAGTGATGCGCTTGCGCATATTCTACTCGTGACAGTTGAGCTCCTTCACACTTATGCGCTCCTATTTTTTAGGTGGAATTTTGAATGCAATTTTTGTTTTAAATAATTATTTTTTGACAACGGGACAGCTTTAAATCACGTCTGCACTGTGCAGGGGTCCGGGGGAGAAGGAATACAAAACATCAATTTGGTAAACTATTCATAGGATTGTGTCATATTCCTAGAAGGCCATGTATGCTCTAAGTTTACGTAAGTAAAAGTATCAAACAACATATTTAATGTAACATTGCCCACGGTAATCAGTATCTAATTGCTTTGTTCATTAGAAACAGGGTGGCAATAAACGCCTACGTGATTCTCACATTTGGTCATAATATTATAGTGACAAATAATGATTATTTTACGAACCATTGGAGACCAGTTATTAGGTAATATCGGCATCTTTGCAAACGGGTCAAGTGGATCTCGATTATCGAGGACATGAAAAGGTCATGATATTAATCCTTTATGTTTACTTATTATGTACTTTACAATAATAAAACATCCCAAAAAGCCTGTTTCGTTAAAGCTGTAAAAATTTACAAAGTTGTGTGAGAGCGACCGGTATTTTTTGGATATCAGTACCTTTCTCGTTAACTTTTTTTGCATTAAACAGGTCATGCGTCAACGGAACAGAGTTTCTTTATTACATTGATAGGGTTCTTACATCCACTTGACTTCATAAGAAATTTTATCAATGCAATTGTTTACAATATGTATTATTGATAGGTTTTATTCCATTACCGTGTGTCATCCCGGTTAGTAGGTCAGTATTATGCCACTCTTCAATGTTCTTTCTCACAGAAAAATGTCGTCAAGAATATGCATGCACTTAATTGAAGTAAAGGCATAATATTAGGAGAAGGTATAAGAACTATTTATTAATCTGTCATATATTTAGATCGATTTGTGATTCACTGTAAGGTCAGCGAATAAGTAAATAAATTGTTAAGGCATACGTATGTATGCATAGTGTATGTAGGGTTCCAAACCTAGATACCAGAGTATAAAGCGATAAAAAATAAAATACGCAGTAAAATGTCCATAACTTTTGATTGCGTTAACTTAAAAGTATATTTATTTTACAGCCATAAGGGACCGCAGATCTGAGTAGTTGATATTCAGAATTTCAACTTGATACCACGCGTTCCCGTTAAAAAGTGTCTGGACAGAAAGACAGACAGACAAGATAGACAGACGGACAACAAAGTGATCTTATAAGCGTACCTTTTTCCTTTTGAGGTACGGAACCCTAAAAACTATAATAAATGTAATTGAGAATTACAATATTAAAACAGTCTAGACCTTGTCGAAATTTAATCATTCCAACCGCTATGCGCGTGAGCGCGTGTATTAATAGTTTGGAATTCGGAAATTGATTAAAACGCAATAAATAGAAATAACGATAATTGTCTCGATTATATGGAGCAGTTTTATCGGACTTAAGTACCATTACCAAAGATCATTAAATATAATGGATGAAAAGCATGTCTAGAGCACTGAATTGCGCGTTTTCTTGGTATCAACTTTCTACATGCGATGATCAAGTCTGATCCAATCTTAATATTTTTCCTCAATTAGATTTATTAATGCACAACCCGTGTAAGGTCTTATAATATAGGTAAGTACATTAAAAAATAAATAGCAGGTTCGGAACAAAAATAATTATAAATAATAGGTAACTTAAACATCAGACTCGTTTGTGCTTGCAGACAAAAATTAAATTGCAACACACGATGACCGCATAACGGGACCCGCATACCCTACACTTATTGTTATATTTTGCTGTGATTTGTTTTCATTATAAAAAGGACATGAATTCTTGATGTCAATTTCGTAAAAATAAAATGATTTTAGTGACACAAAATTTACCTGCGTATCATTAAATAGCACATAGAAGTACACTGTACTCTGTACACATTATCCTTCCCCAAACTTGTTTGTGGTACGTGCGTTACAAATAACAAGAAATTAAACTCCATGGTGAAACTACAGTCACGTGGTATGCTATTTCTCACAGAAAGTGTACCGAAAGTGTAGTAAAGTAGCTATTAGTGACAATGCGTTTCTTTACACTTTACACTTATGCGCTAATATTGCACCGTACGACGCGTCGTAGAGTCTAGTCATAGTATGTAGGTAAGTGTTAAGTGGGCATCTCTATGATTACGTATAATCGTATAAACAAAGCAACGGAGAAAGTATTCTAGCAATTCACAAACAATTTACCTTTTATGAAAGATTTAATAGATGTTATAACTCACTCAAGGGCTTGCGTTGATCAAACTTTATTCTGATCGATTCAAAATTTTATTTTACCTTTTATTGTCGCTTCAATAAGAGAAGACTACACTGCACACTAAAATAACGCTTCAACAAATAGGATTTTTAAAAGTCAAGTAGGTAACCCTATTATGTTGAATATTAAGTTTAAACTAATACAATAACCTCTAAATAATAGGTATTAATAAATTATTAAAATTGATTATGATCCTTGGATATTTAATATTGTAATGAATACACAAGTTAATATTGACCTTATTTGAACCTACTTTGTACTGACATGGTTAACAAATCAATAAATCTACTTGTATATCATCTAGTATCTTTCTGTAAATACATTTGTTGTAGTGGTAGGCCTCTTTTGCAGGGGGCCGCCTGGGGAAGTACCACACCTTTGCCAGTTATTCATCCAAGCAGTAATGTGCAAACATTACTGTGTTCCGGTATGAAGGGCAATGTTACCAGCGAAATTACTGGGCATGATGAGATTCAACAACTCATATCTCAGGGTGACAGGCGCAGTGCAGTGCAGAATTTTGAATTTTAAAACATGGGTGGCACTGTGTCTGATATGGGCAATCATGATGCTTACCATCAGGCACCTGATTTGCACGTCTTGTCACTCACTACCATAAAAGAAAAAAAAAAAAACATATTAACATTAAACATCACTTAGGTACATAGTATACGATTGCGTAATAACTATCTTACAGATAAACCATTAATTCATATTATTTGACTATACCTACTGGCTTTGACCAAACATAAAGTTCCCTATATTTACTATCCTTTTTCTACTATTAAACTCTTTTTGGTTAATTTCATTTGCGTACGTAAGTTACCCTTTTTTACGATTAGTCCGTTTTCTTTTGGGAAGCAGTAACTGTATGACATTTTGGAGTACAGCAATGCCATTTGGTACGAATGTTATACGCGTCCACACGCCCGGTAGCCAGTTTGAACTCCGCGACAGTAAAGGTACAGAGCTCCCGGCGTTATGAAAAAAATTGTAGCGGATTAATTTGGACCTTTGAGTCAAGTCTGGCGTCTGATGCCCGATTCATTCCCCATACCAGTTTTTTAGGGTTCGTTAGCAAAATATGACGCAATACTAAATATAATACATTTTTAGTAGTAACGAAATGCAAACAAACCCTCCAATTTTCATATTTTTGTATTAAACTTGGTTTATAAAAAATACTGGCTGAAAGCCCATTTAAAGCAGATTCTAAAAACGTTAACAGCAAAATATAAATTTGACTTTTTTTTTAATGATAATGAGTAAAACAACACGAACAAATCAGGTGCCTGATGGTAAGCATCATGATTGCCCATATCAGACACAGTAACACCCGATGTTTTAAAATTCTGAATTCTGCGCGGCACTGCACTGCGCCTGTCACCCTGAGATATTAGTTGTTGAAACTCGTCATGCCCAGTAATTTCGCTGGTAGCATTGCCCTTCAGACCGGAACACAGTAATGTTTGCACATTACTGCTTGGCGGATGAATAACTGGCAAAGGTGTGGTACTTCCCCAGGCGGCCCCCTGCTAAAGAGGCCTACTTACCACTACAAAATTAACTACTATTTTCAATGTAAAAAAAATATTGAAAGCTGCGCTGACGAACGTCGCAGGTTCGTCAGCGCAGCTTAGGGGATGGCAAAAAGACACATCGAGAACATCATTATGAACCTTCAGTACGCTATTCTGACGCGCTCGAGTATTTCAAGATGGGGATTTAATTTACATTATCAAAAATTCGCTGCTAGCTTGTGTCACTTCCAAACCCTACAGATGCTCCAATTTCTTAAATTGGAGTTTTTTTTGTTTTCAACCCTTCCGTATGACCACCCGACCACGAAAATCGTCAAATTAATACATAATATGAGAGACATGTTGGAGCATGAAAAATATTAATATTTGACACGCTTGAGTACGCAAATTCTCTGTTCCAAATGCAGAGAGAAGAACTTGGTACAGGGTGAGCTACGAGTAGTTTAACGAGTTAACCTCTCACTACGCTGTACGACGAAATGCAGGTTATTTCGAAATTTTAATTTCGTATTTTAAATTTTCGAATTAATTATTTCCGAATTTTAAATTTTCGAATTTATTATTTTCGTAATTTTAATTTTCGGATTTTTAATTTTCTATGAGTCTTTTTTATGAATACTAGTTGGTATATCCTCAAGATAAATAAAAAATGTTTGGCTAAGGCTGGAATTCCGTTTTAAATAATTATACATACGCACATTTTCCCAAATTTTAGAAAGCAAACATGTTTTAATCTAGTGTTAAAAATTTTAGAAAGCAAACAATAAGATTACAACATAATTTGATAATAAAAGACAAGATTTGTTGCATTATCTAGTTACATAAAGTATTATATCTACAAGACTCAGCTCACTGGCCTACTCTTCCACATTCGTTTCGTTCAACTTTCTATGTAAATAACACTACTAATTACTAAATAGTAGATAAGTATAAATCTGTGTACTACCTTGGCCAACGTATAAGTTTGGCCATACAGAGAGGTAATGTGTCAGTATGGGCATCTTATCTGCAGGGGGGACCTTAATGATATTTATTTATTTCCCAAAAAGATTTTTTTTTTATTTAAGTAATTATAAATAAATATTTTAGTTATGGTATAATTTTTGTGTAAACTAATGAACGACATTATAAATTTCAAATTCAAATTTATTTAATGTTACAACATATTTGTATGAATCCATAGGTCTCCGAACTATAGATAAAGCTGTATTTCAGGGACCAGTGGCTTCTCCCATTATGTGGATTTTTTACAAAATGAAATCAGTCTCATTGTTCAAACGAACGGTTGCTTAAGTTTAGTGCGTCTAGATATCTGTGTATGTTTATCTGTGAAATCTTAGCTCCTAAACGAATAGACCAATTGTGATGCGGATCGTTTTGTTTGAAAGTTGACGTGATCGAGTTTCCTTAGCATGTTTCAATCGATTCAGCTGTTTGAAGATTATCCGCCCTGGTAATTTGCATCAGAAGTGTAGAGTGCACTTCTGGAGCAAATCACCACATGCTATTGGGCAAAGTACGTAATGTTACTCTTATAAAGACAACTACCTTGTTAAATCCTAGTAAGTATATTTACAAAAATACATAATCATGATCATCATCATCATTTCAGCCGTAGGAATTCCACTGCTGGCCTATAGGCCAGCAGTGGAATTCCTCATTAGGTCTCCCCCATAGGGGTTTTGATAATACTTGCCACGCATGGCAGGCGCAAACACACATGCAACAAAAATGCATACTCACAAGTAAGTAAGAGCTCCTATCACCATAGCCCCCCTTGGTCCAGTGATAGTGATGACCGAAGGTGACATCCAGTTGCAGATCGCCAAGGAGGCATAAATGATGGCCAAGGATGTGTAGCCGTCGCCTGTGAAACTCGCGTCATCTTGCGTTATACTGTCCAATATTGTTTTCTGCGAACAATTATTTTATTGTAGTGGTAGGCCTCTTTTGCAGGGGGCCGCCTGGGGAAGTACCACACCTTTGCTAGTTATTCAACCCTCCAAGCAGTAATGTGCAAACATTACTGTATTCCGGACTGAAGGGCAATGTTACCAGCGAAATAACATGCCTGGGCATGACGAGTTTCAATAACTTGGTGATATAATAACTCAGAGTGACAGGCGCAGTGCAGTGCCGCGCAGAATTTTGATTAAAACACTGGGTGGCTCTGTGTCTGATATGGGCAATCATGATGCTTACCATCAGGCACCTGATTTCCTCGTCTTGTTACTATCATAAAAAAAAACAACATTACCTGATTAGCTCAGAACAATACACTCTTCTAATGAATATGGTCAAAAGGAACTAATGTTTTGCCTTTACCCTGTCAGTCGCGGGACAGGTCGGTGGTGGTATTACGAAAATACAATCGCGTAACAACAGCAGTAAATTTTCAAACGTCATTTTTTGTATGCCGTTTGACAGCAGTCATATAGCAATTTAAACGTTTTCCACACTTCTGTTGCGTCCGTAATAAGGGGGCGGGAGTCCAGCGGACTCAAATTTCTTTTATTTAATGGAAGACGACACACTACAAAGTGCGCGGGTCAGGCGCGTTTCCTTGTAACTAACACCCGAATTGTGTGCGTCAACTTTAATACCTACCTCACTTAAAACAACCTGGCGAGAGCCCTCGTCCAAATTCATTATGATTGGAGACAAAGTTTAAATAAATTGATTAGATATTATATTATTACCAAGGTTAGAACCTTGATACAGTTTCGTAATCTAGAGATCAAGGGGGAGACCTCTTCTTCATGTACTTTTTGCATAAAGGAGAATTCACATATGGTAACACGTTACGTGTCCAGCTCTTAGTATGGCCAGTACGGCACATAATTATTATGTGCCTTATAATATATGCCTAATAAAAATACAAGAAATTGTACCTAGGTACTCATATTTTTTTAAAACAAAATTGAATCGAATATTTTGTGACAAAGGATTAATGCATGTACGGATAATTTACGTGGTAGATATAGATATAATATAAACATACTGATACTATGTCACATCATCATTATCATCATCCAGCCGTTGGAAGTCCGCTGCTGGACATAGGTCTCCCCCATAAAGGGGGTTGTTGCCAATACTCGCCACGCTTGGCAGGCGGGTTGGCGAGCGCAGTTTGATGGTTTTACTCGTAGATGTGAACATTGAACACTCATTAAGTGTATGCCTCTACGCCTACATAATATTTAATTAAAGCGAAAAACAGGATTTACCAGTGTTATTTAATAACTTTATGTTTTCCATCATGCATAAATTGATAAGTAGCGCCATCATTAACAGGTCCAGTAATATTCATTAATACCGAATGCATAATAATACGTATGATATAAAATCTTTTTTAACTTCGAGACTTCAAGACTTTGACAGCCTCGTTGGCCCAGATGGCAGTAACTCTGCTTTCTGTGCCGCAGGGCCCGGGTTCGATCCCCGGCCAGGTCAAACATTTGTGTGCATGAACATGTCTGTTTGATCTGTGTCTGGGTGTTATAAGCGTATATAAATATGTATATCAGTCATCTGGTTACCATAGTACAGGCTTCTAGCCTAGTTTGGGACCAGATGACCGTGTGTGGAAGTTGTCCATTATAAAAAAGAAAAAAAATGAAAAAAAAAGATTAATAAGTTTTCACTAATCTTGATCTTTAAAAAGATATACCTTTAAAAAAATATGTTAGGTAATATTGCCACTTAATAACAAAAAGGTATTGCCAGGCCAGTCGTTTCAAACCCTCAGACAGATCCTGTTTAAAATTCAAAGAACTTAAAAACGGTATTTTTATAGATAAGAAATCATTCAACCAGTTCATTTGGTCGAGCCCGAGCTTTCTTTTGCCATAACAATAAACATGACATCCAAAATCCCCGCAAAGGGTATTTACGCCAAAGTTTTGGTGAATTAAAGATAAACACACTAAAAGTAAAATTTTAAATCGGATAAGTACTATATTTATAATAAACTGGCAGACTTTGGCATAACTAGCACTGTTGAATTCGCATTTCTGGTTGTTTAATATATAAAACTTCCAAATTGGTGGTGGACCTTAATAGTATGGGTTTTATTAGTGTTAACTTCATTTATTCCTTAATTTTTGCCCACATTCAACTAAACAAATGTACATGTTATAATATTATATTACTGATAAAGTCCGCTGTATCTTTCTAAAATTGGAAAAATCAGTCCAATTCTAGACTTCCTGTATTACATAGAAGTCATAGAACTAGAACCTGTTATTGACTAGCTCTGTCATTATTTTGTAATCAGTGTAATACTCGTAGATAAATAACAGTGTAAATGATATGAGTAAGACAAAACAACTTTGTTTAATATGTCTATTGATTTTTTTTAGCTCATTCAGAATTCTTAAAATGTTTGTGCTCTTTTTTTTCACTACCTATCTACCATAATAATTAAGATTCCACATTAATAATCTTATATTATCAGATCTGATTTTTATCATGGCTTGGCTTTGATGTGGCCCTTGAAATATATCATAGCGGTAGATCTGTCTGACCTAAATTGAAAACAAACAAATCCTTGAGCTTATCGAATATACCTAGAAGATAAACCTACTTGTGTTATAAATGTCACACATCATTCTAAGTAATTGTGTAAGTGTATTAAAATTACTAATTAATAAACCAAGCTGTGCGTAGCGTAGGATAACCTTAGAAATTAGGGTAGTTCTTTATCATCAACATTAATATTTTGTTGTTGTTATTCATCATTATCACAAATCTCCAGTTTTTCCCCAATCAGTACCTAACTAGTGACCTCGTTAAAGTTGAACAAAACTACAGCAAAACTAGGTACGTACTACGTACTGGGTGGGCGTATGATGCTCCTAAGACCTAAAGCTAGATTTACGACTTATATTTTCTACCAGACTAATTTCAAATGTCCCACAAAAAGGACATTGTGATTTACGCGATTATTTTGCCTTAAATTATAGATAATAATTAGATGATTGATGGTTCGGCCACAGAGGTTTCAAATGGTATTCTCAACGCTTTGTAACATAGATTCCGATAACTACCTACCTATACAACGAGCAAAGCAGCGTAGGAGCTTCACCAGAGTATCTCGACCGTGCAACATCCGTAACTTTTACGTAACCTTCCTTTGCCTTGCATATTGTGTTACCTCAGAAATTCTTAGACAGAGTTCACGCTTTTATACAAGACAGAAAGGTGTAGAGACCAAAACAAACGGCCATGCATATAAGATCTACCATCGGTTATTAGAGTGCAATGATGTAAAGAAATAAGTTAATACTGAAAATGCACAAACTAAAAACGGATAATGAAGGGAACGATAGAATGTAAACATTCACTGAGTTCCCATTGAAAGTTATAGAAGTTATCTATATAGCAAAAAGTAAGTAAGTTCTACGTAAATATAAATATCGAAGAAGGCACTAGGACCACACGAGGTAATTGACATTTATTCATACTGAAAGCGGTGTCTTAACAATGACAATACCTAATGACCACTGACCATCCTCTGCGTCTGCGACCAATGATCTCAATTCTCGTTGCATAATCTTTGCGAATAAACCGGTTACTGTCGATATTGTGAATAACACACTACAATAAATCGTGGCCGCGAAGAGACAACATCATAAACCATTAATTAATGTACCTCTTATCAATGACACCGTTTTAAAGAAATAAATATTGCTGTACCTATATAGGTAATAATATTATGATCACCCTTATTATCGAACGGCGACAGCATCCCTAGTCAATTAATATAACCATTTTGTTGACCTCTCCTGAAATTGATACAATTCCAATAGGAGTCACTTGTTCACGAGCGCGCTACGAGTGGTCACCATAATTGTGACGTCATTATGTTATAGTTATGTATGGTACTTTATAACATTTTGACGTCACTATAGGTCACGAGCTCGTCCGGGTACTATCGGCGTGTTCGTTTCGTTCGGTTACGGTACTGGATTAAAAATGATTTTTTAATTTGATATAACTTTGTAATTATAGCGAATAAAAGAAAACTAAAAATAGTTTTGGTACGAATCTTACATATGATCTTTCCATTTATGCCAAAAGAAAATAAAATTCAAATACTCAATTATAGGTATTTGCGCGTAAAAATTCCACTGCATTATTCAAACAAATAGCCATTCATAATTATTATTATCTCTAGGCCCTCTATATTATTCCATTATCATCTTAAGTTCTTTAAGATCTATATAAGTGCATGTACTAATAAAATTATCAGTTTGTTTTATAATATCAAGGAGTGTAGAGATAGGACATCCTGATGTTGTAACTGTTGCCTGCCCACTTTATACTGTTAGAATAACGTGGAAATAAATAGGTAGGAAATGCTGTAATAGAGTAATTCTATGGTACTGTAAAACCTAGATAGCCCGACCAGCCCCGGTAACACAGTGAGCAGGGAAAACGAAGTCCGAAGGGGTTAGAACGAAACAGCAGATATGAATTTTTCGGGCGCGAAAGAGAGAAAATACGGGGAAATCTAGTTATCCCCGTGCCATGCTAGACGGGCAGGGGTTGAAACACTGCATGAATATAATTAAGTTTACCCTCAAAAAGTTTGATACCATAAAAATGATAACAATACACATTTTAAAAATCTGAGATGAAAAATAGTTTTAGGGCTATCTGGGCCAATGAATGCCTATACCTATAATACATATATTTAGACTAGCTGTGCCCCGCGGTTTCACCCGCATAGTCATCGTTCCCGCGGAAATATCGGCAAAAAGTACTCTGTGTTCTTCCAGGGTCTAAGCTACCTGCATACTAAATTCAGTTCAGGTTCAGTAGTTTTGGCGTGAAAGAGTAACAAACATCCACCCATCCATCTAACCAAATCCGCGCTAGATGGCGCTGGAGGTCAGTTAGAACTCGCAAGCGTTTTGTTCACCTGTTAAAAACGTAAGTTTTTTACAATGTAAGATTGGAAAATAGGTGCCTTGGTAGATGAGTTGTTTATAAATTGAATATTTCTCTGAGAATATTTTAAATCACACATTACATTAACATTATAAATGCGAAAGTTTGATGCGTGTGTGTGCATGCATGTTTGTAAAATCGTTGTAGCAAAACTACTGAAACAAATAGGCTAAAATTTGGTATGTTTGGTTTGGTATAAATAATAATTCCAAATATTATTTAGGTAATTTAGATCATGTATACTTAATAAAAATCTTAGGAAACTTTTTGCAAGTGCAACCACAGCCCAGCCAATGAAATCATTTGTTCGATGTTTGTATATTTTTCGTATAAAAATTGCTTTATTATATTAATATTATGATAAGTGTCGTAATAACGACCGCGCCCAATCTATAGCACCGGATTTGACATTTGGGGAACAATTAAATGTCCAAGGTCGTCAGTATGGTATAGAGGTATTCATTGTGCGCCGTCAGGAATGCAAGCCTTTCTAGCCAATGAGGCGTGCTCTGACAACACTTTGTAAACAATGTGAAAACTTCTTTAGATAGAAATATTTTTATGAATGTGAAACTTCTTTACGATGTAGGTATCCTTATCCTATCCTATCCTATCCTAATATACTATTATAAAGGCGAAAGTTTGTAAGTATGGATGTATGTATGGATGTTTGTTACTCTTTCACGCCAAAACTACTGAACCGATTGGGCTGAAATTTGGTACGTAAGTAGCTTAGACCCTGGAATAACACATAGGGTACTTTTTATCCCGATATTCCCACGGGAACGAAGACTACGCGGGTGAAACCGCGGGTCACAGCTAGTATAATATATATGAATAAAAATTTAAGCTTTTGTTATGTACATATTATATTATTATTTATTTTAGCATAACTGTTGTAGTTTAGATAAATTAAGCAAAAAATGTAATTCCGACACATTTAAATAAAAATTAATTTTTATGACTGGTCATTCAATTAAAATTATTATTGACATTATAATCAGTGCAGAAAATTATGATGATTTTATATTTATAGATATAAAAATACTTAATGTTTATAATTATAAAAACTTTTAACAATGAAAATATTTGTAGTTATTTTTAAATTATTAACCACTTTGAAGATAAATGGCAAGGTTACTGTAATATATATAGATTAATAATAGTTTACACTATAATATAAACCATTTTATATTAGACTATTGTAACATAATATCACTTACTTAACATGTATTACAAAAAATTATACAACTTTAATTCCTGTAATCTATCTAAATATAATACCTGTCACTGCATGGTTGCCTGGAAGAGATCGCTCTGAGCGATAAGGCCGCCAATTGTTAAATATTTTCTAGTTTATTTTGCAAATTAGCTTTTAATAATTCAATATAGGTCTGGGTTGAATTGCTATAAGTACCTAAATTATATGGAACCTACACCTAATTCAAAAAAATAATTTAAAAAAAAAATTGAGAAAAATCTACATAATAATAATGTATACAACATAATATTATGTAGAAGTAAATTATTAACATAGCCATAATTATTATAACTAACAGAAGTAGGCAAGTGATAGAATAATACTTGTGTATCATAAATATTTAAAACAGCAATTATTATATTAAATACTGGCTGTGCCCCGCAGTTTACGTACCGAATTTCAGCCCAATCAGACCATAAACAATGTAACAAACATACATCCATCCTCACAAACTTTCACAATAAATTATAATATAAGTAGGATGGGAATTGAAAGCATTCTTGGCTGAGGGAAGCACAGGGTTGGAGTTTAGCAAACGAGGCACTAAGGAGTAAGGACTTAAAAAACAAGCTGTCGCCCAGATATTCTAGATTGTTTTTCACAAAGGCGTTTTTAAATGCAAAAGCAAGTAAAAGTTTAATATCAGTTATAAGCCACTTACCTCTATGTTTCCCATAGTTTGAAAAGCAGTAAACACGAACATAAAACCAAATCCCAGGAGAATAACATTCATAAATTTTCGTTCCATTTTGGAAGGAGATATTTATTGTTTATACTTTATTATTGTGAATAATTAAACTCCACAAGACGACGATACACTTTGGCCAGTAACAGCAGACTGTGACTGCAGCAAATGTTTACGCTCTCTTGCGTTGATAATACAACTCCCTCCCCTTACAAAGTAGGCACAAAAGTTATTTTGCAAGACTGAGAGCAGCCGCAGTCCATCATAATGTTTACAACGGTTAAAAAATAAAAATACTTTTCTTTTAGGCGTACATACGAATTAAGTATTTGATAAACCTAGATTATAGCGAGAAAACCCTTTAATAATAATTCCAAATATTATTTTTACATAAAAATGAAGAAATTTGATAAGTTTGTACAAATTTGGACAATTGACATTGACAAGCCAACCACCATATAACAGCTGTCAGTCTGGCAGATGTCAATGGTCAATCATATTTGACAGTGACGGTACAAATAATACGCGACTAAAGACACGACTAGAGATGTCCAAACGTTTTTCATGCTATGCTTGCTACGTTTGATTCGATTGGCCCATCATCCATCGCATCGTATCGCGTCAATATATTACATTAAAGTCCCAGGTAAAGTACCGGTTTTAATATAGTCTATTTTTCTTTGAGTCTATGGTTGTGTCGTAGTTCAAGGTCGTAGTATTATTATCTGTTCTGAGGTTGTGTTCTGTTCTGATTCTGTGATTTATAGTCTATGGCTAATAGCTGTGGTTGCAGGTTTTTAATTTTATTTTTCGGATTTTTGGGATTCGTGTAGTAGGCGTTGCAATATATCCCGTAATAAAAATATTTCGTTAGTTTCCTCATTTAATGGGAAATGTAGTGCCTTATCGAAATTATATCGTAATTTGTCGTGTTAGTGTTGGTGCATCATCTAATGTTGCCGAGGATGATCTCATTCGCGTACTGACATTAGTCTGAAAATCTTGTTAGGTCATTTTTATTATTTTACAATTCGAGTCCAATGACCTTGTAGCGTATAAATAAGTTTAACGAAAGTAATACAAAATGAAGAAACAGTTCTATCGAGTGAAGCAACTGGCTGACCAAACATTTTCGAGGTACCAACCCTTATAATTTTTATCAGATAAGAGTGCCGCTTTGTGTTGACACGATTGCTGGTACAATCTCTGTAGGTACTAGGTACATACCTACTAATGTGCTATGTTTAGAAAGGCTTTATAACTTTATAATGACTTGTCAGGTCAGGAAAAGGAGAAGCTCTGACAGATGAGCTGCAGACAGCAGACAGGAAGGTGGAACAACTTCGTAATGCACTCCAACTAGTCAGCAAGAGATTGTCGACAGGAGCTGGGAGTACCCAGGGGCAGGATCCTGCTGCCAGAGAGAAAAGATTAAAGAAACTGCCTGAATATATGCTGGGACTGGCTATGTGTGAAGCAAGCAATTTTGATGATGAAGATGGAATTTTAAAATATATTTTATATGAATGTGGTAAGTATTGAACTGATTTTCTGAGTGTATAGTGAATATAATATAAAGACTGCTTAAAAAAAATAACCCTTTCCATTGCTTCTGGATTTGTTATAGTCAAGTGCCTAGTGTTTAAATGTAGATACTAAGTGAATGACTCTTCTTGCAAAGGTCTGAAATATAGAGTTAATTTGGACCTCTATCATCATATAGTTAATATAAGGATAAAAGTCTTACTAACCTGTTGTATGCCAAATGCGATTCACATAAGACACAATGCATACCAGAGGTTAAATCTTTGTTAAATATTTCAAGTGAGTTTACAATTTACAGTGAATATATTTTTGTTTTTAGGTAAAACAGAAAAATTCTTAGCAAACGAAATAGCAGAGCATGAACTGAAGGTGGAACAACTAGTGTGTGCCCCATTAACAACCATACATGAACAGGATCTACCTGCCATTATGAAAGCTAAGAAACAGCTTATAAAGTTAATAGGTGAAAAAGAATCTGCTGCCAGTCGATATAATGTAAGTAAATTTTATTATTTTTGTTTGGTCCATGACCAGCTGGGTGTCAGTTTCAAGGATTTAAGGCCTTAGATATGATAGACACAAGTATCTATTATTACCTTAATATCCATTATGAACCTTATACTATATAGAGGAAAAATGTAATAATACCCACACAGGTACCTAATTCATCCAAAAGGGACTGTTTAGGACTAGAGAACTGGTTCTTGTTTTGTAATTATTTTGAACTAGCTGAACCCCGCAGTTTAACTTGCATAGTCTTTATTCCCAAGGGAATATCGGGATCAAAAGTACTTTTTATGTTATTCCAGGGTCTAAACTATTTATATACCGAATTTCAGCCCAATCAGTTCAGTAGTTTTGGCGTGCAAGAGTTACTAACATCCATCCATCCATCTTCACAAACTTTCGCATTTATAATATTAGTAGGATATAGACTGTTAATTATTAAACTTGACATTGGCAAAGATGTGTTCATAACACCTTCAGTTACAGTATCCATAAAATAAAAAGAAATGGTTATTAGACAACTCCTCTATAGAGTCCATGTCATCCATGTAAGTCCATGAAGTACGGACTGCAAATAATATAGAAATTAGACCATACAAAAGGTCAAAGTGGTCCCATTTGGAGTTTCAAATGTACAAAAAAACGACAAGGTTACTACTAACTAGTACAAGGGTTACCATTATGGGTGGTTAAATTAATCAAAGGCTTGGTAAGATGCTTTGGGAGCTACAATAAATCTTATCATAACATTCAGAATTAAGATATTTGTTTCTATCTATAGGTGTGTGAATGTGTGGTATATGACTAATGTTGACATTATCTTTACTACAAATACATATAGGTTCTTGTGCTAGATTTTATTTTAGAAATATTTCGCATAGCTGCTTGTATTTTTAAAGGTACTATGATTTTGTTTTGGTTTCTTTAAATTTGTATCACAGTGATATGATTTTGATTTGAGCCATGACAGCAATATGTTGTGTTTCCGCTAGGACTGCTAAGCTGTGTAGTTGAGAAATTGTTTGTTTGAAATGTATCTTTCATTTGATAGCCTCGTTGGCTCAGTTGACAGTAGTAACTGCTTTCTGTGCCGCAGGCCCCGGGTTGGGTCAAAGGCCAGGTCAAACATTTGTGTGCATGAACATGTCTGTTTGATCTGTGTCTGGGTGTTATAAGTTAAGCTTATATAAGTATGTATATCAGTTATCGGGTTACCATAGTACAGGCTCTGCCTAGTTTGGGACCAGATGACTGTGTGTGGAAGTTGTCCCATATATATTTTTATAATTGACAAACTGAGTTATGAAAGGGAGGGATTCAGATTAGTTGATTTAATGTGATCAGATGCATAGCTTTGCACAGCTCTGGCGGACGGAAGCCTTAGAATCAAGCCACACTATGGTTAACCGCGTCATTTTGTGATTCAAAGACGCCAATACAAGTTAGTTCCCATAGTTTATTCCCGCGACTGATTTGCGGTTGAATAAAATAAACCGCGCGCGGTAGAGGACCATAGTGCGGCCTTAGCCTTAAGTTTTATTATACAGAATGTTCCGAAAATGAAATTATAATGTATTAGCAAATGTCAATAAGGATTATTAAACTATTTGGTTTATCAACATAAACATCTGCTTATCTTTCCTTAATGTTAATGACTAGTTCAAAGTCATTAACTCAAAACAAACAAATAATTATCTACTATCAGACAAACCAGCTGCCATACGAAGAAAATTTTACATACAAAAGTTCTTTGTCTTTTAAACTTTAATAAATACAATGGATACTTTAATCATCCCACTTTCCATCCATCTATATACGGTTCAATCTCCAATCAGGCACAAAGTGATATTGGATTGTTTGAATTGTTTCATAAGGAATATACTTAGTACTGGGCCTGGTGGATCGCAATAGGCTCACCCTCTATTACATGGTACTTCAAAACAATACTGGCGAAATGTGGATGTACCTACTATGGAACTGGCTCCTGGGTACAACTCTGCCAACCCCTTTAGAAAAAAGGCGTGATGATATGTTATTTCCTTTCATGGAATAAATGCTAAAGTTGAGTGGATGGAGGGATGTTTGTATTTTGTATTTATTATCATCAAAATTACTAGTGATACAAATTGCATTGAAAAGTGACTTGAAGGTGGTTACATCACGGATTTACCCAATGCTCAAGTTAGACAAATTGTATATAGTTAGAAAAATAGGTATACTTAATAATCTGCCCAGGGCCAGTATAGCTGTATAATAAACGTAATATAGATAAAAAAAACCTGAATAAAAACATGTCTTGCTGAGTTTTACATCAGTACAATACCATTTCCAGCATTATCTAGAACGTCAAAAAGAGGAGAACCCAACAAAATTAATATCAGCCAAAGAGGAACTAGAAGATGCGGGGAACAAGGTGGAGTCGGCAAGAGATGCGTTAGCCGCCGATATGTTTGCTCTAGTCGCCAAAGAAGCTCAACTTGCACACACACTGTTACAATATGTTAAACTCCAGAGGGCATACCACGAGTCAGCTCTGCATTCCTTACAAGATACTGTGCCCGAGTTGGAGAGGTTTATAAGTGAGTATCTTACTCTAAAGATGGGTCCAGACAGGGTTTGCCGCGCATAGTCTGGATCCATCTTTATATTCTAACAGGGTAGTATTTACCAGTAAAATTAATAAATTTGTAGTGGTAGGCCTCTGATATGGGCAATCATGATGCTTACCATCAGGCACCTGATTTGCTCGTCTTGTCACTCACTATCATAAAATTAATAATAATAATAAAAAATAAAAAAGGGAAGGAAGATGCAGAAAAATATATCCCTAATATATCCTTTTGTATGAAATGTGACTGTCTGCAGATACCATGAAAGCTGCTGCTGATAATATGAATACAAATAACTAGTTGTGCGGCGCGGTTTCACCCGCATAGTCTTCGTTCCCGTGGAAATTTAGGGATGAAAAATACTCTGTGTGTTATTCCAGGGTCTAAACTATCTACATACCAGCACAATCTGTTCAGTAGTTTTCGCGTGAAAGACAAACAATCATTCATCCATCCTCACAAAATTTCGCATCTATGATATGAGTAGGATATCATATCAGTGCTGGAACGTGCTAGACACGCTGTGTCGGCAGATGTGAACGCTTCATAATAGTTGTTTTAAGATATCTATGAGATTTAAATAACTTATATGATATCGACAAATTTAAAATAAAATTGTTACTTTGTTAAGCTATAGAAAGCGCACCAACAGATATAATATAACCTTTTCTAAAACATCACTTATTTCAAGATGTTAGGTTTATGCAATGACAATACCACTTCCCCTGAGCGGCCTTAATTGAAAACCCAGACACATACTGTCCTCAAACGCATTTGCATGCACAATACACAATAGTGGTCCAAAACGTTTGTATGGAAACAGTTACTATAATGTTACCATCTGTATAACTAACTGGGCATGAAAGATGAACATACTTTATAAGTCTTTCTTAGAGCACTGTGTACGTTTCTATAATAAAATCTTAAAAGAGATAACTGGGCTCTCAGAGGGTAAATTCAAAACATGCATTAAATAGACTTTATTAGGAAAGGCTTATTATAAAGTTAACGAGGACAAAAATGCCTGACTTCTTTATAGTCACCACCCGGCACCTTACAAGCAAAAAAATGTAACCAAACCAAATATTGTTAAACTCCGAACGCACGGTAGATTCATTCCTAGTTAATGATATTATTTTCTGACGTTTAAAATTTTATTTTTAAGTTAAATACATTTTCTTTGAGTTTGAGTATATTGTTTAAAAACGGAGACTGGCTTGTAACGTTTATTACCCGCCAGAAAAAAAGGGGTGTTGCAAGTTTGATGTGTCTGTCATCGTTACTGCTAAACAAGTAGCCTGATTTTGATGGGATTTTATTGGTTATGACTATGGAACTTGAATCCTGGGTACACCTCTGCCTACCCTTTCGGAGAAAAGGCGTGATTGTATGTTATGTAGTATTTTAGGGTTTATGTTGTTTCCATGCATACAGATCCATGCATACAGATTATGAAATATGGGAGTTTTATATCAAAACTTTGACGCCCTCTTTTGGACCCTTTAGAAAGTGAATTTTCAAAAATCCTTTCTTAGCACACGTCCAGACAACGAAAACAACCTACATTCCAAGTTTCAAGTCTCTAGGATCAGTGGTTTGGGCTCTCCGTTGCATGTCAGTCAGTGAGTCATTTACGATTTTATAATATATAGTGATAGTGATTATTGTGTAAATTTTAATAAGCCCATTATAATGTGGATAAAAATAACATCATCTTATTTTTCAAATCAAAGATGTCACTGTAATTTTGTTTGCGTGTAAAGTACACATTATATAGGTAAAGATTAGATAATAAACACTATCAATACAAGTACATGCAGGGTTTTCCATAATATTAAAACAGTATTTACATAGAATATTTTCCCCGGCGCATCCTCATCAAGAGATTGGCTTAGACATGATTTTTATTGTCATTATTTAACATTTAAAATGGGTATTGTAAATAATATATCAATGTACAAATTTAATATTCGACATGATTATAGCAGATAAGGCTCACATCTGCGTGTTATATGGCATTGAATCGGAAATTGATGTTAGGTATCACATTCAATGCGAAAACAGGAAGCCGACTACAATAATCTCATCTGAGTATAAAATATTTACATTATTTTATGATTAGCGCTGCTTTGTTATCACTAATTATTCAGTCCTACTAATATTATAAATGCAAAAGTTTATGAGGATGAATGGGTTGATATATGTTTGTTACTCTTTCACACCAAAACTACTAAACCTATTGGGCTGAAATTCGGTATGTAGATAGTTTAGACCCTGGATTAACACATAGGGTACTTTTTATCCCGATATGCCCACGGGAACGAAGACTACACGGGTGAAACCTCGGGGCAAAGCTATTCTTCAATAAATATCATTACTATTACCATGGAAATAGAAACTGACTTTCACACTTCCCATAAATAGGTATTAGAAATGCGAAAGCTTTGATCGATGTGTGTGTTTGTTTGATAACTATTCTCGCTAAAAGTACTGATCTGCAAGGTACTTAAATATTATTATGTAATGTGTGTGTAATGCGCATTTTACGCACACAGACAATGTGCCCGTACAACCACACAGCGCACTCGCAAGTTTCACGCTCGTGAGTTGACGAACAATTCAATGTAAGACAATCCTTTCGTGGGATAAATAATATGACCTAACTACCGGCTTGATAGCGACACAGATGTATGGGGTGCCAACTCCATAGTGATAATAACACCTCACTGCATAACTAGGAACTTTTAAGGATGTGAAACTGCGGGCCACTGCAACTTTAGAACGAGTAATTTAAAAACAAATCAACCAAAGACCAAAGTTAGTGAATAATATTAAGAGTTTGGCGAACTTTTACGCCCACACACATTTCCATATTAAGATGATGTCCAAATCATGGTGTCACGGACGTGGATATTATCATTTTGGCGTAGAATAGAAAGTTTGTATGGAGGTGTCAAAATACCAAATATGAACACGGCGAATAATGTTTGAATTTTATATAGGTACTTACCTAGCTTATAACCATAATTATTTTATGATAAGACCGCCAATTGTTAAAATATATACAGTAATGTAGTTTTATCTTGGCGAGTCCGGTCATAGGCTCTGCGAACTTTAGCGCAACTCGTAAAAACAACTGTTATTATCATAATTGAACTGAACATTACATTTAGAGCTCATCGCATTTTCAAAATCTATCTGAACGCTAGATCGAGGCGATGCGTGATCAAAATGCTGGCATTTATCTGGCCCAATGTATAAGCATCAACGTGGCAATGCCGCCAGAATCTTGGGTATGCTGCCATCTGACAGTGGTTTAGAGCACTTGGATTTTCTATAGGCTGACATGTCGGCCTGTGGATTTTCGAAGTGTTCCATGGCATAGTGTATTTAGTTATGGTAGATAGTAAGTAGGTAGCTCTATTGTTTAGCCTTTTTTCAATATTGGCACCCTGCCCTTTTCTTACATTTACAATATATGTAGGTACATTTGTTTATGTGGAAATAATAGTTTTTTCACGAGTTCACATGCGGTAAAGTTCGCAAAGCATATGTTCAGACTCGCCAAGATAAAACCACCGTATACTGTAAATAACATGTTTTGTTACTTGTTAGTTTGATGTGGTGTAATAATAAAGATTTATCTAACTATTTATCTTTCTTATTTGCGAACATTGCCTACTTATAACCGCTGAAAGATGAAGGAAGAAGTGAATTTGTCTGGAAAGAACTCCGGCATATTGGACATCTGACTATACCAATGTTTTGTCAAACACGTTCCGGCTAGATGAGCAGTGATCAGGAAGTTATTGAGCATTTCAGACTTAAACAAGTCAGGGTGAAGAGCGCAGTGCAGTGTTGCGTAGGGCTTCCTATTAACTGTACCTATTACCTATTAACTGTATGTAACTGTATTGTAATAAGCCAGCTTATCGCTTAACACCAGGCGAACTCTGTTCAATACCCATTTTTATTAAAAACAGGCTAACTAGTTTGCTATGACATTAAATTCTCATATTTCGTTTAGTTCTGTTTCGAAGAAAGACTTCTTTGTAAGTGCTACTTGAAGATTGGATAACGCTTGTTTTACAACAGTTATATCAGTCACTGGGATTAATTGCTGCTCCAATTAATAGCTCAATCAACCGAATACATCTATTCCTATGAAAGATATCCACACACAAACATGAGTTTTATGTCGTGGGCCATAACATCTTTATTAGAATGTGCCGAATGACAGTTAAAATGCAGACCACTTTACTGATTAGTATCACTGTACGGTGTTAAAAGTTCATGCAATTGAATGAGTCATGTTTTTGTGTTCTGATTGTTCATCTACGCATATCTTTTAGAATAATGTTTTTACACGATATTAGCAAGTTCAGTTAAATTATGTATTTATAATATATATTCATATTATATCCTAAATTATCCTAGTTCTAATATTGGATTACCTTTTGCGCTTATGTAATATTATGTTTTTGCCTGTTCATAATTTGGAAAATATAACATAATTAATATTTAAACATACTCTTCAGCACTTCCTCGACTGCCTCGGTTGCGTAGTGGTTCGGAAGCGCTACTGCCGATCTTAAAGTTCCGGGTTCGAACCCCAGGTCAGGCGAACAGTGCTATTGGATTCTTCCATTAGAAATTTTCCCATTGAGTCTGGAACGGTAGATGTCAATATAGGTATCCAAAGCTTAGGTATGTACGTCTCCCATAATAGTATGGGCCTAAGTCCTGTGTATCTGCTTACCCCTTCGGGAATAAAGCGTGATTTTATATTATATTTCGTCGTTAATGAGGAAAAATACGGTTAAATTATTGAAGTTAAATAAGTAGATACATTAAAAATTTAATATGGATAATTTAAATTTATCCTCATTCCAATTGTTTTTTGCCTGTTCATAATTTAGGAAATTATTTACTCATCACCACTAATTATTTGTATAACTAGCTGTGTCCCGTGGTTTCACCCGCGTAGACATCGTTCCCGTGGGAATAGCAGAAAATATGTCCTCTATATATACCTATATACATAGTGCTATTCCAGGGTCAGCTCAGTTGAAATTTGGTATGTAGGTAACATACCAAATTTCAACCCAATCCATGCTGTAGTATTTGCGTGATGGAGTAACAAACATCCGTACAAACTTTCGCATGTATAATATTAGTGTGATACCTATACCCACTGCGCTTTCCTATTTACCAACTTTATGCCTGTTCATTATTTGGAGAATAATTAAACATAATTGTTTTTAAAATATTATGACGAATAGCGATAGAATGCGAGTTAAAAGTAACGGACACCTAAATGATAATACGTTTCCTGTGTTCCAGATGACAGCTCAGTGAAACCAGTGTTTGGTTACCCCTTGGAGGAGCACTTGAGGGTCGCGGGGAGGACTATCGCCTTCCCTATCGAACTATGTGTCTGTACTCTACACGAACTGGCGCTTAACGAAGAGGGACTCTTCAGGATCGCAGGAGGTAGGTCCTCGAACTTAACTTCACTTATTTTTAGCTCTACCAAATAATCTAGCATGACGCAAGTTTTCCTCTCACTCAAGCTGTCACTGAAACACACCAGCTTAAATACCGTGTACAAAATCGCTAAACCACGTTGAAAACAATTAACTAGTGATATACGTGAAAAAGGACGTGTAGAGATAACGGATGATAGACTGGAATGGCAAAATATGACGTGCTGTGCCGACCCCACCTTGTGTGGCATAATACGGGCAGGAAAATGGTGTTGAAAACTTAAACTAGTCACATATCGTCGGAAACTAACACAATTTCATATTATTTCCGCCACAATTTTATTTTTCTTAAATATTAAAAGCGTCACACTTACGCGAAGCTGAACAGAGCAATTTTTTCGTACAGAACTGGGATGACGTATCTTTTAGTAATATAATAATATAGGTGCTCCATGGGCTAAATTTATATTTATTTTGTGTTTCGTATTACAGGATCATCAAAAGTCCGACGAATGAAGTTGTCCCTAGACGCGGGTTTGTTCAACGTGCCCTTACCTGACGATTACAGGGACATGCACGTGGTCGCGGCCGTCCTCAAGTCATATCTCCGTGAACTACCGGAACCATTGCTCACATTCAGACTCTACGAGAACTTCATAAACGCCTCGCGACAGCCCACGGAACAGGCTCGACTCAACACTCTCTGGGAGACCATCCACTTACTCCCCGACGCTAACTTCCAGAACCTTAGATATCTGATCAAGTTCCTGTCCACCTTGACGAAAAATCAAAGTACGAACAAAATGACTCCCTCGAATCTGGCGATCGTGATCGCACCTAATCTCCTGTGGGCGGCGGACGAGAGCACGTTCGACATGCACCTCACCGCCGCCATCAACTGCGTCGTCGAGCTTCTCATCAAGCACGCCGAGTGGTTCTTCAAGGAAGATCTCAATTTCTTCACGACCTTCACCAAAGAAGACCTGCTGCCGAACCAGTGCGACTACGGATTCTCGCCGAGCTTCGTGCAAGGGTTCCATCAGACGGCGGCGCTCGCGCACGAGCACGCCAACGGAGACTACACCGGCATGACCAAGTCCATGTTCGACTACAACCACCTGCCGACCCGGGACCCTCCCTCCGGTCGACACTCGCGCAGCAACAGCCACGACACCAGCCTCATCCTGCTCGAGCACGACATGAAGAAGGCGCAGTCGAACAGCTCGCTCTCGGACCAGTCGAGTCCGCCGCACGGCAGCCCCAAGCCGATCACCAGGCGGAAGAACAAGCCGCTCGCTCCGGTGCCGCCGAACTTCACGCCCGACAAGAACAAGAAAACGGACGCGCAGGCGCAGACCTCCGCCGCGCCGCAACCGGAGCCGGCGAGGGAGCCGCCGGTCGCCGCTAAAGCCGAAAACGAGAAGCCCGCGAAGCCGCCGCGGCCCGTCCTCTCCGACACCGGCAAGATCATCTCCGGCGTGCAGACCATCAACCGCTCCACCTACAGACAGAGCAAGGCGCTCAAGGAGGAGGCGCGCGGCGCCCGCGAGCACGCCGCCGACGCGCGCCGGCAGAGTCTCGAACTGGAGAAGGAGAAGCTCGAGGGGCTCAAGGCGGCCGAGATGAGGGGCGACACGGTCGTCGTGAAGAACGTCACCGCGCAGACCGGCGTCGTCGGCCGCATGAAGATCGTCGGGGAGACGAACTCGGGGCCCGCGTCGCTGGGGTCCGTGCGGACGGGCGCGGGGCAGCCGCCGCCGCGGCCGGTGGCGGCGCCGCGGACCATCGTGCCCGCGCACGAGCCGGAGGACGTGCAGCTGCGCAACAAGCCCGCGGTGCCGGAGCGCCCCGCCACGCTGCGACCGCAGAGCTTCCGAGCGCCCCGCGGCTCCACCGACTCGGCGGAGGGCTCGCCGGCGCCCACCGTGCTCGAGCGCACGCACATCTACACCGTGGACAAGCACCAGCCGACGGTGATCCAGGTGGGCGCGGGCGGGGGTGCGGAGGAGGAGGGGGCGCGCGCCACGGTGCAGCGCACGCACAGCTCGGGCGGGAAGGACGCGGAGCTGGAGGACACGAAGGCGCTGTGTCCGGCGAGCAGGCAGCTGTCGCAGTCGGAGGGCAGCATCACGGAGCCGGGCGGGCGGCCGCAGCCGGCGCGCCCCCCGCGCCCGCAGGTCCCCGCGCCGCCCCCCCCGGTGGCCCCGCACGCCACGCCGGAGAGCACGGACCTATGATCGCACGCCGCCGCGCGACCTTCTCCAAGAGACTGATACTCGCCGCACCCCCGACGGCGCTCCCGTCGTAGAGCTCGACTATAAAGTATTATTTATTTTTCTATCGGTTTACCGTTTGATATGTTTGTGATACGCGGAGATTAGAGACGCTTTTGCCGATTAAACTGTGAGCTAAACACGCAAAAGGCACTCGCTTCGTCGATTTCGCTTCTCTCACCTTACGATCGCTAGAATAAAGTTTGAAATGTACGATTGATTATTTAAAATCGCGATTGATATTTGTGATATTAGAGAAATGCAAAGTGATCACAGACTAGGCCGCGATGGGCCGACGCGGCTCGGAATAAAGCACAACTACGTTACTATTACGATTAGCCATATTTTATATTTAAATCGACAGTGCATTAGTAATATTAGCGTCGCTGTTTCAGTGAATATTTTATAATTAAGTATGTTATGTAGTATTTATAACGTTTTATGTGATATGCATTTTATTATTATTATACTGCAAGTATACAAGCTTCTGTTGTAAGTAATTATAAATATAAATATCATAACAATATGTTTTCATATTTACACGAACACCTATACTCCGCACGCGAGCTATGTGACATCGGCTTTATGCAAATTATTTTTATACTGAATTGAAATGATATACAAACAAAACCAAAATATCAAAAATAAAACGTACTAACTACGTTTCTTCTAATAAGATATAAAAATAGCACCAGTACAAGGCCGATGCCACATAGCTCGCGCGCAGACTACTTTCAGTGGTTAAAATGCATAACGAAACGACTTCTTAGGGCCGGTTTTTTGATCGCGGGTAATTGTCAAGTTAACAATTTGTTAAACTGACAATGGTTAAGTCCTTAACCAATGGTCAACTCGTGTTTTCGTTTTTTGATACCTTTTTTAACCTTGGCTAGAATTAACAATGGTTAATTATGTTGCCATTGCAATGAACTACTGATTTACCCATTTTGGAGTCGGGAGATTTTATTTTATATGGCAACTCTTGTAATTTTGATAGATTTAAACGTCAACGATGTCATTATAGTCAAAACCACAGAAAACCTTTCCGTGTTTTGTGTAGGTTCCTGCGATTTCGCGGTATTTTACAAGTTCTGTTCTGTGTTTTACAATTTATAATTACGACACAATCTATTTAAAAAACACGACTTTCACAATAATAAGCCATAAATTAAGAATTGAATTGAAGATTATTTTCTATTGTATGTCGTATGTAACGGTTCGGCAGTTCAGCAAAAGTATAAAATTATTGTGAATAATGGAATCAAACAAACATATGTAAGTACCTAGGTATTATATTTTAATTCTGAACATGATACAATGAATATATTAATTAATCTCTTATTCAACACTCTGTTGTCCTGAATTCTGACTGATAACCTGAAGAACGACCTCGGCATGGAGAGAGAACGACGATCTCTATCAGTGGGGTCGTCAAGGACGTTCTGTCTCAGCATGTACACCTGCCAACTATGGGTTAATTATACCAGAAAGTCCTTTTACACCATAAGAGTCCAGTATAATGACGCATACCGGGCTCTTATGTGTTATCCCAGATTTTGCAGTGCATCAACAATATTTCTCTCACATGTGAATACCTGACTTCATCGCAATATTAAGATCTCGAGTAGCGTTGTTCTGGAATTGTGTCAATGCCTCAGGTAACGCAATTGTTACTGCCAATCAAGAGGTCCCGGGTTCGATCCCCAGGTCAGGCAGTGTTAAATATTGGATTTTTCCTTTAGGAATTATCTCAATAATTGTCTGGAGTCTGGAACTGTGCCCAGTAGATGGCAATAGGCTTGCCCCCTATTACATGGGATCAATAACATACTGGCGAAATGTGGGTGTATCTACTATGGGACTGAGTCCTGGGTACACCTCTGCCTACCCCTTCGGGAAAAAGGCGTGAATGTATGTATGTTATGTATATGTAATTTTAATTTAGATAATACTTCACAAAGTGACATACATTGTGTGAGTGTGTCATATTAAACTGTTTAATGGGTCATGTGTGCCTGCTAATAAATCTATTATATAAATTCATTTCATGTAAATACACCTACTTATTGTGTTTCAGGGAACGTAATACTTCTAATAATTTTAGCATAGAAGAAAGTTCTTAATAAATGATGTTAGCTACAATGACGGACCTTCTTGAAGCAAACCAAAACACCGTAGACCTGGCAAAATACTGGACCAAAATTTTATAAGGAGAAAACTAGCCATATTGACTCGAAAAGAAGAAGAATTAATGATGTACTCAAAAAGGCCTCCACACGCTTGAAATCGAATTAAAGGAGCTTGATATAGAATCGAAGAAGCGTGAATTGAAATTTAAGAAAGTCAGGAAGGTGTATTATAAATAAAAATAAAAAGCATTATATATTAGAAATAAACAGCCAATAAAACTAAAATAAATTTGTCATATTTTAATCACTACATTATTATTATCCTATCCTACTTCATACTATAAATCCCTACTACACTATTAAATACGAAAGTTTGTGAGGATAGATGTTGGATGGATGTTTGATACTATTTCACGCCAAAATACTGAACCGATTAGGCTGAAATTCTGTACCTATTAAGATAGTTTAAACCCTGTAATAACACAAGTATACTTTTTAGTCTGATATTCCCAAGGGAACTAAGACTACGCGGGTGAAACCGCGGTGGGGCACAGCTAGTGTTATATAGTATATAGCTTGAAATATAGGTAAACGTGTTATTATTAGTTAGGTGGGTACATTTGAAACCAACTGTATATATATAATATTTAGGTATCAATTAGTTCTTGACGATTACTTATGTGGAGTCATAGTTCTGGTTTGTTACCTATATCATGCTGTACCCCGCGGTTTCACCCGCATAGTCTTCGTTCCCGGAATATTGGGATAATAAGTAACATATGTGTTTTTCTAGGGTCTAAACTATCTACATACCTACTGAATTTCAGCCCAATCGCTTCAGTAGTTTTAGGTGTCCATATTCACCAACTTTCGCATTTATAATATTAGTAGGTTTCACAACACGATTTCTTTTGATAGACTCACAATATAGAATAGACGATACCGCTTACGAAAATTTTCATCGTCCGAATACTTTAGCGGAGCTGTAAATTACGTGGTAAATTATTATCAAGAAGACCGGCCGGTCTTCTTGATAATTTGGTTTATCATCTGAACATAATTCCTTCGTCTGAGGAGCTATTTCAATTTCCAGTATGTTGATAAATTATGTAAATCCATATCTTTAGTATTAAATACTTTCCAAAACACTCGAATAAAATCAGAAGCAGCAGTAGGTAGATACGATAAGATTAATAACCATCTGTTTTTGGCGCCAACCAGTCGACGGAGCAGTGGTTAAATATTCCGACTAATGGTTACTTATTTGACTATCTGTCAAGCTAACTAGGGATCAAAAAACGAATTTTTTCGAAATTTAACAAATTGTCAAGAAATTTAACAACTAGTTGACTTAACCCGCGATCAAAAAACCGGCCCTAAGGGCTTATGTTATATGTTAAATTTCGAAAAAATTCGTTTTTTGATCCCTAGTTAGCTTGACAGATAGTCAAATAAGTAACCATTAGTCGGAATATTTAACCACTGCTCCGTCGACTGGTTGGCGCCAAAAACAGATGGTTAGGTATTAATCTTATCGTATCTACCTACTGCTGCTTCTGATTTTATTCGAGTGTTTTGGAAAGTATTTAATACTAAAGATATGGATTTACATAATTTATCAACATACTGGAAATTGAAATAGCTCCTCAGACGAAGGAATCATGTTCAGATGTTATACCTTATCAAGAAGACCGGCCACGTAATTTACAGCTCCGCTAAAGTCTTCGGACGATGAAAATTTTCGTAAGCGGTATCGTCTATTCTATATTGTGCGTCTATCAAAAGAAATCGTGTTGTGAAACCTACTAATATTATAAATGCGAAAGTTGGTGAATATGGACACCTAAAACTACTGAAGCGATTGGGCTGAAATTCAGTAGGTATGTAGATAGTTTAGACCCTAGAAAAACACATATGTTACTTATTATCCCAATATTCCGACGGGAACGAAGACTATGCGGGTGAAACCGCGGGGTACAGCATGATATAGGTAACAAACCAGAACTATGACTCCACATAAGTAATCGTCAAGAACTAATTGATACCTACATATTTTATATATACTGTTGGTTTCAAATGTACCTACCTAACTAATAATAACACGTTTACCTATATTTCAAGCTATACTATATAACACTAGCTGTGCCCCGCCGCGGTTTCACCCGCGTAGTCTTAGTTCCCTTGGGAGTATCAGACTAAAAAGTATACTTGTGTTATTTCAGGGTTTAAACTATCTTAATAGGAACAGAATTTCAGCCTAATCGGTTCAGTATTTTGGCGTGAAATAGTATCAAACATCCATCCAACATCTATCCTCACAAACTTTCGTATTTAATAGTGTAGTAGGGATATATAGTATGAAGTAGGATAGGATAATAATAATGTAGTGATTAAAATATGACAAATTTATTTTAGTTTTATTGGCTGTTTATTTCTAATATATAATGCTTTTTATTTTTATTTATGATACACCTTCCTGACTTTCTTAAATTTCAATTCACGCTTCTTCGATTCTATATCAAGCTCCTTTAATTCCATTTCAAGCATGTGGAGGCCTTTTTGAGTACATCATTAATTCTTCTTCTTTTCGAGTCAATATGGCTAGCTTTCTCCTTATAAAATTTTGGTCCAGTATTTTGCCAGGTCTACGGTGTTTTGGTTTGCTTCAAGAAGGTCCGTCATTGTAGCTAACATCATTTATTAAGAACTTTCTTCTATGCTAAAATTATTAGAAGTATTACGTTCCCTGAAACACAATAAGTAGGTGTATTTACATGAAATGAATTTATATAATAGATTTATTAGCAGGCACACATGACCCATTAAACAGTTTAATATGACACACTCACACAATGTATGTCACTTTGTGAAGTATTATCTAAATTAAAATTACATATACATAACATACATACATTCACGCCTTTTTCCCGAAGGGGTAGGCAGAGGTGTACCCAGTACTCAGTCCCATAGTAGATACACCCACATTCGCCAGTATGTTATTGATCCCATGTAGTAGTAGGGGGCAAGCCTATTGCCATCTACTGGGCACAGTTCCAGACTCCAGACAATTATTGAGATAATTCCTAATGGAAAAATCCAATATTTAACACTGCCTGACCTGGGGATCGAACCCCGGACCTCTTGATTGGCAGTCGAGCATGCGCCCTCTACGCCACCGAGGCAGTCAACTAAAATTAAATTATATAAAAAACTACTTTGTGCAGGTGTTTTATACCCAGTCATAAATTAAATTGTTTGTGTTGGTCTTTATCCTATTCCTCTCCATGTGAACCGATATCCAGTGTTTAAACATGGGACTCTGGAGATATCAGCAACTGCCTTAACAATTGCGTTACCTGAGGCATTGACACAATTTCAGAACAACGCTACTCGAGATCTTAATATTGCGAAGAAGTCAGGTATTCATATGTGAGAGAAACATTGTCGATGCACTGCAAAATCTGGAATAACACATAAGAGCCCGGTATGCGTCATTATACTAGACTCTTATGGTGTCAAAGGACTTTCTGGTATAATTAACCCATAGTTGGCAGGTGTACATGTTGAGACAGAATGTCCTTGACGTCCCCACTGATAGAGATCGTCGTTCTCTCTCCATGCCGAGGTCGTCAGTCAGAATTCAGGACAACAGAGTGTTGAATAAGATATTAATTAATATATTCATTGTATCATGTTCAGAATTAAAATATAATACCTAGGTACTTACATATGTTTGTCTGATTCCATTATTCACAATAATTTTAGACTTTTGCTGAACTGCCGAACCGTATACATACGACATACAATAGAAAATAATCTTCAATTCAATTCTTAATTTATGGCTTGATGGCTTATTATTGTGAGTCGTGTTTTTTTAATAGAATATGTCGTAATTATAAACACTGATTATAAATCGTAAAACACAGAACAGAACTTGTAAAATACCGCGAAATCGCAGGAACCTACACAAAACACGGAAAGGTTTTCTGTGGTTTTGACTTTAATGACATCGTTGACGTTTAAATCTATCAAAATTACAAGAGTTGCCATATAAAATAAAATCTCCCGACTCCAAAATGGGTAAATCAGTAGTTCATTGCAATGGCAACATAATTAACCATGGTTAATTCTAGCCAAGGTTAAAAAAGGTATCAAAAAACGAAAATGCGACTTGACCATTGGTTAGGGACTTAACCATTGTCAGTTTAACAAATTGTTAACTTGACAATTACCCGCGATCAAAAAACCGGCCCTTACTCGTTATTTCAATTTTTGCAACCTATTTTACCTGGGTGAATAAAAATAAATAACTATAATATCTTGTAAGCAATTATTAATATTAGGTTTGCCACTTAACAATGAAATAATTCCGTTTGCCAACCCTAAGCAAAGATATCAAATTGGGCAGTATATGGGCCGACTGGGTAATAACTTCATCGATTTTATTTATTCTTTGGTGATTTATGTAGAATCCGCCTGCTTGAATTATTCTCATAGCATCACCTGGAAAAAAGTTACTGGTCAGTTTTCGAGCGATAAACTAGGCTCGGCTGTACAAAAAAATCGTGACTTTGTGAAAGAAACAGATAGGGTACCAAAAGTTGGCGCGTTCAAAGTGCCCACACTAATGCAATTCCAATTATTATAAAAATTAAAAGGCATCCTTTGACCGCGTACAGGACTACTGTCTGATACCTAGTTGATTCTTTATAAGTATAGCCGCCTCTCACAGACAACTTAACTTTAAGGGGAGAGAGGGGTTATGCTTTTGCCAAGATGAAGCAGTCACACTGCATAACAGAACTACCGATAGATATGTGACCGGTGGTTGGGGGACACACCGGCCAAATATGGGCGATTATATTTTCATACTAAAATTCCTGAAAGCGTCTTTTACAAGTCTTTTAGGTTGAGTTGTATTTGCCGGAGTACTTACTTTCAGTAGGAAAGCATTTAGCCTTCATCCCGAGTTCTAAAACAGTAATTCCAGGGGATAACAGCAGGTGGACTACAGGCGCCCCTTCGAACACTTGTTCCATTTCCGTTGAATCTAAAGCCACTAATGAAGTGACGTTTTTGCTGTATATCGCTTGCGTCGCTCTCAGTGCGCGTTTGAGTCCTTCCTCTAAGAAGAAAAAAAAATATTGGTACAAAAGTGAGATAAGATCAAGCTAGAACTCTCAAAGTAGACCCATTTGAGAAGGACTCCTCAGCGCGGTCGGTAATCATCAGCCATGTGAACTGTCTAGAGAGTATTTCATTGATTGCAGTAAGCGTAGTCTGCAATAAGGTCTGCATCGGGCTCAAGAAAATAGTCAGTAGATAGATAGAATAGTAGATAGAAATAGCCGCCTCATAAAGTATTGTCACTTTCGCAAGAAACTCAGATATAAACTAGGAGCTGGAGCAACAATAATAAGAATTATTACCATTTGAATAAAATCTATACTATCTATACAAATATTATAAAGAGAAAATCTTTGTTTTTTTTGTTTTTTTGTTTGTAACGAATAGGCTCCGAAACTACTGGACTGATTTTAAAAATTCTTTCACTTATGGATAGCTTAATTCAGTGTGAGTGACATAGGCTATATGAGATTTTGAAAAATATTAGGGATCCGTAAGAAAACTGCAATATTGTGAACCAAGGTGTCACATATATTCATTAATTTGCGTGCGCTGTGAAATGTATTGATGGTAGAATAAAATAATGTACTAGGGGTTTGTAGTACTTACTAATATCTACAAAATAGTCCACGGATATTTCATCCATCTATTTTGGTTTAGTCACAATAATCGAAACAGACATAATATGAATGCGCTGTAATAAGTATTGGAGGTAGAATAAAGTAATGTACTAGGGGTTTGTAGTACTTATCAATACCTACAAAACAGTATACATAGATTATATCCATCTTTTTTGGTTGAGTCACAATAATCGAAGCAGTGATTATTTTTCATGCGATGTGAAAACTATTGGTGGTAGAGTAAAGTAATGTACTAGGGGTTTGTAGTACTTATCAATACCTACAAAACAATATACATAGATTATATCCATCTTTTTTGGTTTAGTCACAATAATCGAAAAAGTGATTATTTTTCATGCGGTGTGAAAACTATTGGTGGTAGAGTAAAGTAATGTACTAGGGGTTTGTAGTACTTATTAATACCTACAAAACAGTATACATAGATTATATCCATCTTTTTTGGTTTAGTCACAATAATCGAAAAAGTGATTATTTTTCATGCGGTGTGAAAACTATTGGTGGTAGAGTAAAGTAATGTACTAGGGGTTTGTATTACTTATCAATACCTACAAAACAGTATACATAGATTATATCCATCTTTTTTGGTTTAGTCACAATAATCGAAGCAGTGATTATTTTTCATGCGGTGTGAAAACTATTGGTGGTAGAGTAAAATAATGTACTAGGGGTTTGTAGTACTTATCAATATATTCAAATTAGCCCACGATAAATTCATACATGTGTTAAGGTTTGGTCATTGTAACATAAATAGTCATTAATTTGCGTGCGCTGCGTAAACTATGAGGGTTATATCTATTAAAATACAATGTATCACGAATTTACTCCTGTTAAACGTTCACTATACCTACTTCTGCTACCCGTGCGAAGCCGGGGCGGGCCGCTAGTATTTAATATTTTTATACCGGTTAAGTCGACCAATAGTTAAATTTTTTGACAAATAGTTAAAATTCGACAAAATTCGTTTTTCATCCCTGGTTAACTAATTTTTCCACACCATTAGTTTGACAAATGGTTAACTTAACCGTAACTAACGATCAAAAAACCGGCCCTAAGTGTTCTATTCAGAGTTCTATTAAGAGATAGAATGCGAAAAGCATCACCTACATTAATTGTTATTCCTTTATGTTTGTGTCCTATGTATGGTGTACAATAAAGTGTTACAATAAATTGTTTTTTCTATCTATCTATAGATAGATAGATAGAAAAAACAATTTGGCTGATGACTAGTACCTACACGTTAGGTCAATTGGTAGAGTGCCCACTACGCGGATTTGTGCGGGTTTAAGTCCCGCTAGTGGGTGAAATTTTTCTTCCCATATTCATATTGCATTTCAATACAATACACCAAATTTGAAAGCTAGTCGAGTACGATGTGTATTATTAAACTATAGCTTACTGTGCTTCAATGCTTTGCCACGTAGCGCATTATTTTTATTAAGGTAAATCTTTATATGTACTTATTGCTTTGGTATCAAGCAATAGGTGTAAGCATTTATTTCTCATGAAAGTTGATAGTATCGATTAGAAACAAAATGTGATAATGTGTAGTCGATATAGCCGATAGTTTAATAATTCTTACCTCCATGAACTAGCTTCGTCAACTGCTCCGCAAGACAGGTCTGAGGGTACCTTTGATCGGGATGTTCCTTATGTTTGAACATTATATCTTTTATCTCTCCAAGAGAGTAGAAAGAAAACAACTTGAGAAGCCTTTCAACATCCGAGTCTTTTGTCCTAATGAAGTATTGGTAGAGACTGTAGGGGCTGGTTTTTTGTGAGTCCAACCATAATGCGTTCCCGGCGGATTTGCCGAACTTGTCGCCTTCCTCTGTTGTTACTAACGGCAGTGTTAATCCTGAAATTGTTTATTATTTAATCATACAACAGGAATAAAAAAATATGTTGACAATGTATTAGTAATAAGTGTTTGTTATAGAAAGGGTGTGGAAAATGAACAGAAATTGATATAATATCGGGTAATTGAAGGGCATTATTACCTATTAGATCCATATCACTGAAGGTCTGGGTCAACCAGACTCAGCTTAAAAAGCTTTCCAGATGTATGAACCAGATTTGAATGGAACCCCAGTGTTCAAACTTACCATAGACAGTCCTCTTTGCAGTTCTACTAATCAATTCATGCCCTGCGCAAATATTACCCATTTGATCACTCCCTCCAATCTGAAAGAAATTTTACTTTAAACGCATGTGAACTCGTGAAGAAAACTGTTATTGCCAGATAAACAAATACACAAACAAATGCATTATGTAAATGAAATGTTTAGTTCAGATAAATAGATGGATAGATAATACGTTATTTTACACCACACAATGAAATAACATTACAGGACACAGAAACTAACCTTAAATGTTCAAGCATCGGTCTTATCGCTAATAAGGGATTTCTTCCAGACAACAGATTAACACACAACCAATTCAACAACACAACCGATTATTATGTTCAGTCATTGAATAATAATAACATTTTTATTCACGAGTGTACATGCGGTAAAGTTGTCAGAGCCTATAATTCAGACTCGCCAAGTCGTTAGGCCAGCCGTATTGTACCATACAGTATTACTATATTCAAGGGGTTGCATCTATACCCATACAAAATGGATCAGCTATCAGTCAGTTTGTATAATGTCCAAATTTTTTTCTCTATTCTTTTATGTTTGTATGTAGGCATGTACTTTTTGTATACGCCCATGATATTTATAGGTAACAATTAAAAGGTTTTCGGAGATTCTTCTAAAAACGAACTTATTATGAAAAAGCTTGTTTATAAATCAATAATAATATTTTACTGATACTGACTGCCTCGGTGGCGTAGAGGGCGCATGCTCGACTGCCAATCAAGAGGTCCCGGGTTCGATCCCCAGGTCAGGCAGTGTTAAATATTGGATTTTTATATTAGGAATTATCTCAATAACTGCCTGAAGTCTGGAACTGTGTCCAGTAGATAGCAATAGGCTCGCCCCCTATTACATACATACTGGCGAAATGTGGGTGTATCTACTATGGGACTGAGTCCTGGGTACACCTCTGCCTACCCCTTCGGGAAAAAGGCGTTAATGTATGTTATGTTAAATTATGTTAATAATATTTTAAAGTAGGTAAGTACCTACCTGAAATCTACAATCGTAGTTCCTCAACAAATGCAGCCAATCATAAGACTGGAACACTTGGTAAGTGAATTCAGTGAAGCTCATGCCAACATCAGAGTTCAATTTGGTCTGAACTGTTTGCTTTAGCAACATGGTTCCCATACGAAAATGTCTGCCGATTTCACTCACAAATTGTACGGAGTTTATGTCTTTGTACCAGGATTCATTGTTGACTATTCTAAAATTAATATATTTTATTAAGTAGTTAAGTAAATATGTTAAAGATAGGTGTGCAGTTATGAATTCAAATTTCTTCAGCCAAATCTACAGAAAAGAACATTCTATAGTATAATAAACTTGTGGTCTAGCGACCCCTTGAAGATAAGAGCTTGAGGTTTCTCACCAACACGCTGGACTGACCTTATGAAGTAAGCCACAGAGACATCTTTAGTTACATGTTCTGCCTAGTCTATTAATTAGCAGAAATGGTAATACGGTTTTGTAAACTAACGTGAGTATCACTCATATTTGTTATGTTATACAACGACTTAACTCACGTTTGAAGTAGAAAACGCTTGGCCTAGGTTTCTGACAACTCCAGTGTCCTGCATCAGGAGCTCCTGCGTGTGCGGGATCGCAACTCGCGACCGACTGCCGGTTACCCGTATCGTATAATGTACTCTGTGCGGTCTGCGGTCCGCGCACGCGCCTTCCAACGTTGCGTTTTCGACTTCAAACGTGAGTTAAATCGATGTATAACATAATAAACAGGAATTGTAATATCGCATAGCATATCATCAGCAGGATCCAAAGTGAAGACCACTCATATGCAGCAACCACGACCACTCCAAGACAAGACTACACTGTACTGACTGTACTCTGACAAGAGAACAACATAGAAAAAATAAATATCACCATGAAATTCTGCTTGTTTGATTTTTAACTTCATATTTTTATCTATCAAAGTTTATGCTTTACTAGCTGTGCCCCGCGGTTTCACCTGCGTAGTTTTCGTTCTACATACAGAACTACATACCGGATTTCAGCCACAGAACAGATAATATTACTACATATAGAATAGACACTGTCATTGGCCCACCAATCGGGCCTTCCTGACCCCGCCAGCGAGATTGAGCTTTCCACGAGCCCCGCTTCTATGGGAAATCACCTTACACACACTCTTGCGCGTGTACAAAACTCCATGTGTGCAGTGTCTGTGTAGTAGATAGTTATAGCGCGGCTTTTGTATGGGATTGAGTCAAGTGTCCTGCGTGTGTTTCAGCCCAATCGGTTTAGTAGGTTTATCGTAAAAGAAAAACAAACATCCATCCATCCAAACTCACAAACTTTGCATTTATAACATCAGTAGGATTATCTACAAAAATAAAAATTAACAAAGGTTGATAAAGATTTTACCTAATTGGTTGTAGAACATTCTCATCACCATCCCAAATGAACTTTTTATGATTTTCAAATACTGTTTGCAAGTTGTTCTCAATGCAACCAATGTTGTTGTCTATGGTGTGCCTGTCTAATGCCACACGATCTGTACTCCTGCCACTGGGATCTCCGATATGACCTGTTGCGCCACCAACCTGAAAAATTAATATTTTTTATCAACTCAGCTGTTCAGCAGGTCAATTTTGTTCTATGGCCTGTCAGGTGCCATTTTGAGGAACATTAGTGCCAAATTCTCCACTAGCAATGCTGTTAACGGAACAGCTAAGATGGCGGGTCTATTCTTTTCACTTGCTATAATCCTGAGAAATATGACTTTTGCAGTTGCCTCTTTCAAAGTTTATCACATTTATTTGTGAATAATAGGTACCTACATAATATTATTTTTATTAATATTAGGTACCTACTAAATACAAAAATTAAGTGCATAGGACAAATTGGGACTGTATCTTCTTTACAATCTGGGTAGTTTTTCTACATAACAACATACAATCACGCCTTTTTTCCGAAGGGGTAGGCAGAAGTGTACCCAGGACTGAGTCCCATAGTAGGCACACACACATTTCGCCAGTATGTTATTGGTCCCTTGTAAGTCCCATGTAATTGGGGCGAACCATCTACCGGGCACAGTTCCAGACGCCAGGCAGGTAAAATTAAATATTTAATACTTTGCCTGACCTGGGGATCAAACCCCGGACCTCCTGATCGGCAGTAGAGCTTGCGCCCACTATGCCACCGAGGCAGTTTTTGTGTTCAGTGTTATAATCATAAATACTTAATAACAATATTAAAAGATTTCAACAGACATTTTAGCAGTAGTCTAGTAGGTACTTACTAGTGCAATAACATTATGCCCCCCTCGCTGCCAGTGTAACAAGTTTATTATAACAAGGAGGTTGCCCACATGAAGACTGTTGGCTGTTGGATCAAACCCCGCATACACACATTGCGGGGCCTTGTTCAATAGATCTTGGATTTCTTTTCTGTAATACGCATAGCATGGTATAAGTACAGTCTTAAAACTAAAACCTTACTAGGGAAAGTAGCCAATCATCGGACCAAATAGTTAAAAAGTGGATACATGTCTAAACCGAAAAACATGTAATCCTTGCTATATAATCTTAGCCGTAGGCGGTTAACTAGTTTTTAGTACTTACGAAGCAGTGTTAGGAAACATGTCCTGATACATCCCTCTATCACTTAGCTTTAATATGTTTCTACTGGCATAGTGTCTCCTAGATACCCTCGACCAGGAAGCCCTGGCTACACATGATATTTTCATGGAAAACTTCATTTTTCATTCAATAGTCCTAAATTATAAATAACCACAACATAACCTTAAATCGGAAAACTTTAAATCTTAAACCAATAATATTTGATTACGCTAAACACTTATTTTAGATCTTTGTGTTACTTATGTGATTTACAATGTTTTTATTTTATTCAGAGAGGTTTATTATCATATTTTAGGTAGGTAATTTCAGATTTTTTTTTACTAAAACTGTGCTACAACTTGAAAGCAAACACAGTAAAACGAGTAAAACAGCTGAGTTTGACACAATAGTAAAGTAATATTTTGACGTTCGCTGTCACATCCGGGTTCCGGCTACAGAGATCACTATATAGTATGATTCCGGCCACAGAGTACTTTATAATTCCGGCACTGGGGGTTAGATAGAGTTGGGGTGTCAGCTTAGTTCCCGGCCAATGCCAACACGGCGAAGGAAATGTTAAAAAGAAACGGAGATCTACAAACGACAGAGAAAGCACTATTTACTGACCCTACTAAGGAAAATATAACATTTTAGTAGAATTCAAAGTTATGGGAATTATTTAATTAATTCGGAAGATAGAAATAAACACTACAATAAATTTCATTACTTATTTCAAAAATTTATTCATAATTTTATCACATATATTGTTCAAATTAGTTAAATCTAGACCTCAGATTCTTATGATTACTTGAATCAGCGTTAGAAGAATTTCTTTTTTGCCATCTGGCAACCGGATAATAGAAATGGCTGCTTTTTGTTTACGATTTTCACTTTTTCATTGATTTGCACTTTGCACATCTTTAGTGGAAATAAGTTTTGTAAAGTTTATATAGAAAGTTTTGTTTTTGTGCTAACGAGATCATAGACTCTATTATTGCGATTGGGCGAAAAAGAAAAGCGAAAAGCCTAGGTTAGGCAAAGTGTTAAACTGTGGTGTTAAATATCGGATTTTTCCGTGAGGGATTATCTCAATAAATATCAACCTGGAGTCTAGAACTGTGCCCGGTAAATGGCAATAGTCTCGCCTTCTATTACATAGGACCAATAACATACTGGCGAAATGTGGGAGTATGCTTAGTATGAGACTGAGTTCTGGGTACACCTCGGCCAACCCCTTCTAGAAAGATGTGTAATATAAGATTTACCTTATTTTCATCTGAATAAAGACTACTAATACCTGCCCTTATTTTTTTACCCTTTGCGTATGGCATATAGAATAGGCATATATAGAAGTAAATATAGAAATATAATATTGGTAGGTACCTATAGCTAATGTTAGAAATATTAAATCTCCCGCGCTACTGAATAGTTCCAGTGCGAAGCGTTGGTAACGCTAGCGTCGCTTCGTGTACGCAAATCTGAAGTACGTAGTGGGACTTCTTCTTGTATATATGTGTTCTGTGTTAGAGTTAGATCTTATTAGTATTCTGTGGTTAGAATAAAACAATTTTCCTCTCTGTTCTGTGAAAACAATGTCGTGCTCGTTTTTATTCGTTGCATGACTTTTACATGGTCCCTTAAAAACTTCATAATTAATACTACTAATAAAGTGATCTGTGATTAATACAGCCGATTCTATGCCACAAAACGATTTATTCATAATAATACATAATATAATAATAACTTATATCTACTTTGTTAGGGAAATTTATCTTTCTAAAACTTTTACAAATTATTACCAATTAATTTTATCACTGTGTGATTTTAAAAGAGCTTACAGTAAGAAAAATACCAAAATATTCACTTATCTATACCCTCACTTACCTATATATTGAAGCTGGTGTTCTTTGCATTATATAAGGTTATTAATTTGATCCATTTCTAAAACAACTTGGAAAAGCTTGTGGATCCTAATATATAATTACATACAATAATAACACTTCCAATATATCTCCTTACATTATAAATACATGTGTTTATAATTTGTAAAAACAACACTTTAAATTCTTTGAAATGTAAACAATTCAACAGTCTCACTATAATTTGTATAAATGACGAATGTTTAGTAAATACCACTGTAAAATAATTAAAAATGCACAAGATATTACCAAGATGATTTCAAAAGGAATTATGAAATTAATAATTACAAGAATTCTAAAATACTGGAAACTATACAGTAAACTTACATCCTAGTTCTGAAGCAAATAGTTTTATTACTAGGATTATAGGGAAACTAAATTACATTAACATATAGGTAAAAATACAGGGAATAACATGTTTATTTTGACGGACTTTCATTGCTAAATCATTTTATAAATGGGGTAGTGGACTAATTTTGAGAACCTATTACCATCTAAATCAATATTTCAGTAAGTAATTTTAATGAATTTATAGCATTTTTTTACCTACTATATCTTCTAGGAATTTGGGTCCAAAACGCTTCTAAAGGCGAACGCACATCTATCCGAGCCGAACGCGCCGAACGAAACGAAAAGAATTCTTTATATGATATCATATGAAACCGCTCGCATAAATGTCCGATTCGGACCTTTACCATACGTGTTCAAGGACGATAGTATGTGGTCTCACAGTGCGCCCGAAAGCATATGGCCGTTAAACTAAATTCTTAAACAATACTCGAGTGAGATCTAACATTATTTTGTGATCCTGCTGGATCACTAATGTACCTATTCTTTTTAGCTTGTAATTTGTTTTGTGTACTTAATAAAAAAAAAGTCACTTGACTGTTTAACAACTTTCAAACGTTTTAGTATAATTTTAAAAGAATAATTATTGTTTGATGGGTTTATGCACCCACGCAAGCATTACTACACCTTAATGTAACACCTTCGATAAGAAACATTTTAGCGTACCTATACCTACTCTATTTTCGAAAGACTGCCTTGTAGTAATTTGCCCTAAGAGCGCGTTTTAATAAAATAATGTCACAAGTACTCAAACTAAACAGATTTTCGCAAACAAAAAACTTGACAATAAAGAAGAACGCAATCTATCCGAGCCGAACGACGCGAATTTTAGAATTCTTCATACGAAGAACCGATTCAAACGATTCGACGCGGACAGATGTGCGAGGTTTCATAAGATTTCATATTTAAGAATTCTAATATTCGTTTCGTACTGCGCGTTCAGTTCGGATAGATGTGCGTTCACCTTGTCATCAATTTTCACATATAATTCAACTAGACACATTCTAGCAATGAAAGTCCACCAAAGTACAATACATACTTAATTCATAGCTACAATTACATGGAAATAAGGTGCATTAATCTTCTAGGGTGACGTTTTTGAATAGATATGACATAGATTCTTTGTTATGTATGCGGCGGATCGCCTCGCTTAACAGCACTGATATGTCAATCGTTTTGATCTTATTACATTGCATTTTTTGAAGCTCATGCGGTACTGTGTTGGTGACAACGACTTCGTCTATAGGGGAGTCTTCAATGAGTCGTGGGGCGTCAGATGAGAGCAAACCGTGAGTGGCCAAGACGTAGATTTTGTAGGCGCCGCAGTCTTTCAGGACTTCTGCGGCCGCGACGAATGATTGCACATCGTCTATCATGTCATCCTAAAATTCAACAGACATACTGAATGTTAGTTACTGGATGGTCTAGAAACGAAGCCACAGATGTACTAATCTGTGGCTTCGTTTCATGTCATTTAATTTTCGTTTTCGTTGCTATCGATAGGGTCGATTGAAAAAGAGACAACGCTTGAATGCTAGTCTGTCTTCGTTGCACAGCAAATCTTTCTATAGTCATGGCTCTCGTGGCCGCCGCCTTTGTTTTTTGGCTGAATAACATCTGATAGTTGGTACCGTTGTGAATTCAATGATTAGGCGTCCATTACACGATAGGTTTCACCGTCAGTTTTGACACGCTGCCACAGTCACATCTATGATTGATGGTTAACATATCGTCTAATGTGATAATTGACGTCATTCAAGAAGGAAATAAGTCGTTCGTCACTCAGTATCACTCATGATTGATAGCATTGATTGACGCCTAACCTATCAAGTAATGGTCACCTTGGTGGTTCCCTTAAAGACTCTACACACTTAAGCCGCCCACCACGGACAGTTGGCGATAAAGTTGCACAAGAATAATGTAGAACTAGATTCATTTAATTTCAATAATCACTGCCCACTAATTTTGTTACCTAATAATACATTTTTGTATGCCAGAGAAGCTGTCAAAACATGCTATACCTATATAGATTTTACCATGTTTTATACAAATACATTATATTCTTTTAATTTCGTAGACGACGTGCGCCCGTGCATACGAATACGTATCCACATGCCGACAAAAAAGCCAATGCGTGTGTCAACTGGTTGGGGGACTTAGATACATAGTATAGTCCTTTAATAGCCTTTTATGTATACTAACCACCATGATAGCAATCCTGCCGCCTACATCACCGACTACATTTATCGGGGGCTTCTCTTTAGCCGGATGCACTGGCACGCCCACAGACACATCCATCGTGCGAGATCTGTCCACACTGAAACACCATAAGATTTAAGATAAGACACATTCTCTAAGCTTCAGAAACATAGCGACTACGCAATATTCTCGTGATTATACATTGAATCAAGCACTATAAGTATTTGTGGGTCTAGCATGAGTTTAATGACTAACATAAAGATTTTCTATTTGTATACAGGTTGACTTTTTAAAAAGGGTATTTAGGGAGGATACCTGGCGCGAGCAATTTTTTTTAATGAGTACATTATCCAGTTTTAATTTTTATCGAAATCGATCACAGGTTTCCATTAGGCATTTTTACCTGCCCTGAAGATCCTTTTAAAAAATTTAAATCAATAGTTAAAGTAGGTCAAAAAAAAATCCGAATGGAGGGCGCACTGAAAGGAAAGCACTAACTAATTACATATATTCTATTGAAGACTATTCTCAAGCTGATACAAATTTATCATAGCTCTATAAAACAGTGCTATTACAGCATTAGAATAACTATGACAAATATTATCTTTAGGTGATCCTTAATGCCAACAATTATTAGCTAACGCATATAATATTCACTTGAACAAAAATGTATACAATAAAGCATAGTGTGATAAAACAGATATGGTAATTAACTATATACTAGCAACAGTTATATGACATGGACTATACATAGTAAAACCGATTATCAAGTGTAAATACTTGTTAATAACACTTCATTTTTCGTACTAACACTATTATACAATATTCTTTACAATAATACTCATATTATATCATACAATACATACTCTATTGATTGGATGTGAACATAATTATCTGAATAACTTGATATATCATACCTGTCTAGTGATATAGATCTGCGAAAGGTGATTTTATAAAATAATCATAGAAAAAAATCAAATACAAACAATGCAATCTAAACACGATGCTTTAGGTGGTATGCTTTCGCCAAGGATATGCAGTGATCATGCATAACCACCGGCCCTTCTCCTTTTCGCTTCTCATTGATTCAATATTTGTAATTTACAAATGTGAAAGTTTATGAGGATGGATGGATGGATGTTTGTTACTCTTTCAAGCCAAAACAACTGAACCGATTGGTCGAAATTCGGTATATAGATAGTTTAGACCCTGGAAGAACACATGGGTACTTTTTACCCCGATATTCCCACGGGAACGAAGGAAAGGTGAAATCGGGGGCACAGCTAGTGATCCAAAAAAACTAGTCAACCTCCCATCATAATATGAAAGTGGAGATTTTTATCAATATCTTTAATGTCAGAAGTGGGATAATTAATAAAACTTGGATAAAAACGTCAAGTATATAAAATTTATTCTTAGTATTCTTATGGACCAGAAAAGCTCAGAAATTAACAGTATGGAGGCAGTTGAAAGAGGCCTTTGTCAAGAGGCAAACAGACGGGAGAACAGTGGCAGTATAATATTAATAAGATAATAGTGTATGTTGATTGCTAAATAAAGGCTTTTATTATTATTATATAAAATGTAAACATTTACCTAGGGATGCAAGGTGGTGGTGAATACCGTCCATCGACCTCGTCACTCTCTGCTTCCTTCTGTTCCCCGTGTATCACGGCGATGCCCAACCGGAGCCTCTCAGAGTATGATGTCGCCTTTTTAGCTGATCCTGGGTTCCGAGCCACTATCACTGCGTTGCGGTAATCTGGAATCTGAACGTTAATTCTTTATAGTAAAACTCTGTGGATTAAAGAACCTTAATTTATTATATTAATATTAACTTTACTAAAACTGAATGAACTGCAGTTATTAGTAACATAGCTTTTGTGTTACTTATTACTATGTGAAAAAATTAATTGAACGTCAGAATGTTTTATTTCAACTATACTATGTTACAAATCTTTTTCTATTAGACAAAATGAAGATATAAATTTTTCATAGTTTCATAATGTTCTTTTAAAAACTGTTAAGACTGATTCAGACCTGAAAACATTTGCCATGGGGCACTCGTAATAGAATTGTATCCCACCCTTTCTACCTAGGTTTGCCATACGAGCCGGATAAGGGTTATGAGATCTAAAGGACGGGCAGCAAACTCCACTACGTAAAAACCATCAAAATGCGCCCGCCAACCCGCCTGCCAAATCTGCCAAGTATTGGCAAACCCCCCACTTATAGGGAGCCCTATGTCCAGCAGTGGACTTCTTTTGGCTAAGATGATGGTGATGAGTCATAAACTGCGGGCACAGAACTGGTCAAGTTATCTTCTTTGTATTTGTATGGAAAACAAGACACCGACAGTGTGCATGGGTCAGGAGCTTATTCTTATCTAACACTGGGCCCATTCTGGGTCAATGTTATGTATAAATAAACCTTAAGTGTGACATCATAAAACTTACACTCTCTTGAATATACTGCAACAAGAAAGGCGAAGCTCGCAGATTATCCACGGGACATTCATAGAACCCTTGTATTTCCTTCTGATGGAGGTCCATAGTGATAATATGAGTGAGACCAGACTTGCACATCATCTTAGCAAGCAGCTTGGTAACAATGCACCCACGCTTCCTCATCTTACATTGCTTGCTGTATGGTAAGTATGGGATTACACCAACAATGGAGCGCGCTGATGATGTTTTGCAAGCATACGCCATGATAAGCAACTCCATTATATTGTTGTTTACATCTCTGAAAACAATTTTTGTTATAACTTTGTCCAACATAATACAAAAAGGTGGTGATTTTAAAGAGGGTAAATGGTAAAATACATATAGGCTACCTTCATGTATTTTAAGTTTATAATAAGTAAGTTTTTCATTTTTTGATATAAATATTTTATTAATTAAACTAATTAGATGGTCGTTATGAAACCTTTATTCTGGAAGTTTTCTTGTTTGTTTGAGCATTAATTAAATGCTGAAAACTATAATTTAAAAAAAAAAGGAGGTATTATTGTAGTTTATGTTTGTTAACACTAATTCAATTTCAGTCATATTTATTATGTTTGTCACACCACTGACCAAATGTGATTTATGGTACTCTCCTCTCCCTGCATGGTTGTCTGGAAGAGATAGCTTTTAACGATAAGACCGCCAATCGTTAACACTATTTGTTATGATGTATTTTTTATTTTAAGGATTATTTTTGTGGTGTGCCAATAAAGTGTTTATCTATCTACCTGACAATGTATACTTTTGCCAAAGAATTGCAAAATTTGGAAAAAAATGTCAACTTCTCACACAAAATGGATAAGCTGATTGGCAAATTTGTATTTGTGTTGACTGCCTCGGTGGCGTAGAGGGCGCATGCTCGACTGCCAATCAAGAGGTCCCGGGTTCGATCCCCAGGTCAGGCAAAGTGTTAAATATTGGATTTTTCCATAAGGAATTATCTCAATAACTGCCTGGAGTCTGGAACTGGGCCCGGTAGATGGCAATAGGCTGGCCTCTATTACATGGGACCAATAACATACTTGCGAAATGTGGGTGTATCTACTATGGGACTGAGTCCTGGGTATACCTCTGCCTACCCCTTCGGAAAAAAGGCGTGAATGTATGTTATGTTATATGCAAATTTGTATGGGGAGTCGAATTTTTGATGACTACCCATCAAGCTGCCCAGTATTACTACACCTTTTTATAACACATCTAATTTATATTGGTACAAAAATAACCGATGTCCTACAAAATTTAGGAAAGGAAGTATCCAAAATAATTCAATAAGTAACTACCTCCCTGGTACATTATTAAAAAATTAAAAACCCATTTTGTATGTAAGAATTTTTTTTTACCAAAAAATTTTATTTGATATAGATATATCTACTTTTATTAGTATACTTTTATTACTATATTTAGTAGATATAGGTATGACTACTCATTTTCATTACATTACATTAAAATTTATCAACTTACAATGAATTCAATACCATATTTCATATCATTTATACTTGATGGTTTAATCAAAATCAAATTTCATTGTTCAATGAGTATCTAACCTCAGAAATCACTATATAAGAATTATTAAACTGCATTGAGTGACTATATCAATAAACATTAAGCGTAATAAATAAGCTAGGATCATAAAAATGGAAATGTAATAATTTGAATATTAATGTAGCATTATGCTAAACATACTTGGTACCAGTTTGTACTATGTAGATGTTTTTGCCTCGAATGGAGTCTGCAATCTCAACTATGGTCTCTCTGTTGGTCTTGTGATAGACTGAGCAACCTCCCATGTGAACTCCTAAACGGCTGTTGATAAAAAATTATACCAAGTTTATTGAATTGTAATTACTAATTTTGAAAGCAAACTGGTTGTGTGCATGGTATGGTGTATATTGTTGGAGAATGAAATATTAGGTTTCTACAACTTTGGCAGTCAATATTTTATGAAACACCACTTCTGTTGGACCAAAAGGTCAAATCACTTAACCTCCAGACATTATAGAAGGTTATGATATAGAAGAATTCATACCGAGCAGTTTACATTTATTTTGAGATATGTTGAGTGTACTTACTTTGCGATCAACTCGGCTAGTTCAGGGTGCGAGTTACCACTCAATATCACGATATCCGACGTGGAGTTACCCTCCATGTTGTTCTTACGACTTCTATTCGTGCACCCGACAAGTCTGAAAACACCAGCACAAACACTCGTGTGTAAACAAACAAGCTTTAACTACTCGTAACAATTACATTGAGGAAAGGGGCATCACGTTGGATTAAAAAGAAAAACAATAAAACCTGGTTTTGTTGAGTAACATAATAACCTGAAGGCAATCTTGTTAGAACCTCAATAATACTTAAAAACACGCACAATTGCCAATTTAGAAAAGCCTTAGGTTCTTGATAGATGTTCAAAACGTTTAAAATTTCCAGAATCTACGAAACTACGAAAGATAAAAGTAATTAATTTAATTATTTAGAAATATCGTAAATCGAGCAAATACAGCCAAAAATCAAGGGCCACAGACCACAGATAATAATGAATGAACCACAGGAATGAACATGAAGCTGTGAAATACAGATTATAATCGACTCTGGCAACAGATAAAATAATATCATGGACAATATTATTATAGAGCTACTTAACCTGGCTTAAGCCACAGAATACTAATTTAAGCCTCGAATTAATTGATTTTGTGGTATGGCAACATAGACAATGCTGTCAATTATTATCTGTTGTTGTTGTCGTCACTATCAGCTGTCATAGAGCTGTCATAACAAATCAACGTGAGAAATAATAAAAAACCCCAAAAAAAGAATGAATTGGTGTGTGCAAATTTTCTAAAAATTTTAATATTATTTAAACGTATATAAACAAAATGGGTCTAACAAAACAATATCTTAGATACGTCCCAAGTGGAACATTCAACGTGATCTCAAGTGCGGACTGTAATTGTGTCCATGTTTCTCTGAATGGTGTCAGTGGACGATACATAGCCGTTGGAGCTTGCGAACATGTTATTATTTGGGATATGAGACTTGGCGAAAAGGTAAATTAAAACTGTAACATTTACGTTATATATTTTAACTTGGTACTAGGAAATAACAACAAAAAAACATTAACATAACCTCAAAATTTATAGGCACAAGTATTACCTGGTGAGAACACAGTGGTGTCGCAGATAGCAGCCAGTCCTTCCGGCAATCATATGGCTGTGGGTTATGTTGACGGAAACATCAATGTGTTTGAGCTGACCAATAACGAGGTAGTGTGTGTGTTCTCTGGACACAAGACTGCAGTGTCATGCTTGCAATATGATGAGCAGGGACATCGGCTGGTATCTGGATCTAAGGTAAGTTCATTTTGACTATTTAATAAAATTATACAAACATCATAGTAGATCTTACTGGCTGGCTTATTTAAAATAAACTAAATAGTAGTGGCATGTACACATTTGTGCGCCATTGGCCATCCATCTTCACATAGGTAACAATAATGCCAACTGTTCACATTAAATGTGTACAGTTCGTGCTTGGCGAGTCTCAACATAGGCTCTGTGAACTTTAGTGCACATAAACTCAGACTCGCCCAGTTAAAATGCATGTACTGTACATAAGCATTTTTGATCCTATAATGACTGAATGTTATTGTAGAGATAGGCCGATTGGATCTGATTTTATCGAATTTCGGTTTGAAGGCATAATTTCCAATGGATTTCCAGATCAGATCCAAAAAATACAGTTTTCATTGTTTCTTTAATAGGGCTTAGTTTTTAGTTAAGAGTTAAGTTTTTTTTTTTCAATAAAGGCAAGCGCTTTTATTGAAAATCGAAATAAAGGTCTGTCCCTGGATCTACAACTTGTGATAGAAAGTCGTAGTGCCAAGTTCCCTACATAGTCAGGTGGCCTCCTCTTCACGTGTCCATACCATCGCAGCCTACTCTCCTGCATCTTGTCGGCGATGTTGCATACGCCCAGGCTTCCTCACACATACTCCTTGCGGATTTTATCAAGCCTGGTAACTTAATAGTAAAACTTGAAAACTAACAAAATTATTTGAAAAGCACATCCCTACCTTATTGAAACTGCATCACATTGTTTTTTTTTTATACTGTTTGCTTCTTGCAATCTGCCTATTAGGCATTGAGCGAGAGTTTGGGTGTCTGCGGAGCATATAGTGAGTGGTATGTGCCCAGTGGCCCATCCAACTAATATTTCTTAATCCTTTATTATGTCTTGCGGAGCTCCGCAAGACATTGTTTGAAAAAGTAACTTATATTGTAATATGTAACAATGTCCTTGCCTGTACAACTCTAATGTTTGACATTCATTATTCAACAGGATACTGAAGTGATCCTATGGGATGTGGTATCAGAGACAGGTATAGCTCGGTTTAGTGGTCACAAGGGGGCCATCACCAGTGTTCTCTTCATCAATGGTAAGAACTGCATTGTGAGCTCATCCAAGGATACTTTTGTTAAGTTCTGGGATATTGAGACCAAGCATTGCTTCAAGACATTAGGTGGACACCAAATGGAAGTGAGTTACTTTATCTATATAAAATGTTATAATGATATATGTAAATAATAATATAATAAAATAAAGTTTATTGTCCTCTCACAATATGTTTCGTGCTTAAGCTCTAGGTGTTACAGTCGTTTGGAATATGTATGATGTATATGTTTTTTTACCCGACTGCAAAGTAGGCGGGTTGTTATCTTTAATTAAAGATGAAAAGTTTTATGTTATGAGTAATATAATTCTAAGTATTGCCCTGTTTTTGAAATGGCTTATGGGCCATTCAAATTGGAGAACAAAGTATTTTTCTTTTGCCAATTGCTACACTAGATATAAGTATGTATTGTTACTTCTTAGATTTTAGTTTTCTATTATTTTGTGTATCAATAAACAGTTTATCTATCTACCATAATGGCTAACTTCTAGAAGCTCAAAAAGATTTGCGTGACCTATTTATAACGTCCCAGAAATCGTATTCGTAAATTCTGCAGAGTTGAGACAAGAGACAGAAAGAAAAGTTATTTATTCACAACACACAGAAAAAGAAGAGGGGCATAAAACTATTGGGGTGTGGGTATTTCTCACACCAATGAAAAAAGTGTTTACCTAACAAACTGTCTTTTATTTTGTGTATGTAATTATAAATTGTAGGTATGGTCAGCAGTACTCCTGAAAGAGGAAAGATATCTAGTAACAGGCAGCATGGACCAAGAACTCAGAGTATGGAAACTGAGTTGGACAGAGGATGTTAAAGATGAAGACAAGATTGCCAGACAGATGGAGATTGTTAAACTAGAGGAAACTGATAGTGTTGAAGATAGCTCGGTAAGTTTTAATTATTATTGAGTAAGTGATTTACTGCTGGCGAGGGCAAGCAATGAGAGATGGGCAATTTGATCACTAAAGAAACAAGAGACATAAGATCCTCTTTGCTTGAAAAAGACAGTAAAAGAGATTGAGATACAAAAAAAAGAAATGACATACGAGTAGTTTGTCTAACTGTGTGAATATGCAGCTAAAAAATCGTCTATTGCTCATCGCTGGGACATGTATATGTAAATAATACAATCATTACAACTTGAACATAGCAAAACCATATGTTTCTCTACTAGTAGAAATAATAATTGGAGTCAATTAATATGGGATATGTGGACAACCCATAATATTTTCAGAGTTTCAGGTCGCAAAGATTCCTACAAGGCCTCTGACATGACCTAACTGCCCCTTACATATGTAGGTATAAGTATATTGAGTTGGATCTGAAACATGGTCTCTGACTGTGGGCTTCACGAGCAGGCTCAAAATAACGCAACGAGCTATGCAGAGGGCTATGTTCGGGATTTCTCTACGAGATTGAATCAGAAATGAGGAGATCCGTAGATGTACAAAAGTTACCGACATAGGCCAACGGATTAGCAAATTGAAGCGGCAATGGGCAGGGCACATAGCATGTAGAGACCACGGGCCGGCAAGCGCAGCGTAGGACGTCCACCCACAAGGTGGACAGACGATTTGATTAGGACGGCAGGAACGTGCTGCCCGCCTAGCATGGCACGGGGATAACTCGTTTTCCCCGTTTTTTCTCTCTTTCGCACCCGAACAATTCATATCTGCTGTCTCGTTCTAACACCCTGGGACTTCGTATTCCCTGGTCACTGTGCTACCGGGGCTGGAGGCGGGCCGCTTACAACCGGACTGGATGGAAATCTATGGGGAGGCCTATGTTTCGACGACCTATCGCTGAAATGATGATGATATTGAGTTGCCGTCAAAACGCCCGGTTCTACCACATAATATTTAAGTCATCATCCTCGTAACGAAATATTAAGAACCGAAGTATCGAAATTCCGCGTCCGAGTCCCGAAACACCCAGGGTGGGTGTTTCATTACGGCCGTAATACTCTTCTACGTGTCAGTTGCATTTAAAAATACAATGTGCGTATGTTTACCGCAATTAAACTGTTAAGATTGTGGCGAGAGTGTATATAATATGTAAATTTCTTTTTTTAAGGTATTACAATGTCACCAAGTAGGTACACTAATACGCGGCGGCAAGGGCCGTGTGGTGGACCTATCTACGGACCTGGGACAGACTGTGCTCGCGTGTCATGGGACTGATTCACTGCTTGAAGTGTTCGCGTTCTGTTCTGATGATGAGGCCAAAGCCAGAATGGACAAACGGATTAAGAAACAGAAGAAGAAATTGGCGTAAGTATAACAAAGTACACTGCAAGTATTATAGGCTAAGGTTGCACCACGGTTTTCTGCCGCGCGCTGTTATTTTTGTCAATCGCAAATCATCGTCATAATCTTATTTTGTATGTACTAAAGAGGTCTATTCTTTTGAAATATAACATTTTGAATATAACTTTCCGCACCAATCTGCATGGCGGCACTCTCCCAATACTCACGATAGCTTAAATGATGATTTATAGTGAAATTGTTGTTCCCATATTCATATTAAATGTCTTGTCTGTGCTAATACTAAGGTAAAGTTTTTGCAATTCACAATACCTTAGTCCTTACCAAACATACATAACATACACTCACGCCTTTTTCCCGAAGGGGTAGGCAGAGGTGTACCCAGGACTCAGTCCCATAGTAGATACACCCACATTTCGCCACCTTAGTCCTTACCATTTAGGGCATAACTGGTCCGCATACCAATATGGACGTGATGGTAAGCATCATGATCACAGTGCCACACAGTGGTTTAAAATTCTAAATTCTGCGCGGCACTGCACTGCGCCTGTCACCCCTGAGATATTAGTTGTTGAAACTCGTCATGCCCAGTAATTTCGCTGGTAACATTGCTCTTCAGACCGGAACACAGTAATGTTTAAACATTACTGCTTGGCGGATTAATAACTGGCAAATGTGTACCTCTACGCACAGTTCTTAGATCAACATGTTCTTAAATTGGAACCATAATATAAGGCACAACTTTGTAAAAGTGTAAGATGTATAATTTTTAACATAATGTAAATACATAGTTTATTTACAGTAAATTAAAAGAAAGCGGTGAAGTCGACCCAGAAACCTCAGAAGTAGCTCAACTGCTTACACTCACAGACGAAGTTAAAAGGCTCACGTCAATGAAACTCGCCGCAAAAATAAAATCGACCACATTACTGCTAGGTGTGACGGGAGAACTCCGAATAGGCGCTAGTCTAGCCAATAATACTGTGGGGCTACACAGCTTGAAGATGTATCAAAATAATGAAGGTAGTATATTGTAATATCATGCATCGCTGATGATAAATTATGAAATTATGAAATTATGAAATAGTTGAATTTGGACTAGTATGTTAGTTAGGTTTTAATAAGTACTTTTCATTTAACATGATGACGAGGGTCTCATGATGGAGCCGAAAGATAACCATTGGAACTGCCTTACGAAATGTGCTGAGACAGTCGAGTTTGGGCTCGTTTGCTTTGCTGTTTTGTGGACCTTTAATTCCATTATTTCTATCCCTTTTTTGTTTTTTTTTTCTTAAGGGAGGGTGCAATGAAATAGCATAAAAGTCAACCTGCCCTTTTTTGTTTCTCATTCAATTCAATGTTTACACATGACATGACATTTACTATGTATAACATGTTTGAAGTCTAATCAATCCAATAAAAACTGGCCGACTGGCCCCGCACCCCGCCCAAAATTGACGATTTGATTTTATACTAAAATTCTTAATTTCTTAATAATCAATTTATTTTATGTTGATTCTGTGATAAAATTAATTATGATAATTTCAGTAATATGCCTCAAAGAAATAAGCCAACCGGGGCACCAGAAAGAGCCGAGATGTGTAGCAATCAGTTCAGACAACTTGGCGCTCATATCGGCATCTGCTGATTCCATCAAACTTTGGAATAGGTGAGTTTTGTTGCGGTCAGCTTCATGCATTGTGATAACAAGTTCAAAAGTTCAATGAAATCCTGGCAAAGTGTAAGTAGAATGTAGTATACGGCACTCTACCAGTTCAAGCTACCAACCATGAGGGTACTAGTCATCGGCGTAATTTTTCTTTCCCGCATCTACCTAACGTCTAAAAGGCGTGTGTGTTTATCTATAGTTGATGCATTTCGCATTCTACCATTTCATATTCTATCGTTCCCTTATCCTATTGTAATAAGAGATAAACAGGTACAGCACACATTTACAAAATCAATCAATAACTAATGCAGAAAATGAGACGTGGATATAACAATAAATGATAGCGACTCACACATACAAAACAAACACACAAATACTTCAACAGAGGCTTATTATAAAGTTAACTAATACATAGAGTACAAAGATGCCTGGAATCTTCTGAATAGTCACCACCCGGCACCTTACAAGCAAACAAGTGTAACCAAACCAAATATTGTAAAACTCGCAGTTCAAAAAATATAAACCTAAAAGTTTCTTTTGCGTTCTTCTTGTAAAGGTAGTGTAGTGTTAGGCCTCTTTTACAGGGGGCCGCCTGGAGAAGTACCACACCTTTGCCAGTTATTCATCCGCCAAGCAGTAATGTGCAAACATTACTGTGTTCCGGTCTGAAGGGCAAAGTTACCAGCGAAATTACTGGGCATGATGAGATTCAACAACTCATATCTCAGGGTGACAGGCGCAGTGCAGTGCCGCGCAGATTTTTTTTATTATAAAACACTGGGTTGCACTGTGTCTGATATGGGCAATCATGATGCTTACCATCACCTGGGTATCATCAGGCACCTGATTTGCTCGTCTTATCACTCACTATCATAAATAAAAAAAAAGGTATATTTCCGAACGCATAGTAGATTAATTTCTGGTTTTATTATTTATTGACGTTTAAAAATGTCCTTTTAAGACTTATTTAAATAAATTTTCCTTGAGTGTGAGTTGGAAATTTGTCCTAGATTGTGTAAGGTTAGTACATTTTTGTAATGTTTCTAGTTGTAGACATTACATATAGGTATTATATTATGTGGATCATATCACAAGTTTTTTCCCAGGCCAAATCAAACCTGCCTCCGCACAATCCCGGTACCATGCGGTCGTCCGAGCAGCGTATGCTTCGCTCCGGGAGACCGACACGCTCTCGTGGGGTGTAACGATGGATCACTGCTCGTGGTCGATATAGGAGCGGGGAGGGTGCTTGAACAAGTGCCCGCTCACGAAGGGGACTGCTGCAGTGTTGGACTTGCTCCTGATATGGTGAGATACAAACAGTGTTAATGTTTATACTAATCTAATCGTGCGAAGCGAACAGCGTTTGAAACCGATATTGTTGACTGACCATTTGGCTCAATTGGAACTTTGTATCCTAAGCCTAAGGTCCCGGGTTCGATATCCGACGAGATATCCAATGTTCATAACATGGACTGAAATTTGGGTTTGTAGGGTAACAATACATAATAGGAGGTGAGTTAATTTTTAAAATAAATGTTGCAATGGGTAATAATGGAATTCTCTAAAGCTGGAGATCCATTATACGGAACTTGGACCGAAACGACGGCCAGTTGACCATTACAATTAATTTTTACTCAGCCGTAGGAAGTCCACTGTTTGACATAAGCCTTCCCCATTAGGGGGATTGCCATTATTCGCCACGCTTGGCAGGCGGGTTGGGGAGCGCAGTTCTATGGTTTCACGCCGAGGATGCTATTGCCGATCCTCTGGATCTAATAATCCATAGCCGGCTCGCTGGGATGGGACTGTTCTATAGCCAATACCACCACGGCGCGGCGCCTCGAAATGGAATTTTACTAATAATTCATATGTTTTTAGAGAGGATGTTACTCCGGCGGTGCAGACAAAACAGTGAAATTGTGGCAATTCGAGCTGATAGATGATCCAACCGGCGAGTCCAAAGCTAAAGTACTGTCGCTACTCCACACCAGAACATTGGAGCTAGAAGAATCTGTGCTTGCCGTCAAAATTAGTCCAAACAATAAGTTTATTGCGGTCGCCTTAATGGATTCCACTGTGAAGATATTCTTCCTTGACACGTTTAAGGTAAATAGTATTCTTTTTTAATCTGCTTTAGCAAGCGAAAAATATTTTTCGTGGTTGGCAGTTTATGTTACGGCCGTGTATGTTTTTAGTTTTTTAGCTGATTTTAATAAATGAAATTTTACTACTTGTATTTAAAGCGCGGATGACATTGTACTCATACAAAGACATTTTTAACCATCTTCGACATGAAAATCAAAGACTTTTATATCGCGTTTATATTTTTGTATGGTTAGAAAACACGTTTTTATTAATATCTGAATTTGTAATTTTTTCGTATTGTTTATTCGTCCCTTTTACTTTTATATCTCAAGTCTCATATTTCTTCTTTTGGTGGCATCTTCTAGCGAAAAAATCTACTAGGCACCATCTATAGATCTATAGAACTTCACCACATCAGCAAAAGAACCATCGACCACAGCTACCAGTGGATGACACCGCCACACTTTTTCCATACTTTTTGTAATGTTGAGATGATGAGAACGTGCACATCATCACACATCATCAGCCGCAATACGTCTACAGCTGAACATAGGCCTCACCCAAAGAACGCCATAAACTATTCATATGGGGGATTTTGCCGTAATCACCACGCTTGGCAGGCGGCTTGGTGACCGCAGTAATTTAGAATACTTGGAAACGGTGAGCGCCGCTGCCCACTCTCCGAATGTCTCTCTGCCGGGTCTCACGGCTCCCACGGTATGAGAAAGGGGTGTACCTATTATGTAGCCGGGAACCACACAGCTATATGAGAACGAGCGCTTTTGTGGAAATAGAAAGAAGAAAAGAAAGAGAAATTATTTATTCGCCGCACACAACAAAATATTAGCCTAAATAAGTTTATCTTGTATTAACATCGAGTATGCTGCGAAATGCAAAAAATAATGCGAACTAAGTATCATTTTGTAATTGATTGAATTTGGCGTTAACATTTTACGGAACTCCATTGTAAACTCCTGGAATAAGAATATTTAGTTTTTTGCGGGCGAGATGGGAGGTGCACTGGGCATGTTGTTTTTGACACTAAAAATCGGAACAAAAAACTAAATATTCTTATTCCAGGAGTTTATCATTTTGCTTAAATTTTCAGTTCTATCTATCCCTCTACGGTCACAAGTTACCCGTCCTCTGCCTAGACATTAGCTACGATTCTACAATAATAGCGACCGGCTCGGCGGACCGCAACGTCAAACTATGGGGCATGGACTTCGGAGACTGCCACAAGTCTATATTCGCTCACAATGACTCTGTGACGTCACTGCAGTTCGTTCCTAGCACGCATTACTTCTTCACCGCGTCTAAAGATGGGAAGGTCAAGCAGTGGGATGGAGACAGTTATGATAATATTGTGACGTTAAATGTGAGTAGTTTTATCAGATTTTAAGAAGGAAGAATAATCACTATACATATAAGTATTATATAGGTAAAATCCTAAATGACTCACTGACTGACAAGCAACGCAGAGCCCAAACCGCTGAACATAGAGACTTGAAACTTGGAATGTAGGTTCTTTTCGTTGTCTGGACGTGCCCTAAGAAAGGATTTTAGAAAATTTACCGGTGTTCCGGTCTGAAGGGCAATGTTACCAGCGAAAATACTGGGCATGACGAGTTTCAACAACTATTATCTCTGGGTGACGGGCGCAATGCAATGCCGCGCAGAATTTTGAATTTTAAAACACTGGGTGGCACTGTGTCTTATATGGGCAATCATGATACTTACCATCAGGCACCTGATTTGCTTGTCTTGTCACTCGCTATCACAAAAAAGAAATGTATATAGTAACCTATACAATCATTGGCACCTAATCGTGACATATGTCATTCAATATGGAATATTTTCAATAATGCGTTAATAGTGTTAAATACACTCATGTCATTTGATTTGTTGATTATTGGTGATAAATTAAATAAATAATTCCAGTTCGAATATTATTAATATGTATTCAAAATCGACATTTTTAGCAGCAGTGGTCAAAAAGTACAATCATTGGCACTCAAGTACAATCATTGGCACTTAAAAAAAGTACAATCATTGGCACTAAAAAAATTTTTTTTTTTGCTTTATTCTGATTATTTCCTCGTCTCTGATTGGATTTATGTCTGCAGATTTAAGAATTTGTCAATTATTATGGTATTCAGGATGATTTTTTTAAATGGGTATTTAGGGCGTTCTCCGAAACTACCGGGAATTTCGAAAAAACAACTTACGTGACCGATTTCAATAGTAACTAAAACATCATAATCAACATTTTAAACGGTTTTAATAAACTTGATCTGTTTGTTGTGGCTTTTTTGTTTGTTTCTTAATAATTCAATTTTACCTCTTTTTACTGTTGACTTATTTATCTGATATTAAGTACACATATTTAGTTTTAATTAGAATACAATTGAATATATTTGGTATCATTACATATTCAAGATGGCGGCCGCCACAAAATAGCGGATTACTTACGTATTTCAAAGTCCCCAAAATACGGGTATTAAATGAAAGGCATTGACTAGAAAAACACTGAGTTAATTCACGAAATAAAAATAAACACTTCATTGCAGATATTAAATACAATCATCTAGTCAAAAAATAATTTTTTAACTAGGTAGATAGGTGAATAATGGCTAGAGGTAGAAGTGTAATGGGAAACACTACCCAGACGTAATAATTTACTAATCCGTATCCAAAACAAAAGCTTTTTTTACGGTAAGCTTGCAGTAGATAAACTGACCACGACCTATTTCATTGTATGGGGTCAACAGTTTTCGAACGGTATAATTAAAATTTGACCGTAAGGCTTCGCTTAGCTTCGACCGTGTTGACCCTTTTAAAAATCACATTAGATCCTGGCCCCGTTTCATTTTATTACATATAAGGTTCCATACCTCAAAGAAAAAAGGGGTATGGGTATGGGGTATGGTAAAGGGTATGAAGTGTCAATTATTATCTAATACCTAGGTTGTCTGCAATTGCTGCCGTGTCTGCCTTGGAGCTAAGCAAAAATCTAATTTTGATATGTACGCAAACAAAGGTACGGCGATTAAATATAAAGTAGGATATGGGTTCTTCGATACTGAGCTAAATTTACTCATAACTTATTATTTCAGCTCTGTATTGAACCCTACATTAATCATAAATAGGTAGGCATGCCACCCTGACAATTAATAATTTATTTATTTATTATTTACGTATGCATTTGCGTTTTTTTTACCCTGAAATACTTTACATTAGTTATCAATAAATCCTATTCCAACGAAAGAAATACACAAAAATGGCCAACATTATGCCAAGGTACAATCATTGGCACATGCCACGGTATAATCATTGGCACTGCCAATGATTGGATTTGATCGATAATATATGTTAAATCCATGCGATATAAATTCCATTACAATGTAAATGAATTTCAACACCAAATAAGTCGCATTTTAAAAAACATTTAATAAGTACAATGATTGGCATAGGTGCCAATGACTACACCGTCATAGAGTTCATAGTGCAATTATTGGCATATCAAAAACTGGCAAAGTAATCATTGAATTGCAAATCTTACACAAATATCCCAAATTATGCACCTTCTCTTACGTAAAAATTACAAACATTAAACAAAACTTGCATAAATTTAATTATTTTAACGCAGTTTTCTTTTCTACTTCTCAAACTTTTTTCATATCATCAGCAGCAATGGCGCGCAAATTTATGAAAAAAATAAATCCCGCCAATTTAACTGTCATTGTCACTTACAATTTGGTTTTGGCAGACGCTAAATTTAAAATACTATTTAGGAAAAACTATTAGAAATGGCTGCAGTCGTGTTGTGTTATAATATTACGATTCAAAGTTGAAAGTGCCAATGATTGGGGGGGTGCTAACAATACTACCGGTTACTATATAACAACGCTTCGCTAAGCTTCGACCGCGTTGACCCTTTTAAAAATCACATTAGATCCTGGCCCCGTTTCATTTTATTACATATAAGGTTCCATACCTCAAAGGAAAAAGGGGTATGGGTATGGGATATGGTGAAGAGTATGAAGTGTCAATTAATATCTAATACCTAGGTTGACTGCCTCGGTGGCGTAGTGGGCGCATGCTCGACTGCCAATCAAGAGGTCCCGGGTTCGATCCCCAGGTCAGGCATAGTGTTAAATATTGGATTTTTCCATTAGGAATTATCTCAATAGCTGCCTGGAGTCTGGAACTGTGCCCGGTATATGGCAATAAGCTCGCCCCCTATTACATGGGACCAATAACATACTGGCGAAATGTGGGTGTATCTACTATGGGACTGAGTCCTGGGTACACCTCTGCCTACCCCTTCGGGAAAAAGGCGTGAATGTATGTTATGTTATGTTTGTTACCTAGGTTGTCTGCAATTGCTGCCGTGTCTGCCTTTGAGCTAAGCAAAAATACAATTTTGATTTGTACGCAAACAAAGGTACGGCGATTAAATATAAAGTAGGATGTGGGTTCTTCGATCCTTAGCTAAATTTTATCATAACTTATTATTTCAGCTCGGTATTGAACCCTACATTAATCAGAAATAGGTAGGCATGCCACCCTGATAATTATTAATTTATTACTTACTCGTACGTATGCATTTGCGGTTTTTTTACCTAAAATACTTTACATTGGTTAACAGTAAATCCTATTCCAACGAAAGAAATACACAAAAATGACCAATATTATGACAAGGTACAATCATTGGCACATGCCACGGTATAATCATTGGCACTGCCAATGATTAGATTTGATCGATAATATATGTTAAATCCATGCGATATAAATTCCATTACAATGTAAATGAATTTCAACACAAAATAAGTCGCATTTTAAAAAACATTTAAAAAGTACAATGATTGGCATTGGTGCCAATGACTACACCGTCATAGAGTTCATAGTGCAATTATTGGCATATCAAAAACTGGCAAAGTAATCATTGAATTGCAAATTTTACACAAATATCCCAAATTATGCACTTTCTCTTACGTGAAAATTATAAACATTAAACAATACTTACATAAATATAATTATTTTAACGCAGTTTTCTTTTCTACTTCTCTAACTTTTTTCAAATCATCAGCAGCAATGGCGCGCAAATTTATGAAAAAAATTAATCCCGCCAATTTAACTGTCAATGTCACTTATAATTTGATTTTGCCAGACGCTAAATTTAAAATACTAGGGTAACCGGTAGTATTGTTAGCACCCCCCCAATCATTGGCACTTTCAACTTTAAATCGTAATATTATAACACAACACGACTGTAGCCATTTCTAATATTTTTTCCTAAATAGTATTTTAAATTTAGCGTCTGCCAAAACCAAATTGTAAGTGACATTGACAGTTAAATTGGCGGGATTTATTTTTTTCATAAATTTGCGCGCCATTGCTGCTGATGATTTGAAAAAAGTTAGAGAAGTAGAAAAGAAAACTGCGTTAAAATAATTATATTTATGTAAGTATTGTTTAATGTTTGTAATTTTCACGTAAGAGAAGGTGCATAATTTGGGATATTTGTGTAAGATTTGCAATTCAATTATTACTTTGCTAGTTTTTGATATGCCAATAATTGCACTATGAACTCTATGACGGTGTAGTCATTGGCACCAATGCCAATCATTGTACTTTTGAAATGTTTTTTTAAATGCGACTTATTTTGTGTTGAAATTCATTTACATTGTAATGGAATTTATATCGCATGGATTTAACATATATTATCGATCAAATCCAATCATTGGCAGTGCCAATGATTATACCGTGGCATGTGCCAATGATTGTACCTTAGCATAATATTGGCCATTTTTGTGTATTTCATTCGTTGGAATAGGATTTACTGATAACCAATGTAAAGTATTTTAGGTAAAAAAAACCGCAAATGCATACGTAAATAATAAATAAATAATTATCAGGGTGGCATGCCTTCCTATTTCTGATTAATGTAGGGTTTAATACCGAGCTGAAATAATAAGTTATGATTAAATTTAGCTAAGGATCGAAGAACCCACATCCTACTTTATATTTAACCGCCGTACCTTTGTTTGCGTACATATCAAAATTTTATTTTTGCTTAGTTCAAAGGCAGACACGATAGCAATTGCAGACAACCTGGGTATTACATATTAATTGACACTTCATACCCTTTACCATACCCCATACCCATACCCCTTTTTCCTTTGAGGTATGGAACTTTACATGTAATAAAATGAAACGGGGCCAGGATCTAATGTGATTTTTAAAAGGGTCAACACGGTCGAAGCTAAGCGAAGCCTTACGGTCAAATTTTAATTATACCGTTCGAAAACTGTTGACCCCATACAATGAAATGGGTCGTAAAAAAGCTTTTGTTTTGGATACGGATTAGTAAACTATTACGTCTGGGTAGTGTTTCCCATTACACTTCTACCTCTAGCCATTATTGACCTATCTACCTAGTTAAAAAAATATTTTTTGACTAGATGATTGTATTGAAATCTGCAATGAAGTGTTTATTTTTATTTCGTGAATTAACTCAGTGTTTTTTCTATCTGTATATTATGTCAATGCCTTTCATTTAATACCCGTATTTCGGGGACTTTGAAATACGTAAGTAATCCGCGGCCGCCATCTTGAATATGTAACGATACCAAATATATTCAATTGTATTCTAATTATAACTAAAAATGTGTACTTAATATCAGATAAATCAGTCAACAGTAAAAAGAGGTAAAATTGAGTTATTAAGAAACAAACAAAAAAGCCACAACAAACAGATCAAGTTTAATAAAACCGTTTAAAATTTTGATTATGATGTTTTAGTTACTATTGAAATCGGTCACGTAAGTTGTTTTTTCAAAATTTCCGGTAGTTTCGGAGAACGCCCGAAATACCCATTTAAAAAAATCATCCTGTATACCATAATAATTGACAAATTCTTAAATCTGCAGACATAAATCCAATCAGAGACGAGGAAATAATCAGAATATAGCAAAAAAAAATTTTTTTTGGTGCCAATGATTGTACATTTTATGAGTGCCAATGATTGTACTTGAGTGCCAATGATTGTACTTTTTGACCACTGCTGCTAAACATGTCGATTTTGAATACATATTAATAATATTCGAACTGGAATTATTTATTTAATTTATCACCAATAATCAACAAATCAAATGACATGAGTATATTTAACACTATTAACGCATTATTGAAAATATTCCATATTGAATGACATCTGTCACCATTAGGTGCCAATGATTGTATAGGTTACCCTATTTAGGAAAAAATATTAGAAATGGCTACAGTCGTGTTGTGTTATAATATTACGATTAAAAGTTGAAAGTGCCAATGATTGGGGGGGTGCTAACAATACTACCGGTTACTATGCAGGGTCACTCCGGGGAATGTTGGTCGCTGTCAGTGGGCGCGGGCGGACTGTACGCGGCGTCGTGCGGCGCCGAGCGCGCGCTGCGGCTGTACGCGCGCACTGACGAGCCGGTAGTACTCCACGACACCGACGAACAGGACGAGGGGCTCGCCACCGGGGAACAACATGTGAGTTTATTATGACCCTTTGCACAGGTAGTGTAATATAATGGTTGGCATTGGTATGAATTATGAATTATTATTTCGATTCATTTTATTTCGTATTATTTGTTTGTTAATTTGTATTTTAATTTAATTTAGTAATTATAATAATAATATGGGACAAATTCCACACACGGTCATTTAGTCCCAAACTAGGCTAGAAGCCTGTACTATATGGTAACCAGATGACTGATATACATACTTATATAAGCTTATAACACCCAGACACAGATCAAACAGACATGTTCATGCACACAAATGTTTGTCCTGGCCGGGGATCGAACCCGGGCCCTGCGGCACAGAAAGCAGAGTCACTACCTGCTGTGCCAACCAGGCTGTCAAAAATTGAGTTTACAAGTTCACTTTTCACAGCGTCTTCTTACAAGTCGACGGTGAGCCGACCAAGCTTGCGTATGCTATAGGCGCTTTAGATTCCCGAAAAACTGTACTTGGACTACGCGGCTAGGGCTCGTACTGTTAGAACTGTTTCTTTAAGAAATTACTACCATAGGGTTGAGACTCATAAAAAAATTAACAGAAACGAAATATGAGAACATTTTGTAATGATTTAAATTGATATTATGTTCATCGTCTTCCTGCCCATAGTTTATTCAAGTCTTTTAGGACGCCCCCACATCATATAACCACGTACAGGTCGCGTCACGGTTTAATAGCGCTCGGCAAAAGTGGAGCTTTGCGGGCTTTGCGCAGGTGTACTGGTCTAATAATAATAATAATATGGGACAACTTCCACACACGGTCATTTAGTCCCAAACTAGGCTAGAAGCCTGTACTATGGTAACCAGATGACTGATATACATCTTATATTTATAAAAATCTTGTGTCACGATGTTTGTCCCGAATAAACTCCAAAACTACTGAACCCATTTCAATCAAATTTCACATGTACCCGTATTTTGGTCTAACTTACTGGATAGGATAGTTATCATCTCAATTATTCGCTTATGTCGTGAATGTAAACGAATAAAATGTATCTAATGGGACTTGGTACATGTGGAGGATAACTTTCAGCATCAGGAGCTACTATCATCGACCTTCTAACTGTTGTGGGCGTCGGTGGGTAATGTTGGATGCAGAAATAAGGCTCGTACACTCGATTATATTACCGTGCGTTCGGAAAGGTACACCTACAAGAAGAACGCACAAGAAACTCTCAGGACTTCATTCTTTTAAACCAAAGGATATAATAATCTTCACAATGTCTTTAACACTAACGATACGCGGTATACATTATAATATATCGACACTAATAGCACTAAGTACGTTAAAGAGGTATATCCGAACTCGAGATGGTTTTGGTTGCGACCGTACGCGCCGCTTGCCAGAGACAGCCTGCCTCGGCAGATCGGCGCGATACGAATCTAACCAACTCCATCAAGCACCACAGAAGCGCTTGCGTTGCGGACACAACTCCTTCCTTCAAACAGCGTCAGGGGGCGCTGGCGTTCCGGATATGACTCGACTCCCGACATATCAATTAATTGTTTCTTAAGCAAGTGTTTATTTACTGTTTAGTTTTATGAAGTTCTCATAGATGGCGGTGTACGTTGATTCATCGATAAAATACTTCAATATTGTTTGACATCTAGGTTGCAAATACACCCAATAGATGGCGCTGTGTTCTGTTTCTTAGAATATAAATTCTATTACTTTATTTCACGTTATATTTATTTATGCTCAGGATATAACCGTATTATTTTAATGGTTTGTGACTGATATTTTTATAATTATACTGCGTATGTTACAATATTATTACCATTAATAACAAAAAAAATTGTACTATTTTTGTTAGAGAATTATTAGTCTTGGCGCCAAATTTTAATCAAAGTTTCAACATCTGGCCATCAAATTCTATAGAGTCGCCATCTCTGGTTTGAATGTCCAAAGCTTTGGTATCTCATTCGTTCTCGAGACCTCCTCTGAGCGTAAACAAAGCTCCCTCTCGAACCATCGAGACCCACTATTTCGAACAATCGATCAATCTATTCTTCTCGAAGCATGCAAACTAGAACGTTCGGGAAATTCAAGGTTCAGGTATAAATACTGGCGCCGTGTCACCGCAGTTCAGTTCCTTTTTAAACGAGTGAATTAATACTAGGTATCTCCCGGAAAGTGATAGTCTCAGTAAAATCTCCATGCATTTTGAACAAGAATATGAATTTTTCAATTGAGTACTCCAGTTTTATTTTAAATTTAGGTAATTCGATTTTACCGGAAGGGTTTTATTTCCTCAGTTGCGATTAGAGAAATAAAATATGGCGGTACGAAGTTCGCCGGGTCAGCTAGTACTTATATAAGCTTATAACACCCAGACAGATCAAACAGACATGTTCATGCACACAAATGTTTGACCTAGCCGGGGATCGAACCCGGGCCCTGCGGCACAGAAAGCAGAGTTACTACCATCTGAGCCAACGAGGCTGTCAAAATTAATATTGTGTACCAATCTATGATCCTTGTTGGTCGAAATAAACGATTAATAATAATAATAATAGTTGAGTTTACAAGTTCACTTTTCACAGCGTCTTCTTACAAGTCGACGGTGAGCCGACCAAGCTTGCGTATGCTATAGGCGCTTTAGATTCCCGAAAAACTGTACTTGGACTACGCGGCTAGGGCTCGTACTGTTAGAACTGTTTCTTTAAGAAATTACAACCATAGGGTTGAGACTCATAAAAAAAGAACAGAAACGAAAAATGAGAACATTTTGTGACACCCCCTTCTCATGACCATTTACAGGTTTAATAGCGCTCGGCAGAAGTGTAGGGGGGCTTTGCGCAGGTGTGTACTGGTCTAAAAAGTCCTAACAGATCTAAAAATCGATTTCTGCGCATTCAAGATCAGTGCTAATAAACCGTGACGCGACCTGTACGTTCATCTTCATAGTCCTTCATGTTATTACCAAAATTACGCATTATTCAAATTTTGCAGGCGCCAGTACCCGGTCTGCCGGGTCTCAACATGCCGACCAAGAAAACTATCGGAGCTGAGAAAGCTGTAAGTATACAAATTTTGATACCACCCAAATAGGTTTTAGTAGTGGTAAGCCTCTTTTGCAGGGGGCCGTCGGGGGAAGTACCACACCTTTGCCAGTTATTCATCCGCCGAGCAGTAATGTGCAAACATTACTGCGTTCCTGTCTGAAGGGCAATGTTACCAGCGAAAATACTGAGCGTGACGAGTTTCAACAACTAATAACTCCGGGTGACAGGCGCAGTGCAGTGCCGCGCAGAATTTAGAATTTTGAAACACTGAGAGGCACTGTGTTTGATATGGGCAATCATGATGCTTACCATCAGGCACCTGATTCACTCGTCCTGTCACTCACTATTATAAAAAAAATTGGTCTAAACACCGTGTATGTTTTGTTCTACAACGATTCTGTCAACTTTTAAGAGAAACAACGAGTTTCTATTCGTATGTCAATAGAAACGCAATATGTATGGAAGACAACGATAGCCTTCAAAATGTGCTTTATGTGAAAGAGATCTAGACTGCCTTAGTAATAGCAGTGTTCGCGAGCGATTATTAAGTCCCGGGTCCGAACCCCAGATCAAGTCTCATAGTAGCTAACCCACAACTCGCCAGTAATGTTTTTCTAAATCCCTTGTAAAAGGGGCGAGCATATTGCCATCTATCTGGCATAGCTTCAGACTTTGAGAAAATTTGTAATGGAAAAATTGAATAATACTGCCTGACTGGGGATCGGACCTCGTGATCGGCAGTAGAGCTTGCGACCGGTAATCGGATTGCAGACCAAGAGCTAAGCTTAGTTAGTTTAGCTTAGCTCGCATAGCTAACGCAGCTTTTTATACTTGTGTGTAGTCTACAAACTATGCAACAAGTATGAAAAACTGCGTCAGCTATGCGAACTAAGCTAAACTAACATAGCTTATAGCTCTTGGCAGTCAGTGACGATATATGTTGTGCAACCACCCTGTACCAGGCCTCGGACACTTCCCAGAAGCTACAAGTAGCCGGGGCGCCCGTCTTGACGGTACAATTTCTATGGGCTAGACAGAGAGAACAGATAGAGATGGAGGAGAGATACGCGATAGAAAGAGATGCAGCTTGTTTTGTTAATATAACGATAATTAGTTAGGCGCTGTGCGACCTGAATTGCACTTTATTGCGTCGGAACTAGAGTCGCTATTTATTTAAATGATTTTGTTGAGTGTCCCTTCTGTCCCTTTAGTATTCTGTGCCTGTACTGTATATATATGTAACGTGGTTGTTCAGGCGGACTCAATACTGGAATGCCTGCAAATATCAGCAGAGTACAGTCGCGAGCTAACTGAAGCTCGCGGTCACCCGGTGCAGCCTCCCATACTGATGGCTGCGTACAACTGTAACACTTCCGAGGACTTCCTCCTTGAAACTCTCAAGAGAATTAGATCCAGGTATCATTTATATAAATTGTTAAAAAGTCGTTGATGTCCACAGTCCACTGTTATATTTTCTGTAAATAATTTTATGAATAATTAATAATCTTTTTAAAAACAACGTACAATCACGCCTTTTTCCGAACGTAGTAGGGTAGGCAAAGGTGTATCCAGGACTCAATCCCATAGTAGGTACACCCACATTTCGTCAGTATGTTATCGGTCCCATGTGGGCGAGCATATTGCCATCTACCGGGCACAGTTCCAGACTCCAAGCAGTTATTATGATAATTCCTAATTGAAAAATCCAATATTTAACACTTTGCCTGACCCGGGGATCGAACCCGGGACCTCTTGATTGGCAGTCCAGCATGCGCCCTCTACGCCACCGAAGCAGTTTTAAAAACAAGCCCTATCCAAAACAGTCTACTGTCCAAATTTCATCATTATTTATCTAGTGGTTTCGCATTGATGAGCCATTCACTTTCATTCTTTTTATAATTGTATAGATGTACCGTGTAACCGTTGGGGGAGGCTTAGGTTCAGTAGTGGACTTTTCCGGCTGATGATGATGAAGACACCCGAAAAGTAGAAAAATAACCCCCCAGTTTTTATTTGATTCTATTATAAATAAAATATGTAATAAATGTAATTCCCTCTTCCAGTGACCTAGAAGAAGCCCTGCTGCTAATTCCGTTCAGCGTGGCGTGCGACATAGTCCGAATGCTCCCCCGCTTGTTGGACCGCGGGGACCACACGGAGTTGTTGTGTCGGACGGCCATCTTCTTGTTGAGGGTTCATCGCGCGCCGCTCGTCGCCAACCAGGCCTTACTCAAGTACATGATACAGATACAGGCGAAGGCTTCGCTGAGGCTTCATGAGCTCAGGGTAGGTATTCAATAGCAGCCTGGTGTCTGGATTGTTGCCCGGTTTGTCTCCTAAATTTGTTTGTACTTATCATCATCAGCCGGAAGACGTCCACTGCTGAACATAGGCCTCCCACATAGAACTATTCATAATGAGATTTTGCAGTAATCACCACGCTTGGCAGGCGACTTGATGATTGCAGTAATTGGAATATAACCTGAGTTATAAACTGAGTGCGCTGCTGCCCACTCTCCGAATATGTTCCTCTGCTGGTTCTCACGAGTCTCACGGTTCTCACGAGATGAGAAAGGGGTGGCCATGTTATATAGCCGGGAACCACACAGCCAGGCTCGGTATTGTTGTATGGATCTTTGAGAATGGTTTTGATTGAAAGGTAGTTTTTTTGTTGAGAGTATGTTATAATATTAGTTGTTTAATATTCTAAATGAGCCGCGTGTGAATGATCAAGTGATTGATTGCGAACTGGTGAATTTAGGCCGCGGAAGTATGATTTGCAACCGCAGCAAGACGCAGGTTCAATGTTCGACTTCGTCGGCGAAGCCCCGGCGCCCGGTGTCGTGACTGCCTTAATCATATCAATTACAGCCTGGTGTCTTGAACTGTGCTAGGTAGATGGCAATAGGTTCGCTCCCTATGGGACCAATAACATACTGGCAAATCGTGGGTGTACCTATTATGGGACTGAGTTCAAGGAAAACCTCAATAGGCAGAGGTGTACCCATTACTATTCTGGAAAAAGGAGTGATGGTATGTTATGTAGTAATGTGTATCCTACAGGATATGGTGGGGTACAACTTCCACGCTCTGCAGTGGGTGCGGCGCGAGGCGGAGGCGGCGACAGACGAGCAACTGTTCCGCGACGCGACGCTCAACAAACGAGCTAAAGACAAGAGACGACGAACGAGACAAGCTGTCAAACGACCTATTATTACCGTTACTTAGAATGAATAATAAATAGCTCGTCTACACGATACTTTGTTTTACTTTTCATTACGACTACGGCACGACGAAAAAGATGGGAAATCATTTGTATACATTTTTTCATTTATTGTGGCGCTAACCGACCTCAACCGATTTTTATTAATTTTTGTTGAATGAATTTTTCTTTCAAACCAGCATCAAAATAACGGATCTCGTTATTCTGATGCTGGTAACATAACCTTGAATTTACTTAAGGGTATACTTATTAAGTATCTTCTAGATATACTTATATATGCTGAAGATTTAAATTCATAGGTCAGGTTAAAAATTAAAACAAAACGAATAGCTGCTATAATTTATTTGTAAAAAAATATTCTACACACTACATAGCCAATATATCAGTTAAAACTTCAATAATTTAAGTATCCATCCCTGCGTAAGTCACATTATTTATCATCTATACAACAATAACTAATGCTTCACAATGAGTATTCCTGCCACATACATAACGTCCTTATCAATCTCAAGAAGATAATTTATGCTGAAACCTTACATAAATAGTTACATATTAAGTTTACAACAACAAATGGTCCATAAGCTTACTATTTTGGAAATTATTGCTTTACAGGTTTCTAAACGTCTTTCTGTTTACATAGTTTTATAGAACACGTTAATTCTGCCTACGGGATAATCTTTACAAATTGATTTGATTTCTTTTAGATATTACCAACGTTTTGCACTGAGTGGTCCCACCGGCAAGTTGTAGGGCTATTTAGTTTCATCAATTAAATTGTCAATTTCGTATTACATATTATGCAATAATGATTATGCAAATAGTAATGTCTCCACAATCTGCTTGTAAAACCGCTCAGTGAACCAACTTTTTAGATATAATTGACAATATTCATTCTACGTTATCATAAAGATAATCTGTTTATTATTAGTTCATACACATCACCACTTATCACAAAGTTATTGCTTTTCGAATACACACTACTACATTCTCAAACGAAATACATATTATCACAATTTAATTAAAAATACTTTTAATGTTTTATCATTTTTCGAAAGTAACATGAATGATGTCGCGAGTATAAAGAGAAGACGTTATATAGTTCGTGTGTCAGTCTTTAGGTCTTCGAAAAATGGCGTTATCGAATGGAATTCAAATGATAAATACGAGGATTACATTCCAGCATAAATTATAATTATTTTATACACAAAAAGCTTGGTACGGTCTGTGCGATCGCGAACAGACGAGACGACAAAATAATTCACAAACACATGCTTGTTAGGGCGTAAGCACACACAACACAACCGATTTGTTAGTAACTACACGACAATATAGATTGTTCATCAACTCTTAATACCGTTATATTAACCTAAACTAATATAAATAATGAAATTGGAAGATCTCAGAACGTAGCTATCGTTAATCTCACAAATAGCTGTCATGGAATTGAATAATGTCGGTTAAAAGATTCCCATAAATCAATTTTTAGTTTTTTCACTACATATAAATTCGGACGTCAACTAGTTAAAAGCTAAGAAAATATAAAAATAATAAACCTAATATTAAATGTACAGAGTCATAAAATAATACTGTATCACTACTGCGAGCAGCAATATTTATTAATGCATGAGAATTATTGTTACCTGTTTTGAGATTTCATATATTTTACATCACAATTGACTACTCCAATACTGCTGCGAATTGCAAAGATAATTCAATACAATATTATTAACAATAATATTTCAAACGAAATCAAATAACATTTAAGATTTTGTTTGAAGAGATACAAGTTTCATAGATATTAATGATGAAAGTACGTAACATTAGTTATTCTACTAAATATTTTAGAAAAATAACCACACAAACGTGCAGATTTTAACATTACGAAAAAGATAAAACAATATCAAACCAGAGAGCTATAAAGTTTGAATAGAGAGCGATAGAAATGTTAATATTGACGCGAGTGTACTTAGTACCACGATACCAATCGTGTTACTTTATTGTCGAATGTTAACCACTACGGGTGTACAGTATACAAAGTTTATGCGACCCTAAACGGTACTCGAAACACCGACGCGAACACGATAAATAAAATGAATAAATAATCTCAATTTTAAAGCTTTCTAAATACGAATAAGCTTGACGTATTGAAGAGCTGCGGAGATAGCTAAGTAGTATCACAATGTCTCAAAGACAGCTGCATTTTACTGGCCCGTAGGTACTGATTATATAAAACTAATACTAAATTAAGTAGACGAGAAGTAAAGGACGGTGACAAAGAGCTTCACAGCGAAAGTAGTGTGGAAGCAACAACAAAAACAGCCAAGTTCATAGACACAACGTAAATGCATTCTGTTAAAATATACAAACTGACCATCATGAGGTGACGAAGGTACATGATTACTCAAAATAATGCCATCAAGTTTCCGTTATACGAATGCATAACAAACAAAATGCCCGATACAATATTCATAGAATCTTAAAATATTTAAGTAAATGTATTATTATAATGCCAAATATGTACCTAAAGGCAATATTAATATATACTACATGAGCCAGAAATTGATAAATTCATGGTAAAAATATTATATTATGTGCCTTAATATTAAGTCTAATTGAACTGGTATTTTAATATTTGTAACATAAATAATTCTTACTGAGCACTAAATATAGTCTGTTATTCTTCATTATTGCTTCATTCTACATCATTACCTTAACATAAGTAAATACTCGACAGATGTATAAAAAGAAATACTTATACTGTAAATACTGACCGAAATGGGAAATAAATTAGATTACAATAAAATGTGTAATTACTTACTAATCTACTCTTAAGTAAATAATCTTTACAATATCTATAACTAAACCAATACTTTCTTCCTGCAAAAGGTAACCGTAAATATAATTTCAAGAGAGCATTATTAAGGCAAGGGGTACAATATTAACGAGGATCATTTAAATATCCACATTATTTTCGAATACGCGAAACAAAACCATAATTTCTTCCATTAAAATATAAGTTACGTTTTCATGTAACCAAATTATTATGAATGCAAATCATAATATCACAAGTAGGAAATATATACACAAGATGGAAAATACTCCATACATAATTATATACATACGTTGTATATCCTAAATACATAGGCACTAAGACAACTTTACTTACATGTAAAATATTGCTTGACGTTTCATTTTATTATTGTATGTAATGCAGTAATGCCCCAAGTACTAAATATTGTATTATTTTTATCACTATTTGTCTCAACATGTAGCTAAATTAATAAGGTTTGGAAAATATTAACTTATGCAATCAGTTTCATAAACTGTATAAAAATATTATGAACGATGTGTAGATTGTGGTTAAAATATCATTGGTACATACTTATCAGTATCAAAGTTTGTGAACATGAATATCTGAATTACTACAGACATTGATTAAATATAGATTTTGAGTTTTCTCTCTGTGGCATAATATGAAATTAAATTCTTAAGTTTTACACTATTGCCTTCAAAGACTGGCCTTATTATCACTAAACAAGTTAAGTATCTATTATCAAAAATGTTATAATTATTATTGCTTTTAAATTTAAAGGTACTTAATTGGATCAGATTATAATTGAGATTCAAGAAATACGAGCAGTGTATGAGGGGCTTTATAACTAAAGAGATCAATTTAGATGGTCCATGATTAAGCACACAACTTTTGAAATAAAGCCGCTTTTACACTTGTTTCTAAAAGATAGATATTTTTATAAAAGAGAGCAATGCCCTGTGCCCTTTACATAAAAATGTATAACAGCTTCAATAAGTGTTATTTCACATAAACTGTCATCAAACATAAACGAACGATTCTCTCTTGTGTGCGAGAGAGAAGAACTTTTAGTTACGAAATATCTGATTTCTCCCTCGCACATAATATGAAGAAATTCACAGATCAAAACTACATTGCTAGCGGCCATACGAACGTCAAGATAAACAATTCATGGTGACAATAATGATGATAAATACACTTGCAAATGTTTTTTTTTTTTAATCTTTATCTTTAGATGTATCTGTAAGTTGCATATATTGTAATTTTTATTGGTCTCAATATTTATTATGTTATTTATGCATTACTTCGTGTGACCGCAAACAGTGTTATGCAATACTATGTGTAGACTTCCATAATGTCCATGTGTAGACTTCCTTTATGTCCATGTGTAGACTTCCCTTATGTCCGTCTAGTTGTTATCACAGAGCGGTCAGTGAGTCTCTTCAGCAGCGACGTGGCTCGCAACAAGGTTGAGGGGCGCTTCGTCGTACTCTTGTGGCGCTGTCATACCCGGCTGAATAAACATTTATTTATAAGAAAATTTAAAAATATATAAAATAAAAATTTTATATTTTTCACACACTACGTATCATAAAATTTAAATTAACAGAAATAATCATTGAAATTAAAATTAAATAAAATCATTTAAAATAATATAATACATAATTAGTTCCCGTGACACAGGATCGCCATGTTTAGTAGATTAATATAGATAATTTTCGAGCCGCCGACAATACACTCACTCGGGCCAAGCCCACTGTGATGACGTCAGAACCTAGTTGAAATCACAGTGGATGAACTGGCTGAACTGGACATTAGATACCAAGATGTCTTACATAAATGTGATCACCTACAGACCATTGTATTGTCATTTGATGAGTGTGGCTTGACCTATGTTAAGGCCTTAAGCCGTATTGGAGACCTCGAGCGTGAACTAGACACGGCTCAATCAACAATATTAGAGTTGCAATCAAAGTTAACCGCTCAACAAGTAGCCGACACTCAGTGCCTATACAATGAGTTAGTAGTTAGTAAAGTGAAGTGTTCTCAGCCCCTAGACTTTATTGACCTCACTGGTGAGACTCCCTCAAAACCCATTCTCCATAGAAAGCCTAAAAAATATATAAAAATCAAAAAACTTGTTCGGAAATGTCAAAAAAAACTCAAGTGTAATAAGAAGTACTTCACAAAAAATGTCCAACTTATAAAAAGTAGACTTTTATTAGATCAACAACTCCAAAATTGTATAGAGGAGTTAGAAATAACAAGAAAATTATATGATGATGACATACTGCAACTACGCTCTGAGCTTCTACGCAGAGAACAAACACTGCAGGATATTTTCAACAGTTATACTGCCTTACAAACTCAGTTAGCAGCTGCTATAGCATACTGCTACATACTAGCATACAGCATACTGCTATAGATCTGGCCCAGTTGGTTACAAGTAATGTAGATTTCATTAACTCAGAATTGCAAACAAAATCAACTGAGCCTCAGGTGACCTCACAATCACCATGTGCTGTTCCTGTGCGAGTGGCTCGGAGGGAGATGCAATGTATTGCTGGACATAGTAGGACTAAGGTACTTGTTTTCTCAGACCGGATTGGTGTAGATTTTGGTTCTCTGTTGTGCAATGAGAGTAATCATATAATATTTAATCATTGCATGCCCGGTGCATCTTACACACAAATATGTGATAAGATTAGGAGTAGTGCTCATACTATAGATAGTAATACAGTTATTGTCATCTTAATAGGACAAAGTATAGGTATAGACAAAAGGGAGGTTATTAATAACATAACCTCTCTCCTTGAAATAAATTGTTTTAAGATTATGCTGTGTGCCTTACCATATTGTTCATTGTTAACTTCAACTCAAAATAAACACACACATATGATAAACAATTTATTTCATAATCTGACATCTCGTCATAGTGACAAATTAATGTTTTTTGACATGAATAAGTTTATTAAAAACTTTCAACTGACCCCGGACAATATTATGTACTGTTCGAAGAAATGCATTTCGATGCTTGCTACATTGGTAGCTTATAATATTAATTCAGTTATAGGTAATATAACGGTGTTAAATAATGACTCCACAGTGATTAGTATATGTACTAAAAATAACACTGTGGAAAATAATTTAAACTAATTTCTAAGACAACAGAGAGTGGTACTTGTACATTATCTTTATTCTATCAAAATATAAACCGCTTCTCTGGCAAAATTAACGACATTGAATTACTTGGAGATAAATATAATTATGATATTTTATGTTTCTGTGAAACTTGGTTAAAAAATGATAAAATGTCATTTAATGTTAATAATTTTCAGGTGGCCAGTAAGTTCAACAGAACATCTGCTGAAGGAGGTGGCTCGATTATACTTTTAAGAAAATCAATTAAATATAAAGAGCGAAATGATATTGTCAGCTGTTCTGTGGAACGAACTTGCGAAGTGGCTTGTGTAGAAGTGAAAAGGCACATAATCTTATGTGTATATAGGCCGCCGAACTCGAATCTCACTTCTTTTATGTCCTCTATGGAAATAATTCTAAACAAAATTTGTAAAAGTAATAAACATGTACTTGTATGCGGTGACTTTAACATTGATATTTTGTCAGATTCTCCAGATAAAACTAATTTGACTAGTTTATTTAAGTCATTCGGTTTGAGTTACCTATTCTCTGAGCCCACAAGAGTTACAGTTACCTCATCGACCTGTATTGATAATATCTTTACCAATTTCGAAAGTAGGAAGTTATCAATAACGGGTGGAGTTAGGTCTGACCACAAGGGTCTCTCACTAGAATTTATAAGTGAAAAATCAAAAGAAAAACCAACAATTGAACATAGGCCCCTAACAACATATAAACTCGAAAAGCTTAGGAATAATATAGAATCAAAACTGGAAAATGTCGCTGTCTCTGAGGAAGACCCTAATTTCAATTATGAAAACATATTTTCTGTAATAAGTAAGGAGTTCAATGAGATATGTCCCAAAAAGAAATTACACTCGAATGGGAAACTAGAATTTAGTGATTGGGCTACCAAGGGTATCAGGAAAAGTAGAGATAATATGTATGAGTTATATAGGGATAAAGCCCATTCCAATTCAGAATCATTTCATGAGTATGTTAAATGTTATTCAAAAATTTTTAAAGCTGTGTGCATCCAAGCAAAAGCCATAAATATTAGAGACCAAATTCGCAAATCAAGTAATAAAATTAAGACGGTTTGGAAAACAATAAACGTAGAAACAGGTAAAGGGTAATAAAAATGAGTAATAACAGGTAATAAATGTAGAGATTCTGAATATAAATTATTAATTAATAATGAACACATTACAAATGTTGAGGAAGTCGCTAATATTTTTGTCGATTTCTTCTCTAACATAGCCCTGAACGCGACCAAGTCACTTGATTCATCCCCAGACTTGGCGGAGGCTTTTCTTAAAGAAAACTTCCAACGCACCATACCTGAATTTTCGTTTGAACACATCTCATTAATTGATATCAAAAAGACGTACAAGAGTTTAAATGTTAAAGCTACTGAAGATCTATGGGGTCTATCTGTAAAAATGCTAGATTCTATAATAAACACAATTGCTCCTTACTTAGCAGACTTATTTAACCTATGCATAGATAAAGGCACGTTTCCAGAACTAATGAAAATAAGTAAAATCACTCCTATCTTTAAATCGGGAAGTAAGACAGATCCCTCAAACTATAGGCCTATCTCTGTTTTGCCAGTATTAAGTAAAATCTTTGAGAAATTGATGCTAAACCAACTGCTGTCACATTTCAATAGAAATAGAATATTGCATTCAAACCAGTATGGTTTCACCAAATGCAGATCAACATCCGATGCAGGCTGTCATCTCATGACTCTTGTCTTGGAGGCTTGGGAGAGTTCACAGGATGCCATTGGAGTGTTTTGTGACCTTTCCAAAGCATTCGACTGTGTAGAACACTGCACGTTACTGCGCAAGTTAGAAGTATATGGAATTCATGGGAATGCCCTGAACCTGGTGGAATCATACTTGTCTAGTAGGCAGCAGAAGGTTAGCGTCAATGGTATCACATCTGCTAGTTCTCCTGTCAAGATGGGAGTCCCACAGGGATCAATTTTGGGTCCTTTCCTGTTTTTGGCATATATTAACGATTTGCCTTACATGGTCCACGGTCTAGCAGATATAGTTCTATTTGCCGATGATACGTCATTGATTTTTAAAGTTGATAGGAAGGATACTTCACTAGTACATGTTAATAATACTTTATTACTATTTACTTACTATTTACAAGTATATCCAGATGGTTCACAGCAAACAATCTGTTATTGAATGCGAAAAAGACTAAATGTTTGAAATTTTCGTTGCCTAACGTCAGAAGTATAGAACCAATCATAGTTCTTGACGGTGAAAGACTCAATATTGACAATGCAACTTTGTTCCTTGGCATAAATATAGACTCTAAACTGCAATGGAGCACTCATATCACCGAGCTCTCAGGGAAACTAAGCTCTGCAGCTTACGCGGTTTATAAAATTAGGCAACTAACAGATGTAGCCACGGCGAGATTAGTGTACTTTGCATATTTCCATAGCTTGATGTCTTATGGGATTCTGTTGTGGGGGTCAGCTGCAGATATAGAAACTATCTTTATACTACAAAAACGTGCGATTCGTGCCATCTATGAGATGCGTCCACGCGAATCCCTGAGGGATTTATTTAAAGAAATAAACATACTGACCCTACCATCCTTATACATTTATGAGAACATCATGTATGTGCGTAAAAATTTACATAAATTAAAATTAAATAGTGACCTTCATAATTTTAATACTAGGAATAAAGACAAAATAGCTGTACCTAGCTTTAGATTATCTAAAACAAATAAAAAGACATTCTTAGGAAATAGTGTACGTTTCTATAATAAAATCCCAAAAGAGATAACTGGGCTCTCAGAGGGTAAATTCAAAACCTATATAAAATCTACTTTACTTAAGAAGGCTTATTATAAAGTCAACCAGTACATAGAGGACAAAGATGCCTGGAAACTTCTGCATAGCCGCCTCGCGGCACCTTCAAAGAAAACGAATGTAACCAAACCAAATATTGTGAAACTATCTGTTGAAAAAATTAAGCCCTACAAGTTTCTTGTGCGTTCTTCTTGTAGAGGTATCTTTCCGAACGCACGGTAGACTCAGTACTGTATCTTCATTGACGTACAAAAGTGTCAGATTATGACCTATTTGAATAAATCTGAGTTTGAGTTTGAGTTTGAACAGTGCACAGTTGTTCAGGCCGCCTCCTCTCCGTGGCCCGTATAGAGCCTTCCTCTGTGTTAGTGTCGACAGTAGACAGTAGACATATTACCTGTGCATGGTGAGTGTCGCGAGCGGTGTGCGCGTGTAGAGCGGCGAGCAGGTGCGGCTGCAGTTGTCTGCGGAGGGCCGCCAGCACCGCCGCCTCCGAGCCTTCCTCGGCGGGAGGGGCCGTCGGGGCCGGACCTGGCGACACCTCCGGGAGGGACACCACTGTGCTGCCGCTGCGACGGGACTCTGCAAAGTTATAAGGGTATATTTGAGTTCAGCGATGTGCACAGAGAAGCGAGTAGTGTGTGTTTTTTTTTATGATAGTGAGTGACAAGACGAGCAAATCAGGTGCCTGATGGTAAGCATCATGATTGCCCATATCAGACACAGTATCACTCAGTGTTTTAAAATTCAAAATTCTTCGCGGCACTGCACTGCGCTTGTCACCCTGTGATATGAGTTGTTGAATCTCATCATGACCAGTAATTTCGCTGGCAACATTGCCCTTCATACCGGAACACAGTAATGTTTGCACATTACTGCTTGGCGGATGAATAACTGGCAAAGGTGTGGTACTACCCCAGGCGGCCCCCTGAAAAAGAGGCCTACCACTACAATATTGCTATCTTTCGCGGCACGCCGTGCAGCTCGTAGTACAACCCGCCAGCGGCACGTGTGTGTACTCACTGTTCCGGCTATGTTTAGCGTCGTGTCTCGGGCGGCGCCGGCGCGTGTGTATAGTGTCGCGGCGCATGGCGGTGGGTCGCGGCACGCCGTGCAGCTTGTAGTACAACCCGCCAGCGGCACGTGTGTGTACTCACTGTTCCGGCTATGTTTAGCGTCGTGTCTCGGGCGGCGCCGGCGCGTGTGTATAGTGTCGCGGCGCATGGCGGTGGGTCGCGGCACGCCGTGCAGCTTGTAGTACAACCCGCCAGCGGCACGTGTGTGTACTCACTGTTCCGGCTATGTTTAGCGTCGTGTCTCGGGCGGCGCCGGCGCGTGTGTATAGTGTCGCGGCGCATGGCGGTGGGTCGCGGCACGCCGTGCAGCTTGTAGTACAACCCGCCAGCGGCACGTGTGTGTACTCACTGTTCCGGCTATGTTTAGCGTCGTGTCTCGGGCGGCGCCGGCGCGTGTGTATAGTGTCGCGGCGCATGGCGGTGGGTCGCGGCACGCCGTGCAGTTTGTAGTACAACCCGCCAGCGGCACGTGTGTGTACTCACTGTTCCGGCTATGTTTAGCGTCGTGTCTCGGGCGGCGCCGGCGCGTGTGTATAGTGTCGCGGCGCATGGCGGTGGGTCGCGGCACGCCGTGCAGCTTGTAGTAGAGGCCGCAAGCGTTGCACACCATCTCCCCGCGAGCGTCGCGCCGCCAGATGGTGGTGGTGTGCGTGCCGCAGTTGCTGCACGAGAGCTCCACGCGCGCCGCGCCGCGCACCGCGCCGCTCGTCGCCGTGTCGCCGACGTCCGACTGATCCACAAACATTATATCTAATGTGGCTTATAGACCACTATATATTAATAATAATAATATAGGACAACTTCCACACACGGTCACCCGGTCCCAAACTAGGCTAGAAGCCTGTATGTACTACGGTAACCACATGACTGATATACATTCTTGTAAAAACTTATAACACCCAGACACAGATCTAACAGGCATGTTCATGCACACAAATGTTTGACCTGGCTGGGGATCGAACCCTGAATGGGGATGAGCCAACGAGGCAATAAGTTTTGTTAGTGGATAGATGCAATAATAGAATCGGCCAAGTAATGGCCCAAGTGATGTGATGATGCGGGTATCCCAATCAATCACTTGGTCCATAACATATACAAAGATCAATACTGTTTGGTGTTTATTTGTAAACGCGAAGCTAAAAGTTTGTGTCATTCCGCCAGTTGGCCACCAAGTTTTGGCGATTTCAAGCGGAATGTCTTCCTTTGAAATTACTGTTGCATTTGGTGTCAACTTTTGTTGTTATAATATAAACATGATTGCTGAAAAGTGAACGATCGATAAGCAAAGGATTCTAATTTTGACAGTCACTTGAATAAGGGAACAATCTAATCTTTTTAATCGGCTTTATTTATTAAGTAATTATTGAAATATCACCCCCATGGATGTACATCCATGATCACCCAATTCCTGTTGACAGATTGATTTGATATTTGGTATACACCTTTGGTTCTGACGACTATACAAGAAAATCGTTTAAAAAATTACTTATCTAAGTATAATATTACAATAAACTCACATTGTCAGCAGCGGGTTGTGGCCAAGTGCCTTGCTGTGTATCGGAGGCGGGCACGGGTTGCGCGCGCGCCGGAAAGCTTTGTTTCCTACGCGCTGTACCTGCTACATTACCGCCGCGACCCGCGTTTTGCCATTCACCATTCTGTTATTATAACAAATGAAAATAAATAACGTTTACACACTGACACCCCTGCAATAGGCTTCCCTGTGTCGCGGACAGCATGGACACATACAATACACATCACACGACATCCAACACCCGAGAGTTCATCCTACAAGGACTTACCTACGCTGGGATTCCAACCCAGGACTCCTTGCTTCTCAGGCAGAGTTACTAGGTGCCAACTTAGCTATGAAGCCGTCTAATGTTACTAATCCTACTTCCTTGGAAATAGTTTAGACCCTGGAATAACACATAGGGTACTTTTTATCTCGATATTCCCACGGGAACTAAAATTACGCGGGTAAACCACGGGACACATATAGTGTTATATAAAAATGTTACTAATTTATAATATAGAAGAAGGTCTATGAGTGAGGCATTTTAACCACACGGAAAATAATTAATCTTTTATGTTACTCAGTTTATAATCAAGTGCCTATAAAAGGCTGCCAAATAATATACATTATGCATGGGTATTAATAATAATTAATTTATCAAAGATACTATCTATTGTCCACACTAATATGGTTACCTATATGTAGTCTTTTTTAAATATCCTAATCCTAATACTATTATAAAGGCGAAAGTTTGTAAGTATGGATGTATGTATGGATGTTTGTTACTCTTTCACGCCAAAACTACTGAACCGATTGGGCTGAAATTTGGTACGTAAGTAGCTTAGACCCTGGAATAACACATAGGGTACTTTTTATCCCGATATTCCCACGGGAACGAAGACTACGCGGGTGAAACCGCGGGTCACAGCTAGTTTATTATAAATTTATTAAACATGAAAAAGAGTACATAATTTAGATCTTAATTGTAAAATCAAGAAGCACGTTACGTTGACTTGAGGGACTTTCCTTAACGTTAGGAGTGTAGGCAAATCTTAACATTGACTTTATAACAATGAAGACATTAGTGGGAGATGTTATACCCTATATGTCGAAGCATAATTTGCAAAATTAATTATTGTTGACCAATGTCATTCATAATATCAGGGGCACTCTGCAAACAGTTCAAAACCTTCTCAGAATACATTTAATGAACAAAATGTGTGACATCTTCACAATGACATGGTTCTTCACATGGTTAACAGTTTTCAAGGAAATTCCTATTATTTACCTGTGAGGAAGATTAACATAACAACCTTCGTGCAGTCAATAAAGCACCTAATTTATGCGGTTTTCCGTCCCATACCCACTCTGCATTCAGACGCGTTGCTATCAAACGTATAGTCGTACTTAGCTGATGTTATAAATGAAAAATCATAATCAAGTGTAAAAAAAGTGTATACAGTTTTTATAAAAGTGAGATGAAATGGACTCAAATTACGTTAGTATTTTTTATAAGTTACTAAAATATGTTTGTGACGTCGAATCAACGTAAATTATTTGACTCTTACGTATTCTGTGCCTTGATTATATAGTATTATTAATACATTCTATGGCTTGGTACAAGTTCAATGATATAAAAATACTGGCCGCAAAAAAGTCGCGTGTGAATTTAATAGGCGTTTATAAGCTCTTAACCGATTATTATTGTCTTAACGTCTTGTGGTATTTACTGAAACTGCTATTATCGGACATCTCTCAGTACATTTTATTTTTTCATCTGCTTTAGTTTTTCACATTTTAATTTAATGACCCGCATGAGTGTTATTTACCTGGCCCGAAGAAAAAACATTGACTACTGTGCAAAGATTCAAAAATCTACATATTTTTCATTGAATCGTACATTAACAGAGATGCTTTTGCAACCTAATGTGATCTGAACGGGGATCCAGGACCAACGCGGCTTAGAAAGCAGTCTACCTGAACCAACAAACTATATACGCAGATATTATTCATTACTAGCTGTGCCCCGCGGTTTCACTCGCGTAGATATCGCTCTCGTGGAAATATCGGGAAAAACCCTATAATAATATAATATAATATGGGACAACTTCCACACACGGTCATCTGGTCCCAAACTAGGCTAGAAGCCTGTACTATGGTAACCAGATGACTGATATACATACTTATATAAGCTTATAACACCCAGACACAGATCAAACAGACATGTTCATGCACACAAATGTTTGACCTGGCTGGGGATCGAACCCGGGGCCTGCGGCACAGCAGGCAGAGTTACTACCATCTGAGCCAACGAGGCTGTGTGTGTTCTTCCAGGGTCTATGCTATAGCTCGACATAAAAGAGTAGAAAATAATGAGGGCGCCACTGTATTTATCAATTAGAAAAGCTTTTAAGTCAACACGTACACTTTAAATTAGTTCCGTTTCCACTCTTTTCTGTCGAGCTATACCTGCATACCATTTATGCATGTTCATTTGCGCGCCTCAGTAGGCAAAACATGTTGGTTGCTCGAAATATTTTTTAACATATTATATGCATGCTTAACAGTATTGTGTATGTACCCATGTTTTAAGCAAATAAAATCTTTACCAAATTTCAGCTCAATCGGTTCAGTGGTTTTGGCGTGAAAGAGTAACAAACATCCATCCAACCAAAACCGCGCTAGATGGCGCCTTTTACAAACGTAAGTTTCTCACATTGTACTGAGATAATCTAAGTGAGATTTGAGAATTATAATATATAAGTAAGATAAGATATTATTGATAATTCATCATCTTCCTATGCCCTTATCCCACACTAGGTAGGATCGGCACAGCACGTCTTCTTCCGGCATTTCAGTATCTCATCCGTCATCTCTGCATTCACTCCCATTTCAAGCACATCTTCATGAATATAATTTATCTTCGTCTTCCTCATATTTTTTTTGGCTTTTGGCCACATAACTTTCATATCTTGGCGGAACATTTCCATACCAGGCTAATCCTCCAATAAGAACTTGGGTTGTTAATCCTACTAATAACATAACATACATTCACGCCTTTTTCCCGAAGGGGTAGGCAGAGGTGTACCCAGGACTCAGTCCCATAGTAGATACACCCACATTTCGCCAGTATGTTATTGGTCCCATGTAATAGGGGGCGAGCCTATTGCCATATACCGGGCACAGTTCCAGACTCCAGGCAGTTATTGTGATAATTCCTAATGGAAAAATCCAATTTTTAACACTTTGCCTGACCTGGGGATCGAACCCGGGACCTCTTGATTGGCAGTCGAGCATGCGCCCTCTACGCCACCGAGGCAGTCCTACTAATATATTATATCCTACTAATATAATTAATTATATATAAAATTACCTTTGTATCAGGTAAAAAAAACGCTGGAGTGTTAAAAATCGACTCCCAGCGCCATCTAGCGCTGCTTTTTTGTGTGTATGTTTGTTCTCTTTTCACGCTTAAACTACTGAACCGATTGACCTTTAATTTGGTACTTTTTATGGTATTCATATTCATAAGTATCTAGTATAAACGACTGATCTAGAAGCAGCGGAAAACATTAATACTAAGGCTGGGTTTTTTGATCAATGGTTAAATTTTTTGACAAAGTTAATATTTGAAATAATTCGTTTTTTCATCCCTAAATGGGCGCGCCAAACTCCCCGCCCCCATTATTTTTTATCCACACAATTTAACCATTGGTTAGGAATTGGAACTACAGTTAGTTTAACAAATGGTTAACTTAACTGTAACCAACGAACAAAAAACCGGCCCTAAGTCTATGGTATAACTATAAACAAACCGGTGATACGCATCCGTTGATCGGTGGATGTATAGTGGCGGGCAGCGGGGAGGGCGAGGTGGCGTGCGGCGGCCGTAATGGAGACACAGTCATGCCCAGATGTTTGCTGTTGATCAACCGTCGGAGGAGCTGCGTCGCTTCACCGCTGCGACCTGGATTGTCAACATCATTATCATCAACATTATGTCTGGCTGAAAAAGGACGAAAGCAGGATTAATGCTGTGGGTATGAGAAGCCTAAGAAGTATGATTGGAGCGATGTGTGTCCTTGATGGACCAACTATACTAGAAAAAAGGATAGCTTGATTCGCGCGGCAGCTGTCTTTGATTTCATGACCATGAAGTATGTTATGTGTGAATTTATTTGCAGCGATATGTAGGGAACGTAAATTTATACTTTTTATTCGTGATAGATAGCATCATCATTATGTGAATTGTGAATTTATAATCTTATAATAATTTGAATTTATACTCTAACAGAACGGGTTACCCCAATTACACTGCTCGAGTCACTTCATATGGGTTATGTGGACAACCCATATTGTCAGTTTCATGATTCCTACAAGGCTTCCGACATGACCTAACGACTGCCCCCTACATATCTTATAGGAAACAGCCAGGACCTACAGTTTAACGTGCCTACCGAAGCACGGTAACGCCCAGGTGAAAAGTCCACATGTTGAGATTCGATCCAGGGACTTCGGATTTAAAGCCGGGCGTATTCCCGCTGGACCCCGGACGCTTCTTTTAGGTAGGTAGGATCTTCCTACCCCAACGAGAACAAGGCGACTGCATGTATGTTTTATTATTATCACAATTTACAAACTACTGATACTAATTTAAAGGTTCAAGCCATATATTCATGACTAACTGTGCCCCGCGGTTTCACCCGCGTATTCTTCGTTCCCGTGGGAATATTGGGATAAAAAGTAATAAATGTGTTATTCAGGCTCTAAGCTATCTACATACCAAATTTCGGCCCAATCGGTTCAGTAGTTTTAGCGTGAAAACGGAACAAACATATACACTAAAAAAATAGCGCTAGATGTATTTTTTTGTGACTTCTTTGAAAAAACAGTGGCGCCCCCATTATTTTCTACTCTTTCTGTCTAGCTGTATTATTCCTTTTTAAATTATGAATTATCGCCACGTGGTGGTTACTATCGATAGGCATGATAGGCCTGAGTTTCAAAGTCATGATACTGTATATCAATAGACCATTACTATCGCTACAACTAGTTTCGATTTGACTATCAGGGTATGCTACTTTTCCAATATTCTGCAGTGATTCGATCCGATTGGAAACGTCGCATCTAAATACTAGGTTACACTTCGTTTATCATAAGCTAAGTTAAAGCGAACGTCGTTTGCGTTCCTTTCATAATAAAAAAATAAGCGCTGCATTATGCATATAATATGTACAAATTATATTTCGACAAAGTTTTACGGACCTGTGTTCAAATGTCAATAGAGTTAATCTATTTCAATAATGTGTTATTCCGCGTACTAACTGCACTAACTATACTGATGGACCTTGTATGGATTTACAAGCGCTAATAACTAAATCCATATAGTGCATCAACAAGGCACATTTACACTTAGCGACTTAAGTTAACGTAAAGCTAAACAGAACATACATCCTACACTCGGATTTTTAATCACACGGAGTAAATTGACAGTACCAGTGATGCCATTTTTTTAACATGATACATAAATAGTGCTGGGGTAAAAATGATAATATAGTTCTTTTACTTTTTCAGTTCAGTGAGCAGGTGTGAGTGTGTGAGAGTATTTTTTGCATATTTTTAAGTCTTAGTAAAGCCGTAGTTGTTGTCTCAAGAGTGATTCACTATACAAAGAGCTATTTATAAGATTATAAGATAGGATATATTAAATATTGCTTGCTACCAATAAATTATAAGTACATAACATAACATTTAATGCTTATATTTGCCAAAACTAATACATAATCAAACAAATTTTGCAAATATTTATGTCCATCGCAATCATAGTTCAGCTTATAAACACTGAAATAAAAACATCCCTATGATTTGAAGTTGGCAACTTTTTTTAAAAAAGTGACATTTCGATATGTTCGTTCACTCGATCTGATTAAAATTCCGAATGCATGCCTGTGTGGTTCCCCTGTACAGTTGAACTATACAGGTATACCAATGCGTATATGTAGGGAAACCTTCGCCAGTAACGTCTACACACACATGCTCCGGCTAGCGTTTATGGCCAGCTTAACATTCTGATAGATGTGACTTTTTCGCGACTAATCAATCTGTATGTAACGTATTCATTACCGTTCTGTCCATGAAGCGCTTGCCATAAAGACTCCTTTTCATGTTCGGGATTCGGTTGTTGTTGCGGTGATGACTGCGTCGAGCGCGCCGACTGTGTCTCCTCAGGATCGTCCTGAAAATGCAACGATAAACCTTTAACAATAAGGTCCCAATTCAAATAAAACATTTCATTTGACGGCTTGTTAAAGTATTATCTATTTTATGTTATAATCCTGGCGAGTAATCAATAACATAATGTAAAAATATTGCAATAATTCAGCTATTGTAATATCAGCTGTGATGATGCAGATACAGATAAACATGGCGCGGTGATAATAATTAATAAAAATTCTGATAATAAACGAATTTCCTTTCAAGTGTACATAGAAGTGTTTTTTATCATTGATAATAATAATCTTTTTGCTCGTATACTATTCGCTGGGGGCGGTTTTGCTTGCATTTATTCTTTAGAATGTAAAGAAAAATTAACAGCTAACAATTAAAAAAATTAGCTGTGTTGTGGGGATGCAAGGAAAGTACCCTCACCTGCGACATCTGGGATATGTCCATTTGCAGCCTATCAGGATCTGAGCCGCTACTGCTCTGACTGCAGTCCTCATACACCGACGAGTTATCCTTTGATGTCTTCGGTTTATTCCCCTCTCTAATGTAAGCCTGGTGCTTGTATTCGTCCACGAAATTCTGGTTGACCGCTCTATTGTGAAAGTACATCTGTTCCCTGTCGTCCTGCTCCATCTGATCCGTCTGCTCGTTCTTAACGGAACCGTAGAGCGAGAGATCCATCTCCTTGTCGTGTTCGTCGTTGCTGCAAGGGCTGGCCGCGGCCTGAGACGCGGTGTATGAGTACTTGTCGTCCACATACTCATGCGAGTAGTTCTGTTCTGGTCCTGGCGCGTGCGTTCTGTCGATCACGCTGGTATAGTTCGTCGGATACTTCTGCGCCTCCTCATTTTCTCGCTGCGCGACCGCCACAGCCTTGCTTATTATATCGATGACGGCATTGCAGTGCATCACCTCTCTCGCTCGGTCCGAGGGCGGTAAACCCGACCCGCTTTTGAATATAATGTGTGGCTCCTCGTCCGGTTTTACTGCATATTTACTGGGGTCGTGATTCTTGATCTGCAGTAGTGTGACAGCCGCCTGCCGGCTCTCCATGTTTTTCATCTCCTCGGTGGAGTCCGGCGAGCCCACCTCCGCGTAATTGTTTTGCCGCTCGAATTCGCCGTCGTTCAGTGGCTTTATGATCTCCTCTAACTTCGCCGCCGTCACGCTCAACACTTCCTAAAAAATAAACAATGTTTGAGCGACAAACAACACCTTATTAGTTGTGGATACGACAAATAAACACCGACCAATGAGGTGCTAGCTGATTTCATGTCACTCGTGATAACGCCCGCCCGCGACTGATAAGATAAAAACTATTCGAGATCTAAAGGTGTGCTCGCAGTATCCGTTCTATTTTTGTGGAAAATGTGCTTCCAGACAGTATGCAAAGTGAGTGGTCAGTCACGTAGACGTTGAGCAGAAGCGGTCCACGTCCATCAGAGATTACATAAGTTTATGGTGTTTCTTTGTTGTAGGTGTTAATGATAGTATGCGTCCTAGTTTCGTCGAGCCGCGGGCTAGAGGCCGACGATAACAGCGCTCCTTGTGATATCTTCCTGCAAGACCCGAACAACCTAACGCTGAACTGCTCGCGACGCAACATCGACCAGATACCGGAATGGCCTGAACAAATAAACGACTTCGAAAAAGGTAATGCCAATTACGGAGAACAGGTTCGTTTATCATTCACCGCTATCACGCGAAAATGTGACGTAAACATAACAAACAGCGTTACGATCAAGTTTTATGTTCGCCTTCTAATAACAAACCATCAAATATCTCTATTTTATTGTCTCATGTGGAATTTTATTTATATTTGTTAATATTGACTCTTCAGTGAGTGGAAGAAAACAGATAACATTTTTATCTCATCGCTACCATTTCACCTAATCTTTTAACAATGGCATTGCGAACTTCTTATATTTTATGTAGATACATAAGTACCTAATATCATGTTAAATATCAAGTATATTTCTAATAATGGCCTATTTATTCTAAGCCTAATATGTTGCAGTATTTTTTTTTTTTATGATAGTGTGTAACAAGACGAGCAAATCAGGTGTCTGATGGTAAGCATCATGATTGCCCATATCAGACACAGTGACACCCAGTGTTTTAAAATTCAAAATTCTGCACGGCACTGCACTGCGCCTGTCACCCTGAGATATGAGTTGTTGAATCTCATCATGCCCAGTAATTTCGCTGGTAACATTGCCCTTCATACCGGAACACAGTAATGTTTGCACATTACTGCTTGGCGGATGAATAAATGGCAAAGGTGTGGTACTTCCCCAGGCGGCCCCCTGCAAAAGAGGCCTACCACTACAAAAATGTGAAGTGAATAATAGATAATGTTATCCCTACACGAGTTTGCGCATTGCAAGTAACAATAATTATTATCATTGAATCATACAATATTTACAGAAACACGTGTAGTTAAATAATCACTTTTTGATAATGATAATTTACTATCATCGTGAAATTCATGAAAAGATATTAATGATTTACCAAATGAGTTCCGTTTTCTTACAAGACGAGTTAGCAGATCGGATACGCTGTCAAAAGTTAAACTGTATCTTAAAATACAAAAAAAAATTGTACATTGACAACAGCATCAAATAGCGAAATTTACTGCTGTCCTGTTGCTGTCTCATTGCTATTGCAATGGTCGTAAGACTGCTGGTTATGGCGCTCTATAAAGGCGATGTTTGATTTAATTCTATTAAACCCAGATAAAACGACGAGGCTTAAAAAGCCTAATCTTTTTTTTTATTTATTACCGCAATTTTTGCTTCTTTTAGGTCAGTTGACCTATACCGATAATATTTTATATTTTAGACTAACTGTTCTATTTGCTTGAAATACTACATGAATAGTGGGTAGAATGCGAAATTCATCGCATCACCTAAAGATACGCCCCCATTAGGCGTTTAGGTAGGTGCGATAGAAAAATTTCGGCGATGACTAGTACCTCCATGCTGAATTGGTAGCAGGCCCACCACGCGGATTGGTGCGGAAGGTTCGGGTTCAAATCCTGCTCGTTAAGGAAATTTTTCTTTCCCTATCATCAAAAAAAAAATATAGGTAACTGATACCAATATTCAAAATTTGTGAATATTGATATCAGTTAAGATGATAAAATAGTTTCAGTAATATCTGGGTAATTTCGTACAAAGTATAATAGAAAAATGTTGTTTTTTTCAGACGGCCACGTGTTGATAACGTTCTTCAACAACAGCATCACAAACGTGACGCAGCTAAGCAAGGTGCCCGGGACCAGGATCGCAATCAGCTTCAAATCCAACGAGATCGTCGAGATAGAAGTCGGAGCCTTTAGGAACATCGACAGACTGGTCTATTTGGACCTCCGTAAAAACCACATTTCTGGTAAGACACGAACTTACTTGACGATAAGAACTACACTGTGCAGAAAGTTCCCAGGAGAGAGTGCAGAATCCATAAAATAGCATAATGTAGCAAATATGAAATACAAGCGAGGTAATTGGTCTATCTATCTGAATCTCTCTCTCTCCTCTATCTGAAAGCTCTCGACGCTAGTGTCTATTTTCTGGGTAATAAGGCGATCCATAGAATAGAACAAAATACTTTTTATTGATACCAATATAAAATATACAGCCTACAGAGAAATATACTTTATTTTTGACCACATGGGATAGGTGGTAGGTACCTATAGCTCGACAGAAAGGAGAAGGAACGGAGCTAATTAAAAGTGTACGTAAACCTATAGATTCAATTGTTTTTATTGTTAAAAAACAGTGGCTGTACTTAATAGTTTTGATTTATCTTCAAAGATACAATGGTAGAGTTAGAGCACTGATAGAGTTAAGAGTATAAGCCATTATCTTAATTCAAAACAATTTTAAATACTCAGAAGACAATAACTAACAAAACATAAATTGTGATTCCCCAAGAAATGCAAATAGCGTAATCATATTATATGATAGATAACGCAAATGAACAAAGAGTCGCAGTTAGATATTGTGAAATCTCGAGATTGCGGATACAATTTGCGAATGACTCACACATTTTAAGAAAAATCTGATTGCTATCTGAATTAAGTAAAAGTTCATTTTATATAATAACAAACTACCTTCCTAACATCTCGCCACGAAAGTTAAACACAGCTTTGAAAAGATCTGTCTACATATTTCCGTAGAACAGACCAGAATTGTAGGAAACAAAGGATGACAATTTTGTTTATATTTTGTGCCCCTGGCATAAGCGGGTGGGTGGACTAAGTATTGACAGCCTCGTTGGCTCAGACGGTAGTAATTCTGCTTTCTGTGCCGCAGGCCTACATGCATAACACATTAACCTTAAATATATCAAAAATGTAGTCACCGACAAATTCTTAAAGTTTATTAGAAAACGACATTAATATAGTCACTAATCGAAATAATCCAGCCTTCCAGCATTATGACACTTAATAGAGGAGTTTTTTTATTTTTTCAATAGAACACAGTCTGACCAACCTTTTTCTACAACTCCATAAAACTCTCGTCCTTTAGTACATAGCTACTAAAAAAGACGCAAGTGGTAAAAAGGTCCTTTTTTCTTAGTACTAGTACCCTATTTTCAAATAAATGAAAAGGTGCAAAAGCCAGTCACGTCTTTCCAATGTCACACGAGGAACATAGTGAACAGATGTGCCATTTTTACTCCTTGATCAAAGTAGTAATTCATTGTAAGATTTATACTCATCTACGCAAATACGTTTTCACTTTTACTTCCATCAAAATGTGTCCTTTCATCTTAGTTAAAATATTATGACAATGGCGATGAGCCCTTTATCACTGTGGTAAATCCGAAATTAAATAAGATAAAAAAAAATATATTATAAAATATATAGTCTGGAACTGTGCCCGGTAGATGGCAATAGGCTCGCCCCCTATTACATGGGACCAATAACATACCGGCGAAATGTGGGTGTATCTACTGTGGGACTGAGTCCTGGGTACACCTCTGCCTACCCCTTCGGGAAAAAGGCGTGAATGTATGTTTTAAAAAAAAATCTATCAGCAGATTCGTCTTTTTTCCCTCATTCCGGCAATATATCTAATTTAATTTTGGTAAAAAATTTTAGATACGTCTTTCTTAATATCGTGAGCAGAATATTTCATGACAAATCGCTTGTTGAAAGGACTGAATTTTTTGTATAATCATCTTTTTGCGAGCATTCTGCACATAAATGGCCTGGATTGGTCACCTTTGTCACAAATTGAACATTAATTATTAGAAAATGAAAGCTCTATAATTATTATATTCTGATGATTAATTTGGACGTTTCCTTTTATAACGAACATAATAAAGCATTTTATAGCAGCTATAGGTATTTATCGCCGATATATAGAAACATAGTGTATCTTAGTCGTATAATTTCAAAACATAATCAAAATGCAAATGCAAGGTCACTCTAGATCAATCTTTTCAAAAGTCGAGTCGAGGTATAATTTTATTAGTACAGAGTACAGTTTAATATTCTTTTGAATGTAGTAGCAAACGTTATTAATATTGTACATATATAGAAATTACGATCTTTAGTACACGTAAGCACGATTATTATACACTAGCTGTGGCCTGCGGTTTCACCCGCGTTGTCATCGTCCCGTGGGAATATTGAAAAAAAAAAAAACTACCGCATGTGTTATTCCAGGCAAATTTCAGCCAAATCGGATCAGTAGTTTTGGCGTGAAAGAGTAACAAACTTCCATCCATCCATCCATCCTCACAAACTTTCGCATTTATAATATTAGTAGGATTATTAAATATGGTATTAGCGTCAGAGATTCATAAAAATTCGATGATATTATATTCAAGTCGCGTAACGAGCCAAAGATACGGACACATTTTAGGCTTGTTTCACACGCGACGCGACGCCACACCCCGGACACTCGACTCAATTCCCATACAAAAGCCGCGATACAACTACCTACTACAAAGACACTGCACACATGGAGATTTGTACACGCGCAAGAGTGTGCGTGATGTGCGTTTCGAGCTCACGGGAGCTCGTCGAAGGCTCATACTCGCTCGCGGGGTGAGGAAGGCCCGATTGGTGGGCGGATGAAAGTGTGTATTCTATACGTAGTATTATTATGTTATGGCGACGCGCCGAGGCCAAGTACCATCCCGTGCAGGACTGAAAGCGTGCCAGCACAAATTCGCAGGATAAAATACGTGCAGACTCTATAGACTACTACATGACATCATTATAAAAGCGTAGAAGAGGGACTAGGCCAGAGGCGGACACTTCACGCTGAAAATAATATACCTCGAGCAAGCCGTCGCAAAGCATACTACAGATTAGGAAAGACCGTACCTACAGTATTTTATACTACATATATATTATTATTATGTGCTAATAGAACAGATAATTCTACGTAGCGCTGCCTTACGTCTGAAAGAGGCCTTAGGCCTCTGACGCTTTCTCTAAAACTATGCCATCTTTATGTAAATACAAATAATTGCAATTCATCATTTTATCCGATTCGTGAACACGAGAAAAAGCGAATAAACATTACGTGGACTATAACTGGAACATTCGAGTCGCACTTAACTCGTAACGACTACTTTTTACCAAGAGGCCAATCAAAATTAAGGTGGCCGAAAATGTAACACAATTTTTCAAAACCTTTATTACCGTGAAAAGGTCCTAACACAAAAACATAATATTTTGAATGTGGTTGTGGTAATTTATTTATTAATATTCATTTAATCAGTCACTTGACCATGTTGTGTTAGTAAAAACAAAATGACTTAATTCTAGTGTTAGTCAAAATGTGATTCGATTTCTATTTATTTAGTTTGCTAGCAGGTCGATTACAAAATTAATGTCAGAATAATAAAAATTAGCTTGAAATTGAATTTTTTTATACCATAATTTTTTTTACATTTTTTTTATATGGTTAACTTCCACACACGGTCATCCGGTTCCAAACCAGGCTAGAAGCCTGTACTATGGTAACCGGATGACTGATATACATAATTATATAAGCTTATAACACCCAGACACAAATCAAACAGATGATGCACACAAATGTTCGACCTGGCCGGGGATCGAACCCGGGCCCAGCGGCACAGAAAGCAGAGTTACTAGGTACCGTCTGAGCCAGCGAGGCTGTCAAAATTTATATTAAAAATTAAATTGGAAATGTCAATGTGTAATAAGTAAGTAGGTATAATTAAGTAATGAATAAATGTTTTCTATTCTATTCTATTCTAATGTATTCAGAGTGTATGGTCACTCAATTTTTCTCGCTACTTAGATACAACATACTATCCTAAGAGCACTTAAAAGACCTCAATGATACATTTTGTATGGAAAAACCCCAAGAGATCTTACAATCTTGTCCGCATTCATAACTCAGATGTCTATGACCGATAGTGATACAGGTTGTGATATAATTTAGACTAGTCGATGATTAAAAGAGGACAGTTAGAAAATTAACATTTAGATGCATATAGCATGATAATTGTAATTAGGGAAGATAGCAGGGATCAGCTTTACACCACCTGCAGGACTCCTATTATTGGTTTATCCCCACCTGGGCAAAGCAGGAAAGTGGGCCCTATATGAATTTAATCGGGATCGCGGAAGGTATAACTTATTAATATCAGTTACCTGTGGGGTACCTAATCTAGTAGTAGAAACTAGCAGGCCTTTTCGATCATGAGTCATGAGGCCTTAGGCTCAAGAGCTCAGGGCAAGCCCTGGGTATCCAATGGAAAAGATTTTATGAGTTTATGAGCTCATAATAAAAAAAAACAAACAAAATAAAAATTGCTGTACTTAAATTTGGTAAAATATATAATATATTAATATTATACTTTTATTATAAAGCTTGTACAAATATTATTATCACAAACTTGGACAGGTATATGCCACACCTCTACATTTTTGTTGTTTATGAGGTGTTGACTTCATCGCTTGTATAACAAACATAAAATCATCGTCAATTTAAAGACTTTTTCTTAATTATGCCAAAACAACTGTATCAAAAGACTACTTACATTTTAAACACTGGACCTAGGTATTTTCACACTTCCTTTCTTTAACATAATAAACTTTAAGCTGGTACCCGCGACTTCGTCCACTCGGAATTTAATGGTTAATTTTATGTATGGAGCCGACTTATTATTATTCGTAATAATTTTAAAAAATTATCTAACTTGAGTTATTTCTTATAACATCAGCTATCTGCCAGTGAAAGTCCCGTTAAAAGAAAATTCGGTTCAGCCGTTTCGGAGATGAACCCGAATGAAAGGGTTTTATTTTTTGCACGGAACCCTTAACTTATTTTTGAAATAAACAACCGCGATAGAAACAACCAACATAACATAATAATAGTATATTATATGCAATTAACTATGGTCATCATTCTGTATAGAGCAATGTAAGTAGGTTTATGATAAGGAGCTATCGACCATCAGCATACCAGTATAGTAACACTACGTGATTTTATTTTATTTTTAGGGATCCGTACCTCAAAAGGAAAAAAGAACCCTTATAGGAACACTTTGTTGTCCGTCTGTCTGTTTGACTGTCTGTCTCTATGTCTGTCAGTCAGTCACGACATTATTTAACGGGAACGCGTGGAGGTATGAAGTTGAAATTGATATCAACTACTCTAGATCTGCGGTCCTTAATGTTCTAAAAAAATCATACTTCTAAGTTAAAGCAATCCAAATACAAATATAAAAGTTATGGCCATTTTACTGCATATTTCCATAATTTGCGCAAGAACTAATAGATGGCGATGTATGTTCTAGGTATGAAACCCTACACTATGCATACCTACATACGTATGCCTTAACAATTTATTTTTACTTTATCGTAGTAATAATAACGATTTGATTTTCCGATGTTGGTCCAAGTCGGCCTGATTGTGGTCACGTCAAGACTTATAACTAATTTGTGCGTGAATACACCCGATATAATTATAAAACATTAATATTATTTGCAAAAGTTACACAAGTATTTAGCATTTTTTTTACCATTTATTTTAAGTTTTAGTCTTCAAGTAGGTTCCTAATATCATGTAATAGAAGTACTTTATACTTATTTTATTTTATAGGACCACATTAAATAATCTCTAGGAGATTTTTTGGACCAAATTGTGATTATTAACTCATTCAATGCCACTGACCCACCTAGCGGGTTCACCTATTTACGTTTGCAGTGCCAGTCTACTAATCAGGATTAAGCTACAGGCCATCCCGCACGTCCTCATACCGCTGAAGCGTCTTAGGAAGACGGAACAGCACCGCACCGTGTGGACAATTCCACAGTTTATTTTATATAATTATAGACTAAGCGGTCTATTGTAATCATTGTAATCCCACAGTTTATATAAATTATTGTGGCCTGACGAGTATAATTGCTGGTGGAGCCGGCCCCTTAGCAAAAAGCATTGGAAGAGTTCTAGAAAGCTTGCATTTGGTTGTCAAAACATCTTTTTGAGTTCCCGTTTCACTTTCAGGCGAAGTCCTCAGAAGCGAAATATTCCAAGGGCCGTATAACGATGGGGTATACGGTGACATCGCCCTGGAGACTCTCAATCTTGGCTACAACGAGATCCACTCGCTCGACAGATATCTCTTCGAGCACACGCCAAATTTGACAAGGCTTTATCTGGACAACAATCCTATTGAGATACTTGATTATGTCACTCTGCTCGCTCTGTCTAGCGCTGTTAATTTAGAGGTAATTTTAAATGATAGAATTCACTTTTATTTGTCTGTGTCGTCCTATATCTAAAGGTTCTTTGGCAACAAACACAATGGCAACGCAGGCTAGTTGCTGGTAGTGAACATCACTACGGTAAGATTCTTGTGAAGTGCAGCCGAAACCAACAACGTCTCGATTGTCCGCATGTATTGTAGCGGCCATCCTCCATAAAACTCCATCTACACAATGAAAAATGTTGTTTGCTATTATTTAATAGGTCAGAATTATGTATTAAATATTTTTTTTGTATTCCAGGTTCTTGATCTTTCCAAAACTGACATCGATAACATCCCATTGGACGCATTCCAAGGATTGAAGAAGCTTCAGCAGATAGATTTGTCCGACAACAAATTCGTCACGGTCCCAGAAAGTTTAAGCCTAGTCGGGAGCACCTTGGAGTACTTGACCTTCAACAACAATTCCATCGTAGAACTGAACGATGATAGCTTCGTTGGTACGTTAATTTTGAAATAATATTACTTGAAAGATCTGGGTGAATCGCGTCAATATTGAGTGAGTGGGGCAATGACGGATTACAAACCAGAACGGAAGAAGACTTGTTGTGTCGACCTTGCTGTGAGACTAGGTGGAGGTCTAGTGTGGGTTTAAGGCAGAAATAATAATACAAAGAATATTACAAGTGATATAAACAGATCCAAAATGATAGGAACATCTAAAAGAATCTGGCGAAGCGCCTAATACTCGAGCGATAGTAGAGGCCGTTAGTATACATCCGGCCGAATATTATCTAATTTTATTAAGACGCGTTTTATATAAACATGTTATTTAAGTAAAGCATTCTAAATGTACCTAATTAAATATTATGCATTACTAGGTTCATAAGAATATTGCAATACCCCAGCATTGTGTAAATGAATAATACGAAGGATTCGTTTGGTTTCAGGCTTGACAAACCTGATAGAGCTGGAAGTTGGAGAGAATAAATTTCTGGAGGAAGTGAAACGCAGCACATTCACACCCCTCAAGAAGTTGAGGGTCCTACACTTGTGCCACAATCCCAATCTTCGATACATCAGTCATAACGCCTTCAGAGGATTGAAAGACAAGTGGACTTTGAAAGAGGTATGTTGAAATAATCTTTGAAGACGGAAGGAAGGTCTTGAGATTAAAAGAGACTATCGGAATGATAGTAAACATTAATTTCGGAAAGAGACGCCCTCAAAAAAGATAAATGCGTAAAAAATATTCATGTAAAGGGAGCCAGGTGCAGAGATGACGGATGATAAACCAGACTAGAAAAAGACGTGCTGTACTGCACAAAAATAATGATCCAAAATATTACTTCTAGTAGGTTTTAAGTTCTGCTTTAAGGCATACTACAATAATAATACTTAAGAACCTTAAGATTTAAGTAAGCTCACGGGCATGAGTCACACGAGATCTCACACAAAGAACCTGCCGCATTATCATTATTGCTATATCTATGCGTATATATTATTAATCGAGACTCGCGCTCACATAAATACGGAAAATCCATTCAATAAAACAATGAATTGTTCAGTAAATGGCCGTGTAATGCATTTGTAATTCATATCGGACGAGATCATCTAGTGTTAAAAGTTTTCACAAAAATGTAATGTAATTCAGAATGACGGCACGGCGACCCATGTTGTAACTGCGATTCTATTATTAACTGGCGGTAACACTTATCACGTTCTACATAATAATCTTATTTTCATACATTCGTAAGCATAATATTATTAAAATATTTAATGAGTGTGCAATTCGTACTGGCCCAGATTACGCCGCTTACACGACAGTCGGAAAAGTGGGTCAGCTGATTAATCATTTCAGTTATATTTTGATAATCAATCAATGATTGCAGAATCTGGAATGGTCGAGATTTGGTACCCTTGAATTTAAGCCGTTTATCCGGAATAGAGCTGTTGAATACGCGTTTTATTTTTCTTGAGAAAATTGTAATATAGGGCCTATACTATAGGTACTATAGGCTACCAACATGTCCTAATGACTGCCTCCTACGTATCTAATAGGAGGCAAATGAGACTCATAGCTTAAGGGGCCTTACGAAAGGGTTCGTTTCTTTGAGCCACACTATCCCTTAGAGCCACGTACCGGAGTCTCGATTTCGATTTTATTAATAATGACGATCAAAAGTATTTTTTCCGTAAAAGTAACGTTAGTTGCATAAGTCCTCGATCCAAATAATAATATAGGTATACTTTATAGAGCCTGTGATAACACGTTGGTAGTACGCATAGAACGAATAAATAAAAAGTACTAGTGGTGCAAATATTAATAAAAATATAGCCTGCAGCAGTAGGTAATTCAAGGTGTTATTTATTTATCGCAATATAATTATTGTTAGTCATTTGGTTTTGCCGAAAAAACAATAACAACTCTACAAGGTTTTAAAAATACTTTATAATATCATCGACATAGTAGGTCTATATATAGATTAGGAAACCTATGATATCCGTATATTTTTGTCCATATATTTGTATGGTTTTGGATAGTGGTTCTTAGAAACGAACCCTTACGAAACACGGTAGCGCTCAAATGTAGGTAGGTTATACCTACTAAAGTAAATGGTCACACCAATGCCTAAGAATAGTAACTATTACTACGTATGCAGTGTTATCCATGAAAAGTATTTTCGTCAGCATAATCAAGTTCGTGCCGTGGAGTTACCGGCTTTAGAATAGTGCTCCACCCTCTCTACCCGTGGTTGCCGTAAGAGCCGGCTAAGGGTAAACAGATCCAGATGACGGGCAGCAGCGTCCTCTGCAAAAAAACCATCGACCTGCGCTCGACAACCCGCCTGCCAAGTGTGTCGAGTATTGGCAAAACCCCCCTTTATGGGGGAGGCCTATGTTCAGTAGTGGATTACCAACGGCTGAGATGATGATGATGATGATGAATTAAGTTCGACTAGGGCTAGTGAACAGGCGCTTTAAGTAGATCTTATTGTAACCTGATTAAACCAAGTGAATGTTTTCTGCACTAACTACATGGATGTTTACATGTTTGTTACCTCAACACATATAAAGTAATTCTACAATGTGTTACGCACTTTGTTCTCTCTATTGTCCAAATTCATGGTCCGTGGGTTTGATGGACAAGATTGCCCTTCTTAAATTACTGTAAGCTCCACTTACATTGAACATGGTATAATTTACAGACCTCCATCAATTTTTACGCCAAGGTCTTAAGGAAGTGGTTTTACCGGCCAATCAGCGATAGGCTATTTTCTCAATCAACAAACGTACCTTCTATACATTAGAATTTACTCTGTGACTAAAAGAGATAGATAATAGGTAAAATAATTTCACAGGAAACTCAACCTAGAAGACAACCTTTCATGAGTTTATATATTTTAAGTATGAAAATAAAATCGTCAGCACGTGAATAAGTGGCGAGTTGTCCGCGAGGTTGGCCAGCTTTTATTGGTTCGTTTGGACTTCAAAAATGTCATAGTTCATCTCATGTGCAAACATTGAGTCTAATGAAAAACGAAAAGGGGCAGGGCCGGTGGTTATGCAGCATGCAGTATCACTGCATAACCTTGGCAATATCATACTTCTTCGAAAGCATCGTCTTCACGTCTTTTTGTCTGGTAATGTTATTGTATGTTCTTACAGGTGTAGATGAACTTATAGTTACCATAATATACTCAGTCTCTTTTACTCACACGGGACCTGAGACCTGAACCTGTATGTTTCAAAGGCGATGAATTCGTCCATCGCTAGCCTTGTACCTATATAGATCTGTCATAGTAAGTCTATCAATGCCAAAGTATGGTTGGTTTTTGTTCAACAGGTATACCTAGATGATAATAATTTGAGTGAGCTATCAACTGATCTGATGCCATGGAACAAACTAGACACTCTAGGCATGACTGGTAACAGCTGGCTGTGCAACTGTGACCTAGCCAATATTGTCACTAAACAGGAGGCTGGGACAAAGTTCAAACCTGCAGAGATTCCTTAGTAAGTTAAACATTCTGGCATACTTTCCACTATCCTTAGCTTTATTTGTAAGAAAAAGAATGTGAGAAAATTTCCTTGGAGCGGTGTAGCCTATCACACTTGCGGTATCAAAAATGTCTAAAATAATAATAACTTAGATAAAATAAAAAAAGGCATGGAGCAGTGTCCATGGTGTAAAAGTATACAAAAAAACTATTGAGTATGTGTGTGTGTCTATTAGGTACTGTAACCTCCTTAAATAGGCAAGGCTACCTTAAATCCTGAATACATAGAGTACATGTTTTTCAGTGTATCAAGGATAGAGAAAGAGGTGTGGCTTATTTAAAATATAAGCATACTCAATGCTAAATGTCAGCTGGATTATTTATGGGTATGACAATGATGATGCAAGTTCAAAAATAGACTTATCTCCACATCTTGTTGATATAAAATTATGTTAAGAAATTAAATTGTTATAATTTCAATAAGATATTTCCTGTAAGATATTTAGGAGCAGAAGTTAGATCATGCCTTGGGCCTCATAGGAATCTTGGACCTGAAACTCTGACAATATAGGTTATTGTATCATACAATAACATAACAGAGCAGTGGAATTGGGGTGTTCTGATAGAGCATAAATTCAAATCCTTATTATATTTCTATAGAAATAATTGTTGTTATTATCATTATTATATATTATTAGGTCATTTTAGTCATATTCATTAGATACCTATGGTAAATATGAATTATAGTCATAAAACTATAGATAATAGGCAATAAACAGTCCATTCCTTTATGAAGCTCATATTGAGATATAACAATATTAATACTGCTTTTTCATTAGATTTTTATGTTGTTTTCAGCTGTGCAGCACCAATGAGATTAGCCGGAGCATACATAACCAACATAACACTTACATTCTGTCCTACATTCGACACTACTTTTGCTATGAAGAAGGGCTTCAGTCTCTCAGATTTGAAGCCCAAACATGTGTTATGGAGTATTCTCGGTGTTGCCACTATTGTGGCTATAGGAATGCTCTGTGGTCTTCTTGTCAACGCCACCAAAGCATTCTATAATAACAAGCTAAGAAGAAGCCAGCCCATTCGTTATATCAACATCAATGCTGATACTAGTTTTGCATAAACTATATTTTAAACATTTGTAGTTTTGAAGAAATAATTCCAATACCTACCTTTTAGATTTTAGATAGTAATAAATGCATGTATATAATTTACTGTTTAGAGAAATCATTTTATTTTTACCAAATCTTATGATTATCTCATGACTCACCTCTTTTGGCCCCGATAGTGAATTAGCATACTGTAGAAACTGTTCCAACAGTCGCTCTGACTTGTGTGTCAACTCTTTGAAGACATGGAAATCTTCTAGTTTGCGTGCACAGCTTCCACACACTATATGTGGTAGCAAGTCCAACGGGGAAACCTAAAAATATTATTATTCATCTTAATTTCACAACACTGTCATTAAGTGAGATGATGTGGCCAGTGACCTTTCACAACTGTAATCATAGATGATGACTCATTCCAATCCATCTGATAACAGGCAATTATAGATTTAATGCTTGTTCAAACATTCTAGATAAATCTCTAAAATGTTGTTTCTTAGAACTGAGACTGTAAAGGACGGATGAAGTCCCCCTGCAGATTGATTCCCTTAAAATATAATTCTAATTTTAGAAAATATTGAATTCTCAAAATAGCAGTGTAGTGTGTAATGGATGAGCAGAGTGCACGGCTGGAGCGAGGCGAGGGTGCGAGGGGAGCGCGGCGAGGGCATGCAGGCAGGAGCCGAGCGCCGCTCTAACGCTAGCGCAACATAGGTGATCTCGCGCTCCTTTGTTATCAGCGCTGATACTGCGCGCCTACCGCTCGCTCGCCTATCATTTCCACGAATGACATTAGTCATACCGCCGAGCACACGACGCGTGGGCCGTAATATGATATCACAATGCGAAAATACCCAACACCCGCGAGAAAGTTAATGGCGCTTATCAGCATCTACAATCTCGTACGCTTACGCTAAACTTTCACACGAGAAAACTCCGCCTTCCTGTCGATCCTGGGCGAAAATAAAACATAGTCATTACCATTATTGACAAATCTGCCATTATCATCTCGGAAAGTCGTGATTTATCCTTATCACGGTCGAAAATTGGAAGTTTAACATCACTGCAATTATCTCCACAGAATGATAAACAAAGACGACACACTGAATGGAACTTCGGTGGCAAATTACACATATTTAGAAATTACAACTGAGAAAACTGGTCACAACAAAAGAAAACATTGAGAAATAAATCGAGTAACTTAATTATAAATTAAAAGATTTTGTTGAAAATATAACTCAGCGTGCGATGATGTAGAATACATCACATCGCGATTGTCAACCAAACGAACGAGCAAGCTACGCACACACTGATAATTTCTATTGTTGTTTACGGAACGCTAGCTACGCTGGCTTAGTGTGTGTGACAAGCTGGTTCTTGTTGCGCACTGATAAAATGATAACATTATCAGAATACTTTTATCACTATATTCATTATCAAAATCTCAAGTTATCAATGGTGTTTAAAAAAACTGTGTTACATATATTAATTTAATGTCTTCATTAACATTAGTTAATATTGCATTATCTTGATGAATTATAGAATTAATTGCATAATAGATGGTGCTCTCATGATTCTTGGTATTTAGAGACACTGGGTTTTTTTTTGTTACATGGCAATATTAAGGTATAGACTACACTATTTTTTGTGACTGTCAGTGTCAAATATTGCACAGGTCACATCATATGTCATTTGTCATGAAGCTGTCATTAATCAAATTATTTCAATTCTATGATTTGTGAATTCATTGTTGTCGATTGTTCAAATCTGTGGTTCAATTAATATTTATTTTTAAAGGTCGTGGGCACAGAATACAAACGTCGTGGGCAGTGTGATTGAGTGTGTTATATATCTAATAATTTATTTCATTTATTAGTATTTTTATGTCTTGCGTTGATTTTTTCTTTAGACAATATAGCTAACAGGTGCAATAAACATTGAAGAATTACAGTTGACTATGTAGGTGAATAAACTGATGAAACATTAATGTGAAGTCTGAGTTCTTTTGTTCATAAACATTAGAAATGAACAACTCATCGACGTCCCTAGCAGACGGTACTCCCAGTGAAGTAACCACATCAGACACAGCGCAGTTAGTCAGCAATGAAGAGGCCAGTAGCTCGAACTATACTCAGCTCAACAGATCTGTCGCATTTGTGGTAAGTTTTGCTTTAAATTCATATAAAAATTCCATCTAATAAAATTCAATATATTGTATGAAAGGCTTGCTATAATTTAGTTATTTAGATACCTATTTCTAATTATTGTACAGGACATGCCTAGAGACGAAAGTCCATAACTCATTACAAGATAATGTTATGGATTTTGGTATATAAATATATAATAACTGAATTGATATGAATTTTGTGTTTTAGGATGATGATGATGATGAGTTACACGGCAGCCATGGCATCAGGAGAAGGCATCCAGTGCAAAAGATTGAACCAGGTTCCATGAATATTCTCTCTGCCAAATATGAGGTACCTAAATCATTTGTTATGAATCCATACAAATAAATAAAATTGATGGATACATCAATTTTACACAAACAGATGTTTGTAATATAAAAATGTCACATTATGTGTCTTTTACCAAATTTGGCAGACTTACATGTCGTTTTTGTGTGAAAGAGCAACAAACATCCATCTATTTTCACAATCTTTTGCATTTATAATATTAGTAGGATGTTATTGTACAACACCAAGATTAATCATTTGGGGTGCCGGCAATAGCATTACCCCACCCTCATAACCATGGGCAGAAGCCCATGGTTATGAGATCCAGAGGATGGGTAACAGCATCCTCTGTGTAAAAACCATCAAACTGCACTCACCAACCTGCCTGCCCAGCATGATGAATACTGGCAAACCTCCTCCAAATGAGCCTCCCCATTAGGTGAATGTCCAATAGCTGAGATAATGATGATGATGATGATGATGATGATGAAGGTGAATCATACAGACATGTTCAACATTCCAGTGTAATCCCAAGTAAAGAATGCAAGCTACTAACAACTGTGCCAAACAATCCCTTGTCTTGTATGCACACATACTGTGTGAGCATATTATATTATATAATTATGATAATATATTACTGCTAAATAAAGCTTAAAACATTTTTAAATAAAAACTTTCCTGACTTATTTTTCAGAGCTTAGACTATGACACATGTGAGAACCATCTCCTCCTGGATGAGGAGAGGAAGAGAGGATATGCTTTCATAGTAAAGAAGGATATGGCTCGCTGGTTGATAATACTATTGATCGGTATTGTAACAGCACTTATAGCTTTCTTTATAGATATATGTATAGAAGAATTCTCTAAGATCAAATATAGAGAACTTAAGAAATGTATCCTTTTATCTTACTTATATTATAAATATCAAATCTTATTACAACGTAAAAAAGTTATGTTTATTACAAGTAAACAAAATGTTAGCGAACTCTAACTCTACTCCAGCGCCATCTAGCACTGTTTTTTTGTGTGTATGTTCCGTTTTTACGCTACAGCTACTGAACTGATGAGCTATTTGGTATCTAGATAGCTTAGACCCTGGGGTAACACTTGGGGTACTTTTTCATCGAGCTATTCCTATGGGAACGAAGACAAAGCAGACTGGGCACAGCTAGTAAGTTATACAAAAGAAAGAATAGAATAGATAACATAACATCACACCTTTTAACCAAAGGTGTAGGCAGAGGTGTACCCAGGACCCACACTGCCAGTTATGTTATTAAGTCCCATTTAATAGGGTGTGAGTCATCTACCGGGCCCAGTTCTAGACTCCAGGCTGTCATTGAGAATATACAAGGTAGGGATTATTTTCGGTCTCGCTTTCCTGAAGCGCAGGAACCCAATTCCATCTGGCCAAAATTCAGGTGCCAGAAAGATCTTATATTGCACCGAAAGCTGGAGCACATTTGAAGTTCTGCATCCTCTTTGACTCCAGCCTCGATAGTTATCCTACTAATATAATAAATGTGAAAGTTTGTGAGGATGGATGGATGCATGTTTGTTACTTTTTCACGATAAACTACTGAACCGATTGAGCTGAAATTTGGTATGTAGATAGTTTAGACCCTAGAATAACACATAGGGTACTCTTTATCCTGATATTCCCACGGGCACGAAGACTACGCAGGTGAATCCGCAGGACACGGTTAGTAATAGATAAACTTTACATTCCAATTGTGGGTGATTCGTATTGTGTTCAATTATTAATAATTATTTATTAATTTTCCTTAACACATGTATTACAGCTGTAGACAAATATGTATTAATAGACAAACTGTACATTCCATATCTAATGTGGGTGATATCCAACATCTGTATTGTTTTTATTGGGTCGATGCTGGTGGCGTATGTTGAGGTGAGTCAATTGATATGTTTTGGGATTTACCTTGTAGAGTGAGTTATAATGAATATTTGATAACATAGCTAGTACCTACTCTTTAATTTTTTCCTCTTTTAACTGTATGAAGTAACACTGTGCCTTGCGTTTTACCCACTAGACCCCTGTTTGTTATTTAAGAGTGCGCATAATGCTAGCAAATTTGGGCTTCAGTGGCACACTGCCATTAAAGTTTTTATCTAAGCTGTTTTGTTTTAAAGTCGAATATTGCATATCACAGTTGATGATGAGTTGTGAGTTGTGGGCTGTGAGCTCCGATCTTAATTTTTTCGAACTTGATATGTTACCTACATATCTTTTAGCGCAAACAGTTCAGTAGTTTTTAACTTGAACGAGCCGCACACGCTTCCGATCTTTCGCATTTTATATACTTAAGTCTTAAGGTTGTATTTAAAACAGACTTCCAAAAATAGAACAAAACCTACTCTTTTTATTGAAGTCTGTTTGGATTAAATGTTTATTTGTTTTATTATGATATTGTGGCACAAACAGAGAAACCAATGTTCCATATGTAATAGTTTTATAATTATTATAATTAAAGTTAATTATAATAATAATAGTTTTCTAATAGAGGCAGTTGTGGAATATATTTTACTGCATAAAATTGAACATTGAACTAGTTCTATGATTTGTGAATCTTGTTATCAGCGTGTGTGCTAATTTTCCACTGATAACACAAGTTTCTGTTCAATTTACGCCCTTATTGGGTCAAAACGAGTGTACTTAGTAAATCGCTATGTAGTAATTATTAAACTTTATAATAACTGCATTATTGAGATTTTGGTTATGATCTTTCTATTTTTGAGTAGGATATTTAAGTTTGATGTTATATAATATGTCCGAATGGTATCTTCATACTCTGAATCATTTAAAAACTGGTTTAAAACATAACATCATAATTTTAACAGTTGGTGGTGGACTAGAAAATTTGCCCCATTATAAATATGGCGGATACCTAGATAATGTTGAATATATACTAACCAGATTTAAAACTTTAACAACTTATGACTTATGTCTCATAGTGAATGAGCGCAGGACTGGGTTGCATTAGTTTTTTGCATCGAAGTTCACTGTAAGGTCACTGGCCTGGTAGGTAGCTCCGAGCTGTGAGGTTCCGGAGAAGGGCAAGCTGCAGCCGTAGCTGGCCGAGGTGCCACCAGGTCCTCGTAAGCTTCGCACGTGGAGGGTAGATGTAAGAAGTGGAGCGTATGCATGGGGAACTTTGCACTTACTTCTTTCTCATACAATTTTTTTTCAGCCCGTAGCGGCCGGCAGTGGTATACCCCAAGTGAAATGTTACTTAAACGGCGTGAAAGTGCCGCGAGTGGTCCGTATCAAGACACTTGTAGTAAAAGCTGTTGGGGTCATCACTGCTGTTGTAGGGGGACTTGCCGGTGGAAAGGTAAAATACGATGCACCCACAGATATGGATTTAAAAGTATACCGCGATGTATACCGTGTATGTAATAAGCGTGTCACGTGTCTTATCTCGCGTCAAAACTGAGTGAATTCTTCTGAGTGACGTCCATCACCTTGTTATTCACGATTAGCTGTTAAAGTTGAAACAAAAATTGATATAGTTGTTTTTACAAATGAAGAAGCTTGCGCGATCTATCCTTATTCATATCTGTGGTATGTACCATATTTATAATGACCAAAATAGTGAGACAAAAAGTGACGAGTGTTAACATCAAATATTAAATGCAAATATTTTGGTGTAGAAATAGGAGTCACCGTCACAGTCGCGGAATAGGGTAACAGGGGTTGTGTGATTGGCGGATGTAATACGTTTAGCCAATCACAGAAACCGCTGTCAGTGCAATTGCACAGCGACCCTTACGTCCCATGAAAGCTTTAAGTGGTTGGTGGTCTGGCAGCAGAATTATTTGACATTATATTGTTACAGATATAATGTCAAATACTAGCTGTGCCCCGCGATTTAATCCGCATAGTCTTCGTTCCCGAGGGAATACCGGTATAAAAAGTACTCTTTGTGTTATTCCAGGGTCTAAACAATCTACATACCGAATTTCAGTCCAATCGATTTAGAAGTTTTGGCATGAAAGAGTAACAAACATCCATCCATCCATCCTCACAAACTTTCGCATTTATAATATTAATAGTATTAAATATGGTATTAGCGTCAGAGATTCGTAAAAATTCGATGATATTATATTCAAGTCGTGTAACGAGCCAAAGATACGGATACATTTTAGGCTTGTTTCACTCGCGACGCGACGCCACACCCCGGACACTCGACTCAATTCCCATACAAAAGCCGCGATACAACTACCTACTGCACAGACACTGCACACATGGAGTTTTGTACACGCGGAAGAGTGTGCTGTGTGTGTTGATGTAATATTAGTAGGATCTGATGCAAAATAATTAAAAAGCAATAACGATTATCGTCAAATTGCTATTAATTATCAAAGCGTAAACTATAATATTAATTGGTATGCTCGGTCGTCGATATCGCGTAATTAATCTTTTATTAGGACAAATAAGTCGCGTAATATTTATCACTTAATTTTAATAACCATATGATATTGATAACAATATTATATTATATTATAAACCAGTAATAACTGCACTTTTATGATAAGGCTCATTATGAGAGTGGTTTTTAAATATGACTGCCTTAATAAAAATTTATGCCAATTTTATAAGAAGAAAGAAAGAAAATCATTTATCGAGACACACTTCATACAGAATAGTTTAGAGTACGACGTACGAAATTATGACGTACTTAAAATAGAAACAAAGTATATCCCAAATCCCAACACGGTTCCAACTCAGCATGGTGCTAGCTGTAAACAGCCAGCGCTGGTCTTCCGTTGGAACCGCATAAATAAAATTAATAAGGTAATCAGTATCCTCATAATATATTCGGATCAACTTTCTACTTGTCACCTCTATGTTTTTATCCTTCTAATATTTTAAATGCGAGTTTGTGAGGATGGATCGATGTTTGTTACTTTTTCACGCCAGAACTTCTTCATCGATTGGGTTTAAATTTGGTATGTAGGTAGCTTAGACCCTGGAATAGCATATAGGTACTTTTTATCCTAATATTCCCACGGGAACGAAGAGTACGCGGGTGAATGTATCAGTCTTCTGGGTGGGCTTTAATTGCCTAATTTGAAACTATAAGACCGTGTGGAAGCTGTCCCATATTATTATTATTTATGAATGTTGTAGGAAGGCCCTATGATCCACAGCGGGGCGGTGGTCGCCGCTGGCATATCACAAGGGAAGAGCACAACGTTCAACAAAGACTTCAAGATATTCCAATACTTTAGGGAAGACCATGAGAAAAGGGACTTCGTATCCGCCGGAGCTGCTGCCGGCGTTTCCGCCGCTTTTGGGGCTCCTATAGGTAAAAATCACAGATACCTACTTAGTAATAGAAAATATTTTAAAAATAATTAGCTAATGCTTTATACTCGGGGCTATGCTCAGGATTTCTCTGCTAGATCGAATCAGAAATGAGGAGATCCTTAGACGAACGAAAGTTACCGACATAGCCCAGCGGATTGGCAAGTTGAAGTGGCAACGTGCAGGGCACATAGCACGTAGAATTAATAGCCGATAGGGCTGGAAAGTTCTTGAATGGAGACCACGAACCGGCAAGCGCAGCGTAGGACGTCCACGCACAAGGTGGACAGACGATCTGATAAGGACGGCAGGAACACGCGTAGGCGGGCCTCTTACATCCGGACTGGATGGAAATCTATGGGGGAGGCCTATGTTCAGGCAGTGGACGTCCTATGGCTGAGATGATGATGTATACAATTAAGCTTTAAGCTTACAAAGAAATGCAATTAAATCTTTTGGCATTGAATATATAATCGCCTAAAGAATATATAAGGTTATCAGCTAACCCCCCTCCCCCACTATAGCTTATGTCCAACAGTGGAGTTCCAGCGGCTGAGACGATGTTTATAAGTTTATTGTCAAAATGATGATTAGATAACTTAAACAAATTTAGTAAATTTAGTGAAGAGCCGTTTTTTGTTAGTGGTTCTTGGTGGTTGTAGAAGTAAAATCTGGTGGTAAGCAAAATAAACTGTTGGCAACACTGACGGCAGACGTTACAAATTCAAAATGTATATCGTCGTTTAATGTTTTGGTGTTGTTTTTCCAATATTAACAAAGCATCTTACTCTTCCAGTTGTGGTCGCAGATTGTACTTGATGGTCATTATCAAGAATATGAATTCACCAATCTTGATAATCTAAGAAATACTAAGTAGATTAAGTACATATAGACGGTAGACATATAGTGCGGTCGGGGTCGACCTAGGCGTACCTTTCATGAACAATTTGATGTTATCTTAAGGAAAGGCCAGGTCAAAAGTACCAACAACCGACGAGCATGCATGAAGAATGTGATGAAAGTGGAAGAAGCGAAAGTTGTATGTCAGGATCGTAGCAAGTGCAAAGAAATAGTCTCTGCCTACTTCAACGGGAACAAGGCGTGACTGTATGTACGTATGTAAGTATATATAGAGCACAATAATATTATCATAAAGTACATCTTTGATTTGGCCAGGTGGAGTTCTGTTTTCCCTGGAAGAAGGCACCAGTTTCTGGAACCAGGCGCTGACGTGGCGGACGTTCTTTGGCACCGTTGTATCCACGTTCACATTAAATTGTGCATTGTCCGCGTACCACGGCCGTCCAGGGGAATTGAGTTACCCAGGTAAATGTACTAACTAGCAGTATAGAAGAGTACCTTATTATTACTGATTATATATTATAGATACGCTACGAGCTGTGACTCGCCGTTCCACCCGCGTAGACATTGTTCCCGTGGGAATATCGGGGAAAAAAGTACCCCATGTGTTATTCCAGGGTCTAAGCTACCTACATACCAAATTTCAGTCCAATCGGTTCAGTAGTTTTTGCGTGAAAGAGTAACAAACATCCATCCATCCATCCTCACAAACTCACATTTATAATATTAGTAGGATATACTGATTTGCTCGTCTTGTCACTCACTATTATAAAAAAAAACTGACCCGGTAGATAGCAATAGGCTAGTCCCCTTATTACATGGGACTTAAAAACATAACTGGTGGTAAGTGTGGATGTACCTACTATGGGAAGTCCTGGGTACACCTCTGCCTACCCCTTCGGGAAAAAGGCGTGATGTTATGTTGTGTTAATACATGTGTAAATTTAAGAAGTACCGTTTGACAGTAATTTTATTTTGCCATGCTTGAAGGATTCGTATTTAAATTTAGTGATTAAGGATTGTGTATCTTGTGATAAATTTAATAATTTCATGGTTTTGTGGCAAAGGTTATTGAAATTGAGCTAGTTGCGCCTATTCAAAACTATTTTAGCTTGAAAAGATGAAACGTCAAACGGAGCTTCTTAGATTTGATGCGCTGTAATAACTCTCGCTATTTCAGGTCTTCTAAACTTGGGAAAAATGGAACCATTTCCGTTCCAATTCTATGAATTGCCGGTGTTTATGTTTTTTGGCGCAGTCGGCGGGATGCTCGGAGCTCTATGGAATTATATCAATTATAGACTAGCTGTATTTAGGATAAGGTAATCTCATATTCCTCCCAGGCGGCATAACCACGGTTCAAGGCCGTGACAACACCTCCCCAAGACGGCTCTTGCCATACTATATTAAACTCGTGACTTGGTGGAATTTAAAGAAATCCTTTCTTTAAATTATTAGTCGATATTATTTGACTAATCATTATGAAAGATAAAGATACATTTATTGCCAGTATAGAAAAAAAATACATACAAGAAAACGAATACAAACAGATGACAAAGAAATTAAATACATTTATATTACTAGCAATTGGGATATGGTCAGCTTAGTGCTGCACAAGGTGACCCTGTGCAGCGCTGGTTTTCAGCATATCCCAAGCTCGAACACAGATGTTAGCCGAGTAACGAAAAATATGGTATAAGCGGGATTACAAATTACTTAAATTAATTTTATTATGCCAGTGATGAAAGACTATCTGTGTCCGCGGCTTCACCGCGTGGTCTTCGTACCCGTGGGAATATCAGGATAAAAGTACCCTTTGCGTTATTCCAGGGTCTAAACTATCGATACCGAATTTCAGCCCAATCGGTTCGGTAGTTTTGGCGTTAAAGAGTAACAAACATCCATCCATCCATCCTCACAAACTTTCGCATTTATGATATTAGTAGGACTACGTACGAAATTTCAGCTTTCTAGGTCTACGGGCCTAGCTTGGGCCTGGTCTAAATTCAGTTTCTGCAACTAGTATCTGCATGCAGATGCTGTATATTGTGCCGAATACATTTAGCAAAATACTGCAGTAGCGGTAGATACTAAAACTGAAGCGTAGAATACTAAAGGGACAGAAGGTACACTCCTTAAATCATTTAAATAAAATAAAAACTTTAGCGCCGACACAATAAAGTGCAATTCAGGTCGCACGGCGCCTAACTACCTATCGATACATTAACCTACAATTTCCCTCTCTTTCTGTCCCGTATCTCTATATCTGTTCTCTCTGTCTAACCCATAGAAATTTTAGCGTCTAAACGGGCGCCCCGGCTACTTACAGTAGCTTCATACCTATAACGCGGAGTATTCACAGACTGGACTGTAGTAACATTACGATAAAAAAAACTTTTTTTATTTATACCGAAATTGTTTTTTGTAGACATATAACAACTCCTTGGTTAAAAGTGGTAGAGGCGTGTTTGGTAGCGGCGACGAGCGCCACGTGCGGGTTTCTTATGATGTTTATTCTCAATGATTGTCGGCCGCTCGGTGAAGACCCTACTAAAGTTCCCTTACAGGTATTATTATTATTGCTACAAATTAATTAACTTTATTAGACACTAGCTGTGCCCCGAAATTTCACCCGCATAGACATCATTCCCGTGGGAATATCGGGAACAACCTATGTGTTATTCCAGGGTCTAAGCTATCTACATATCAAATTTCAGCTCAATCGGTTTAGTAGTTATAGCGTGAAAACGGAACAAACATGCACACAAAAAAACAGTGCTAGATGGCGCTGGAGTCGAGTTAGAACACGCTAGCGTTATGTTTACCTGTTACAAACGTAACTTTTTTACATTGTGCAGAGATTTGATATAATTTTAGTAGGATTAACTGCGCGCGCGGTTTATCATGTACCGGAAATTACATACGTGTTATTTTCCATTATTTAATTTAAGGAATATAACAAGCAGCCCAATCAGTTCGATAATTTTGCAAACATCCACACATAATATACAAATTATTGCATTGATAATATTAGTAAGAATTTTTATGAGAGATTCAATAAATGGTGTGAAGAATTTCCAATTTTAGCTGTATTTATACATTTTAATCAACTCTATCAGCTCTTACGAATATATTTATTTGTTTAACTGAAAACTGCTTTACCAATTATGTATTACATTAATATTATGTCGCTCGAAACACGAGCTGACCCGTAAAACAACAGTGACGACTTAAGAATATTATACAATTTTATAAAAACGAAAATAACTGACATAAAATAGGGTAACCGGTAGTATTGTTAGCACCCCCCCAATCATTGGCACTTTCAACTTTGAATCGTAATATTATAACACAACACGACTGCAGCCATTTCTAATAGTTTTTCCTAAATAGTATTTTAAATTTAGCGTCTGCCAAAACCAAATTGTAAGTGACAATGACAGTTAAATTGGCGGGATTTATTTTTTTCATAAATTTGCGCGCCATTGCTGCTGATGATATGAAAAAAGTTTGAGAAGTAGAAAAGAAAACTGCGTTAAAATAATTAAATTTATGCAAGTTTTGTTTAATGTTTGTAATTTTTACGTAAGAGAAGGTGCATAATTTGGGATATTTGTGTAAGATTTGCAATTCAATGATTACTTTGCCAGTTTTTGATATGCCAATAATTGCACTATGAACTCTATGACGGTGTAGTCATTGGCACCTATGCCAATCATTGTACTTATTAAATGTTTTTTAAAATGCGACTTATTTGGTGTTGAAATTCATTTACATTGTAATGGAATTTATATCGCATGGATTTAACATATATTATCGATCAAATCCAATCATTGGCAGTGCCAATGATTATACCGTGGCATGTGCCAATGATTGTACCTTGGCATAATGTTGGCCATTTTTGTGTATTTCTTTCGTTGGAATAGGATTTATTGATAACTAATGTAAAGTATTTCAGGGTAAAAAAACCGCAAATGCATACGTAAATAATAAATAAATAAATTATTAATTGTCAGGGTGGCATGCCTACCTATTTATGATTAATGTAGGGTTCAATACAGAGCTGAAATAATAAGTTATGAGTAAATTTAGCTCAGTATCGAAGAACCCATATCCTACTTTATATTTAATCGCCGTACCTTTGTTTGCGTACATATCAAAATTAGATTTTTGCTTAGCTCCAAGGCAGACACGGCAGCAATTGCAGACAACCTAGGTATTAGATAATAATTGACATTTTATACCCTTTACCATACCCCATACCCCTTTTTTCTTTGAGGTATGGAACCTTATATGTAATAAAATGAAACGGGGCCAGGATCTAATGTGATTTTTAAAAGGGTCAACACGGTCGAAGCTAAGCGAAGCCTTACGGTCAAATTTTAATTATACCGTTCGAAAACTGTTGACCCCATACAATGAAATAGGTCGTGGTCAGTTTATCTACTGCAAGCTTACCGTAAAAAAAGCTTTTGTTTTGGATACGGATTAGTAAATTATTACGTCTGGGTAGTGTTTCCCATTACACTTCTACCTCTAGCCATTATTCACCTATCTACCTAGTTAAAAAAATATTTTTTGACTAGATGATTGTATTTAATATCTGCAATGAAGTGTTTATTTTTATTTCGTGAATTAACTCAGTGTTTTTCTAGTCAATGCCTTTCATTTAATACCCGTATTTTGGGGACTTTGAAATACGTAAGTTATCCGCTATTTTGTGGCGGCCGCCATCTTGAATATGTAATGATACCAAATATATTCAATTGTATTCTAATTAGAACTAAATATGTGTACTTCATCATCATCATCATCCACAGCCCACTATATCCCACTGCTGGGCATAGGCCTCCTTCATGTCATGCCACTTGACCCTGTCTTGTGCAAGCCGTGTCCAGATGGGACCCGCCACTTGTACTATGTCATCCGCCCAACGTGCTGCCGGACGACCAACGCTGCGTTTACCTGTTCTTGGCCACCATTCAGTCAACGTCTTACACCACCTGTCGTCACCGCGCCTAGCTACGTGTCCTGCCCAACTCCATTTGAGTCCCATAATTCTCTTCGCTGCATCTTGAACTTTCGTTCTTCGTCTAATTTCTATGTTTGTGACTCGATCTAGAAGTTTAATGCCAAGCATGGCACGCTCCATGGCTCTCTGTGCAACACTAATTCTGTGCACAGCCTCATGTGTAAGCGTCCATGTCTCGGCAGCGTAGGTCATGGTGGGCAGAACACATTGGTTAAAAAGCCTGGTTTTCAGACATTGTGGTATCCGACTTGACTTCAGTATGTCGTCTAACTTGTTGAACGCGGCCCATCCTAGCTGTATTCGTCTGGAAATCTCCTTATTTTGATGTTCCTTGTCGAAGGATATAATATGGCCGAGATACACATACTCTTCGACTATTTCTAGTTCCTCACCTCCGACAGAAACTTTCGAAGTTGAAGCCCTAGATATATTCGTCATAACTTTGGTCTTGGCCATATTCATTTTCAGGCCAACACTCATGGAAGCATTATATAGGTCTTGTACCATGTGTTGGAGATCAACCAGATTTTCAGCAAACAACACAAGATCGTCTGCAAACCTGAGGTGAGACAAGTAGACTCCATTGATGTTTATACCGCGAGTGTCCCATGCAAGCGTGTTTATGATGTCTTCTAAGACAGCCGTAAACAGCTTGGGTGATATGGTGTCTCCTTGTCTCACCCCCCTCCTGACTGGAATAGGGTTGGTTAATGTATGCAGTTTCACTTGCATTGTTGCTGAACTATACAGCTCCTGTAGCACATCTACATAACGAGCGTCAATGGAACAGCGATGTAAAGAGTCAAACACAGCCCAGTGTTCGACACTGTCGAAAGCCTTTTCGTAATCGACAAAGGCCATATACATGGGCCGGTTGAATTCGTGACTCTTTTCCATCAACTGTTTGACCGAGTGTATATGATCTATGGTGGAGAAACCTCTTCTAAATCCGGCTTGCTCAACAGGTTGGCATTCGTCTAGTTGGCGAGTGAGTCTATTGCATATTACTTTGGTGAAAAGTTTGTAAATGTGGGGGAGAAGACTGATGGGGCGATAGTTATTAAGTTTAGCAATGTCTCCCTTCTTGTGAATAATGGTTACGATAGCATTTTTCCAAGATCTTGGCACGGAACAACTCACTAAGACGGCATTGAAAAGTTTAACCAAAACATGGAGGACTGGATTTCCACCTGCTCGGAGAAGTTCTACAGTGATATTGTCTTCGCCAGGGGACTTTTCACTTTTCATCTGTTTAAGTGCTGTCTCTACTTCCGATGGCATAATTGGAGGTAAATCTTCGGTGTTTCGACTTTCTTCAGCTGGGAATCTGGGATCCCCTGGTGACGAGCTAGGTTTGACTGTTCGTGTTGAGTATAAGTGTCTATAAAAATCTTCAGCAATGATTAACATTTCTTGCCTATCTGATACTATATTAGAATTTTTGTCTTTTAATTTGATTATTTCTTTGTTTCCTACTTTAAGCTTCCTTCTGAAAATTTTAGGTCCTCTATATTTTTCTACAGTGTCAATTATTATTTTAGTGTTGTATTTTCTTATGTCTGCTCTTATGGATTTATTTATTTTCTTGTTTATTTCTGCTATTGCTTTTAGATCAGTGGCTGTCAAGGTTTTCAGGTTTCTTCTATCCTCTATCATCTTTTTGGTATTGCTAGAGAGTTTATTCAGATTATTTATTACAATATTCGTGTGTTTTTTACTTGTTTCAGCTATTGTATTGCAAAGTAAATCGTTTATATGGTCAACATCCAGATTCATCTCTTCTAATCCTTTAAAGTGATTTTTAAGATCCGCTCGATATTGGTCACCAAACAAGCCATCGGTGTTCTTGACGTTTAGTTTATGTGAGTTTATCATTTTTGCCCTTTCTTTCCTTAAATTGAATTTAAATGTTCCTTTTACTAATCGATGATCACTACCAGCTTTAAAATGATTTAAAACAAAAACATCTTCTACAATGTATTTGTGTGAGCATAAAATGTAGTCTAGCTCGTTTTTCGTCACACCGTTTGGACTCGCCCAGGTCCACTTCCTTGCAGGGCGCTTTTTGAAAAATGTGTTCATAGCGTAGAGGTGTTTCTTTTCTAGGAAGTTGACGAGAGTCTGCCCTCGGTTGTTACGTTGTCCAAGGCCGAACTTCCCAACACATCTTTCATGAGAAAGTGGTGAGCCAATTTTGGCGTTAAAATCTCCTATTACGGTGTTAAAGTGGCATGAAGTGTCTTCTAAGGCTTTTTCTATGTCTTCATAAAATATTTCAGTTTCCTCTTCGGTGTGGGTGGATGTGGGAGCATAGACTTGTATGATTTTAATTGAATATCGTTCGTTTAATTTTAATATGACAAAACATACTCTTGTAGAGATACTTTTAAATTGTAGTACGGATGAGGTCAATTTTTTATTTATCAAAAATCCAACTCCGCCATAGCTAGTATCTTCGTTTCCTCTGTAGTAAAAAAGGTTACCTGTCTCTAGTTTGATTAATTCTTCTCCTTTCCTTCTTACTTCTGATAAACCTATTACATCCCAATTCGTGTATGTGTACTTAATATCAGATAAATAAGTCAACAGTAAAAAGAGGTAAAATTGAATTATTAAGAAACAAACAAAAAAGCCACAACAAACAGATCAAGTTTATTAAAACCGTTTAAAATGTTGATTATGATGTTTTAGTTACTATTGAAATCAGTCACGTATGTTGTTTTTTCGTAATTAGTTTTAGCTCGGTAGTTTCGGAGAACGCCCGAAATACCCATTTAAAAAAATCATCCTGTATACCATAATAATTGACAAAATCTTAAATCTTCAGACATAAATCCAATCAGAGACAAGTAAATAATCAGAATAAAGAAAAAAAAAAATTTTTTTTTAGTGCCAATGATTGTACATTTTTTGAGTGCCAATGATTGTACTTGAGTGCCAATGATTGTACTTTTTGACCACTGCTGCTAAAAATGTCGATTTTGAATACATATTAATAATATTCGAACTGGAAATTTTTATTTAATTTATTAATCAACAAATCAAATGACATGAGTATATTTAACACTATTAACGCATTATTGAAAATATTCCATATTGAATGACATCTGTCACCATTAGGTGCCAATGATTGTATAGGTTACCCTATGTACTAGAAACATTTAATGCATGACATTTTCAAATAAGTAAAAATTATGTTGCACACTCCGGAAAGGAGTAGAATATACCTGGCACTTGTATTGTTATTTATAAGACCTGTATGTATACCTATATTCTAGCAATAAATAATGTTGATTTTGAATGAATTTCAGCTATATTGTGCAGACGGGGAGTACAACGCTCTCGCAGCGATATGGTTCCAAACGCCCGAAGCGTCCGTGCGGTCGTTCCTCCACGACCCGATGGGCTCATACAAACCATTATCGTTATTAATGTTCATTGTGTGCTACTTCCTTCTATCTACGTGGACGTTCGGCCTGGCCGTGTCCAGTGGACTGTTCATACCGAACTTGTTGACTGGAGCCGCGTGGGGAAGATTATTGGCTATCGTCATACAGTACATTGTGCCTTCAAATGTAAGTAGGCTTGTGTGAGTTTCTTTCACTTACTGTGTTTTGTTCGCTAATAAGTAACTGATGTGTTGTGTGAACAGAGGATGAGTCCTGGGTATACCTTTGTCTACCCCTTCGGGAAAAAGGCGCGATTGTATGTAATGTTATGTGTCAACTACTTTGTTTGTTTTTGCTAATGTTGAGTAAATCTACTCGTTGTTCAGTAAATACCAAAGCGAATATTGTAAAAGGCAGTAGAAATATTGAACTGCCGATCATGAGGTCCCGGGTTCGATTCCCAGGTCAGGTAAAGTGTTATTGGATTTTTACATTTGGAATTATCTCAATGACTTGTACTGTGCCCCCGGTAGATGGCAATAGGCTTGCCCCCTATTACAAGGGACCAATAACATATTATGGCGAAACTTGCGTGTACCTACAATGGGACTGAGTCCTGGGTTCTTAAAATCGCCTATAAGTGGCGGTTTGTGGAAAGAGGTTGGCTAGTTTATTGGATCGTCTAGATTTAAACATGTCATACTTCATGTTATATCTATTATTTGAATTTAAACTCTAACAGAACTTACCCCAATTACACTGTTCGAGTCAATTCATACGGGTTATGTGGACAACCCATATTGTCACAGTTTCAGGTCGCCAAGATTCTTTCAAGGCTTCCGACATGACCTAACGATATCTTATAGGAAACAGCCGTGGCCTACAATTTAACGTGCCATCCGAAACACGTTAGCGCCCAGATGAAAAGTCCACATGGTGAGATTCGATCCAAGGACTCGAGATTTTAAGCCGGACATTTTTCCGTTGGGCCACGGACGCTACATCTATCTATAAATGAAAATATTTTATTTCTGATCGTTACGATCCATATTGTGTTACTTACAATTCTTAATAACTAATTAGTAACAAGTGTTAGTAGAAAATAAACTTAATACTACAACCCATCAAATCTAAAAAGTAACGTTTGACGTTTCATCTTTTCAAGTAATGTTTAAGTCGAATTAACGTTGCATAAGCGTAACTTACACAGTTTCAATAACCTTTGCCGTAAAACCATGAAATTATGAATTTTATCACAAGATATAATTCTTAATCACAAAATTTTAATTAAATCTTTCAAAATAAGGGAAATTAAGAACTGAGAAATAGTTCCACAGTGAAAGAAAGAAAAATTTTTTCACAACACACATACAAGATTAGTCTAAAATGCTTACATTGCGTGTGCGGCGAAACGGTACCAACTCAGCATAAGCAGTGACTGGAGCACGTAGGACTAGAAATTAAGCGCCCTCGTAGACTCCAGCCTTGATAGTGTAATCTTGGAGAATTCCTGTTACGGGACTCGTTCTTGGATGTGGGGCATCAAAAGAAGGCTTTACTGAGAAGAATACGAAAAATCTCATATTTAGAATAGAATAGACTGCCTCGGTGGCGTAGTGGGCGCATGCTCGACTGCCAATCAAGAGGTCCCGGGTTCGATCCCCAGGTCAGGCATAGTGTTAAATATTGGATTTTTCCATTAGGAATTATCTCAATAACTGCCTGGAGTCTGGAACTTTGCCCGGTAGATGGCAATAGGCTCACCCCCTATTACATGGGACCAATAACATACTGGCGAAATGTGGGTGTATCAACTATGGGACTGAGTCCTGGGTACACCTCTGCCTACCCCTTCGGGAAAAAGGCGTGAATGTATGCATGTTTACAAAAAGACACAATACAAAAGACATGGTAAACAACATATTTAAATAGTTTTTTAAATTGACAATCAGTTTATTGTATTGTAGCCTCTGCGACTCGGATAGATACATATATAGGTTGCGTTATCTGTGCCTACAATATACTTGTGTGTTCTTCTTGAATTGTTCTTTCCGAACGCACGGTAGATTCATTGGTTACTTGTAAGGCAGGTGTTTTAAAAGAAAGGGTATCAAAAGAAAGGCTTTGCTTAGAAGAATAAGAAAAATCTCATATTAAAATAGTTTTTTTTAAATTGACAATCAGTTTATTGTTATTTTTGGTCCACAGACAATAAATCCAGCGAAGTACGCGTTGATCGGCGCGGCGGCGCAGCTCGGCGGCGTCGTGCGAATGACTATATCACTCACAGTGATCATCATTGAGACCACGGGACAGATATCTAACGCTCTACCTGTCATTATCACGCTTGTAGTTGCCAAGTGGGTCGGAGATTTCTTCAATGAGGTACATTTATTCATTACTATGTTATTATGCGAACGGGAAACAGTAAAATAAGTTGATGGTGTTACTATTTATTATTTATTGTAATTATTATTGAATTATTATTGAATTATTTCGTTTTATTGACAATGTAATAATTAATTATTACGCGTGTTATTTTGTGCAAAATACATTTTTTTTTTACTTCTCATACAAATTTACTGATCAACTGATCTCTATTTTATATGAGAAGTCGAAAAAAAATTTAATGAATTCGTTCGCTCTTCCATACTAAATGAAATTTTCCAAATATGTAGAGAGAGAGAGAGAGAGAATAATTTTCCACTTAGTTGTTGGTTTTTGATCTGGCCTTAATTTGCGCCAAAATATATTTAGTTGAAGAAAATACTTACGTATAGTTTTTTCATATTTGTAAAAAATGTTAACAAATATTTTGATGTTATTTAAATGTTTTTTTTTTTTGTAAAAATGAAGAGAGATACGGTTTTCTTAAACCAAATATATATTGGAGCAAATAATGGCCAGATTAAGAGCCAACCGCAAACAATTGACTGGAAAATTATGCTCTCTTTCTCCATATATGAGAAATTTCATTTAGTACGGAACGGCAACCGCCTCGAGTATTACTACAGCTTTGTATATTCCCACAGGGTATATACGACATGCACATTCAACTGTCAGCGGTCCCTATCCTCCCGTGGGAACCTCCCCCGCTCACGCACAACATCTACGCTTCAGAAGTGATGTCACACCCAGTGTTCACGCTACGTACCGTCGAGAATGTTGGACATATCGTCGAGATATTGAGGCTTGTGTCCTACAACGGATTTCCTGTCGTCGATCCTCCACTGGCCGATGACGTAAGTAATTTTTTTTTTATCATAATGAGTAACAAGACGATCAAATCAGGTGCCTGATGGTAAGTATCATGATTGCCCATATCAGACACAGTGCCACAGTGTTTTAAAATTCAAAATTCTGCGCGGCTTAATTAGTTGTTGAAACTCGTCATGCCCAGTAATTTCGCTGGTAACATTGCCCTTCAGACCGGAACACAGTAATGTTTGCATATTACTGCTTAGCGGATGAATAACGGGCAAAGTAAGTAATGAATAACTGGTAAGTATTCAAAATACGTTTTCTTTTGGTAGATAAATCCTGATCACGATCTATCATAAATTAAGTAAGCTATTCATTCGTTCACGCGTCACAAGAAATGTCACATTCACATGCTGTGTTCACTCTCCGAACTGTTATTGAGAATGTCGTAGATATAATACATATTGTCGAGATATTGAGACTTGTGTCGTATAACGGATTCTCTGTTTTCGATCCTCCAATGACTTCATTTTTCTGTAGCACAATTTTTTTTCTATTGCTAGTTTTACAATATTTGGTGTGGTTACATTCGTTTGTTTGGAAGGTGCTGCGTGGTGGCTATGTGGAAATTTCCATTCATCTTTGTCCTTGTACTGGTTGATTTTATAATTTCACATTATATAGGTAATATTACACCGTTTTGAGATATTAAGTGTTGTAAAGTTTTGAAAATTTTCAAATATTAGTTTTTTGTTATAAAAAGTATTTAAGTGTATTTATTTTTATTTCAACAATAATGCATGTATTATCTTTCGAATTCAAAGTAAGCATCGGCAAATTTAGAAATTAACTAATACCGAATACAGGGAGTTTAGAGAAATATTTATTTTATTACCAGAATAAGTCGTTATCTGTCAATTAAAACTAAAATTTAAGTTGTATTGGTAGTTATTTAGAAAGATAATTCAATTTCCTATCATTCTGCATACTCAAAACACGAATTTTAGCTGGTAATTAATCAGCCTGAGGATATGTCCACAGTCCGAAGTGCCAACATACAAGCGTCTGCGCGGCATAATCCTGCGCTCGCAGCTCATCACGCTGCTCCAGCACAAGATATACAATGAGAACGCCAACACTACGTGGTCCAACTTCAACGTAGATATGAATATGTTCAGGAAGGAGTATCCACGGTACCCCTCTATTGATGAGGTAAGTCTTTCGTCTGAATTACAAACTCAGTCTCAGACAACTCCATCTTGGAGATGGTTTGTGACACTGTCGTTTCACATTCGCTTCAATATTTGTGCATGACGTAGAACTAGTAGACTTAAACTAGCGTTTGTGGCTCAGTGAAGACAATGCCTTATAATTAAACACAGACAACTATTAACTGAAAAGACATTCATTTTAGCGGGGTAGTTTTAATTGGGTCATGCAGACTTCAAACATGAACATATTTGATGACATGACATGACAACCCAAATATAATGGGAAATGAAAAAAACGGCTGTTATGCAGTGTCCACTGTATTTATTACCTTGGCGAAAGCCCCCCTTATGGCGTCGTCTTTTGGTTGAGTTAGGTCACACCTAGCTTTATTATTATTAAGTTTCTTCATCAAGATAATTCGCAATAACACCCTATCTAGCATGTAAACTTAAATAAATTATGTTACCTCCAAGAGTATCACTGATAAAACAATTTACACGTTATCCTAATAATATTATAAATGCGCAAGTTTGTGAGGATTGATGGATGTTTGTTTGTTACTCTTTCACGCCAAAACTACCGAACCGATTGGGATGAAATTCGGTATGTAGGTAGTTTAGACCCATTAATTAATTGTTTCTCATGTAAGTGACTTCTGTCTTTTTGAGATCTTTAAACCTAAGTAAAATGTACGACTAACATTAATTTTCCACTCACAGCTGGAAATCCAAGAGTGGGAGAAGACATGCACGATAGACCTGCGTCCGTTCATGAACCCGTCCCCTTACACGCTGCCTCACCGCGCGTCTCTGCCGAGACTGTTCCGCCTGTTCCGAGCGCTGGGCCTCAGGCATCTGCCCATTGTCAACGATGTTAACGAGGTATCACTCTAACTATATTTTACAAGCTTTTTACAAGCATACAACCCAGCGGATTAACGGTTGATGTGGCAATGGGCCGCGCACATAGCACGAAGAACTGATGGCTGATTGGACTCTAAAGTTCTCGAATAGAGACCACGGACCGGCAAGCGCAGCGTAGGACCTCCACAAGCAAGGTCGACAGACGATCTGATAAGGACGGCTGGAACACGCTGTAAGCAGGCCGCTTACAACCGGACTGGATGGAAATCTATGGGGAAGGCCTATGTTCAGCAGTGGACGTCCTATAGCTGAGATGATGATGATGATGTGTGATAAAACATATCAATAATCTGTAATCCACATATTAACAGGATACAGGATCTCTTAGCAGTTTGACACAATCCTATGGAAATTTACTAAATCGATGTTTTGTATTCCCCTGTTTCCTCCGAATATTTGATATATAATATTTTTGTAGTGGTAGGCCTCTTTTGCAGTAGGCCGCCTGGGGAAGTACCACACCTTTGCCAGTTATTCATCCGCCAAGCAGTAATGTCCAAACATTACTGTGTTCCGGTATGAAGGGCAATGTTACCAGCGAAATTACTGGGCATGATGAGATTCAACAACTCATATCTCAGGGTGATAGGCGCAGTGCAGTGCCGCGCAGAATTTTGAATTTTAAAATACTGGGTGGCACTGTGTCTGATATAGGCAATCATGATGCTTACCATCAGGCATCTGATGAGCTCGTCTAGTCACTCACTATCATAAAAAAAATAAAAAAAAATTTACATACATACATTCACGCCTTGTTCCCGGTGGGGTAGGCAGAGACTATTTCCCTCCACTTGCTACGATCCTGACGATCCGCTTCGTTCACTTTCATGACATTTTTCATACATGCTCGTCGGTTGTAAGTACTTTTATTGACTTGGCCTTTCCTAAGAACAACGTCAACTTGTTCATGAAAAGTACGCCTAGGTCGACCGCTACCGACTTGACCATTCACACTAGCCTTATAAATCTCTTTTGTTAATCTCCTTTCATCCATCCTCTCTACATGTCCAAACCACCTCAGCATTCCTTTCTCTATCTTTGTCACTACATCTTCTACCACGCCACAGCGTTCCCTTATCGCACTATTCCTCATTTTGTCCATCAAGGTCACTCCAGTCATGCTTCGCAGGCTTCTCATCTCCACAGCATTAGTCTTACTTTCATGCTTCTTCTGCTAGACCTAACATATTTATATCCTATTTATATTATAATCTATACTAATATTATAAAGAGAGAATCTTTGTTTTTTTGTTTTTTTGTTTGTAACGAATAGGCTCCGAAACTACTGGACCGATTTTAAAAATTCTTTCACTTATGGATAGCTTAATTCAGTGTGAGTGACATAGGCTATATGAGATTTTGAAAAATATTAGGGATCCGTAAGAAAACTGCAATATTGTGAACCAAGGTGTCACATAATATAATTACCATATTCATAAATTTGCGTGCGCTGTGAAATCCATTGATGGTAGAATAATATAATGTACTAGGGGTTTGTAGTACTTATCAATATCTACAAAACAGTCCACGGAAATTTCATCCATCTATTTTGGTTTAGTCACAATAATCGAAAAAGACATAATATGAATGCGCTGTAATAAGTATTGGAGGTAGAATAAAATAATGTACTAGGGGTTTGTAGTACTTATCAATACCTACAAAACAGTATACATAGATTATATTCATCTTTTTTGGTTTAGTCACAATAATCGAAAAAGTGACTATTTTTCATGCGGTGTGAAAACTATTGGTGGTAGAGTAAAGTAATGTACTAGGGGTTTGTAGTACTTATCAATACCTACAAAACAATATACATAGATTATATCCATCTTTTTTGTTTTAGTCACAAAAATCGAAAAAGTGACTATTTTTCATGCGGTGTGAAAACTATTGGTGGTAGGGTAAAGTAATGTACTAGGGGTTTGTAGTAATTATTAATACCTACAAAACAGTATACATAGATTATATCCATCTTTTTTGGTTTAGTCACAATAATCGAAGCAGTGATTATTTTTCATGCGGTGTGAAAACTATTGGTGGTAGAGTAAAGTAATGTACTAGGGGATTGTAGAACTTATCAATACCTACAAAACAGTATACATAGATTAAATCCATCTTTTTTGGTTTAGTCACAATAATTGAAGCAGTGATTATTTTCATGCGGTGTGAAAACTATTGGTGGGGAAGTAATGTACTAGGGGTTTGTAGTACTTATCAATACCTACAAAACAGTATACATAGATTATATCCATCTTTTTTGGTTTAGTCACAATAATCGAAGCAGTGATTATTTTTCATGCGGTGTGAAAACTATTGGTGGTAGAGTAAAGTAATGTACTAGGGGATTGTAGAACTTATCAATACCTACAAAACAGTATACATAGATTAAATCCATCTTTTTTGGTTTAGTCACAATAATTGAAGCAGTGATTATTTTCATGCGGTGTGAAAACTATTGGTGGGGAAGTAATGTACTAGGGGTTTGTAGTACTTATCAATACCTACAAAACAGTATACATAGATTATATCCATCTTTTTTGGTTTAGTCACAATAATCGAAAAAGTGACTATTTTTCATGCGGTGTGAAAACTATTGGTGGTAGAGTAAAGTAATGTAATAGGGGTTTGTAGTAATTATTAATACCTACAAAACAGTATACATAGATTATATCCATCTTTTTTGGTTTAGTCACAATAATCGAAAAAGTGACTATTTTTCATGCGGTGTGAAAACTATTGGTAGTAGAGTAAAGTAATGTACTAGGGGTTTGTAGTAATTATCAATACCTACAAAACAGTATACATAGATTATATCCATCATTTTTGTTTAGTCACAATAATCGAAGCAGTGATTATTTTTCATGCGGTGTGAAAACTATTGGTGGTAGAGTAAAATAATGTACTAAGGGTTTGTAGTACTTATCAATACCTACAAAACAGTATACATAAATTATATCCATTTATTTTGGTTTAGTCACAATAATCGAAAGTCATTATATGCATGCGATGTGAAAAGTATTGGTGGTAGAATAAAGGAATGTACTAGGGGTTTGTAGTACTTATCAATAACTTCAAAATAGCCCACGATAAATTTATACATGGGTTAAGGTTTGGTCATTGTAACAGAAATAGTCATTAATTTGCGTGCGCTGCGTAAACCATTAGGGTAATATCTATTAAAATACAATGTATCACGAAAGTCAAAAGTACCAACAACCGACGAGCATGCATGAAGAATGTGATGAAAGTGGAAGAAGCGAAAGTTGTATGTCAGGATCGTAGCAAGTGGAAAGAAATAGTCTTTGCCTACCCCAACGGGAACAAGGCGTGACTGTATGTATGTATGTATGTATCACGAATTTACTCCTGTTAAACGTTCACTATATCTACTTCTGCTACCCGTGCGAAGCCGGGGCGGGTCGCTAGTTTATAATATTTATATCCTGATATTTTAAAGTTGAAGTTAAGTATGTCCCTATCATTTTCTTTTTGTTTATAAACTACATTTTTTTGTAGTGAATGTCCAATCACGCGAGTAAAACTGCGATTTTTGGAAGTTCATTATGAAAAAACCAAGGGTTTATAAGAAAAATTTAAATTACAGGGACATAGGTTACTTCACTATAAAAATATCAGGGTAAAATTTTTTTAAATGAGTTAATAATATTCGGAGGAAACACGGGAATACAAAACATCGATTTGATAAATTTTTTATAGGATTGTGTCAAATTCCTAGAAGGCAATGTACGCTATTAATTGCTGAATAAAATTCTTGTTGCACAGGTTGTCGGCATGGTGACGCGTAAGGACATAGCCCGATATAGAGTGTGGCGTCACAGAGGCCATATGGGAATGGAGGAATTAGTTCTCTCTACTGAAATATAAATCCTCTGATATGTCAGTATTTGCACATAGGTTAACAAAAGCACATGTTCACAGTAAGGCAATTTCAATTCATAGCTGTTCATTATAAAGAGTTACAATAACTATCTCCTTCAATGATCACATGCAAGAGACTATTCAGTGCTTATACTATGCAACATCATGGAGCACACTTATTCAGGCTAATGAGAATATTTCTATGTGCCAGCTTTACTTCATTGATCTGTTCCTATTTTAATGAAAATATCATATAGATATGCTCATGTTATATTTTCACTGAAAGTTTGTGAGGATGGATGGATGTTTGTTACTCTCTCACGCTAAAACTACTGAACCGATTAGGCTGAAATTTGTTATGCATGTAGCTTAGACCCTGAAATAACACATGTGGTACTTTTTTTCCCGATATCCCCACGGGAACAATGACTACGCGGGTGAAACCGCAGGGCACAGCTAGTAAGAAATAATTGCGAAATTCCCATACAATTTCTTATTATGTGAAGCTGATCTTGACAGCTGATCCAATATGGGAATGTATGGGACGTCGATGTTTTTGTTGCGAAGTTTGCAATTCTTCTGAAAGTTGTTCAGCTTGATGGGCAGATGCACCCCCTAAACTATTATTACACATTTTTTTACCTTATTTTAATAATATATCAATTAAACTACCTTTAGATAATAGCTATTAATCATGTAGAACATTATATTATATCATGTTGATTTATTAAGAAATTAATTTATTCATGAATGTAAATAAAAGTATAATAATAGAGTTTGATAGTATTATGTACTTATACTTGTGTTATACTGGTCAGGTCTAGCAACTACAATAATGGCGGTACGTCAGCATAATGATTAAGGTCGCGAGAGGCATTACAACAAGGACAGAATGCCATTCAAGTATTCTGTCTCTGTTTTCAATGGACCCTATCGATAGCAACGACGTAAAAGAGTGTTGACGCGAACATACATTATATGACATGTATTAATCTGTCACAATTGAAATTGATCTTTGTTGCTAGACCTGTATGAATGATCATGATTTAAATATACTTACATTGTTATTTTCCTCAAAATTATGGCTATGATAAGATATAGTTGTCCTGACTCCTGACATAAATCATAATTCATAAAGATATGAACCTATAGTTTGTAAAATATTTCTTTATTCCGAACAGGTGAACAAAAATCATCTTTTTTTTGTTATAATTCCTCAAATTCAGTACATAGATATTACATACATAGGTATAATGTGAGGTAATTTAAAAATCAAATGCCTCTTAGAGCTTTATTTATGGAAACATGGCAAAAAATTTAATTTTGTTCAGCTATTAGGGATCATGCTATTTTTACAAACCAAATAATTCATATAAGTCTAATACTTGGACATAGGAGACAGGGAATTATGATCACATATTTAGATTCAATTAGAAATGAATAGAAAACTGAGGCTTGGAGAATGGAATAAATTTGTGTAGATATGGAATGTATTACTAAATCATTTTGTACTTACTTCCTTATGATTTACATTGTATTATGACATTAAATGTGATATTATGCAGGTGTTGATTTATTTATAAGACTATCTATACTGTTATGAATTAAAGGATTTTATAGATGACAAATTGTTCTTTTATTTCCATTTATGATATATATAAATCTATCTTAGTACATAGCTCAGTAACACAACTTATCCAATTGAGCATATTATTTTAATATTATAATCATTAATAAGCATAAATTATTACATATACTATGTGATTAATCCAACTTATAATGTGGTTCTAGTACGAAAGTAAATTAAAGCTTCATCATTAAAAACAATAAACTTAGGTGCTCATAGATTTCGTTCACGTTAGTCATTTTAAAAGTTCTTACAATCTTGTTTAGTGTGGTGAGATCATGACACTTAGTTGTTGACAAACAACTCCCAACCGATACCAGCCCATAAATTGATGAACAGCACAACGGGAAGTATTATTAGTATCAGCAGTATGTAGTTTACATACTCATCCATTCCGCTGGTGGTTCATTGATTAATATTGCTTGTGCACATAGGTCATTGCAAAACCACTATCTGTAATCAGTAACTACTGCTGTGAACTACTGATTTTTCATCCAAGTGAAGTACAATCTACAAGTTCCTTTTGTTCTGTGCAAGCAAGTGCTTCCAGCTGTGACCTACAATCTACAACAATAACCTCACTAAATAATTAATTCAAATTAAATTCTTAATTTGTGGCTTGTGAAAGTGCACTAAATAATGACTTGCAGCCAGAAAATTGTCAACTGTCAACTTGACAATAATTTAGTGTTACCACATGACTAAGTGAAGTTCTCCCAAACTTTTTCCGAAATCCCCCCGAAAATTAGCTCTTTGAAAAATCCCCCAAAATAGATTTAGTTATTTTAATAATAAAGATTCACATTTAGTTTTATTTCACATAATTTACACGTTGTCAGAATTAAACATTTTTAACATTTCCGATGCAGGAACAACATTGATTCAACCGTTTGGCAATGGAATACCGTATTCTCCGAACTTCTTCGGTAGTTTCTATAATACCACTTCCTTATATTTTTTTCTGTTGCAATTTGTCTTTTTCATGAATATTATTTTCCCCCAAAATTTGCTGAGTTCCCCCATCTGGCATCACTGCAATAATTTTGACATCGACAGCTGTCATCATCTCTCACAGACTATAAAATAAAACATTTTAAAACGATAATTTTTTAGTGTTTTTGTAAGTATTGCTATTGTAAAATTTAGTCCGTTTTCTACACAGAGTACTATACCTAAATTTTCTATCGGAAAACAGTATGTCATTTTGGAGTACAACAATGCCATTTAACACGTCCACATAAGTCCAAAACGCCCGGTAGTGTTCAAACTGGCTCGCAGAACAGGAAACTGGCTATCGTTTTGGGCTCAGGTGAACGTGTTTAATACCCGTACCAAATGACATTGCTGTATACAAAATTGAAACCTCTCTCAAACATTCCCAATAGAAAACGGAACTAAAGTAGTAAAGGAGTGTTCTTCTGTCCATAAAGTGTCTGTGTCTATACAGAACTACCAATATTTTTCAGTTAAATAAAACTGCACTTGGATTAATTTAAACTAGAAATGTATTATTCAAAATTCAAAATAATAAAATAATAATTACATAATTATCATACACATAACAACATTAAATTATTACCTATATTATTAAATAAATAGAGCACATAATTAATAACTACCTACTCGAAGGACAATTAGGAGCCCTTTCATACAGGGCCGTCTTTAACTAAGCTGGGAACTTAAATTAATAATAGGGCCCCTATTTTTACGATATCTCACGGGCGTGGCTATAAATAATTTTTACATGAGGGGTGGGTCCGAGGTTCCAAAATGTAGGTAGGTACAACTGTGTAGGTACACAGTTTCTAAGATAAACTCGTCTTTCAGAATTTTGACAGTATTTTAGAAAAACGGAACGACGCGATAACTTATGGAATTTAAAAGCGAAGCGGCGGCGAAAACCTTAAAAATATTAGAATGCGTGCGAAGCAACTTGCTGCGAGTGCAGCGAAGATTTATAGAAATTTAGCAGTTGATAGCGTGAGCGCGTCAAGAACTTTGTAGGAAAGATGGGCCTGCTTTCACATGAATGGCGACGAGATTTATCAAATCCACGGTTTCATTATAATTATGTAGGTATCTATATAATATTGTAGCAGCATAGAATTTTCAGTCACGTCGTCTTTATTGTGAAACGCTCTAACCGTCATAATAATTGACAAACATTGACTAAATGTACTCCCGAGGATTAAATTGGTAATAAGGAGTTTCCATTGGAGGAGAGTATAATTCTAGTCAACATAAATTAATAAAAGGTTTAAATATTAGTTATCCCTCACCATTACAAGTCATATTTTTAAAATAAACATAATATTGTAATTATATAAGAACATGGAAACTCTAAAAAAAAACACATTTCATTTGCAATCCAGCGTTACTTGGCGAGTCTGTACATATTTGCGAACTAGCTTATGTAAGCTCGTGAAGAAAACTGTTATTGCCAGATGAACAAATATATGAACAAATGTATATTGTTAAATGTAAAACAGTTTTCTTCACTAGTTTACATGCGCTAAAGTTCGCAGAGCCTTTGTTCGGACTCGCCATGTTACGCCGACCGTATTGAAGGTACAGTGAAGAACGCGGTAACAATAAATCTAAGTCTATGAGGAACGCGCCAGCTTTTGGTCGACCAATAATTCAAAATACATTACTGCCTCAAATTATACGTATGGAAGAGACAAGTAATAGCCTGAAGCGCGTCTTCAAAATATTTCGACTCATTCTTTCTAATAATCCCATAGTTTGGTTCGAGAGCTGGCATTATTATATTACCACTATTTGAGCAACAACTGCTGTTAATAGAGTTATTTGCATTTGCTTTGGATGTGCAAGGTTGTGGCGCGTAAAATTTGTTCCTAGCGTTAATGGCCATTCGTCTATTCCTTTCCACGTTGCCCTTGATCGAGACCATCATCTTGTAGTTCTCTGGTATTTGTAGACATTTTGTTAAGTCCTGTAAGATCAATTATAATTAAAAACATCTGACTATGCAATCCATGTACCATTTAACGAATCGATTTTGATATTTATGTATCGATAGATTTTGCATAATATTATAGAATAAGAAGCGTTCTAGTTTTCGCCTTTGTCGTATTCGGGGAAAAAACAACTTAATCTTCTTGTTTTTCGCCATCTTTGTGAGCAAAGGGTCACAATCAGTCACTGGACTGTCTTTAGGCACTCAAAAACTCAAACTCAAACTCAAACAGATTTATTCAAATAGGTCATAATCTGACACTTTTGTACGTCAATGAAGATACAGTACTGAGTCTACCGTGCGTTCGGAAAGATACCTCTACAAGAAGAACGCACAAGAAACTTGTAGGGCTTAATTTTTTCAACAGATAGTTTCACAATATTTGGTTTGGTTACATTCGTTTTCTTTGAAGGTGCCGCGAGGCGGCTATGCAGAAGTTTCCAGGCATCTTTGTCCTCTATGTACTGGTTGACTTTATAATAAGCCTTCTTAAGTAAAGTAGATTTTATATAGGTTTTGAATTTACCCTCTGAGAGCCCAGTTATCTCTTTTGGGATTTTATTATAGAAACGTACACTATTTCCTAAGAATGTCTTTTTATTTGTTTTAGATAATCTAAAGCTAGGTACAGCTATTTTGTCTTTATTCCTAGTATTGAAATTATGAAGGTCACTATTTAATTTTAATTTATGTAAATTTTTACGCACATACATGATGTTCTCATAAATGTATAAGGATGGTAGGGTCAGTATGTTTATTTCTTTAAATAATTCCCTCAGGGATTCGCGTGGACGCATCTCATAGATGGCACGAATCGCACGTTTTTGTAGTATAAAGATAGTTTCTATATCTGCAGCTGACCCCCACAACAGAATCCCATAAGACATCAAGCTATGGAAATATGCAAAGTACACTAATCTCGCCGTGGCTACATCTGTTAGTTGCCTAATTTTATAAACCGCGTAAGCTGCAGAGCTTAGTTTCCCTGAGAGCTCGGTGATATGAGTGCTCCATTGCAGTTTAGAGTCTATATTTATGCCAAGGAACAAAGTTGCATTGTCAATATTGAGTCTTTCACCGTCAAGAACTATGATTGGTTCTATACTTCTGACGTTAGGCAACGAAAATTTCAAACATTTAGTCTTTTTCGCATTCAATAACAGATTGTTTGCTGTGAACCATCTGGATATACTTGCTAAAGTATTATTTACATGTACTAGTGAAGTATCCTTCCTATCAACTTTAAAAATCAATGACGTATCATCGGCAAATAGAACTATATCTGCTAGACCGTGGACCATGTAAGGCAAATCGTTAATATATGCCAAAAACAGGAAAGGACCCAAAATTGATCCCTGTGGGACTCCCATCTTGACAGGAGAACTAGCAGATGTGATACCATTGACGCTAACCTTCTGCTGCCTACTAGACAAGTATGATTCCACCAGGTTCAGGGCATTCCCATGAATTCCATATACTTCTAACTTGCGCAGTAACGTGCAGTGTTCTACACAGTCGAATGCTTTGGAAAGGTCACAAAACACTCCAATGGCATCTTGTGAACTCTCCCAAGCCTCCAAGACAAGAGTCATGAGATGACAGCCTGCATCGGTTGTTGATCTGCATTTGGTGAAACTATACTGGTTTGAATGCAATATTCTATTTCTATTGAAATGTGACAGCAGTTGGTTTAGCATCAATTTCTCAAAGATTTTACTTAATACTGGCAAAACAGAGAATGGCCTATAGTTTGAGGGATCTGTCTTACTTCCCGATTTAAAGATAGGAGTGATTTTACTTATTTTCATTAGTTCTGAAAACGTGCCTTTATCTATGCATAGGTTAAATAAGTCTGCTAAGTAAGGAGCAATTGTGTTTATTATAGAATCTAGCATTTTTACAGATAGACCCCATAGATCTTCAGTAGCTTTAACATTTAAACTCTTGTACGTCTTTTTGATATCAATTAATGAGATGTGTTCAAACGAAAATTCAGGTTTGGTGCGTTGGAAGTTTTCTTTAAGAAAAGCCTCCGCCAAGTCTGGCGATGAATCAAGGGACTTGGTCGCGTTCAGGGCTATGTTAGAGAAGAAAGAGAAAGCACTCGGAAGAGAAAGCAACAAGTTCGCAGTTGGGGCAACTATCAACTTTTTTAGAGGTTTCATTTGAAGTTTCGCAAATGCAGCGATATAAAAAGGGGACGAGAACACAAATCGCTCGACATATTGAGATTGCCGACTGGGGACACCAGCAATTTGACATAGCTATAGTATATATAGTACATCTGACAGTTGCTAGTTACGTCCATTTGAAACCGACTCTTTCATCGAGTGTAGCAACCAAAAATAGCCGATAGAGCATTTCAGACGTATACGACGACTAACACTGATCAGCCGCGACTTACGGTTGATAATATAATTGAACCTTAACTGAGTCAGTTACTGAGGTATGGGAGCGGCACGGAAGGAGTTTCGCTATACTCCTACCCTGCTTCTCTCATACCTCAGGAACAGACTGAGTAAAGCGCTATGGAGTTGCTTATGTCTGCGCAGTTTCTTTGTTATATTATGTAACAGTCAGTTGCAGAGTTTCCTGTTGCTGCAATACGAAGAACAAATTCGCCCTGTCTACAGAGCGTCTTTATTGATTGTATATTTTATATTCTCTTAGAATGCCATTATGTACTATTAAAACCAATAAATCTTACCTCGCGCGATTCATTATATTTAGAGAACAGCCAGAGATAAGTCGACATTATGCAGATGAGGACGGGTGTATTGGAGCTGAATCGCAACATGATTCTCAAAATATCGATGACGCGTTCTCTCTAAAACAAAGACAATATGATCTTTGATTAGTTTTTATACAAATATGTATAACGAACAATTTAAGCCAGTTGTTATGGTAGGAGCTTTTTTAATGCAAGTGGTGAGAAGTACGAGTAAGTGATGATTATCTCTAGCACCTCCTATGGTATGCCTGTGGTTGCTAATAAAAAAATAATTTATACTCTGACAGAACGGGTTTTCCCAATTACACTGCTCGAGTCAATTCATTTGTGTTATGTGGACAGTAGAAGAGTTTCAGGTTGACAAGACGATACTACCGTGTTTCTCCTACACATCTTATAGGAAACAGCCGGGATCTACAGTTTAACGTGACATCTGAAACACAATCAGACGAAAAGTCCACATGGGAGATTTTAATGAGGGACTGATTTGAGGCCAGGCAAATTTCCGCTGCGCTACTAACGATTCAAATATATGATAGCTGATGATAAAAACTCGCAGAGTTTAAGAGGGTAGATTTAAAAATATGATCCGAAACTGTCATTATAATGTGGATCACTTAACTTTAAGCATACTTTTCATGAACAAATTGATGTTGTCCTAAGAAAAGGAAAAGTGAAAAGACACCCACCGACAATCATGTATGAAGAATGTGATAAAAGAAGCGGACGTCGTATGTCAGGATATCGTAGCAAGTGGAGAAATAGTCTCTACCTATCCCAACAGAAGCAATCCGACTGTATGTATGTAAGTTTTTTACATACAAACATTGCAAATTAATAAAAAGCTTGTACAATATTAGTCTGTCTTACCGAATAGATCTTAGGTCCGGTGACCTTATACCGCGCGAGGTTGACGAGTATAGCCGCAGCAGATGTGAGCAGTTCAACACTCGACAGCGATCGATTGACAGCTGACATGTAGACGAACACTCGACGCACCACTCCCGGTGCGTTCTCACGGTACATCATCGGGTATACTTCCGTTATAAGCTCTGTATAAAACAATATTGACAATAATCATCATCTCAGCCGCTGGAATAGGCCCCCCCTATAAGGTTTTGCCAATACTCGCCACGCTTGGCAGGCGGGTTGGCGAGCGTGCCATGGTTTCACGCAGTGGACGCTGCTGCCCGTCCTTTAGATCTGTTAACCCTTAGCAGACTCTTACGGCAACTACGGGTAGAGGGTGTGATGCTATGATGACAACTCTTGTTATTGAAAATAATAACAATATCATAGCTCACAGCAAAAAAAAAAACCTGGTCTATCATCAGGCCCCGACTAACATCACCATAGATTTAATTCTTATGACCTACATTTGCTCCTCATTGAGACCATTTGACCATTCCATAGAGCACTAATAATAGGTATTGTATTTTCACAAGTTATAGAAAGGTACAGATTAAAAAAACTAAGAACAATCTATCAAGTCACCTAAATCGAAATTGCTACATATGTCTGAATAACAAATACTATAAAAGGACATAATAGTACATTACTGCCGCGACCCGTAAATTATTCACGGAAGACCGTGGGTATGCGGGAGCCGCATCACATAGTCCAGGAATGCTCAGTTGCGGCCAAGGCTTTTAATAGTGTATTTTCAAATTACACTGCTGGCCGCTCGAGATAAGAAATAGCTGGAAACGTTCGGGCCCAGCCAGTACTGCAACTACGATTGATCCTAAAAATGGTTGTAAAGGAAATGGTCTCGTATATCTCCATCCGCGCGCGATGAGAATGCGATGGAACCTTGTCAAAATCTATTAACCGATCAACAAGCATCGCTAGCTTTGACGCGAGTTAGCCGACGCTGGGGCTGGTTGGCGGACCATCTTCCATTCCAATTATCAATTCCAAGAGATCGCATCCCATTCTCATCGCGCACGGGTTATATGCATGACTGAGAAAAATACTAATTTTATTGTAATGTTTAATTTAATATTATTAATAGCTCACCTTTAGACTTGAACGCTCTAATAATGGAAAGCATATCGTTATTCCTGAGCACGTCCATAGCATCCTCGTAGCGCTCTCTGATAGTTTCCTGCGTTGATTTAAGCGCCCCCTCGCGCCATCGCCTTCGCAATTCGGTGACTTCTTTGTCGTGCGATATTTGTACGCGCGCTTTATGTCCACGAAATAAAGCCTACAAAAAACATGAAGAAATGATGACGCTTTTTTAATCCTTAGTTATATTTAAGTTAGCCATAGTTGGGTTACACTATAGTAAACTTTCTAAATAATCCTTAAATGGTGTTGAATAACTAAATTTGCCGCATTATAACCAGGGATCAAAAAACCAAGCCTTAGAGAAAGCTAGACTGAGCTAGTGGCGGTAAAAAAATAGGAAAGCGTACCCTGGCTTTAGCCGGCAGAAACGCCAAGAACAAAGCCTACATTTTACTAATGGGAATCTTAGCACATGATAGCAATGATTTATTTTTATCTAATCATTTAGTGCATGATGTGAGTAAAACAATGAAGTCAAAACAGCTTTGAATTATAAAATTACCTGTATTTTAGTAGCAGCCCAATATAGTCTCTTTTCTTCTCTTATTTTGATGATGTGCTCCTTCTTAAGTCTGACTTCTCTCCTCACCAGATATCCTCTTGCTATCGATTGAATTTTGATTATAATGCCCTTTTTTTGTAAATATTCGCAACGTGTATGCTTCGTCATGAGTTTTCCTCTATAGATCCTTTGAACATACAATACCTTCTGGTGATAACTTCTGTACCATGTTTGGACCATATACCGGCGAATATATTTCTGTATAACAATCGCAGCGGCTTCTTGATACCGTCTTGTTTCTTTCCTTTGTTGTTTCAATTTGTAAGCAACTTGTATAGTCATCGCAGCGGCCCGCAATTTCAGGAACCTTTTCCTAGCAATGTGAGTTCTTACTAAACTTTGTAATTTTATTACGGAATTCCTGCACCGGATATACTTTTGTCGCTCTTGCATTGTCATTTTGTAATAGCGGTAATGCTGCTGAATCTTCAAGATTGCAGATTTGGTTTTGAGGAAGCTTTTGCGTTGAAGATGCATTTTTATGATCGACTGCACAGTTATAACTTTTTGCCTCAATCGCAAGTACTCTCTTCGGCAATCGTTACGTTTTTGTATAGATCTGTACCAATTCTGTATCCTTTTAGCAGCTATAATTTTTCGGATGAAAAGTATAAATTTATTTACGCGGTACCGTCTTTGGATCATAATTACGGAACTTTTTAACAATAAATATTGTTTACGAACTCTTCTTGTTTCTATCAACATTCTGAAGTGCGTTTGAATTATAATAGCTGACGCTTTCATTTTCATATATGCAATCCTCTGTCTTTGCCCTGACATGAAAGCTCTGAAAATGCTTTGAATTTTCTTACAAGCTACTAACGTTTTAATATATTGTTGTCTTTCTTTCAACATCAAGTTATTGGCTCTCAGTCTTCTTTGAATAGTTACAGCGGCAGTTTTCTTTGCTAAATATACAGTTCTATCTCTCCGCATAGCAAGCAAAGCCTTGTATTTCCTTTGAACGGCTATCGCACATTCTTTCAAAGTTAAAAACCTGATTCTTTCTCTCTGGCTGAGGATGTAAGCCCTGTAAGCTATTTGAATACAAACACAAGCCTTCTGAATTGCAATAAATCTTAGCCTTTCTTGACGCATACGGCATTGTGCCCTATATCGCGTTTGGACGGCGATGACAGCAGATCTTAATTGTAGGTATGATTTTCGTTCTTGCTTCATTAATATCAAACCTCTGTATTTTTGTTGGATTGTGACTATCGATTGTTTTAGCTTTAGGTAGTCGTTTCTTTGTAGTCGCATAGCAATTATACTACGATATCTTCTCTGTACATTTATTGTCACATTTTGTAGTTGTAAATAAGTCTGCCTGGTTGTCTGATATTCTTTATACCGCCTGTAAGTATTTTCTATACACGAAACTGCCGATTTCATTTTCAAATACGCCGCTCGTTGTTTCTTTGTTTCCAAGTGAGATCTGTAGAATTTCTGTATTGTTACTGTAGAAGTTTTCATTTTGATGAATTTTTGTCTGATTTTTCTCATTTCAATGTAGGACCGATAGAATCTTTGAATGCAAACGGTTACTGTTCGTAATCTAACGTATTCCTTTCTGACTTGTCTACCTATGATGTAGGCTTTGTAGTGTTTCTGAATAACCACACAAGCTTCTTTGGATTTTTCATACTGCTCTCTTATTTGTTTCCCCTTTTTGCAACTTCTGTACCAACTTTGCAGTTTCATTGCGGCTTCTCTCTGTTTTAAGTAGTTTATCCTTTGCTGCTTCCCGGCGACATACGATCTATATGCGTTTTGTATTTTAATAGAAGATTCTCGTAATTTATTGTATTGAGATCTCTGCTCCCGCATCTTTGCAAGAGCTCGATACCTGAGTTGGATAACAAGGGCAGCTTTTTGGAGTTTCATGTAACTCTTCCTAAATTTCCGCATTTCAACTTGTGCTCTGTACCGCCTTTGTATGGATATAGTAGCTGCTTTTAGGTTTAAGTATGCGCTTCGCTCTTTCTTCATCAAATGTAAACTTCTAAAGCATTTCTGTATAACTACAGAAGCATTACGAAGTCGTACGTATGCATTTTTCTGAGCTTTTCCAAGGGAATAGGATCGGAAGTATCTTTGAATTAAAATAGCAGATTTTTGTTGAGAAACATAAGTTTGTCTCACTTTTTTCATAATTAAATACGACCTTACGTATTTTTGTAAAACCATTGCAGAGTTCTTAATCTGTATAAAGTTGCGTCTATGTTTTTTCATTAGTTGCTGAGCTCGGATTTTTCTTTGTATTAGAATAATTGAGTTCCTGTTCTTTAGGTATTCCTCACGACACTTTCGTCCTCTATACAAAGCTTGCAAAGCGATTACAGTCCTTTGTATCTCTAAATACTTTCTGCGTTCGATCCTCATTTTCATCACAGCTATGTAGCGATGTTCAACGACTTGAATAGCTTTTTTAAGTCTCAAGTACACTCTACGTTGCTGTATCATTCTATAATAGCTTTGAATCATTAGGATGCTCTGTTTCTGTGTGGCCAATTTCTCCATCTCTACTTTCATGAGTAACTGGCTTCTAAACTTCTTTTGGACGAAAATAACGGCTTTTTTTAGTTGCGAATACTGTTTCTGTTTTATAAAACAGCGCACTAAAGATTGTACTTTAATTATTTTCGTAACAGTCCGTTTATAACGTTTCGTACAAAGCCAGCGTTTTACATGACTCTGGATGGTAGTCGCGCATTTGTGTCTTAACTGTTCTCTCTGAATTTTCATAATTTGAAGAGTAGCCTTCTCTTGTCTCATCAATTGTATCGATCTAAACCATTCTTCAATCTTCAAAACACTCGTTTTGTATTTGCGTAAGCGAGTACGACAGAGCCACATGCGGCAATACTTTTGGAGAACTATAGTAGATTGTGTGACCTGTTGCATTCTCCATTCAACTTGACGATTGTATTGAATCCGTCGCCACCAACATTGGATCACACTTACTGCGTTAGACAACCTCAGACGCACTTTTTCTTCTTCCCTTCTCTTCTCCAAAACGACTTCGAACTTCTTCCTCCACCAAGTTTGGATGATGTTTGCCGCTTTCTCGAACAGCGGTGCGCGGAATACGTGAATAAGTTGCCATAACAAAGACAACGTCTTCTCCCTGTGACCATCAACAATGTCTGTGGCAGTGATATCGCCAACAATCACAAAGTTAGCTTCTTTCAAAGCGTATAATGCCACTTGTACATTATGGATTTTTTGTAGGCGCGAAATTGCAGGAGTGCGAAGTTGATTCAGCAAACCATTTTTCATAAGAATTATCTCCATCACTCTGGACAGTCTGACACCATCTCTAATATCCAGCGCTAAGTTATGGACAGCATATTTGTATTCATCCAAGTACGACTGCTTATGGCAAACTACGTATCCAAGAGGTCTTAGATGCTTCGTGATGTCACCAATTCCAGCTATAAGCTCTCTCGTGAATCTTATTATGATTTCACGGCTCTCCTTGCAAATGGCATTGCGACAGAATAAGCATGGATCATGTGATATCAGTTTTCTCTGCTTGGCTTGATCTAAAAAGTATATAAGCATGAAGAACTTTTTCAATGTGAACTTTTTGATAGCCTCCATGTATGCGGGAAGTAGCATGTTAGGTGCACTAGATTTTGAGTGCTTGTTTTTTAGATGAGGGTTTTTGAACATTCTCTGAACAATGAAAGTAGTCAGTCCCTCTATGTCGCTGTTTGATTTCAAAGGTAAGACGAGGCCGTAAATAGCTTCCAGACCGATTCGAAGCCACAGAGGATTGTATGATAAAAGCAATTCCATTATTACTTTCTGCAATCCAACATCTAAGTGAAGGTTTCTGTCGGTTCGAATGGCTATTAATTTCTTCTCAATTTGGGCGTTCAATTTCTGGAAGACTTGAGCCATTTCTGGACTCAGCAGAAGATTTCTTGCAGATCGTCTAAGACTCTCCAGCCGATGGCTGTTATGATAGGCGCTACAAACTTGCTCTTTAGTGGGTGCGAGTGGCACTTCTTTATTCCTATTTTCAATCCAGGCCTTACCAACATCAATTTTTTGATCAATATTGCTGTCTAAATCCGCTGGTGGAGTTAATATGCAATTCAACCATCTTTTGAATTCAGTTTCGAATTTTTCAACTGCTTCTTCATCATAAAAGTATGTTTCAGATAAAAAAGGATCAACAGTAGATGATTGTGAATAGACATTTCCAATCGTATTGATAGTGATGTTTTGGTTTACGGATTTATTACTTTCGAAAGTAATATTAGATACTCTACTGCCGATTGAATCTTTTGATTTAGCAGGAGCTTTTGGTTTCATAGATTTTCTCACATAATCGACGGGAACTTTCCAAAGATCCGGCTCTACTCTAATCGCTTTCTTGGACCATGTTTGTCTTGTACTTGTAGACAGCGAACTTTTATCGTAAGGCTTATCAAAAGTTCGATCTAGAGTAAACGTAATAGCCATTTGTTTATCAGTTTTATCCAAAACCTGAGTCTCTGAGAAACGGATGCTCTCTTCCGGAATTGATTGAAGAGGTGGCGTTATGGACCGAAGGGGAGATCTCATATCAGCCTTATTTTGCCAAGGATTCATGTCATATGTGTTCAGGTAATTATTTTCGTTAGCATCTTTCTGCATTTGATACTCTCTAAATAAAGACTGACGACACATTTTTGGCTGTTCTCTATTAAAGAAGTGAGGTGGTCTTTCCGAGTTCATGTGGTGAAAATTGTGTTCAATTGGAGTATTAGGAGAATCTTTAGTGTATGTGTCAGAATTCAGCTTATCGTCTAGAATTTCGTGAGTATCATTTTTAGGAAAACATTTCCGCTCTGTAGAAAACCTTTGAGGGAAAAACGAAAGGTCGCTTATACGCGAAAACTCGGTATTTATGGAGAAGTTGGGACTGTTTAGTTCTTTAGGAGAAGAAGTATTTGGATGCTTCTTATTCAGAATTGTCGGAGTTTCAATCAACTGATTTTCATCGTGGGTGGTATGGTTGACTGTTAACCATTTATTGGGAGGTTGTGCAGATGTTATACTGATTATGGAATGTGTCTGATTTTCTTTTTTAGAAGTCTTCATGTCTATGCTGTCTTCAAATTCGCTATCAGAGTTTACACTGACAACTATTCGTGGGCCTTGGTCTAACTTATCAGTTCTAGTAGGCATGCTTTTCAGTGGAGTAAATGTCAGATTGTTGAAGATGTCTGAAGCAGAGATATTACAATTCTGCTTATTTGATACCTTTAGGACATTATGGGGTACATTTATTTTGTCATCAGCAATGGTGTATGACTTGTCATATGTTTCTTGCAAAACATTTGGTTTAGATGGCTTACAAAATATTTCAGAAGTGTTGAAATATAAGTCATTGTTAGAAGATGAATCAAAGGGACAATTGTTATCAACATAAGAATTGATTGAATAATCATCTCTAGAGACATTTTCCTTGTTAAATGTTTGATATACATCATGCCGAGTAGTCTGAACAATAGTCTTAACCTTTGAAGCTTTATAAATTATTTTTGCTTTCTTTTTGTAGATTGCCACTGGGGATTTCTTCGACACAGTTTTTTTCTTCATCTTACCTGGTGATGTCTTGAAGGTTTTGGGTTGGTTTTTCCCCTTTATATTCTGAAAATCAAAAATATGGTCAATTTGTCACCTGTGAATTTTTTAGAAAGGTCTTCAGAGCCAAATGAAACGAATTGCGAAAAAAGCTGAAAGGTGGCTCATGTGACCGATTTTGATAATAACTAAAACTGCATCATTACTATTTTGAAAATAAAAAAAATATATCATAAGATACTTTTTCCCGAAGGGGTAGGCAGAGGTGAACCCAGGGACTCAGTCCCATAGTAGATACACCCACATTTCGCCAGTATGTTATTGGACCCATGTAATATAATATATCATTGCTGACAATTAAACAAGTTGATTGTAAAAAAATGGTAGATACAACAACTTGAAAGATGATAGCCAGTCTTCATTAAATTTTGTAAGAAATATAGGGCTACTACCTCAAATCCATAATGTTTTAGTTTATGAAAAACTACTCACATACTTTCGCATTTATAATATTAGTAGGATTTGTAATATTTGTATGTAGACAGTTAAGAGGTTCTGAGATTGCAAGATCTCAGTATGAGGTGAATTATTACTATTTCAGGAGTAATAAATATGTAAAAATGCTTATTAAGACTTAAAGGGGAAGGTTTCTCACTAAACAATGGATATTATGTTCCATTGATGATAAAAGTATACTGCAGTTTGTCAACATTATTTTGTTTATAGGTAGGCGTGGGTAACTCGGTTCTGAGCCGGCTCAAATATAAAGATCATGTATGTTTGAGTCATGAGTCACAGCTCAACTATAAACTAAACAGCTCATTGGTGGCTTGCGGCTCATGTACTCATCACTGTCATTCCAAAGAAAACAACCTTGTCAAGTATTTTGAGAGTCGAAAATCGAACGCGAGTCGCATTTTTTTGACCCATAACATTAGTTACAAAAATTGTGAGCTGATTTTATGGGTCCTGCAAGTCAGGTTTACTCTGTATTCGCTAGATGGCTCTCATTAGAATCATATTGGATATTTCATCTGAATAGTTCAATACATGCATTTAGTTTCGAGATGTGTTGAATTGATTTTTGAGATGATCTGTGAGTCGGTTCACGGCTCCGGCTCAAGTGGTTGAGCTGTGAGCTGAGCCGTAACTCATAAAGATCTGCTGAGTTACCCATGGCTATTTATAGGTTATGTGGACTGTAATATCTCATCACGGCCACTTTGATAAAGATGTAAGCTTTAGTATTTAATTTTTTTTTAAGGTATATCACATTTAATATGTAATTTCTATTTAATTGTCAGTGAAGTCACCAAAGCGGCCACAACAGAAGACTAGCGTCGATTGAATAGCCGTTTCGTGTAGATGTCTCTTTTTATTCACTATATCTGTGTAGTTACTTTATTTGAGTTGAGCACAAATAAACATTTCATTCATCCATTCACTTACCATAACAGATTTCAAGACAACGTTAACATCATATCTGCCCCTGTTTTCATTAGTGAAACGAATAGTCTCTCTAATGGCTGTGGGTTGAGTAGGAGTCCACATCATAGTCAAGCAGTAGCAAGTCTCCGGTTCTAGCTCCAGCCATTCTCCAGGGAGGTGGATTACCAGGCCAGGGGGTAGGGCTTTACCCAGGGTTATCTGGAAATATAATTTTCTATGGAGGTAATTGTATTACAAAGGAAACAAAGTATTACAAAGTGTTATCTAGGACTTTGATATGAAGCCATACCCCGGACACTCAGCTCAATCCCATGCAAAAGCCGTGCTATATCTACCTACTACAGACACTGCACACATGGAGTTTTGTACACATGCAAGTGTGTGTAAGGTGATTTCCCATAGAAGTGAGGATTGTGGAGAGCTCCATCTCACTCACGGGGTGAGGAAGGCCCGGTTGGTGGGAGGATGACAGTGTCCATTCTATACGCAGTATTATTGTCTGTCCCCTATTAGTATTTAGAGGGTGTATGCTCCAATCAAGAGGTCCCGGGTTCGATCCCCAGGTCAGGCAGTATTAAATATTGGATTTTTCCATTAGGAATTATCTCTATAACTGCCTGGAGTCTGGAACTGTGCCCCTTAGATGGCAATAGGCTCGCCCCCTATTACATGGGACCAATAACATACTGGCAAAATGTAGGTGTATCTACTGTGTGACTGAGTCCTGGGTACACCTCTGCCTACCCCTTCGGGAAAAAGGCGTGAATGAAAATTTTACAAAAAAAATATTGTGATAACCAACATGTTTGCGATATAGATAGTTATGGAATCATAAACTAACCATACTTACTAAGACATTATAACATAACAATTTATGTTTACCTGTTGCAATTGTTTGGAAGGGTTAAACACCTCCAAGTTCCTCTCACAGGTAGTACCGATGAGTACACCGTCAAACACAACTTGCGGAGGCCTGGAGAACGGCGCCAAAATTAGACGTGGACACTCTTCTTTTAGAGACTCCTTGGGAACGTTTTTAACTCGCCGAGCCTTCCGTATGTGCTCTGGCGTATTCTCAATCTGTAAAGAAAATAGGTAAAATAATAACAATAATGTTTCCAGAATAGTTAATGATAATTAATTATAACATTTAATATGGTACATGGCACTTTCATAGCGCAAAGATAAATATTATTACATAGATAAATATTTATTAATACAAAGATAAATATTAATAGATACCTGGAAATACATCTTCACTATGTTTCTATTAAATAACAAATTCACTTTAACATTATATTTATTTCACTATTCATTCGTTGTCTGAAATTCTATTCCCATGTAATATTTCAAATTAAAATTAAATCACAGTTCAGTTCGAGTTTACAGTTTTTTCTATATTTCAAATCAAATTCAAACTCAATCCGACAATTTGAATTTTTGAATTTAAACCGTCGCTTCTTGAGCATCACAGAACCACAGAATACAATTCTGTGGTTAAGACATAGACCATAAAATAAACCATCAGGTTTTTTTTGTTATAATTATTACTCAGTTTGTTCTCACTGGCGCAAAATTATGTTAATCGAAAATGTTCCTTTACAACTTCATTTTAGAATTGATTTTATGAAATCTTTAGTCCAAATTCGAATTATAATATCTCAAATGGCAACATTACTGCCATTCAAGCAGCTGCGCTGTCAACTGACACTGACAAGCAGGTAGTCAAAGTTGTCAAAATTTAGCTCAGCGAAATTTTTGGGTCTTGCTGCTTGCTGTGTTCGTCGTTTCCTATTCTCCGTAGGTATTTATTGTAAATATTCAGGACGTTTACGTCTACATGGTCCACCCTATTTAAATCACAACATTGATATCATTAACATTTATTTCAGAACCGCATTACCGGTAGTAAGCATGGCTGACCAGGCGAATGAGAACACTTGCGTAGTGTGTTTCAAGAACGTTTTGTACTATTCGATTGGGGAATGCGACCACCCCGTATGTTTCGAGTGTTCTACTCGCATGCGGGTGCTTTGCTTGCAAAATGAATGCCCTATCTGTCGGCAGGACCTCTCGCGGGTAAGTTCTATGAAACATTAACTTTGCACCATACGTGTGCAAATCTCTGGTTGTAACACTACCTACCTACTAATCCAGTCAAGTTGTGAAATAATGATAGCTAGATTTCTTTGCTAATAATATTTTGCATAATATACGCCTCGGGGAAAACGTAGAAACACCGTCGAAAAGAAAAAAAAAACAAAATTACTGAACTAGTATGCTGAAGGAGCTGCCTATGTTTAGCAGTATATATACTATATAAGAAATGGGCAGATGATGATCTTCAGCCTTAAGATGGCATTTTATTGCTGGGCAGTAGGAAATCTATCTTAAAATCCACTGAATGTTACCCTAAAAATATAAATATGGTACTGTTTAAGGTAATAATATGTTTATTATTTTTTTTTACATCTAAGTAGACATCTCAGAAATACTTGTTTATTTATGTATTTCATAACATCAAAAATGATGAACATTATTTGTTAACAAATGTTCATATTAACTTACCTAATGGTTTTATATTTGGGAAACTACCTGAAACTTACATATACCATATTGAGAATCTATGCTAAAGTCAATCGGGGATTCCCCCACTTAAAGGCACTGCTAGCTTTACTGTTAAAACCATAGACAATTATAAATTTCGGAGAAAGATCCTGTTAGACTTTCACACCTAAACTATTGTATGTTAGAAGACACATTATAGAGTACTCTTTATCATGATATTATTCCCACAGAAATTATGCCAACACGGGTAAAACCATGGAGTACAGTTTTTTTAATAAACAAAACAGTATTCACTAGTGATGGATTAATTAGCATTCGCATTCATTGATAGCAGGCTATAGCTTTAATAGCATTTAGCAAATTAAATGAAGTTGCGAAATTCTGTGATTGCGATTTTAGCGAATTCATCGCTTCTTACGATCATAGCGGCAGCGTGCGCCGTGTGCTCTCCCTCGGCCGTCGGCCGTCGGAACCACGGGAGACGCCGAGACGGGAATACTGAAAACTATATCTGTTTCACATGACCCTGATTGACCTCGTTGCTTTCGAGAGTCACGAGGGAAATTATTAGCAATTTGGTAGGCGCGATTAAGCCATTATTATCTTTATTTGCTTGCACTTAGGGTCGTATATTGAATGAACGTGTATGATTATTTAATTCGTTAAAATTAATAGCAGGGCGGTGTGAAGTACGAAGTGCGAATTATCATCATAGCAAATAGCATAGCAATAGCAAAAAGCATGCTATGACTCAATAATTCGCTTGCTTATGTTATTATTGTGAAATCGCAATAATTACCATCACTAGTATTCACAAGTCTCACTTTTTCACAAAAAACTTTATTATTGATAAGGAGCCAACAATAATTTGTTGCAGTGGGGTGATGGGCCAGCAAAAGGCTCCTTTATGGCGAAGGCTTATGTGGACTTCCTGAGTCTGAGATGATGATGATGATAGTAAACCAGTTTTTGTGCCCAGTTGGCAACATAAAACCAAATTTCTTAAACAGACCAATATCCAGCTTCTTCTTTTTGAGTCAAAATGGCTAGTGGCCTATAATATTTTGGTCCGATATTTTGCTGGGTATGGTTTGCAAGCACTACTGCTGATCATGAGGTCCTGAGAGGCATAAAGTTTTATTGGATTTTTCCATTGAGACATGTAAATGTAAGGTGGACTCCTTTTTCACACTTAGCCCCTTATTTTGTTCATTGTACGTGAAGTCCTGGCTAATCTAGCTAATTCCTCCCAGAAGCTCAGAAGCTTCCTGGGAACTTTTCAGGCTTCGGGAGTGACCTCACTGTTTCGAGGATTTGTTCATGTTGAAGGGCTACTGCCTCACATTCCAGGACCATGTGGGCAACTGTTTCTTTCGCCATGAAACAGCCTCTGCATAGAAGACTGTCTGTGGGGTTTATAGTGAATAAGTGATTGTTCAAGGGACAGTGACCTGTATTAATCCCTATCATTATTTTAGGATTCTTTTGTATTGGACTTAACAGACGCTTTGTAAGCTGTGTGTTTAAAGCGGGCAAAGTTGATATTGATTGTCTGCAGTCTATTGTTTGTATTATCTTTGATTTTCGTTAAGAAATTAATGACAGCTTGGAGTCTGTAATTGTTCCCGGTAGATGGTAATTATCTCGCCCCTAAACATGAGACTTAAAAAACAAAACAGGCGAAGTCCGGGTGTATCTACTATGGGAATGAGTCTGGGGCACACATCTGTATACCCCTAAGGAAGAAAAATGTGATGTTATTGTTGATAACATTTTAGCTCAAAATTTAAAGTAACATGATTATTTACAGGTGGTGTTTACGGATAGCGTCCTACCATACAAGGAGTTACGTAATAGAGTGTTTACAGACCGCTTGTTTGAGAGACAATATAAGATCGGCTTCTGCAATGAAACTATTAAACAAATGTATGAACGGCTGTTGGAGAACAGTTGCAATATCTGTGATAAACTACCACCGTTCCGTAACTTTTCCATGCTCAATGATCACATGAGGAAGGCACATGAGAAATATTACTGTGATCTATGTGTTAAGCATTTAAAGGTATTTTTTTTATTTATAACTCAGCACAACGCTAGGACTAACTTAATGCTAAAATAGCATTTTCTGCCAGTTTTCCTGGAAACTGGAATAACATAATGGAATATCTCTTTTTGTAATATAGGAACACTTTCACACACAATCTTCTAGTCCAACTAGGCTAGAAGCATGTCTTATGGTAACCGTATGACTGATACATGGGTATAATCTGAAAATTTTGAATGAGGTTTACAATCAAAGTAGTTATTACCAACTTTTTTATAATAAATTTAAAAATGTAAAAAAGACTGATAGCAGGATATTTACAAAGGGAAAAATGATTGCAACATGTAATACAAAATATCATACTTCATACGATGTTTGTTACTCTTTCACGCCAAAACTACTGAACCGATTGAGCTGAAATTCGGTATGTAGATAGTTTGAACCCTGGAATAAACACATAGGGTACTTTTTATCCTGATATTCCCACGGGAACGAAGATTACACGGGTGAAACCGCGGGGCACAGCCTGTATATTATAATAAGATCACAAAATCTTTTCTCATTTCTAAATAATAATGCTACTCCATCAGATCTAAATAAAAACTCTTGAATCAATTCTTGATTGTTGTTATACATACATACATAAAATTCCTTATTTTTTTCAGATTTTCACAAGTGAAAGGAAGTGCTACACACGTCAAGAGCTTGCTCATCATAGACGGAAAGGAGACCTTGATGACACCTCTCATAGGTAGACAATATTTAAGATTCAACATTGAAAATAACATTAAAAGTTTGGTAAAGACAAATTCTATATTTTTGTAAAACACAGAAGTGAAAGGTAAAAACCCCACTTCCACCATACCTGGCCGAACTTCAGGATAAGCTTGCTCCGGGGCACAATCTACAGTGCCAAATTTGGAAGTCATTAAACCAACTTAGCACCCAGGTCGGCCGCTGTAACCAAAACTAGTGCAAATAGGACTTAAGAAGCGCTGGTCTAGAGCAGTGTGTCTGTGGGGCTCCTTGCCAGACCATAGCCCATCTGCACGAATGTCCCCTGTGTGTGAACACCTGTACTAGGGAGAACCCTTACAACGCCACAAAAAACGCAATAGACGTGGCTACATACTAGCTAGCGCAGTCTAATAGAATAAATGAGCCATTAAGAGATTAAGGTGTGTCAATGGGGGGTCAGGACTTAATATAAAATCGCGACTTCCCGTATTCAGATAACAATTACTTTTTTATTGCGGAAACATGTTGAGGACACTCTTGGTTTGTATTGACCATTTTGCTTGGAAATGATTTCAAAGCAGAATGGTCCATACAAACGTTGCTCCCGAAGGTGTCCTCTACACGTGAATGAAATATTATCACATATCACATACACACTATTCCTCCTTTTGTTAATCAAAGTCATTCACTCATACATGACCACAGTTAATTTTACTTACTTGCTTCTACTGCCAGACCCAACTCTCCCTATCTTTCAACCTCTGCTCCAATAACATAACACCACTACTTTATCCCAGTGGTAGGCAGTGGTGTACCCAGGACCCAGTCCCATAGTGGGTCCACATTTTGCCAGTTATGTTAAAGGTCTCGTGTATAGGGGGCGATTCTATTGCCTTCTACCGGGCACAGTTCCAGACTTCCAGGTCATTGAGAAAATTCCTAAGGCAAAAATTCAATAACACTTTGTCATTTGTCTGACCTGGGGATCGAACCCACTTGCAACCACTACGCCATAAGAGGCAGTCTGCTCCAATGTTTTTCAATACTGAACAGTTTAACCAACGGCAATAGAAAATGATGTTGTCTAGTGTTCGCCGACAGGGGCCACCCACTGTGCGAGTTCTGCGAGGAACGTTTCATGGACGCAGACGAGTTGTACCGACATCTGCGTAAAGAACATCTATACTGCCACCTGTGTGACGCCGACGGGAGGAACCTATACTATCCGTCCCACGGCGCGCTCATTCATCACTTCAGGACCGATCACTTCCTGTGTGAAGAGGGAGATTGTGCGAGAGATGAGGGGCAGCACTTGACGGCTGTGTTTAGGAGCGAGATTGATCTCAAAGGTCAGTGGACATTGTTTTTATATCATTTGTATTGTCAAATACAGCACACTTTATAACCTTAAGACATCAGTTACTGTCTCCTATTATTTAATCTGCGCTGTCGCTTTTTCACTCTAATTTATTTATTGAGAACAGCCCTTAAAATCACTTTTAATCACAAAAAAGGTAACAATTATCAATTAATCTATCATGCATTCAGGAACCCCCTTTCTACTGGGTCCGGCCGTTTTGGTCCCATTCCGGTGCGCCCCCGGCCGGGACGCACCCACATTGCAAATTTTGTTATTCCGATTCGCTCCCACTATGAACAAAGATACTTTAGCAAATACTGTTGGAAACAAAAGTGTTTTTGAGTTTAAATATTTTTATTATGTGCTGCGTGTACACTATCAGCGTGTATATTAGCTTTAGAATATAAGTAAGATATGTTTTTTACTTTTAGACTGTGAGATGCAAGTTCTGTAAGAGGACAAAATAAAATTATGAAATTATTAATAACGAGCATCATAATATTACGTAGCTCACAAGGCGACGGTACACGGGCGAGGAATGACACGCGGCGCGGCGCGACAGGCGCGCACGCTCGAGCTACAGTTCAACATCACGCCGCATCCGGTCGTCACCAGGGCGCCACGGTATTAAATCTTTATATATATAAAAATCTTGTGTCACGATGTTTGTCCCGAATAAACTCCAAAACTACTGAACCGATTTCAATCAAATTTCACATGTACCCGTATTTTGGTCTAACTTACTGGATAGGATAGTTTTTTTTTTATTTTCTTTTTTTAAACGAATAAAATGTATCATTTAATTGTTTCTTATGCAAGTGTTTATTTACTGTTTAGTTTTATGAAGTTCTCATAGATGACGGTGTACGTTGATTTATCTATAAAATTCTTCAATATTGTTTGACATCTAGGTTGCAAATACACCCAATAGATGGCGCTGTGTTCTGTTTCTTAGAATATAACTTCTATTACTTTATTTCACGTTATATTTATTTATGCTCACGATATAACCGTATTATTTTAATGGTTTGTGACTGATATTTTTATAATTAAAAATGCGTAATATGTTACAATATTATTACCATTAATAACAAAAAAAAAAATTGTACTATTTTTGTTAGATTTATTAAAGTATTGGCGCCAAATTTTAATCAATGTTTCAAGATCTGGCCATCAAATTCTATCGAGTCGCCATCTCTGGTTTGAATGTCCAAAGCTTTGGTATCTCATTCGTTCTCGAGACCTCCTCTGAGCGTAAACAAAGCTCCCTCTCGAACCATCGAGACCCACTATTTCGAACAATCGATCAATCGATTCTTCTCGAAGCATGCGAACAAGAACGTTCGGGAAATTCAAGGTTCAGGTATAAATACTGGCGCCGAGTGTCACCGCAGTTCAGTTCCTTTTTAAACGAGTGAAATAATACTATCTCCCGGAAAGTGATAGTCTCAGTAAAATCTCCACGCATTTTGAACAAGAATATGAAATTTCAATTGAGTACTCCAGTTTTATTTTAAATTTAGGTAATTCGATTTTACCGGAAGGGTTTTATTTCCTCAGTTGCGATTAGAGAAATAAAATATGGCGGTACGAAGTTCGCCGGGTCAGCTAGTATTTAAATAAATTTCTAACACCTAGATACAGATCAAACAGACATGTTCATGCACACAAATGTTTGACCTGGCCGGGGCTCACACCCGGGGCCTGCGGCACAGAAAGCAGAGTTACTTTGTCAATTCATTGAGTATTATTGCACTGTTTGTATATAAACTCATGTGTCACAAGGCTACGGCAACTATACTAATTATTTTGGTAGACAGAGGCCCATATAACCTTAAACGAAATTGATTCAAATTTTTTTAGATTCAAAAATATTTAACAAATCATTTTTATTTATGTTTGTGCATAGGATATTTTTTTAATGCCATATGTGGCAAACAAGCAGACGGGCCGCCTGATGGTGGCTATTGCCGCCGCCTTAGGGGCCCTTAAAAATCAGGGGTATTGCCGGTATGTTGCCGAGCCTTCAGGACTCTTATTGACTCCTTTTGAAGAGTTCCATGTTGTAGCACAACGGGAAGACCGCAGCAGGGAGATCATTCCACAGATTGCACGTATTCGGCAGAAAAGAACAGAAAAACGCACAGTGTGCGACGTCCACTTATCGATTATGTGCGGACGAGCTCAGGCGATGGCGGCTAGTACGGTGATAGTACGCGACAACCGTGAAAGTTCGTCAGAACACTCCCTATTGTAAAAATAACAGTAAGAGACCCGATGTCTGCGCATACTGAGTAGGTACATGGCTATAGTCTAGAAGCGGGGTGTTTTATATTTTTATAATGAAGTTAGTTTCATCTCTGTTCCAGTGACCGTATAGAGCGTCCTCCCTCGCCCCCCGCGGCCCTGCCCCCCGCGGCCCACATCGACACCCACAGCGTGGAACAGTTCCCGCGCCTCTCCGCCGCGCCTGCGCCCGCGCACCTACTCGTCTCCACACCATCACGGGCTTACAAAGGTAACTCATTAGGACACCGATTCCATACGAACATTACAAGTCGGTCTCCGCCTTAAGGATGGCGTGATTAACTTTCCTGATACCTGCTGACCCTTTATAGCAGACTAGTTGTGCCCCGCGGTTTCACCCGCGTAGTCTTCGTTCCTGTTATTCCAGGGCCGAAACTTTCCACATTCCGAATTTCAGCAGGTTCGGTAGTTTTGGCGTGAAAGAGTAACAAACATTCATCCATCCATCCTCACAAACATTTCACATTTATAATATTAGTAGGATATGTTTATGAGATATGAACAGGGTTTCGAAAGATGAAGGATCTAAAAGATTCGTCATCATCAGCCAGAAGACGTCCACTGCTGAACATAGGCTTCCCCCATAGAACGCCATTAACTATTCATATGGGGGGAATTAGTCATCATCACGCAGTAGAGTCTAAAAGATTAGTCTGTTATAAAGATAGTAGTAGCACATTTGTTTGTTCAGGTCCTCAGAACCTAGCGCGTACAGACAAGAACTTCCCAACATTAGGCGGAGCGTCGGGCCCCCCCCCTCGGGCTCCCGCGCCCACCCCCGCACCTACTGTCGCCGCCACTATCCTTAGAAACTGTAAGTACACTTACAATTTTACTCACTGAAAGATGTTCAAAACACTTGATCGAGAATGTTTTTAAGCATTCTTTGAAGAAAACCTGTTAAGATATTTCAAGATCAAAAGTCCTTTTTAAGGTGAAATGATTTGAACGACTGCCTCTGGTTTTACATCGATTCGGAATTTTGTTTGTCTCTTTAGCTTCTTGTGGTACATACATTCACGCCTTTTTCCCGAAGGGGTAGGCAGAGGTGTACCCAGGACTTATAGTCCCATAGTATAGATACACCCACATTTCGCCAGTATGTTATTGGTCCCATGTAATAGGGGGCGAGCCTATTGCCATCTACCGGGCACAGTTCCAGACTCCAGGCAGTAAGTATTGAGATAATTCCTAATGGAAAAATCCACTTTGCCTGACCTGGGGATCGAACCCGGGACCTCTTGATTGGCAGTCGAGCATGCGCCCACGACGCCACCGAGGCAGTGTTCTTCTTGTGGTACAATCTACTTTTAGGCCCGCTCTGGTACGCAACGATGACGGACTTTATGGAGCATGTGGAGTGAAAACAATATTGCAATCTAGGTTAGATAGATTGATTCCCAATTCCTAGAGCTAACTTTCACCATAGATATCGTGTTTGGGCTCTTCAGAATGGTCTCAATGAATAGGTTATAGAAAGATAGAGATCAGTCTGGATGGACGAGGAAACAGAGGTTTTTGGGTTGGGGTTTAAACATTTATAGAACATTTTGTAAAATGTGCAATGTGTTATAAAACATGTTTATCAAAACATTCAATGTTTGTGAGGAATTTTGCTCTTTCCGAAGATTGATGACAGAACTCCCGTTTATTTTCGGTAATAGCAGTTTTAATTACTTTTCAGAATCATTATTATATATGCCTCCATAATAAACTAAGGGCCTCTTTCACTATTCTCGAGTAGTCTCGCCGATTAGTGCTACTCGGCACGTAGAAGTCCCAAGTAACTTTTGACAGTTGCACAAAAAAAAGACAGTTTATGTGCCGATTAGCATAACTCGGACATTATGAAATTAGCACTGCACTTTACTCGCCACTTAATAGACGAGTAACTTATAGGCACTTTACTCGAGGATGGTGAAAGAGGCCCTTGGTATAATTATCAGCAATGAAATGTAAAACATAGCATAGGTAATATTTACTATTTATTTGAATAAATGATTTATTAAAAGCCAAGCCGGGAGTATCGATCCAGTTACAAAGCAAGCCAGCAAGCGCCAGCAACTTCCGTCTGCAGCAGACGAGCGGCGCGCGCATCTCCGTGCCTCGCCTGAGGCCTCTTGATGACGACGATGATGATGAAGACTTCCCTTCTCTGCCTCGCGACGATCATCCTAGCATCGGGGCCGCCGCTCCGCAACCGCCTAAGGTGAGTTGAGTTCATTAATGGGTTCCGTACCTCAAAAGGAACCCTTGTAGGGTACACCTACACTATATATAGGTATATTATACACTAAGCATACTTACCACAGGCCATACTTAAAACTACTTAAAACAGGCCATTACGGGAGGGACATCATGGGATTTATATTCCGCAACGGCATGTCCCGAATGTTCCTTGTGTTGAGCCCTTAATATGTTCCAGTACTAATTTTTTTTGTCTACTTTTGTTGGGGGTGAGGTGAACTGTATAATATAATGTGTTTTTCGCAGGTGGCGCTGATCAATAGCCAAGAGATGCAAGCGTTGAAAGGCAACCATTCGAGCTCGCAGCAAAGGAAACCTGCGATGAGCTCCGAAGCGTTCCCCGCGCTGTCCTCGACCGCGGCGGCGACCGGCGCACCGCCACAATGGATCACCGTTTCCAAGAGCAAGGACAAGCGACCAACCAAGTCAGAACCACCTCCACCGCGCGAACCAGCCTTCAACCCGCTCGCAGACTTCCCCACACTCCCCGTCAACGCTAAAACCAAGAACAAACGTCAACCTCAACCGCAGCCGCCTCCCCCGCCCCCGCCCCCGGCCCCGGCCCCGGTCGAAACGAAACTCACCAAAAAGGAAAAAAAGAAGCAGAATGGCAAGAAGGAGAACGTCGAGGTCCCGCTCGTGAACGGCATCGACAAGAAGTACGCGCGCGATCCTTCTTTCATGGACGTCAACCTCGAGAACAACAACATACCTGAGACGAAGATCAAGACGATCGAGGCCGCCGATTCGAAGAACCGCAACGCGCAGGGGAAAGGGGACTTCGCGCTAGCTTCCAAAGATTATCCTCCGTTGTCTGGGACAAACGCGCCCCCAGGGTTCGAACCGCGGCCGGCGTGCGACGGCATGACGTTCACCAACTCGTCGGGGCAGACGTTCTCTGCACCGGTGCACGCGTACATACCGCCGCCGGATTTCGAGAGGCGTAACCGTGAGCTTTTTAAGAAGTTCACGGTGGCGCTCGGCGGGCCGACCGCCGTTGAACAGTTTAAGGTGGCGTCGCGTGCGTTCAGGGAGGGTTCGACGAGCGCGGACGAGTTTTATTCTCACTGCCGCGGGGCGATGGGCTCGGCTTTGGACGGTGTGTTCCCGGACTTGGTTGCGTTGTTGCCCGATATAGGCAAGCAGCAGGAGTTGGCGGCGCGGCGCGGTGCCTCACATCTGCACACTTGTGCCGCTTGTGGACAACTGCTCGCGCCACAAGACGCTGGGGCCCATCGCGCCGCACATCGCTCCACACGACCACATTAACTACAACTAACACACACATCTTGAAGATATCCTTCGGGCCGGTGCAACTGCGGGCGACACGTCTAAATTTGGATTTTTTTTTTCAGGTGACAAGTCTTTCCGTGAGCTCAAAAATTTATCAGATTTGCATATGTTATAGCTGAAATTACTTTCATATTCACAATCAAAAATAAACTTATTATAGTTTTGCATAAAGCTCGCAGCTGCACTCGGCAAACGTAGACTCTTTTTAAAGTAAAGCGTACATATTATACGGGTTATAATTTATGCGGATTTTAACGTTGCTTCACTTGGTATAAATTGACCGACGTTCGATTAGCGATCGTCGATCGTACCGCTCGGTACGATCTTTTGGTAGTAATTTTATTGTACAAATAAATATAACCACATGTTTACAATGATAATTGAACATGGAAAATTACGGGGCGCCTTTATGAGGCGGTCGAGTACATTATGTAAATAAGTCCTTATTTATGTCCGTGGCTTTTCGATTAATGTTCAAAGTTAGACGAGATACTGTTGTAGGTAATTTCCTGTGTTGACAGATGACCTCACTCATTATTGGGTGAAAGGCTGTAGATTGCTGAATTTTTGTATCGCGTGCGTGAAATAATAACTTAATAATAATTGTGATTATTAAGTAATATAAAAATGTAAATGATACGCAATGTAAAAATATTGTTTCAAATAAACATAAATGTTATATAATATTATTATATTTTTGTACATTCAAACTGAACAATTTGCTTTAGTTTGTGTAAAATTATTTTTTGTTAAATACAGTTAATTAAACCGTTTTGTAAATAAGAAGATTGAGGTCTGTTATTCCCTTATTGAAATAATAATAATTTCTGAAATATGCACCAAAACCTATTATTTGTAGGATTCCTGAGGCAGGCAAAGATTTTCCATTTAAGTAGGTAATTTCTCAATAGTCTCAAAGTTTTGTGCTCGGTTGTTGGTAATATGCTCGCCCCATATGGGACTTTAAAGTCGTAACTGTCGGAATGTGGGAATTTGGGTATTGGGTATACAGGTCGCGCCACGGTTTAGCGCTCGGCAAAAGTGAAGGCGTGCTTTGCGCAAGTTTACAGTCGCGCATATTCAGAGATTTTTAGTAACTACCTATTTTGACAAATACCTAATTTAAAAGTACGAAAAAAGGTGCAATAAGCGGTTCGGGCATGCGCAAATTAAATAAATTGAACTTATGTTTTAAATTTTTAATTAAAAGGACAGGTCAAATTATATGTATATGTATATTTTCCGAGAGAATTAGACTGTATATCACATCTTCTCGTGAAATGTAAAATTAAAATTCTAATCATAGTCCGTTAGATTATTTATTCAGTTTCATTGTTATGGCAGTACCGATAACCTCACCTTTTTCACCAGTTTCAAATTAGCAACGATTTCACTGGTCTCTTAATTAATGAAACAATTCACATTGTAAACAATTTTTCTAGCTTGCCTAGTTAAAACACTTTTTTTCGGCATCTTTATTCCCACTACGAACTATGCGCGCGACTGTACGCAGGGGACTTAGACGCCTGAACGGGTGAAAACGACCAAGCGACTAATTCAGCGCCTCGCACCTCATTCCTATTCCTGTTATCAAACAGATCTAAAATCGATTTCTGTGCATTCAAGGTCAGCGCTATTAAACCGTGACGCGATCACCTACTCACATTCTGCCAGTCAGCCAGTAAACACTCGGGAGGGAAAAAAAACTAAAACGCATAGATATGATTTATATATTATCTGAACCATATAACCATAAAGAGTTTACAAAATTCTGATTTGATTACTTGTCACTTTTGCCCCATCCAAGGAAACCTTTGACGAGTCCAGTGATACCGGCGCCTTGCTTCTTAGCATCGGCTGCACCAGTCTTATCGTCCAGGTTCGGGAACTCTATGAAGTTGCAAGCGAGATCGAAGAAAAGCGGCTTACAAGGGATCGCTTCCATCGACGGCGGCAACTTATAAACGTTGGGATTTTTCGTAAGCAACTGCGTGTCTTCTCGGTACTCATCCAGCCGGTCCACTAAAGGTTTCTTATCTTTATAAGGTCTCCCTGTATACTTGTCCTCTTCATCGTCCTCGTCTTCCAGAACAGAGTCCGCGTGGACTTCGTACTTGGAGTTCTCGACTTCTTTTTTGAGCACTTTCAATTTCTCGACCAGGTTTTTATCTGCGAGTTTGCTATCTATAGCTTCGGCTGCGTAGTTGCTGCACCTTTCGAGCATCGCTAAAGCTTCCCTGAACCGTCGCAGGCCAGTGAGTACTTGCGCTATGTAGTAGCAGCGGAATGCCCTGTACGCTTTCATATCCTTTTCAATTTCTCTCTGGTAAGCATTGTCATCTTCGAATCCGGGCAGTTGTTGAAGCTCTGTGTAGTTCTGCAGGATTATTTCATAGAGGCGCGTGAGGTCGTGCGGACGGACTTTCTTCCCGTCGATCTGCAAGTTGTTCTTGCGCGCTTCCTCAGCTTGAACCACCAGCAAGTTGTTCCTTTCGATGGTTCGCATCAGGCGAAGATACATCAGATACGAGAGTAAATAGTTGATCCCGGACAGTTGCGCGTCTGATGTCTTGAGCTTGGGATCGTTTTTGATCTCGTCCTTGACTGCGGAGATGGCGTCCTTGCAATCCATGAGTATGTTTTCGAGGACGTCGATCTTGGCTTGGGCGTCGGGTGCAGATGCAACGGATTTGTCCAGGTCCTGAAGGGCGATTAGGAATAGACGTACTTTCTCCGGTCGCACGGTGACACGACGTCCGCGCCATTCCACCTCGTGCATCACGCCTGAACGAGACTCCCTGGGAAATGATTTATTATTATTATTTTAAACAAATAATACCTATATGATACTAGAGGGTACGTTATCACAGTTCTTTATTAAAAAACATACACACAAAGCTAGCCCGACTAGCTTTGTGTGTGTGGATAACGATTATATAAAGGAGTTGGTGGTTTTAGGGCCACGTCGACCCTACATTTATAATCTTAATTTTATTTGATAGGCCTAATAATAAGATATTCAAATGTGCATAAATAATATGGTTTAGTATCGCCCTTATAATAACCAAACGTTCTACTAAAATTGGAACTCGCGTCGCCATTAAAAAAATACTTAGTACATAATATTTAATCTCACTTTACTCAAATGGAATTATAAATTAATCAGCGATAATACGAAGGCTACTATGTTAGGGAATATTATTGTGTGAGTAATTTTCATTATCTACCCGGCAATATAGGATAGACAGTGTAAGGTTTTCTGGGCCCAGCTTTCTCGACATAATTAATTTCATTTTTGTGGCGTAAATAATGTTAGTTTCCGATATATTATGTTACTACTTGTTATCACCCTTGTTTCGGAATTTAATAACTTGAATCGTGTAACTCGGCATTTTTAGCTGATGCATATTCAGGGAAGACCTGGCAGACTTAGAGACTGAGTCCGACTGATAGGAAAAGCCATTACGTCTAACAGATAGACCATGTTTTAGGGTTCCGTAACTCAAAAGGAACCCTTATAGGATAACTTCGTTGTCCGTTTATGTCTGTCTGTTTGTCAAGACACTTTTCTCGGGAACACGTTGATGTATCAAGTTGAAACTCATATAAACAACTCAGGGCCACGGTCCCATGCTGTTGTAAAAAAATCAAACTTGTAAGTCAATGCAATCTAAAGATAAGGCCATTTCACCGCATATTGCCAACGGGTTTAAAACCGCTAGGGTACTTCCCCTTGGCACAGCATCATGAAATTTGGCAAGAAGCTTGATCTTATATCTCAAGTAAAGAAAAAAATCCCAAAACCGTAATAATTACCAACATGTTTGTGATATAGGTAGGTATGGAACCGTACACTAAGCATACTAAGGTATGCCATTACAATTTGTTCTACGAATATGCTGCTTCAGGGGCCTCTACACATCTATGATTTGCAAGTTATTTAATGGAGTGAAGAGAAATGTGATCAGCCCCGGTAGCACAGTGACCAGGGAAAACGAAGTCTCAGGGAGTTAAAACGAGACAGCAGATATGCAATGTTTGGGTGCGAAAGAGAAAAAAAAGGGAAAACAAGTTATCCCCGTGCCAAGCTAGGCGAGCTGTAAATGAACAATACTCACTTAGCCTGTGCCATAAGCGAGTCAAGGTTGTCAATGAGTCCCTGGCCGCGCATGGCCACGAGGTCGCCGGCCGCGGACTCATCGCCGATGTTATACGCGCAGTAACGTAGGCTAGGCTTCAACTCTTCTATCTGAAAACGAGTGAGTACAGACACCTTAATTTTTTTTAAAACAACTTGACGACGAGCCGTCTGATGGCTCGCGGTTACCGCCGCCTATTGATACCTGCAACACCAGGGGTATATTGCCAGTATGTTGCCGACCCGACCATTCACTCTCCTTTTGAAGAGCCCATGTTTGAATAGCCCAAGGGGAACACCGCAGAAGGGATATCATTTCACAGTGTGTGACGTCCACGATGGCGGCTAGTACGGTGATAGAACCGTATCAAGTTGAAAAGTTCATCAGAACACTCGTAAAGACGGTAATGCCGTGGGTGTCGAATTTGGTTATCTCTTACTATTACCTCGACTCTGGCTGCCTCGGTGGCGTAGTGAGCGAAAGCTGGACTGTCGATCATAAGGTCCCGGGTTCGATCCCCAGGTCAGGCAGTGTTAAATATTGGATTTTTCCAATAGGAATATCTCAATAACTGCCTGGAGTCTGGAACTGTGCCCGGTAGCACAATAAATAATAGTATTACCTACCCCATAGATAGCAATAGGCTCGCCCCCCATTACATGGGACCAATAACATACTGGTGAAATGTGCCTACTATGGTTCTGAGTCCTGGGTATACCAGAGTACACCTCTGCCTACCCCTTTGGGAAAAAGGCGTGATTGTATGTTATGTGTTTACTGGCTGTCTAGCGGGATGTGACCCACATTCCGACAGTTATGTTTTTAAAGTCACATGGGGCGAGCCTAATACCAACAACCGAGCACAAATTCAAATAGAAATATCTTTGCCTGATTAAGGAATATGTAACATAGATAAACGCCTTTTTTTATAGCTATATGATATATTATGTTACCTTTTGATAGTATATCTGTCGTTCATCTTCGGGCACGGCGGCGCACAGGTTGTCCAACACAAGCCTGGCTTGCTGCAGCGAGTCGGCCGCGGGCCGCCACTGCTTCAGCTCCACGAGCCACACGCCGCACATCCAAGCCGCGTATGCACGGGCCTCCAACTGAGACCGCGCGTCGCATACTCCACTCTATGGAATATTACTATCATTCATTGTTTTGTTTGGTATAGTCCTTTGGTTATTCAATAGTAGTATTTTTGAGACTTATTTGAATAATAAAAACTTGTGTTTGAGTGGTCTTTTTTACGGAATACATTTGTATTTCCAATAGTTATTATTTTTATATTAAAAAAACATACCAATTGTTTACTATTTATTCAAATTCCCTGTGGATTTTCTTATTCTCATATTTCCTTAAATTTGGTACATAAATGGTATCCTATCGGGTAATTTAGTATTTAATTGATATATTGAAAACCCTCTTAGAACTAAATTTATGGAAATATGACCAAAAATTGTTTTTGTTAGCTATCATTGATCAAGCTATATCTGACAAAGCGTAAAATAGCCTCATCCCAAAAATGTTCATAAGCTACAATGCTAATTAATGGCCATCTAAATAATATTTTTGCAATTAACTTATTATTCTGATTGCAGATTTAGAGCTGTACATGTAAAATGTGTTTTCAGATAATTACATTTTCAATAAGTGCAATACCTCACACAGTTGCAACAAATTCTGAGCGTGTGCGCAAGCTTTCTTCAGACGAGCGGCGAGATGGAACTTCTTCCTTGGTTCAGTGTTAGCTTCCTGTCGCAGCTGCATGGCATGGGCCCACGCACGCTCTGCCTGCAGGAGCGGGACGCAGAGCAGGCGGCTCTCTGCCGTGGCTGCAGTCAGGTGGACTGAGGTTACGTCGCGACGGCGGTAGTGACGTCTGTCGCCCTAGTAGATACATATATGATTTACTAGCTGTGCCCCGCGGTTTCATCCACTTCGTTCTTGGGAGTTTCAGGATATAAAGTACCCTATGTGTTATTCCAGGGCCTAAGCTATCTACTTACCAAATTTCAGCTCGATCGGTTCAATAGTTTTAGTGTGAAAACAGCACTAGCTGTGTTTTTTTGTGCCATCTAGATGTCGCTGGAGTCGAGTTAGAACTCGCTATTGTTTTGTTTAAATTGTACATTTGTGAAATGTGACTATTTTAGGTTGTATACTGTGATTTGAGTAGAATGAAATTTCATAAGTATTTTATTTCAAAATTTATTCTCAACCTTTCACATTGTGATACACAAAACCAGTGGGTTGTTTCAGTAGTTCTGTCCACAGAACAAATTATATAATAAAACATATAAACAATTTATGGCCATGTCTATGGCATAATAATAATAAAGTGAAGAAAACCTAACAACATATAACAACTAACATATTATTACACAGCATACATGCTCTGTCTAGTTTGGAACCAGATAAGCTTGAGTGAGTCACATTTTTTAGCAATCTAAACAAATCAATAAAAATGAAGTGTCTATTAGTAATACAAAAATTACAGCTTTTTACTAAATGCATAATATTGAACTAATATACAATATTAATAACAAAATTAAGATATTATTATTTTTGTCAGTTTGTTACCGCTTTTCTCTAAAATGGCTGGACTAATTTTAAAAGGATTCTCACAGGTAGGTAGCTAATGTTATAAAAAGTCACTCAAGATTTTTTAGATGATAGCTAGTATTATAATTTAGGTCAAGGTACCTGAGGTATTTTGAGCACTTTCCGTAGTCTGCGAATACGGCGTGAGCAGTAGCCACGATAGCGCTGGTAGTCGCTGTGCCGTAACCCATGTTGCTGCTGGGCATCCTTGGTTAGACGAAATACTGACCACTGTTTAAGGATTACTTACAGAGATAACACACAAAATAATTCATATTAACTATTTTATTCAGCTGGAGCATGGAATATAAAAAACCAGTTGTAGTCCTAGGCAGGACACAAGTTATTAATTTTTAAGAGTACCTATGTTCATAGTAAATTAGTAGGATACTTACTATGAAAAAATTTTTATCTTAGTGTTTAGGAACAAGAGAATGATTGTTTTTTGATAAAGGATACATTCTAATGATATTATGTTCGGAGCTTTTGGTTCCTTTTCGGAGTCCTCTGTAATAGATTTCGCATCACCAGCCTGACCTTCAAGTACTCCCATATTACAAGTAGAATACTGCAGTATCTTTTTAATTCACATAGAATGTGAATATTTGTAAATTCAACTATAGTTAATATTAAATGACTTCCTTCATCCACGATTCACGACCACGACACGAAATCAAAAATGTGTGATATGTTCCAATTATCGCTCTTACAATTTAAAAAACTACGCAGCATAAAAAAAGGATAGCGCTATGAATGATAGCATAGTAACAACAAAGACAAAAAACTAATGTTAATTAAAGCTGGCTCGTCACCCATTTTTTGCCAAAGTCAAAATGACAGTAAGTTTTTTTTTATTTTACTGGCTACACATTGTTTTTTATGTAGTTTAATCAAGTAAAGGTAGAAACAAACTATCAAACACGGCCTGAACTGTTTAGAATTATTCTATCCGATCCGTAGGATTCCTACTTAAGATATATGAAGATGTCGTAATAGACAATTAGGACAGATACATCTGTCCTAATCGATTATAAATTATTTTTAAATTTAGTACAATCCTTCATAGAATATGTAAGAAATTAATTAAAAATACTTTTGGGAAACAAGGATAAGAAGTAAAAGAAGTATCATAAATAACTACAGTAGAGTCTGAGATATTTAGTAAGTAGGTACTTGTACTTAAAAAATCATCACACCGTTTTCGTTAAAGTCCCAAGCATGGAAGTAATAAGTACTACGTACAACTACTTATTACTTCCATGGTCCTAAGTCACACAACTGTAGAAAAAAAACGAGAGCGATTAACCGTAGGGCAGCCTTGGGTCCCTTATTTGTATTCTGTGCCTTGGGCTTAATATATAATATTGGTCTGGATCAATAAATCACTGTGGCTATAGCAAACTGACAGCAAATTCTATCGTGTAATGAACGCCTATTTCTTCCATTTGACAGCTAATGTTGACATAAAATTGGTTTGGTATTATTTAAATGTGACGTTGACAATTGACATTTGAAAACTCATTTTCTTTTCGGAAATTCTCTCGCTGTTCTCAGGTTAGCAAGGAATAATTCCATTAATTTTAGCCAAATCTTGTGATAAAATAAGTGTGTAAAGTGATAGTGCTAACCGGACTGTATGTGATTATTTTCCAACAAGTGTATTTTTTGTTTCAGAGGACATAATTAGACGAAATGGCAAAGTCAAAGAACCATACAAATCATAACCAAAGTGAGTAAACATTGTATAAAACATGCTATGTTTTCATATTAGATAATTGTTTTCATGTGTCATTTATTTATAGATTCATTATAACGTTGTCTTGATGTCAGCAATGAAATGATAGCAATTATACCGCTATTTATCTGAAACAGACGATCTGAAAGTGCCTATTTAATTATGACACTAGCAGCCGGTCTCATGTTTGGACAATACCTACCGCATATACTTATGCAGTGTTCTCATTTACAGGCCGCAAAGCCCATAGGAATGGCATCAAAAAGCCCAAGAAGTTCAGGCATGAATCTACTCTTGGTGTAAGTTTTTTTACCACTATCTTATGAATAAGATGTACCTCCTATTTCAAATACAGAAAGAATAACGTTGCATATCATACAAGGTACTAGACGGAATCTCGCACTGCTGTACCATAATGCCTAGGGCCAATAATAGTTTTCCTTTCTGTGTTTGAAACAGATTATAGCGACCTGCCTGTAGTAAGGGCACTTCATAATACATGATGCTACCACTCAATGAATTATAATATTGAGTGGTCGATTGGATCAGTTAGTAGCAACTCTGCCCTCTAAGCTGCAGGTTCTGGGTTCAATCCCTGGGCAGGTCAGACAGTTGTGCATGAGCATGTCTGTCTGATCTGTGATTGGGTGTTTTGTGCATAATATAAGTATGTAAATCAATCTTCTATTTATGATAGTATAAGTCTGGATTGGGACCAGAAAACCATGTGTGGAAGTTGTCCCATATTATAAATTATAGATTAGCACACATGCAGTTTCACCCATAGTCATTGTTCCCATGGGAATATTGTGATAAAAGTACCCTATGTGTTATTCCAGGGTCTAAACTATAAACATACTGAATCTGTTCAGTAGTTTTGGTGTGAAATAGTCAAACATCCATGTATCCTTGCAAACTTTCACATGTATAATATTAGTGGGATTGTAGAGCTTTAAGGCCTCTATTCATGGAGAACAATCTTCATAATAAATAAAAAGGTGAAAGGGCGGACATCATATCCCATACAAACTGAAGAACCAATGGTGATTATAGAAAGTGTTTATTTTCTTTAGTGTTTTATTGACCTTTTCCATGCGGCTGTTTCCAAAGTCAGGATAGCCATGATGATTACCAACCTCTGGAAAAAGGAGATGGTACCATAAGAAGAAGTGTTTTAATAGAACAACTGCTTATAAAGTGGCATTTTTACAATGTTACTTATGTAGTATAACTGTTTATATATTTAATTGATTTGATTTTGAACTTTTTATATCTCTTTTATTATCATTGGTTCCTCTAATCCTCCTCCTTCTTGTATGGGAAATGATTTCAGATATTGCATGAAGTAGATCAACAACTCATAATAACATCAACAACTGGTATTCATTCTACTGTGCCACTATTGTTTAAATCAATGATGCAAACATAGTAGCTTGTGGTCAATTTCCTTAAGAACAGCATAGGTTTTCTCTCATTCTATTTATTATTAATTATAATAATTTAAAAAGAAGTCCACCTGGTGAGATTCGATCCAGGGACTCCATTTAAAGCCAGGCATATTCCCACTGGACCATGGACGCTACATCTAAACAGGCACTTTATTTTCTGTGCATTATATTAAATGATCTTTATTATTTTCAGATGGACCCCAAATTCCTTAAAAACCAAAGGTTTTGCAAGAAAGGCAACCTGAAGCCAGACAAACAGCTTGCAAGGGCAGCCGAGAGAAAAGCTACTCGTGAGGCCAAGGCCAAGAAATGAACATCTAGCTTGTAAGATAATAAAACTATAAAACTTATACACACTTTCATTGATTTTACTAATTAACTTAAAAGCTGTCTGCCCCATTTTACCGGTATGCTTTGGACTGTTCTATGTATGTGACCAGGCAACTGATACGGATTTCTGCACCTTGTCCACTATAATGAATTAACACATTATCACCATTCCCATAGCAATTGCTGACGGAGAGTTATGCGCCGCCGTTTCATAATCACGCGATGTGAAACGGTCTTGTGGGCAAGGTTTCATAAATTTCTATAAAAATAATTTTTGCCACTCCCAATAACCATACCAATATAGTGGGCTAAGTGCTTATAAGGTTTGGTATTGAGGGAATCATGAATAATTATTATTCCAAGCTTGATACTACGAATAATGTATTATTCGTAGGCTTGATAGCAAATAGCTATGCAGTTTTTTTTTTATTTGCCTACCAGGTCAGAGATAATTTTCGCTATTGATAAGACTATTGTTGTATCAAAGATCGTTGCTTTCTTTTAGAGGTCTATAGTCTTCCCATATTTGCTATTGGATACAAATAAGCTAAGCAGTTTTAATGCTTTTTGAAATAGACACACCTTGTATTTTCTTTTAATGCAACTGACAATGGTGAAACTGGAAACGCCTTACATGGGACTGACGAATTTCCTGGGCGCGTAATATAATTACCATACCAATTAAAGGATCATTCACACAATACATTTGGTGAATGTTAATCTCAGCTGTTAGTTTACTGAAATTTAAAAAGATTGTCAAGGGCAAAAAAAGAAAAGAATTTTATGATAATGCCATTATTACAATTTTTTTATTACCATAGAAACTCTTATTAGGTATCATTACAATTCTTAGGGACTAATAAGCTTATTTATATTATTAGATGTTACCCCCATTCACTCTTGTCAGAAGTTTAGCTCTGGTTTGGCTGATCATTTTTTAATGTTTTTCAAATTTTCTTGTCAGACCAAGTCCAAAGAAAGAGAGCATCCAACATATTATGTGGCTTGACGTCTGACAAGTGGAAATGAGGGGTAAAGGTGGACGCACATCTATCCGAGCCGAACGAAAAGAATTTTAGATTCCTTTATATGAAATCCTATGAATCCTCACAAACCAGTCAGATTCGACACGCACAGGTGTTGAACTCTAAAATTAGTTTCGTTCAGCTTGGATTGGATAGATGTGCGTTCATCTTAAGACTACACATTGCAAATGAACAAGAAAATGATAAGAAATTGATTCATTGATGAACAAGAAAAGAATCTAATATAAAAGTTTTAATGGCAAGTGACAAGAAATAGATGCTGCTCTGCCATACACGATAACGTCACAGCAGATATTATCAATGAGAACAGAGATCACTATGCACCATAATATTTTGGTAATAGCAGTCAACTAGTCTCATCTCAGGTCTTGCAAATAGTCTTATGTATTTTTAGACTACACCATATAATCTGAATATTTTTGTTCACAATCGCCACAGTTACAACTTTCACTTTGTAAACTGCAAATAATGTTATTCTCTTCATTATTATTGTAGTAGGGTCCTTTTACTTGTAAATTAATAAAACTTCTAAAAAGCTAATGATGAGAGGTGTAAGCATTATAGCCCATACAGACTCACACCGAGGACGCCCGAGAAGTGAGAAACCTCTTTTCTCTGTCTCGTTCTCGTGCTCGCCTGTTATCCAATCAGTGTCGGTATTTTTGTCGGATTGAAAGTGTTTGTTGGGCGAAAAAGTAAACCCTATCACATTCATTTTCGGTCTCATTGAACTAGGAAGCGGAATCAAAACACACAGTGGACATGTTTTTATCCGTTTATAAAAAAGTGAAGTAATGAGAATTGAAGTTCAGCAAAACACTGCTGCACAGTGGTCTATACCGGGTGGGAGCGAGAACAGTAAGTGAGAAACATCGTGAGTGTGAACTGCTTTAAATTCTTGCGAGAAGTCTCGACGAGACTGAGACTTTTTGGCGTGAGTCTGTATGGGCTATTAGGTACAGTTTATGCACAATAATATTAAAATACTATTATAATATTTAATACTTTAAAAGTTCAGTTAGATCCTGCAATATAAGCTTCATCTAATCACATCAACATTTCTTAAAAATGCAATTAAAACTTCAAACGTGCAAAGTAAATTAATTGCTTCACACAATAATAAAAATAAATCCTAACAATTCTGATAAACATTGAATTAATAGAATGCAAAAAAAGATTACGGGATTTACGACTGCAACTTGAACTTTTACTTAGCAAGTATATCAGATGCACCTTCGTATTGTTATTTTTAATTTGATTGATGTTTTCATCAATCCAATGTGTATGGTGCTATTTCAATGCATCATTAATCAAAAGAGTTTATATATCTTAGATTCCAGGCTTAGTACCCACGCAGCTCACGACATCATATGCCATAATATTTTATGAATTCTTCGAAATCATAATAGTCCATTGAAACATAATGACCAACAGATTATTGTCTCAAGTTTCAATGGTTTCCTGTGCACTCGGCAGACATGTGATCATTTGTTCAAGCCACAGGTTTTGTTCAGTTACCTGATATCTAGGTACTGATATTAGGCATTGATAGTGATCTACTACAAAACATGAATCTAGATAAACATCTCTAATACAATACGCAACTGCCGCTGTTACTGTGCCATTGTAAAAATTTCGGCTGCAGTCCAATTAAAAAAAAAAACAAGCCTGATGTGTTTGTAACACGTTATTTGTTGTGCCTACCATTAACATAAGCACAACTACATAAAACAGGTCATTTAGGCTTTACCTGTCGGTTTGGGACCCTTTGGTCCAGGACCTTTGGGTTTACCCCCTTTCGGAAGAGGTTTTTCGGGTCCTTTGTTAGGACCAGGCCCCTTAGGACCCTTGTCTGGCTTCTTTCCGTTTTCTACTTCTTGTTTTGGCGGCCCTGGTGGAATCCTCTTGATGAAGAATCTGAACTTCAATTTTTTATCCTTGATGAAATTCGCCAGGTAATCCAACGGCAAGACCGCGCACTTTCCTTGGCTAATAATATCGTCAACTTTAACAACGTCAGTGGTGCAGTGCTCAGTGTAGACCACCTTCCTCCTCTCGTCCTGGTTACTGGTCACATGTATCTCGTAGATATGCTGGTGGGCCACACATTTGTTGCCAATGAGCTGTATCATCCAATAGGCCATCTTTTGAAGAGTGTCCAGTTTAACAGTGATGATGAAGTTCAACTTGCCTTGAGAGACGAGGAAGAAGCGCCGGTCGTCCTCGAAGATGTTAACGTTGCTGAGAACTACATCGGCGTCGTTGTCGACGTTGCAGTTTTCGGGGTGACGCTCCTTGAAGTGTTTACCCAATTCCCTCAGCTCACCTGATAAATAATAATTGAACTTGTGAAATCAAACATCTGAAGGTTGAAGGTAGGTTCCTGTGACCTGCATAAAAATCTAGTAGGTCTTACCGCGCCAAGAGCATTTTCCAAACACGATGCCGAGAGGGCACTCCATTTCACGATAGATGCATTCCTTGAGATGGTCAGCGGTATTGGATTGCGTCATCATGTACACGCATCCCGAGGACTTGTTGGGACACGGCAACTTTACCTACAGAGGAATAAAGGTATCAATGCGAATTTCATGATAATAATAATATCTCCATTATGTTTTGTAAATCCACATAAGTAATAATTATATGGACGAGTTTCTCGATGGTCAAGTGGTCGCAAGCACTACTGCTGAGCACGAATGAGGCCATAGGTTCGATTCACATAGTGTTATTGGTCCAACAGTATGATACTCAGTTGATGGCAATAGGGTCGAGGTTCGCTTCCTATTACCAAGACGTAAACAACAAGTGTTTTAAGGGATACCTCTGTCTAACCCTTTAAGCTGTGTCACTGTGTCAAAACTATGCACGGCAAACTCGCCGCGCGAGTCAATATTCGAGGGTTAGCTGCGCATAATTTGGACCTGGCATATGAGGAAAGGAATACAATATAATACCTGCTGAACGATTTCCTCGAGCTTCCAGTTCCTCATCTGCGTCATAGGTTGTTTGCAGATGGGACAGATTGGCGGCACCAGGATGCTGGTGCAAGTGTTGCACAGACTGTGCCCCGACTGGCACTGGAAGATCGGGACAGTCATCGTCTCCATGCACACAGGACATTCCAGTAGGTCTAGAGCGATTTCCCTGTGTAAATGACGCTATGGGTAAAGTAGGTACTGAATAAAAGTTCACCTGACTCTCATAGTAACATAATCTTAATTACAAATAAATAAAATTGAGTGTCTGTGTTAACTACAATATTAAAATTACAGGTTTTTAATAAACGCATATGAAAGTAAATTCGATACTGATGGAATAGAAAAATATTTATTGCTTTTTACGCAAATTTTTATGATATTAAATACATACAAATTAAAAATAGATAAACAGATATTAGGCAATAGGAGCAGACTCAGCGTGTATAACCACGTCAACCTGGCAATATTAATAATAACTGAATCCATTTCGATGGACCGTTTTTAATGAGACTTCACTGGTTCCACCTGATCTTCAAGGGTATTTATAATAAAGGCTACTTTTATTTTCGAAAAAGGTTTGGTTCCGTGTAAAAAATTAAAACCATTCGGGGTCATCTCCGAAATGGCTGGACCGATTTTAACGGGACTTTAATAACATCAGCTGTATCTATCACGTAGCTGATGCTAAAAGAAGTTACTTAAGCAATTTTTAGGGTACCGTAAAAAAATAACCCTTATAGGATAACTTTGTTGTCAGTGTGTCTGTCTGTCAAGACACTTTTTCACAGGAACGCGTGGAGGTCCAGCGAATTTACTGGGCATGATGAGATTCACCAACTCATATCTCAGGGTGACAGGCGCAGTGCAGTGCCACGCAGAATTTTAAATTTTAAAGCACTGGGGGGCACTGTGTCTGATATGGGCAATCATGATGCTTACCATCAGGCACCTGATTTGCTCGTCTTGTTACTCACTATCATAAAATAAAAAAAAAGGTATTAATTTGAAACTGATGTCAAATATTCAGGCCCGCGGTGGCTGTAAAAAAATCATAAGTACTTCTAACGCAATCAAAAGTTATGGCCATTTCGCTGCTTATTTCAAGTATTTCTATACTTTGAGCACATCCTGGACACTCGACACAATCCCATACAAAAGCCGCGCTACAACTACCTACTACACAGACAATGCACATAAGGAGTTTTGTACACGTGCAAGTGTGCGTGAGGAGATTTCCCATAGAAGCGGGGCTCGTGGAGAGCTCAATCTTGCTGGCGGGGCGGGTGAGGAAGGCTCGATTGGTGGGCGGAAAACAGGGTGCAATCAGCATTCTATACATAGTATTATGAACTCTAATGTTATCGTGGCTCAGGTATGCGAGGCATTGGTTTACGAACTACGAGCTGTAGGGCAAGGTTCGAATCTTAATATGTGATCACTTTTTGGATTTTATTTTATTCATTAAAATTTGATACTATAAGTTTTTATAAAACGATTTTATTTATAGAATAAAACCCAAAACCGTAAAATTTAAAAAAACTGGTCGTGACAACTAGATGGCGTTGTATGTTCGTACGGAACCATACACTACGCATACATACGTATGCCTTAACAATTTATTTAAGAAAAATTATTAGGCTCCATTTAAAAAAAAATCCTTAAATTCAACGCGTACAAAGTCGCGTCTAACAGCTAGTTATTGATAATTATTATGTATGTAAATGGAGGCACAAAAAATCCACACAGTTGCGGGGTCTTCAGGGTAAGGTCTAAGGCAATTAACTGCGCGCCACATAAGTTATCTAGTAATTATTATAATGTGATAGGTATTACTTACTTGTTAACCTTTGCAGCCATCTTGAATCGAAAATCGCAGCACAATAAAATCTACTGCAACAAAACAAAAATATGTACCTACGAATAAAACTCTACCACAATAGGTACTTCAAAAGTGGCTAAACGATAAGGCCTAGGTACTTTAAGAAAACTTCACAAGTAAATGTATTTATGATGAGCTCTTTTATAAATCAAGTAGGTAAAATACTACGTGACAAAAGCCGGTCGAGTTTTACTAGTGTATAAAATATTTTATCGGGCTCACCTTACACCTTTTTTTTTGTCCTCTATCTGCTGGAAAATGTAATATCACCGAGCAACGGACGACAGAAAGGAGCAAAGAACTGCTGCGAACTGAGTTGTACCAGTCTCGTAGTGCAATATAGAAACTATTTTTTCTGTGATTAAAATCTGTGATTAAAATGCGACGCACAGAACAGAGAGATGCGACGTTGCAGTGTGGTTTGCACGAACTTCAGTTTAAAACTCGGTACCTAGCCAATGAAAAATATACTTTAACTCAATGCTTTTGAGAACGCTTTACAAAATCTTGAACCATAATAATTTAATGTGACGGGTATTCCCCGAAAATTATTTTGAGTGTTGTCATCCCAGAAGAAATCCATAGATAAGAGGAATATTTTTTTTTCTTTCACACAAACTACAAAGGGATAGCAATAGGTATAACTTATTATTATTCGTAGGTATATAACACAAAACATTCAGATATTATAAAACATTTTTATGAACAATATACTAACAACTCGCCTCGGATTTGCACTGGTAGCTACAGAGAATAGTTAAATAATAAATTCTTCAAAAGGATTTTTAAAATTATAGCTCATGCCATTATAATAGCACACCAAGACAGACGCGTCGTGATAATGATGCAGATGTATTTTATTTACTAGTTAATGGTGACGTAGATTACTGGATACCTCATTTATCTTTTTCATAAGTTTATATCATTTGTATATCAGATAATCGTGACACCTACCTGATTGAAGGCTAGATAGATATAATAGCAATATTTTAGGCTAGCTGTGCCCCGCTGTTTCACCCGCATAGACATCACTCCCGTGGGAAAATAAAAAAAAGTACTTCATGTGTTATTCCAGGGTGTAAGCTACCTACATACCAAATTTCAGCCCAATCGGTTCAGTAGTTTTGGCGTTAAAGAGAAACAAACATCCATCCATCCTCACAAACTTTCACATTTATAATATTAAGAAGGAAGGATAGTAGGATTATAGTGCGTGGCGTGCCTAGTTTATACTGTATATGTGTTCTGTGGTTTATACACGCCATATCCACTAGGCACTATCGGGAATTATATTATTTCTCAATCGAATGTTCTAATATTCCTATATTCGCATGGTTGTCTGTAAGAGATCGCTTTGAGCGATAAGGCCGCCAATTTATGTTATTGTCTGTATTATCGTGGTACCAATATAGAGTTATCATTCATTCATTATTGTGATTAGTGACATTTTACCTGGTTATTGGTTTAGGAGGTTATTTAAAATTCAGTATATGACCGCTCAGTCCATATAGGATGTGTTTTATTAATTATAAGACTTGTCGGTTGGTAGAAAATACGAAATGCATCACGTATAGATAAATAAACACACATGCCCCTAGTGGTAGCGGGATAGAAAAATTTCACCGATGACTAGTACCTTCAACGTAGCTTCCTTTTATTCTGTGTGTAGCTCAATTTGTAATGCTACGCCACGCTTGATGTGGGTTCAAGTCCCGCTTGTTGGTGATTTAGACCAAGTTTCAATCCAATCCATTCAATAGTTTTTTTTTTGCGTGAAAGAGTAATAAACATTCTTTACTAGTTTGATATTATTGATTCACGTTTATAAATGTCTTTTTAAGACTTTAAATAAATATTCTTTGAGTTTGAGTTTTATATATAATAAATCATACTTTGTCGCTTTACACACGGCCACGGCACACGCTCACGCTGATGTAGTCGCCAGTCCACCAATAGCAATAACCAAGAAGTTGGTATGAACGTTTACGGAGACATTTATTTCATTATTCATGCAATAACTTGAGTACAAACCGAGTAATTTCATAATAAAAAAAAAAGCCATTGTAATTAATTTGTGACAGTACCACTGTCAAAGTCAAAGTCAAAGTCAAAACAAAAAAAATCTAAACAAAGAGAGTGGAAGGAAATCAGAATCAGAAATCCAAAAATTTATGTTTTTGACTGAAAATTGTAAAGAATCTCAACATTCTCAACGTGAATTCTATAATTTTGTATAGCCATACATTATTCCTAGTTGTGTTTTGTGAAAACTTTTAGCATTTGTTTAGAAATAATAAAAAACCTATCTACACTAGTCAATATGGAACAGGAGTACGATGTACCAGAAGAGATTACTCACTACAGTGCTGTTAATGATAAACCTGAATTACTCTTAGGCTTCGTTAATAAATATGTTAAGTTGGAGTTGGTCAAGAACACATCATACTCTGGCTTTGTGCACTCTATTGATCCTGTGTCACACAGGTAAGTGGATAAAAATAATACCTACATAGTGTTGTAACGCTAGGGAGGAATAATATCTTTCCTTCCTTGCGTTCTCCAGTATTTTTACTCGTGACTGCCTCGTTGGTCTTGTGGTTGCAAAGGTTACTGACAAGCTTGAGGTTTGATTCCCAGGTTGGGCAAAATGTGTTATTTGATTTTATGGGTATTAAATATTTGCTCAATAATAGCCTGGAGTCTGGGTCTGTGCCTGGTTAATGGCAATGGGTGAGCCACCCTCAGGTGAAGTATGGGTGAATCTACCTACTGTGTTGGGTAAAACCTCTACCTCTGATGTTATGTTATTTCCACTGACAAGCCAATATTATTATTATTATTATAAGCCTGATCTGTCCCACTGCTGGGCAAAGGCCTCTCTACCCTCAATCCACTTGTGGTAATGAGAGTAAAGGTTTGGACGTTTAACCCACCACCACCGTTTAAGCCAATATGGAGAAAAAAAAATTATACCCCTGTATGTTATAACATATCCAGAGTATGGGCAGCAGCCTCAGCAAAAAACCATCAAACTGCACTCGACAAGCCGCCTGCCAAGCGTGTTGAGTATTAGCAAAACCCCCTTTGGAAGGTCTATGTTCAGTAGTGGATTACCAATGGCTGAGATGATCATGATGATGATGATGTTTATCATGCCCTACAATGAATATTTCCACAAACAATTTATACTATGTTGTCCTTTTTTATGCAACAATAATTTTTTTAATTATTTCTTGTCAATATCTAAGCAATCTATAAAAATAAATAAAAATAAAAAATAAAATAAGTGTTTATTGCCACAAAAACAAAATTACATACAGAATTAAATTCGGCAGGTAAAAATTTTAGCCTAACAAGATGTTACTTAAGAATATTTGCTATTCATCTATTTCCTTAATAATTAAACACACTATATTATAACCTAGAATAATATCTACCTATTATGTTATATCTACATAATAGATGTTCTGCTATATAGACCATTTGATAGTTGGATGTTTGACATGGACATTGTGCTAACTAGGCTTTCTGCTCATTAGATGTTTCAAAGCTGTTGGACATTTTGCTACTTAAACCTTCTGTGGGGATATTGGCGTTCTCGGTGACTATCACTGTAGTGAATATTAACTTCATTTGACATTAACTACTAATGTCATAGTCCGGTTACTAACCAGACATTATGATAAACTTACTAATTAGACTGTGCACTTTGTCGGTCCCGAGTGAGAACCACTCGCAGTGTCTAATCCTTTTCCTTTTCTCTCATCCATATTTGACAGTAATTTCTTGTTAGAAAGGTAAAAAAGGTCTTTGTAACTAATTCAAACCACAGAACACAAAGACTTAAGCCTGATAGCGACTGGTGATTATGAAGAACGCCAATAGCCCGTCTGATCATAGCAGGCATATAAATAATAATAATGTTTCATAGTTTGACATAATAATTTTATTATGAATGGCATTCTATTACTACTTGACAGTGTTATATTTTAAAATAACATACAATTACGCCTTTTCTGAAAGGGTAGGCAGAGGTACACCCGGGACTCAGTCTCATAGTAGACACACCCACATTTCACCAGTATGTTATTGGTCCCATGTAATAGGGGGTGAGCATATTTCCATCTATCGGCTACACAGTTCCAGACTCCATGCAGTTATTGAGATAATACCTAATGGAAAAATCCCATATTTAACACTTTGCCTGACATGGGGATCGAACCCGGGACCTTCTGATCGGCAGTCGAGCTTGCGCCCACTATGCCAACGAAGCATTCAAATAAAAACCAAATAAAATGTTCAATGATAATTTATCTTTGCAGTGTTATATTATCTGTGCCCCATGGAGACTCATTCCAAACCACACTGTTCCCCGGCTATGCCATAATTGATATAGTGGGGACTGAACCCGAGAATGACATCAAACCTCCTCCCAGAAAAAAGCCAAGTGAAGACATTCCATTAGAAGAAATCATTAAGAAAAAGAAAAAAGTAATTGGCTGGTTTCATCAGAATTTGCTGCCAGTTACAGAAGCAGGGCACAACATAGTTGTAGGAAGTGCTTCTATACTACCTCCTTACACTGTCACAGACATATGTACTGATAATCCTGTTGTTAGTTTACAATTAAAGAATTTAATATCAAGCATGCCCGAAGACTTTGAACCAAAGTGATCTCTGTATTTAGATACTCAGTATACCTATATCTATTTGTAAGAATGTTCCTCATGTAATGATGGATTAAAATATTAATTTTCTACAGTCTTATAAAATATTTTTTTATTTTTAATGCCAGATATAAGGTAGGTAGGTAGGTAGTAGGTACATAGTATTATTCCTATATAATCTTGTTATCATTATTTATGTAGGATATTTACATAGTTTTAAATATATTATTTATTTTGTCATAATAAAAATAGTACCATTAGACTAGTCTGTAGTAAGGACATCATTAGTGATGTGCCATTTCTTAATATTGAATCAGTGATAAGTAATGAGTCAATAACTGATAGAGGCACTACGAAAATGTTTACCAACCAAGACATAACAATAGATTATGTTTGTCTACAGAATACCTATACTATACATTATGTACCTACTAGGTAATAATTTAATGTAGGTAGTTGGCAGTTGAAAGGAGTATTTTTAGTTTTATGTACTGTTTGTTACATTGTTATTTGGTACAAAAGCAGGAGCTGATGACGTCAAAAACGTTTAATATATATTATAGCTACATATTTAATTACTAAACAAATATAATCCAATCAAGAATGAAGACTAGATGATATTATTAATAATACAAGGCAATGTTCAATGATAGTGGAAACGTGAATGATGAGTTCCTGTTTCCTACATAATAATAATATATATACAATTTACATTAATCTACAATCTGCGTTTGTCGGCAGTCGTTTAATTATGCTCTTTGGACAGTCGTATTCCTTGAGCGGGCGTGAAGTCACGTTTGCCGTTTGACGTCTCTGTGCCAAGAGTCATTTGATAGCGGGTAATATAATTTCTCGCTCAGTATTTTAGTTGTCCTGAATAAACTCTATAATCGAGATTAAAAACAGTGGTTACCGTTATGCGTAAATGTTCCCATTATGGCTGATAAAGTGAACAGGAAAGTTCAATATTTGGCAGGAATATGCGGTAAGTATGATGGTTTGTTTATGTTTACATCGTACTAATGTTAGTTCCTTTGTGTTTAAATGTGATTGTAGCGGCACTTCATTGCGCCGAACTATATAATATTTATACCTAATACCTACTATGAATAATGTATAAGTATAGTTTTTTTAATGTAAATACTGATTGTTATTTTTTTATTACAACTGCCTGCTGTACCTATACCTATAATATATTAAACACAATGGCGAAGTGTCAATCTAGGTAACAAGATAAGTTCAAATATAGTATGAGTCCCGGAAGTAGACAATAGGGTTTATTTAAACAATGACGTTGAATCGCTCTATGAATTTAAATTAGGAAGGCAGTAATTTTCTTCTGTAGCCAGTGTAGTTTCCCCTTTTATTTTTGGCATAGACCTTGTGTGCATGTGACTATTAAAAAAAATGTTTTAATGTTACAGCCTCAGTAGCTTTTATGTTCACGGGTGCGACTTTAGCGTGGTCTTCGCCTGCTATACCGAAGTTTAAAAGTGGAGAAGCAGGATTGCAAATAACTGATGTAAGTGGCTGAAATGGCTTATTTAATAAAAATTAGTAGGATCAATAAATCGGGGTAGTTTGAAAATTAACGGTTAGTAGATAGTTATGTTACCCACACCTCACGTTATCGCGGTCCGAGCTTAGGAATTTGCTAACATCGCATCCGCTCCGCCGCGCCGGCATAAGTCTAGCCTAAACAATACTTAGTCTAAACATTGATTATATTTCATTACGGACCAATGTAATTTGGAGTAGAATAAGCTTAGTTCAAATATGTCCTTCTATTTGTTCGCATGTATTTTTTTACTTCAATAAATTCTTGAATAATTAAATTATTAGTTTTTAAAAAGTTATTAAGCGCTCCTCTAATTTAACTGGCGCAGCCGGTAGGATCGCTAAACATCGCAAGTGATACGGTTTTCGCGAGTTTTGTGTAAAAATAACGATCCTCGTGATTATATCCGCGCTTCGAAGGCGATCCGCGAACCAAAAATTTCGTTAAATCTGGTGGAACGAGTATGCCGTCATCGGCAATTGCAGTATTGGCTGGTTGGTGAGTAAGCCTTTTCACCTACCTTACCCTTTTTGCTAACTAGAGATAGGAACTCTCTCTTTTTAGCGTTGTTTGGCTCTCTTAATTTAAGTGAAAAGTGAAATAAAGTGAAAAATAAATAAATACGGAAAATAAATTTAGAAATATAAGAAATTGTGTTAGATTTAATTATATAGATATTTATTGTCTATAAACGTGTAATTAGAGATAGTAAAAATGGCAACTGAAACGATAATCCTCATCCCCAATGAGATGCTTAAAGTTATTCCGTCGTTTAGTGGAGACAAACGGCAGCTTAGCTTATTTATAAGGCAGTGTGAATTTGTTATATCCAAATACAAAGGCAGTCCCACTCAGGATGCATACGTTATGCACAGCATCATGGGAAAACTAGTAGATAAAGCTGCTGCACTGATTAGTGAACGAGAAGAAATCGGAACATGGGATGAATTTAAAGATCTGCTCACCCAACATTTCGGTGACCCTCGTAGTGAGGAATGTATAGCCATAGAGCTAGAATCAATGAAAATTCGTTCAGGAGAATCTTATTTAGACTTTTGCAATAGAATTCAATCAGTTAGATCAACATTAATTTCCAAAGTTAACTTATTATCCGATAAAAATTTCCAAAGCAGTAAAATTAATATCTATAACCATATGTCCATGAGTGTCTTCCTCTACAATCTAAGCGAAGATATTGCGCGTGTAGTACGTATATCAAAACCAAAAACTCTTGAAGAAGCCCTTAGCGTAGTTATGGAAGAAGTAGACTTTCATAATCAACATGTTGCTCATAATAAGCTCATAGGAAATAACAAGCCACAGCTACAACCACAAACATCTCATGCACAGCCCACATTTAAATTTCCTCCACAAACTTCAGGTTTTAAATTTGGAATTCCTGTAAACCAACCCCAAGGTCAATTCAGACCGCCTCAACCAATAGGCTATAGGCCTCAGCTAGGTTATAGGCCTCCATTTAATACGCAACAAGGGATGCGCCCACAACAATTTGGTGCTCGCCCCCAACAATTTAATACGCAACCCCAACATTTTGGTAATGCACAATTAACATACAGACCTCCCATGCCTAATAACTATAAGCCTAATATGACACAGGATGTTTCTATGCGAACAGCCCCACCGATGAAAACACAACAACAAGGCTTCAGGCTCAACGAACTTGAGTTTGATGAGACAGCTAACCAATATTATGACAATGAAACATATTATGATCAGGATAATATTAACGATAACTATTGTGAATACCCAATGGAATCAGAAAACCAGGAAAATGATGAGAGTAAAGTTACCTCTACCAATTCAGATGCGATTCAAAATTTTCACATGGTTATGAAAACAAACCATCCGAAGTGATAGAGCTTAACTGTGATCCAAATCTCAAATTACCATACATCTATATCCCTGAGATTGATTCCAACTTCATGATAGATACCGGTAGTATGAGATCGTTCATAAGTCCGCGAAAAGCTTACGAGTATTTTCCTTATGCGGTACGTCATGAACCTTTCCAGGTAATCAGCACTCACGCTTCTAGCTCGCATTCAGAAGTTATCGAAATTCCATTATTTCCGACTTTTAGAAGTCACGAGATTCATAAGTTTTATCTGTATGATGTAGATTCTCGTTATGATGGTGTTATAGGTGATGATCTATTGCGACAGACGGAAGCTTTGATTGATCTGAAAAGAAACGTGTTAAGAACGAACTCTACATCCATTCCTATCGTTCATAAAAACTTATGCTACGAAATCAGCATACCAGCACGCACGGAAAAACGTGTTAAATTACCCACGGACTTACATACAGGAGAAGGAATTTTAGAATTTAAACAATTTCATCAAGGTGTGAGAATGCCGAGTGCCTTAGTTAAATGTGAAAATGGATATGCAACAACTATCATACAGAACTGTGCAGAAGCGGAAGCAATTCTTACAGTTACGGCACCATTCAAAGTTACGGAGTATGAAAGAGGTGAATGCGAAGTGAATAGTATGAATATGGATAGTATGAAAGATCTGGAAATAGATGATCTATTAGAAAAGAATTTAGGCAAGTTACGTATGGATCACATGAATGAAGAAGAACGAAAGGCAATATCAGAAGTATGTAAGGAATATAAGGATATTTTCTATTGTGACCAATTGCCACTTACGTTCACAAACGAAGTGAAACACAACATAAGGACCAAAAATGAGGACCCTATATATCTTAAACCGTATAGACAGCCTCCCGAACAAGCGAAAGAAATTAAAAACCAGGTAGATAAACTTTTAAAGGATAATGTAATACAGGAGTCTTACTCTCCATGGAGTGCCCCTGTACATCTTGTCCCTAAAAAGATGGATGCATCCGGCGAAAAGAAATATAGAATGGTAATTGACTATAGGCGACTTAATGACATCACACATGACGACAAGTACCCTCTACCTAATATCACCGACATTTTTGACAAATTAGGTAGAAGTAATTATTTTACAACGATTGACTTAGCATCTGGCTATCACCAGATAGAAGTTAGTCCAGACGATAGACAAAAGACCGCGTTCAGCACCCAATATGGTCATTACGAGTTTCTCCGCATGCCTTTTGGCTTAAAAACAGCACCCGCAACATTCCAGAGGGCAATGGACAACATCTTGCGAGGTTTACAAGGCATCCACTGTCTTGTTTATTTAGACGATATAATCATCTTTTCCAGCAGTCTCCAAGAACATGTAGAAAAGCTCAGAACCGTATTTGACAGACTACGACAGACAAACTTGAAAATACAATTAGACAAATCAGAATTTTTGAGAAAAGAAGTGCTCTATTTAGGACACACAATTACCAAAGAAGGTCTTAAACCAAATAGTGACAAAATTGATGCCGTATTAAATTACCCCTTACCAAAAACGACGACTCAGATTCGAAGTTTTCTAGGTCTAGTAGGGTATTACAGACGATTCATTAAGGACTTTGCTAAAGTCACACAACCCCTAACAGCCTGCCTAAAGAAAAGAAATAGGATTGTCATAGACCAAAAATACATAGAGTCATTCGAAAAATGTAAAGAGCTTCTAACTAGTGCTCCACTGCTTCAATTTCCGGATTATGACAAACCATTCATTTTAACAACTGATGCATCTAACGTAGCCGTAGGCGCCGTGTTATCGCAAGGAACTGTAGGCAGTGATAAACCAGTAGCGTATGCTAGCCGAACATTGAGCGATACGGAAAGGAAGTATAGTACCATCGAACGTGAGCTTTTAGCGATAATATGGGCAGTTACCCATTTCAGACCTTACCTCTATGGACGTAAGTTTACAATTTATACCGACCATGCACCCTTAAAGTGGATACAGAGTCTCAAGGAACCAAATAGCCGTCTAACACGATGGGGTCTCAGACTACAAGAGTACGACTATGACGTCATCTACAAGACTGGTAAACAAAACTGTAACGCAGACGCACTTTCCCGAATTAAACTCAACGCACTTGACTCTGACATATCTATGAAAGTTAATATAGATAACACAGACAAACATATACGTGATCATTTGAAAGACATAGACAATAGAGTAGAGGCATTGGCCAAAAGAAATCAAAAAGCTTTTGGTACTTTAACCATATCTGATTGTGAATCTGTAAATTCTGACAGACCAATCACGATTTCAGACACTTCCGACACTGACTCATCGGCATCCGCAGAACCAAACTATCCGATCAGAGATGAAAGTAGTAGTACAGATACCATTCATTCAAATGTAGAGTACGACTCTACCATTCCAATACTCCACGAAGCAATCGATACTAAACCCAATCAAATACTTGTGTTTCAGTGGTTCAAAAATGATATTCAGGTAAAAGATCTATCACGTGATAAGCAGAAAGTTTTAGAAGTTTTTCTCCCTGTTGGTAATGAAGAATTGGTTAAAAGGTTTTTGAAAGAATACGTTAGGCCGAAAATTAAATACTTTATATACTTTGAAATTGAACAACACAGGAAAGAATTTACGAATGTTATGATTAGTTTGTTTAAAAAGGGAACAGTATGCATGCGTGAATGTACAAAGCGTGTTATATATCTAGAAGATGAAGGAGAACAAAGAGCAGTTATTTTGAAATATCACGAAGGAAAGACTTGTCATCGAGGAATAAAGGAAACAACAAAAAGGTTAAAAAGAACGTATTATTGGAATAAGATGCAAGAGACGATTTCAGCAGTGTTGAATGGATGTGAATTATGTCAGAAGATGAAGTATGATAGGCATCCGTTAAAACCCAAACTTGAGTTAACTCAGACACAAACAGCACCATTTCAGGAAGTTTTCATAGATCTTTTCACGATAGAAAACAAATATTATTTAACAGTAGTTGATGCATTTAGTAAACTCGGACAAGCAATAGAAATCAGTAATAGATCTACAAGTGAAGTCGTTAGGGCACTTATAAAGTACTTCTCTATGTACGGTGTCCCTGCAAAAATCAGTTGTGACCCCGGAACCGAATTCAATAATACATTAATTAAAGAAATGGCAGATATGTATAAAATCCAATTACATATTACTACTCCCAATAACCCTAATTCTACTGGTATAGTGGAAAGATTCCACTCTACTATCATAGAGATCTACCGTTTAGCTAAATACAACCAAAAATTCACAGATGCAGCATCCGTAATGACGTATTCAATTATGTCATATAACAATACTATACATACAGCAACTGATCTCACTCCATTTGAGGTGGTATTCGGTCATACGGATTCCAACCAAGTATTTGACGCAGATTTTGAAAAATTATATACACAGGAAATTCTGAAAGATCATGCAAATAGAACCAAATATTTGTACAAGTACTTAACCAACAAAATGTTAGCACACAAACAGAAAGTTAGAGAAAAGAAAGGTGGAGAAGAATGTGACAGTTTAGCTGAAGATCAGGTAGTTTTTACAAAGGATGTTAATAAAAGAAAAAGTAAAGATAAACCCCGATACCAGAAAGCTATAGTTAAAGGAAAAACAGAACGTAACGTAGTACCTGTGAAAGTAGGAAATAGAGAAACTAAAGCCCCTATTAAAAATGTAAAACGCCCCCCACAGGTGCTGCCTCCTCCTAGCAGCCCAAAGCCAGGCCCTTCAGGTTCAAAAGGTTGAAGGAAATCCGGGAGTACTACCGATAAAAATCGGACAGGCATTTAAACAAGAGGACAATTGGACTATTTTTAAGGTATTAGATTTAAGTAGGATACAACTGACCTTAGAGTATAATTTGCAGAAATATGTAGAGTTCACGGAATTGATAGATAAGAAAAGGAATTTTTCAGAAGAATTTTTAGGATTACGGAAACAAGTAGAATATTTGCGTAAAATAACAATAGATAAAATAAGTCAATTGATTCCCACTATTCGAGTAAAGAGAGGTCTCATCGATCCTTTAGGATCAATAATTAAACTTGTTACTGGAAATTTAGACCATAATGATGCTATCCGTTACGATTCTCTAATTACACAAATTAAAGATAGACACACTCTTGTTGAAAAGAAAATGACTCTTATTTCTAAGACATTAGATACCTTTGTGAATAGCTCAGAAACCTTACAGGAAAATGTAGAGATATTAAATGATAAATTACGGACATTAGAAGAAATCGTTACAAAAATAGTCTCAAAAGAAACCGACCACCTATATTCATCTAATGTTCTCATGATGTATAATATATTCAGTATAAATTTCAGATCTTTATACATAACACTTAGTGAAATAGAAACGGCTCTTGCCTTAAGTAAAGTTTCTGTGCTACATCAATCCATATTAAATACTACGGAACTATTGTTAGTTTTAGAAAATGTAGAGAATACCGAAAATTTCATGTTTAAAGTCAGTGCAACAAACCTAATGAAACTAGAAAGAATGATAAAAGTGAAAGTGTTTATTAAAGAAAGCCAAATAACGTTCATTTTGGAGATTCCCTTAACTGATGGTAACATTTATAATTTTTTTAAATTATTTTCATTTCCTGTATTTGATACTACATTAAATAAAACTCTAGCTATCATTCCTAAATTCCCATACCTTATGGTGAAAGGGCTGAAGTACCTGCCAGTCACGCGCCCCTGCGAAGAGGTTGGTGAAAACCAGTACCTCTGCACTGAAGACGATCTTCCCATATATTCAGAAGCAATTTGTGAGGAACAATTAATGAAATTCGAACCTCACCCTATCAACTGTAACGCTGTACCCATAGATGTAGGAAACATCAAAATACAACGCATCAAGTATAACACCTGGATAGTATTTGTGAAAACCGAGGTCATCCTGAATGAAACCTGCGGAAATAATATCTCATACAGATCTCTACATGGGTCGTATATTCTACAAATAGATGAAAATTGTATAGTTTTCCTCGGAAACAATCATCTCCACTATCATCAACATCATACAAGCAGCAGTATTGATCAAATAGCGCCACAGATAAGTCTTCCTCAATTACAGCAGCAGTCATCAGTGTTAAATTTTAGTAATTCCTTGGACATAAAACATGTGAATTTGGACGATGTAAAACAATTAACGCAAATGTTAAATAACATGAAGAAACCGGAAAGTGAATGTGATGAAATGGACAATGACTTTAATATAATTCATGTTAATAGTGTAAGTCTGGCGACTATTTTACTGTATGTAATATTGCCATCATGTGTATTAGGATATGTAATCTTTAAGTATAAAAATAAGCTTTTTACGCGAAATAATCCGAATGCCATTAACACAGCCTCGGATAATTTCGCGCTTAACGAGGGAGGAGTTATGTTACCCACACCTCACGTTATCGCGGTCCGAGCTTAGGAATTTGCTAACATCGCATCCGCTCCGCCGCGCCGGCATAAGTCTAGCCTAAACAATACTTAGTCTAAACATTGATTATATTTCATTACGGACCAATGTAATTTGGAGTAGAATAATAAGCTTAGTTCAAATATGTCCTTCTATTTGTTCGCATGTATTTTTTTACTTCAATAAATTCTTGAATAATTAAATTATTAGTTTTTAAAAAGTTATTAAGCGCTCCTCTAATTTAACTAGATACTATTAGCCTTTCGGAGAAATTATTATCAAGCCTGGAGAGCGAGCATCGAATTGAACGTTTTCTAAGTAGTCACACTCTTTCATCAGATGTACTTATTAGGGCAATAGAAAGAGACGACACGCTGCAATCGACTTGGCATTAATGCAATCGTCTTATTTTAAAATAAGCATTCCTCTTTATAAGAATAAGTTATAAGTAATAGGTAGGTACGGGTTCTTCTTTCTCTTATCTATGTGAAAAGCCTGTTATTTTGTATTCAAGTATGTCCTGAGAAGACACCTTTGCAAGGCAATGATGCTTTAGCTAATAGCTAAATTATTATCTACTATGCGTTTGGAAAGATAAGAAGGTAATATAAGTACCTATCTATCTCTACAAGATGAACGCACATCAAACTTGTAGGGCTTAATTTTTTACTGCCTGTTTAACAATATTTATTTTCGTTTTCCAGACGCAGACGTCATGGGCGGTATCCTTGCATGGGTTGGGAGCGCTCGCGGGGTGCTATGTAGGACAAGTGCTGAATGAACGCGTCGGCCGGCGTCGCACCGTGTTCGGGTCCGCGGTGCCGGCATTTCTAGGCGCGGTAGGTACGTTGCTCTGAATTTTACTCGGAGGAATCCGGGATCTAAGATAATGACGTTCAATTTAGGTGTCCAATTAAGGTACCTAATTAAGTAGGTAGGTACACTTTCATTCGACGTTAGGTATTAAAATAGTGGGTAATGTTGATCGCGAATTTGTACAAATTTTAAAAATTAGGAAGAGGCCATGAAAAAAGGCGGACGGACGGAGTCTTACACATTAAATTCTTGGCACACCACTTGCCTATGTTTGATTGTATGCTGTGTAAGACGATTTGAATAACATATATATGTATACACCTAATAAAGCTATTTTTATCATCTATTGGTAGGTAAAATTGGGTTTTACAATTTGTTAAAAAAATATATTTTATTATTTTATTGATGCTCGCATCGCAACAATGGCGTAAGAACGATAAACGCGGATTATGACATTGATAAGAAGTGGTACCTAAGAGAGTTATTATCTTATCATGCTGTTGCAAGGTTTTTATTCTCAGTGCTATTAATTTATTCAACAATTCAATAAATCAAATGCTGTGTGATTGAATGCCTTGAGTAAGAGATCATTATGACCTACAAGCTATATATATATATTTAATTATTCACCTCGATGTTTGTATTGCAGTGTCTCATATCTAGGTAGGTATGTGTATACTTATTAGAAGTAAATATGTAGGTAATAGGTCTCAGCTGTAGATACGATACCTGTCATCGAGATAATTCCTAAGGGAAAAATCAAATCACACTTCGTGTGTCCTACGCCACCGAGGCAATCTATGAAAAATATTTCTTTTAACAATTGCAGAGCCTTATGATGTTCACAAATACTCCTGAGTTGATATACGTTGCGCGGTTCTTAATGGGCGTTGCTACTGGTATTATAGCCATAGTAAGTATGTGTATATTATGTTTCATTAATTACTACCTGTAGCCTTTTAAGATGAAGCTGATTATTAGTAAAGATCAAGAAAAAGGTAATAGCTATTAGAATAACTATCTCTAATATTATTTTAAAAAAACGAACGCGACTTTTCATGAAAAATCCAAGGACAGCATGGTTTGACCTTGGGTTTTTCATACGAGTGTCGCGTAAAAAGTATTCTTCCGCGTAAGCTCCTTGCTCGCAAATATAATGACCGGCCCCCTTATTTCGAACAGCGGTAGAAGTGTGGAAAGTGTTTAATTGCGTCAAACGGCATACAAAAAATGACGTTTGACAGCAAAATTTACTGCTGTTGTTACGCGATTGCATATTCGTAATACCAACCCGGGGACTAATCGTCGCGAGTATAACCACGTAATAATAAGTAGTATAGGTACTGATATAGCGTCAGGCAAGGGAATAATTGATAAATTCTTAGGTCACCTGTATACCCGTCACCTTAATAATATTATATTAATACGGGCTAGCCGGTAGAACCTGAAGAAGGTTAAATTCCGTTTGTTCACCTGCGAACAAAATACTACGATAATTAATAGTTAGTATTCTTTGCCGGTAGAGTGCTCGCGTATTTAAATCGTTGTTGAGCGTGGCATTGATGCGAATTTAATATCTTCATAAGCCAAATCTTTTCATATTGGCACTATAGTTTATATTTTGTCCACAAAGTTCTCTTTAATCTTATCACTTATCTACATAAAAGTATTTAAAGTTTAACCCAATTTCCAGGTAACGATGATCTACGTGACCGAGATAGCAGACAAGGAGATAAGAGGAGCACTCGGCATGATAGTGCAAGTTATGAACAACTTAGGAAGTCTCACCATTTATAGTATAGGACCATTTGTGTCCTACACTGTACTTAACTCAATTGTACTGTCGATACCAATATGCTACGTTTTACTCTGTGTTTGGATACCAGAGTCTCCTTACTATCATTTGAAGGATGGAAGAATAGAGGCGGCCAAAAAGGAGTTTGTTAAGCTTAGGGGCGTTAAAGACGAAAAGGTAATTTTATAATGAAAAGTCTTCCCGTTGGTGTGGACACTATTTCTCCACTTGCTACAATCCTGACACACTACTTTCACTTATTCCACTTTCATCATATTCTTCATACATGCTCGTCGGTTTTGAGTACTTTAGACCTGGCCTGAGACAATATTGATGTGTACATGAAAAGTCCCAAAGAAACTAGATTGAAAACGTTTTTCAAATACTTCCTTTAGTATACTTACATTTTGTCTTCAAGTAAAATTAATGTTTTGTTATGATTTCAGTGGGTTGATGAGCAAATGGCTGTTATTCGAGCGCACGTAAGAGAAAACATGGAGAACAAAACTACAGTCACTGAATTGTTAACCAATTTACGATATAGAAAAGCTATTTATATTGTAATAGGTAATATACCTATACATATATACCTAATTTCCCTAGCCCGGCTATGCTGCTGGCAGGTAGCAATGCATACAATAAGAAAAGAGATAAGATCAATAATTATTAAATTATCTAAGCCTAATGCATAATACATTATTTCATTTAACTTTATTGATTTACGCAGCACGCGCCAATAATGCTATCTCCTAGTCGGCATGATTTTTTTCCAAATTTCAAGCGATAGACTTTAAATTAATATCTGCGTAAAGGGTAAGGGTATGCTCGACTGCTGCGAGGAATTATCTCAATCACTGCCTGGAGTCTGGAACTGTGCCCGGTAGATGGCAATAGGCTCGCCCCCTATTATGGTGACATGGGACCAATAACATACTGGCGAAATGTGGGTGTATCTACTATGGGAGAGTCCTGGGTACACCTCTGCCTACCCCTTCGGGAAAAATGTATGTTTATGGGTAAGGTTTTGCGCTAGCCAACCCGCCTGCCAAACGTGGAGAGTATTGGCATAACCCCTCCTATGAGGGAGGCCTATGTACAGTAGTGGACTCAAGGGCGTCGCCAGCCGATGATCAAGGGGGGGCTAGTCAAGGAATTTCTATCTAAATTCCCCATTTGGGTAGACGGTAGATATACAACAGGTATTTGCCTGTATACATTTTACAATTACAAATTTCTATGAAACAGAAAAGCCCCCTATAATCCTACAATTTTGTAAATTTTTGACAGTTTCGTAGATTATTTTTTTTATAAAATAGGGCCCAGATGGTTCTGTATTTAAAAATAGGCGTGCCTATCGTATGGCGGTACTTGAATGTCAAAATTGACAATAAAGGCTAAATTTATCCGATTCTCTAGGGGGGGGCAGCACTTCCAACTACTGAGATTTAAAGAACAGCAAAGCTTATTTTTTTATGTTTTCAGGTCTAAAGCTGTTGCAGTACATGACGGGAATTCTAGTGATACAGTCGTACATAGAAGTGATATTCAGACAGAGCCGCTCTATGTCAGGCCCACATGCCAGCATTCTGTATGGATTTGTTCAGTTGACTGCTGGTTGGTAACCCCACACTATGAATTATAACTTACCTAGTACAGTTCAATTCATTGAAGATAGTTTATAGTCCAATATTGACCCCAACTGCACGCCACATTCATTTATTCGCGAAACGTGTCAGTGTCAATTCAAAACCAAACTATCGAAGGAATATCCATAATTTTCTGTCATGGTACAAGCGATGCAAAGGTTATCATTTTGTAGCCACGTGGCCCACAACATAATTATTTACATTTACAATAGCCTGTGTAAATGGTGAATCCGAACATAGGCTTGTAGTGGTAGGCCTCTTTTACAGGAGGTCGCCTGGGGAAGTACCACACCTTTGCCAGTTATTCATCCGCCAAGCAGATGTGCAAACATTACTATGTTCCGGTCTGAAGGGCAAGAAATTACTGCGCATAACGAGTTTCAACAACTAATATCTCGGGGTGACAGGCGCAGTGCAGTGCCACGCAGAATTTTTAAATATTAAAACACTGGGTCGCCCTGTGTCTGATATGGGCAATCATGATGAACCCACCGGGAACAAGGCGTGACTGTATGTATGTATGTATGATGCTTACCATCAAGCACCTGATTTGCTCGTCTTGTTACTCACTATCTTAAAAAAAAATAGGCTGTAGTGCATGTAAACTCGTGAAGAAAACTGTGATTATTATCATTGAACTCAACATTACATTAGTTCGTATATTTGTTTATCTGGCAATAACAGTTTTCTTCACGAGCTTACATACGCTAAAGTTCGCAGAGCCTATGTTCAGACTCGCCAAGTTACACCGGTCGCAATGTATGTATTTATCACCCTATGGATTATGGAAGCCGATGCGTCGCGACAGATAACGTCTCCAATTTCAAAGTCGATTGTACAAAGATACTGGTTTTCATAAAGATAAACAAATATGATTTATATAATATTTTTATCTTCCCCAGGTATATGTGCAACATTTTTAACTCGCTATATAGGACGGCGCATCCTCATGTTCTCATCGTGCGTAGGAGTGTCCCTTTCTATGACCATTCTCGGCTCATACTTTTACCTACAAGACGCTATGAAGGTTTCCCCCGAAACCTTAGCAAAACTATCACCGTTACCTCTAATCGGAGTTCTAGGCTTCAATATATTCTATGCCAACGGCTTAGGAAATCTACCATACATTATGCAAGCAGAATTATTCCCAGTGAACGTGAAAGCTGTCGCGTCAAGTTTGGCGACGATGCTCGCTTGCGTTCTTAGTTTTCTAGTCACTAAATTTTACCAAAACACTAAAGATATGTTCGGACATTATACTGTGTTTTGGTTTTTTGCTCTAGTCGGGTATGTAGGTTTGTTGTTTATTTACTTTTTCGTGCCGGAAACTATGGGCAAGACTTTGGAAGAAGTTGTGGATAATGTGCAAGAGAGAACGGCTGAAGAGCAGGCTTTGCGTAGTGATGATAGTAAATCAGAACATACTTTAAAAGCGTAGTACCTATAGACAACTTAACCTAAAAGAGGACGCTTTAGGGAAGCTTTCGCCAAGTAGTAATACTGCATAACCACACCGGTCCTTTTCGTCTTACATCCAGGTTTTGCAACGAAGCTCAATTTCAATTGTGACAGATTAGTACAATCATGTCATATAATTTTTCGTTCGCGTCAACGCCACCGTACGTCGTTGCTATCGATAGGGTCGATAGAATAAGAGACAATGCTTGAATTCTCTTCTGTGTTCGTTGCAAAGCAAATCGTTCTATCGTCATGCCTCCTGCGGCCGTAACTATAATGCTGACGTTGCGCCATTACAATAGTTCCTAGACCTTAGAGTAAGGTTAAGTCCGCACTGCGAATAAAATTCGCAAATTGTGATCAATGCCAATATACGAGAATGCGTGCATTGCGAAAATGAATTTGTGAAGAAATTTACGAATATTTATCGCATTTCGCAACGATTTTCTATCGTAGTGCGCGCTTAGCCTAATAAGACAGTGTGACTATGGACATGTTTGTAGTCTGAATATAATTTTGCTGACCTCCCCCGCACCCCGCCACGTATTTTCACTTTTGTTTTTGTTGACTATGAGTCAATGAAAGTGGGGTCTTTCAGTAAGATTGTCTGTGGTTATATCTATATATGCTATAGAATAAAAATGGCCAAAGGCTGTGATATTGTTAGTCCAAAGCATATCTTTGGCACTATAGATTTTAAAATTACAAATTTTTATATAAAATACAATATTTTTATATCCTTTTACACAAAGTGCCACAAACAAGATACAAACCTACATTTAAAGGGTATTTTACATATTACATAAGATATTGTTTTTAAATAAAACGAAACATTCTGGTTATGTACTGAAACAAAGTATTTGTGACTATAAAACTGTATTCTGATGAATAATATGAAATACATAAATGATAACCGGAAACCTTGTATTATTGTATTGTCCTTAGAAACACTTTCTATACAATCTGTATAGTTTGCGGGCCTCTGGAAGAATTATTTCTTATAAGTCTGGCCACTGCAAGCTAGATAGAGTTGAGGGCTAAATTCTCTTGGCGTTTCCGTAAGAGTATAAAGGAGCGAAGGGTGTGTCAACCGGTTCGTCGCCGCTTTCTTCGGAGGCGTCCGATTCGAAGGTATTGTCCGGGATGTCGTACAGACGGATCAACGGCTTGTTGGGGTCTTTCATTATTAGGTACTTGCCTGTTGGAAGAAACACACATTGTTATATTATATTTATTGATTATTTTAAAGTAGCTGTATCACGCTGTTTCATTCGCAGAGAAATATCATTTGTGTTAATATGGACCTTTAACTATCTATGTAAGAAAGTTTATCTAGTTTAAGCGTGAGATGTAACAAACAGAATCAGACATACATAAAAACATAACATACATTCACGCCTTTTTCCGAATTATTCAGAGTGCGAGAAGGATTTGAGTGCAGTTTTAACTACCTTTCATCTGTCTAGTAATGGTGCGATAGTAGTTTTCTCAATTAATATTAAGACAAAGGCATGTCAGACTCGTTTGCCTATCCCTTTGATGTGGTCCTAGTTGCATGAATATCACCAGTATGGAATGCAATATTCCTGCAAGATAATTTCAATCCGGTATTTCCAGTCTACTTTTTCACGCACAACTTCATTCACACAGTTCATTTAGGTCTTTTTAGGTCTCCTGACATAACCACTTACATTCGTCCTCATAGTCCTTTTCGCCACATGACTTTCATTCCTTCGTATAACATGTCCATACCTAGCTATCTCCCACTCTTTAATTTCTCAGTCACTGGTACTACTTTCAGACGTACAACCTCAATAATTATATTATGGCCTCCATTATCATCCATACTAATATTATAAATGCGAAAGTGTGTCTGCCTGTAACCTTTTCACACTTAAACATAACATACATACATTCACGCCTTTTTCCCGAAGGGGTAGGCAGAAATGTATCCAGAACTCAGTCCCATAGTAGATACACCCACATTTCGCCAGTATGTTATTGGTCCCATGTAATAGGGGGCGAGCCTATTGCCATCTACCGGGCACAGTTCCAGACTCCAGGCAGTTATTGTGATAATTCCTAATGGAAAAATCCAATTTTTAACACTTTGCCTGACCTGGGGATCGAACCCGGGACCTCTTGATTGGCAGTCGAGCATGCGCCCTCTACGCCACCGAGGCAGTCGAGGTAAACAGCTGAACTGATTTAGATGAAATTTGGTATAGAGACAGTTTCGAGTCCCGGGAAAGGACATGTGATAGTTTTTATCCCGATATTGGCATGGGAACGAAGACTACACGGGTGAAACCGCGGGACACAGCTTGTTTAGGTACTATTGCCTGAAATAAAAACATAACATAACATACATTCACGCCTTTTTCCCGAAGGGGTAGGCAGAGGTGTACCCAGGACTCAGTCCCATAGAAGATACACCCACATTTCGCCAGTATGTTATTGGTCCCATGTAATAGGGGGCGAGCCTATTGCCATCTACCGGGCACCTTTCCAGACTCCAGCCAGTTATTGAGATAATTCCTAATGGGAAAATCCAATATTTAACACTTTGCCTGACCTGGGGATCGAACCCGGGACCTCTTGATTGGCAGTCGAGCATGCACCCTCTACGCCACCGAGGCAGTCCTGAAATAAATATTATTATTATTTCGTAGTGGTTAGTATACTGACCGTCCTTCTGCTTCATGCATATATCGATGATGCATCGCAGTATGCCCCAAGCGTTGTCCATAGACAAGTTGATCTGCGCGGCGAACTCGTGCGGCTTGAACTGTTGCGTGCCGAGGATCACGTGGCGAGAGTTGTCGCGGACCAGCGTGCGGGACACGTAACCGAACTTTATCTGGTCTGAACCGGCCAGCAGAGCCTGGGAATTAAACATTATTTTAATATTTCACCATGAGACGGAAGTGGCAGATGCCGGAGACACTAGCAATAGTCCAGTTAACATCCATTTAGAAATCACACCAATAGCCAAATCCAGTAGTTTCCATCCACTCACAACAGTCCTCGCACCTAGCGGGCTCATCTTCTGTAGATGGTTTCAGAGATGGAACCTGATAATAATATAATAATATGGGACAACTTCCTCACACAGTCATCTGGTCCCAAACTAGGCTAGAAGCCTGTACTATGGTAACCAGAGGACTGATATACTTACTTATATAAGCTTATAACACCCAGACACATGTTCATGCACACAAATGTTTGACCTGGCCGGGGATCGAACCCGAAACCTGCAGCACAGAAAGCAGAGCTACTACCGTCTGAGCTAACGAGGCTGTGATAGGTGCTATTCATTGACCGTGGCGGTACCGGCTTTAGAATAGTACCCCACCTTCCTATCCTACCCGTTGTTGCCGTATGAGTCGGCTAAGGGTTAACAGATCTAGAGGACGGGCAGCAGCATCCTCTCAAATCCTCTGTATAAAACCAAAGAACTGCACTCGACAACCCGCCGTTTAATAAAAAGTCACCATGTATGCCTTTTAAAAATCCGGGGGTGGTTTTACATGTAATCGCGTAACAGCAGTAAATTTTGTTGTCAAACGTCATTTTTTGTATGCCGTTTGACAGCTGACATCAAGCAATTAAACGCTTTCCACACTTCCACTGATGTTCGTAATAAGAGGGCCGGTATACCCCTGTTTTCGAGCAATAAGGATATATTATACAAAACAAAAATATTATTTTTACTTGGAGGACCTTGCATCACTGCGTCGCGCAATGGACATTTCCTTGTTGAAGTTGTTGAAACCAACCTGTACAGTCCACTTGGCAAGTTTACACGAGTTATTCCTCAACTCGTTAGCAAGCACAGCGCCGCGTTGAGTGTCCAATTTCTGTCGCCACTCTACACCGTTGGCCAACTTGGAGTCCCACTCGTTCAGAGCCTTGATCGATAGGAACTGGGTCTCTCCTTGAGGACCTTGCATCACTGCGTCGTGCTCGCAACGGGCTACCAACACCTGGAGACGAAGTTACCTTTATTAACATTAATAGTAATGTCTACACACTCACATGGACACTCGGCATGGACACATATCGGCATGGAAAATAATTATCCACTCCATTTTTTGTGGTTTTTGTGGCTCTTGAACTGGTTTTTATTTGCGCAAAAACATATTTTGTTAAAGAAAACCGTATGGTTTTTTTGCTATTTAAAAAAACATTAACATAACCTAAAACCTACTATTTTTTACAATTACATATTAACAATAACAATTATCATAAATAAGAAGAAACTGTGAGGTTTTCTTTTAAAAAATATATTATTGTGCAAATGAAGGTCAGATTCAGAGCCAACCACAAACAATTGAGTTGAACATTATTCCCTATTTCTTCATATCTGTATATAAATTTTGTTTGTATTATAGTTCGACACAAAAGAGTAGAAAATAATGGGGGCGCCACTGTCTTTTACAAGAGTAAATACAATTTCATCAACACATACACTTTAAATTAGTTCCGTTTCTACTCTTTTGTGTCGAACTATACCTTAAATGTAATTATTTCTCAATACCGTCGAGAGTAATACTTACAACACCATTGTTAAGGTTCCACTTGCGGTAGCGGTACCCAACAGAAGCGACCTCGCCCTCCTCCTCGAACGGGTTCGGTTCCGGGAACTTGTACTTAGGCTCCGTTGGACCACTCTTCAGCACCTGGAATGAAGTGATATTTTTAAAACGATCTAATATAAAGTCTGGAACTGATTTGTTAACCAACAAATCAGTATCAAAGTAAGGAAAAGATTCAACATAACGCCACGCTTATTCCCAAAAGGGGTAGGCTGAAGTGTACCCAGGACACAGACCAAAAGTGCAATAGGGGGCGAGAGCCTGTTACCTTCCAATGGGCACAGTTCCAAACTTCAGGCTGTCATTGAAATAATTCCTAATGGAAAAATCCAATCACACTTTGCCTGACCTGGTGATCTAACCCAGGACCTTCCTACGACCATACTATCATGATCGGCTGTAAAACTTGCGACCACTACGCAACCACAGAACAGATAATAATACTACGTATAGAATGGACACTGTCATCCGCCCACCAATCGGGCCTTCTTCACCCCACGAGCGAGATTGAGCTGTCCACTAGCCCCGCTTCTATGAGAAATCACCTCACGCACGTGTTTAAAGCTCCATTTGTGCAGTGTCCATGTAGAAGGTAGTTATAGCGCGGCTTTTGTATGGGATTGAGTCGTGTCCGGGGTGTGACGCAACCTAGGCAGTCGGGTTTACTCCCTAATGGCCCCCATTAAAACGAGCACCAGTGGGGGATGTTAGGACGAGGTATAAATTGTTGTGCAAATGTGGTTTACTTTACCGCCACTGGCGGCCGTTGGAACAACAGAAAATATATTTGTCTCGACAGCCCCCACTCAACTGTCACCAGTCTCGGTGGTTAGGACAATACTATTACATAATAAGAAAACCTGCCTTTCTTAAACTGTTGCGATAAATACACCTAACTCCAATAGAGGTTATAACTGTGAATTAGGAAACAAAAAAACCATCCCCTTTTTCCTGCTACATTATAAGACTAGTCATTGATCTGTAACATATGAGTTAGCACTGGTTAGGACAAGGTTAACAACAGGTCTATTGACGCGTCGTTAACCGTCAGCAAATTAAACTCTATCTTAAACCAGTTTGTGATAACAAATGTTAACAAACCTGCTGGCTGAAGTTATGGTTGATGAAAGTGGCCTCGAGCGCGAGGTTTCTCGGCGAGTTGATGGAGTTGCCATCATCAGCCGGAGGTTCTATTGACGTCTCGTTAACCGTCAACAAATCGAACTCGGTGTTGTCGCGCTTGTCCAAGAACAACTTGTCACCTGAACATTAAAAATAATTTTTAAAAAAACTTTTAAGAACACGCTTTTTCTATAGCAATTATCTCAAATATGCTGAAATAAACAACCATATTTACACATTTTTTGGGATATATATTGTACTTGCAGAACTGAGACAGAAAGTGTCCAGCAATTTCACAATTTCTTACCTGGCGTGCTTTAGCAATGAATTTGAAAATAAAACAAATTTTATTAATTTATATGCAAGTTCGATTTGACCACTGAGCATTCTTGGACTCTACACACGATGGTCTGGCAATGCTGCACTTGCGGCGCGTAATAATCCTATGTCACTTAAAGAATTAATAGGCTAATATTAAAATGCGAAAGTTTGTGAGAACAGATGTTTGTTACACTTTCACGTAAAACTACTGAACCGGTCGGACTGAAATTCAGTATGTTGGACTCTGAAATAACACAAAGTGTACTTTTTATCCTGATATTCCCACAGGATATGTACATCTCTTCCTACCTCTTCGTTAAAAAGGCGTAATTTTATGTTATGTTTATTCCAGCCAGGTTTTACCGGCCAGGTAAAACATTTGTGTGCATGAACATGTCTGTTTGATCTGTGTCTGGGTGTTATAAGCTTATATAAAGTATGTATATCAGTCATCTGGTTATCATAGTACAGGCTTCTAGCCTAGTTTGGGACCAGATGACCATGTGTGGAAGTCGCATATTATTATTTATTTTTATTTATTCCCACGGGAACGAAGACTACGCGGGCGAAACCACGGGACGCAGCTAGTGTTCTATACCGATGTATTGTTAATTACCAATCTTCTCCATAACAATATCCCAGGAGTAGTTGCTCCTGGTGCAGCACATGATGGTGGCGAGGATGGCGTCGGTCGCGTACACCGTGCCCGTGCTCTTGCTCAGCTTGCGGATCACCGGGTCGTCGGTCGTTGTCACCTGAATTATACGGTTATAATAATATTATATCTAATCACCAAGGGCAGGCCCCCGTCACTCCATACAAACGCTCGCACTTAATAGCCTACAACTACATAGAACACATAACGTGTGTGCACGCGTCAAATGTGTGCGTGAACTATGTAGGGCCGTCGCGTCGCCGTCCGCTAATGGTGCCGATTGTATCGAATAGATGTATGACATAATGTGTCTTCAGTGAAATTTAACGACACAATGTAATTTTTGTGTGTAATTTTTAGGGTTCTTTATCTCAAAAGAAAAAAAAGGACCCTTATAGGAACACTTTGTTGTCCTTCTGTCTGTCTGTCCGTCTGTCATGACACTTTTTAACGGGTACACGTGGAGGTATCATCATGTTGAAAATTATATCATCTATTCAGATCTGTGGTCCCTTGTGGCTGTAAAAAAATAATACTTCTAAGTTAGCGCAATAAAAAGTTATGGCATGGTGCAGTAAAATGACTGCACCATACTTTGCACAAGGAACTAATAGATGGCACTGCATGTTATTGGTATAGAACCCTACCCTATAATAATAATAATATATATTTTTTATTATATTATTATTATTATTACCAGCACAAGCAATAAAAAAAATGTAATTATACACATTTAGTTCTTATCGAATGAGATCACACTTTTAGCATTGCTTGAAGTTTCCCAAGTAGTTTCAGAGAGGGGCCCAAATGACTCATTTTATAAGATACACCCTGTGTATTAATTACAATGATGAGAGCTTACCGTATGGAAGATACGGTCGATACGCTGCAACGGCTTCTCATGCTTCACGTTGACGCGATCGTACGCTTTGTCATAGTACTCTAATGTACCGCAGCATACAATATCTTCACCTGAAAGAATGAAAGAACAAACAGATTTGAAGGTGTTTAATCTAGCTGGTTTATTGAAATAACCGACCGGCAAGCACAGCGTAGGACATCCATCTACAAGGTAATTAGACTATCTAATAAAGACAGCAGAAACACGCTAGATGCAAGCTGTTTATAACTGGACTAGATGGAGATCTTTGGGGAGGCCTGTGTCAATGTCAATCAAACTCAAACTAGTTTCTCCATAAAGGCCTGAAATAGACACTATTACCCACATGTTAATGTAGTGATTAACGAATCTACCACATGTTCGGAATGATACCTCTACAAACAGAATGCACTACTGCTAGTTTTACAATATTTGTTTGGAAGGTGCCATGCAGTGGACGCCTACATAATGGTTAACTTATAAGGTCTTCTTTAATAAATTTGACTGTATAGGGTTTTGTAGGACGTGTGACTCTTTCTCATCCCGCGAGAGCCGTGAGACCCGGCAGAGGGACATATTTGGAGAGTGTGCAGCAGCACTCTCCCTTTCCAAGTATTCCAATTACTGCGATCACCAAGCCGCCTGCCAAGGGTGGTGATTACGGCGAAAATCCCCCTTATGAATAGTTTATAGCGTTCTATGGGGGAGACCTATGTTCAGCAGCGGATGATGATGAAGGGCGATTTTGAATTTTAGCTCTGAGAACTCAGTTATCTCTTTTGGGATTTTATTATACAAACATATGGTAAGCTAAATATAATTGTGTAATAAACTAAAATTGTGTGTAGATTCTAAATCTTAGATAGATAAAATCTTTATTGATACACCACATAATAGAAACCTTAAAACTAAAACGCATTCAGCAATCTTTTTCAGACAAATGTGCAGGGAGAGGAGAGTAGATCACATTTGGTCAGTGCTTTATTGGTAGTTTGTACCTTCTTTAATGCCAGGCAGAGAGAGCTTAGCAAGGCGAGGGAAGTCCATATCCTCGATGGTGACCCATGTCGGCCGCACGGTGACGGACGCGTCGCGGATCTTCATCGGCGCGCCGCGCTGTCCCCACCGCTTGCCCAGCTTGCGGTCGCGTTGTTGCTAAACATTACTCGGGTATTAGATCCTACAGCAGGTTACAAGTCTTCTTGTTGTCAAGTCAGTCTATGGCCAACCTTGGTCTTTTCAGGTTCTTCAAAGGTCTTTGACATAATTACTTACTCTGACCCAAAATGATCTATTCAAATAGGTCACAATCTGACACTTCTGCACGTCAATGAAGATAAACAGTCTGCCTAGTTGGAAAGATACCTCTACAAGAAGAATGCACAAGAAACTTGTAGGCCTTCATTTTTTCAACTGATAGTTTTACAATATTTGGTTAAATATATTACATGTGTTTGTATGGAAGGTGCCACATTGTGGCTATGCAGAAGTTTCCAGGCATCTATGTCCTCTATGTACTGATTGACTTTATATTTTACAGAGTTATATAAGTAAATACTTTATAGAGTTCTCTTTTGGGATTTTATTATAGAAATGTATACACTATTTCCTAACAATAATCATCATAGTAGACAACCCAGGGGTAATTTCTTTTCATGCCTTCCAAAATAAGATTGCAATTATGTTATCCATGACATCATCAATTTGGTCCCGAAAAAAAAGACATTATTATAATCATACTAGCCGGTTCCCAAGGTTAGCTCATTACTCACATAAATGATAAGAAGGAGGCCTATGCCCGGCAGTGAGATGTGGTAGGCTGTTGATGATCATGATGAAAGTATATTATTAACTTGAAAACCTTGCTTAATGTAGTCATGCCGCCCGGAGTACGCGCGCCGCGTGCTCCGCGTCCGCGCTGACCGCGCGCACGACCACGTTGGTACGGAGGCTTCTGCACGCGCGTCGTGTCCACCAGGTGGAATGTACTCTCGTCTTCATCGTGGAAGTATGCGTACGACGACCCGGCGCCGAATTGAGATGCATACTTATCTGCACCAATACATTTGTTTTTAATGGGGGCCGCTTGATTCAGTTATTCTATCCATAGAAGTAAGTCACATATCCAGGTAACCTTGTCGCCGTAACAGGTGATCCATTAGTCACCTGTAGCAACGTTTTCGTATGTGAACTATTCACGGTGCAAGATTCTTTGTGTGGTGCTGTTTGGTTCTGCTTAAGTGTTGCCATATGAAAATACTCATTGATAGCAAAATTCGGCTCAAGAAGTGCTAGATGTTACAAATTATTAAAATTATAGCATAACATACAATCACGCCTTTTTTTCGAGGGGGTAGGCAGAGGTGTACCCAGGACTCAGTCCCATAGTAGGTACCACCCATATTTCGCCAGTATGTTATTGGTCTCATGACCCATGTAGTAGGGAGCAAGCTTATTGCCATCTACCAGGCACAGTTCTAGACATCTATGCTGTCACTGAGATAATTCCTAATGGAAAACCCAAATAACACTTTACCTGTCCTGGGGATCAAATCTGGGACCACGTGATTGGCAGTCGAGCTTGCGCCCACTACGCCACCGAGGCAGTCATAAAATAAGCATGATAAAAATGCACTTGAATGCGCGCAAAATTTGCCACATTGCGTCTTTGTTGTCGCCCTGGTCTTATTATAATTGAAACCAACTAGGTTGAAGGGTGTACAAATTTTTTTATTAGTTTGTTCAGCCAGCAATGCATATAGCAAGAATACAGCATTCTGGCTGAATCCAATAAGAGGTTCAGCCAGAATGCTGTTACAGAGTCCCACTTTTGCGGACACATTCTATAAGTCATTGGTGACATTGCAGTCTGGAGAGGTGATTTTTCTCATCATAAATGCAAACTTATTATGTGGAATGTGTCCACAACAGAGTCATAATGCAACAACTGTTTCCTCTCTGCTCATACAGAATGTTAAGAATGATGAAATTCCTGATGAATTTTCAAGCATTTTGATTTTAAAATGGCTATTATATGCGGCCTCTAAGTGCCTTTTTAAAAAAATATAAGGCCAATTTTCATCATTTCTATTGACTAATCTGACATGTCATCAGAACCCATTTTTTTTATGATAGTGAGTGACAAGACAAGCAAATCAGGTGCCTGATGGTAAGCATCATGATTGCCCATATCAGACACAGTGCCACAGAATTTAGAATTTTAAAATTCAAAATTCTGTGCGGCACTGCACTGACTGTCATCCTGAGATATGAGTTGTTGAATCTCGTCTTGCCCAGTCATTTCGCTGGTAACATTGCCCTTTAAACCGGAACATGGTAATGTTTGCACATTACTGCTTGGCGGATGAATAACTGGCAAAGGTGTGGTACTTCCCCAGGCGGCCCCCAGCAAAAGAGGCCTACCACTACAAAAATACCCATATTATGAGATACAATCCATCAGGAAAGGTGAACCACCAAACTATTACACAGGGAGTTAGTTTTGTATATCATAAGTGACTTTTAACATTTTGAGGTACTTTATTAAACCAGCTATGCTTATTACAGAGTTCTACAGGCCTAGTAATATGCAGACATATAGTTTGCCCTGTTTCTTTTGTTTCATGACTGAACAATGCCTATTTTGTGTCGTTCCTACATCCTGGGACTAAATGCACCGTGATCACTATTCTAGGGTCGCTTAGTAACCAGCTGGTTTAGGATACAGTTGTCATTTATTGTTTTACATTGAAGAAAGTACTACTTTAATATTTCTTTTGAGAGCTTTGAATTTTATAAACCAGAGTATTTAATGAGCTCTAATAAATAGTATCACAGACGCAAAGCATTAAGTAGTAGCTGTAACGTCGCGTCATCATAACCTCAAACATAGCTTACATTTTTTATATATACTTGAAGTAATACTTGTATTAGGAATAATAGGTCTACTTACTCTGGTATTTCTTGTCCTGTACGACTGTCCAGTCACTAATCTTGCCCAAGCGATCGCCTTTGCTGAAGGGCTGGTAAGGCATGTCTCGAAATTGCTCCGGCATTTCGCAAGGACCCCATCCTGTCGGGTTGTCTTGAATAATCGGTGCTATGAATCTGATCGGCTCTTCGGCCGGTAAAACGTGTTCCGACATAGCGAATTCCTAATTAAAATAGGATTTTTCCGTAAAAATTACATGAATACGGAATGCCACGACCGTCTTGTTCTGTACGACCACAGAATACAACAAAATGTACGACCATCACTTTCGGATTTTCTGTTTTCGAAAGTGTTGCCAACAGTTTATTTTGCTTCCCAAAAGATTTTTTACTTCTAAAACCACCAGAAACCACTAACAAAAAACGGCCCTACACATAATTTTCCACTAGACAAGTTTATAATTCTTAATTTCAGCCGTACGACGTCCACTTCTAGACATACTGACTCCCTATAGATTTCCATTTAGTCCGATTGTAAGCGGCTTGCATCCAGTGTGTTCCTGCAGTCTTTCATGAGGTCGTCAGTCCAACCTTGTGGGACCAACGTCCTACGCTACGCTTGCCGTAGCCTCCATTCGAGAATCTTACTAACCCATCAGTTCTTCGTGCTATGTACCCTGCCCATTGCCACTTCAACTTGCTAATCCACTGGGCTATTTCAAAAACTTCCTTTCGGCTTTCAATCTCCTTATTATCTCCTAATCTGATTCAATTGCGTTGAGAAATGCTAAATTTTCCTCCATAGCTCGTCATGCTACTTTGAGCTTGCTTTAAAGTAATAAATTTTATGCAATAAATCATCTCACACTGGTCAAAGAAATTCGACTTGAGGTATTTTGGACGCCAAGCCGCGTGCCAAACCTGGCGAGAATTGCCAAAACCTCCCCATGGTGGAGGCCTATGTCTAGCAGTGAACTTCCAACGGCAAGAATGATGATAATAACTGGGGTGGGCACAACATAGGCAGTGGATATGAGAGCAGAATTCCAATTTGTTTTGATATGAAAGAGGTATAAATCTGATTTCATGTGGTAATTGAGTAGTTGATGTCCCCTCGAGTTGATGTTCCATTGACATCAACTACCCTCGAGTAGGTAATGTCACTTTATTCACTGTAATTTTACAGATATTGCTCAAACAGTCTTTGATAAGACTTTAACAGTACCTAGGTATATATATGAAGTGAGAAAATATCTATAGATGTTAAAATTATACACGTTTTTGAAACTGGTAACGGGATTTAGTGGTTGAATGATCGCATTTCCACTAAAAGATTTCTAAAAACCCAATAAAAATATCCACTAGCCACTAGACGCAATATTTCACCACTAACAAGAGGATCCAAACCACTAATTTTTGTGGAAAATTCACTAAGGTGGCAATACTATTTCGGATCCACAGAATAAATCGGGTCACAAATTGACTGAAATTGACAAGTAGAGTGGTACGTACGGTAGTGGTTATCGTAGACAGAGTCTGTCTACGGGTTAATGACAAGTATATGTGACCACAGAACACAATGCTATAAACACCTGTGTAAAATATAATGCGGCATCCACACGCTTGCAGCTTGCCGCAAACTTCAAACCTCTACAAACGTTTGGCAAACTTTGGTGAGACAAACGTTTTCATCCACATGCTTGCCAGTTTGCATTGCTAGTGTGTTTGCATTGGAAGAAGCAAGCATGACGGACGTCGATCTTTTGTCCGCTATAACGTTTGGATTAACCTATTTCTATACTCTATACTAATATTATAAAGAGAGAATCTTTGTTTTTTTGTTTGTAACGAATAGGCTCCGAAACTACTGGACCGATTTTAAAAATTCTTTCACTTATGGATAGCTTAATTCAGTGTGAGTGACATAGGCTATATGAGATATTGAAAAATATTAGGGATCCGTAAGAAAACTGCAATATTGTGAACCAAGGTGTCACATATATTCATCAATTTGCGTGCGCTGTGAAATCTATTGATGGTAGAATAAAATAATGTACTAGGGGTTTGTAGTACTTACTAATATCTACAAAATAGTCCACGGATATTTCATCCATCTATTTTGGTTTAGTCACAATAATCGAAACAGACATAATATGAATGCGCTGTAATAAGTATTGGAGGTAGAATAAAGTAATGTACTAGGGGTTTGTAGTACTTATCAATACCTACAAAACAGTATACATAGATTATATCCATCTTATTTGATTTAGTCACAATAATGGAAAAAGTGATTATTTTTCATGCGGTGTGAAAATTATTGGTGGTAGAGTAAAGTAATGTACTAGGGGTTTGTAGTACTTATCAATACCTACAAAACAGTATAAATAGGTTATATCCATCTTTTTTGTTTTAGTCACAATAATCGAAGCAGTGATTGTTTTTCATGCGGTGTGAAAACTATTGGTGGTAGAGTAAAGTAATGTATTAGGGGATTTTAGTAATTATCAATACCTACAAAACAGTATACATAGATTATATCCATCTCTTTTGGTTTAGTCACAATAATCGAAGCAGTGATTGTTTTTCATGCGGTGTGAAAACTATTGGTGGTAGATTAAAGTAATGTACTAGGGGATTGTAGTAATTATCAATACCTACAAAACTGTATACATAGATTATATCCATCTTTTTTGGTTTAGTCACAATAATCGAAGCAGTGATTATTTTTCATACGGTGTGAAAACTATTGGTGATAGATTAAAGTAATGTACTAGGGGTTTGTAGTATTTACCAATATCTACAAAATAGTTTACGGACATTATATCCATCTATTTTGGTTTATTCACAATAATCGAAAGTCATTATATGCATGCGATGTGAAAAGTATTGGTGGTAGAATAAAGGAATGTACTAGGGGTTTGTTGTAATTATCATGTGTTAAGGTTTGGTCATTGTAACAGAAATAGTCATTAATTTGCGTGCGCTGCGAAAACCATTAGAGTTATATCTATTAAAATACAATGTATCACGAATTTACTCCTGTTAAACGTCCATTATACCTACTTCTGCTACCCGTGCGAAGCCGGGGCGGGTCGCTAGTTTATTATAAAAAGAAGAAAAGTGAAATAGCGAAAAGTAAACGGAAAATTCGACAAAGAAGATGGTGGATGATAAAAATCCATAGAAACCGTACAAGGTAGGTATTATTTTAATGTACCTATTTATCGCTTTTCTACGATGGGTAATAAGTGAATCACTACATAGAATAAAACAAAGTCGCTGTCGCTGTCTGTCCGTCCCTATGTATGCTTAAATCTACACAACGGGTTTTGAAGCGGTTTTTTTAATAGATAGAGTGATTCAAGAGGAAGGTTTATATGTATAATACTTGCATAATATTGTACAGAAACACTGATAAATTTAGAGGTTTCTAATGTGACGTCATAAATGAAAACATCTATTTAAGTATCAGCGTTGCAACCGTGCGAAGCCGGGGCGGGTCGCTGGTTAATAATAAATTCGTGTTCAGTTTCAGTATTTCAATGCACTGTATAATTTTAATCGTGCATAGAAAAGGGAATAAATAGGGTGGTGGTACTAGTTATCGGCCACTTAATGCTAATAATAAGTTTTTTTTTGTTGCAGACAATTTATTGGAGAAAAATTTAATGAACTCCTTTATGAACCATCTGGACAGTTTGATAACTTCTGCCGTATGACTTACAGTGATTTTGAATTATTGCTAAGCAGAATTTCTAAGAAAAGTTTATTGTGCCAAAGGTAGTGACGTAGTCATGGCTGATTCAAAAACCGAAGAAAAAATTGGGCTGAGAAAAAATGGGCAGATTACAACTGCCGACATTGTACCTACCGTACACAGTTTTATAAAATATAAGCCCACTCTTCATGTTATTAGCATGATATTATGTTAGCTAACGTGCCGCAACTAAAAACATGTGTATATGAACATAAATGGTGCAGAATAAAACCCAGGAATGTTGTTTAAAAATCTATTAGCTGTTATCCGTTACAATGTAGAAGGGCAAGTGAAATCGAGTAAAACGTCACATTACTTATATTTTTATATAACGCCTGATTAAATCGCGAGAGCAATCGCGACTCAGGTGATAGGCGATAGAATTGTACAAGGTGAAGCCTTGACATACTCCCCGCCGTTGAAAGTATTTTCAACTTATTCTTGTAGTTCCTCCGCCGTTGGAAGAGGGCAAAGACGGACCAGGGCACGACGCACGCAGCCTTTAGTTGTGTTGACATCTGCTACTCTTGTGACACCGTCCGGGCCGGGAAAGAGACGTTGGATTCGTCCGAGCCTCCACTGTAGGGGTGGCGCATTGTCTTCAGCCAGCAACACCATATCACCAACATTTATTTTGCTGGAACCAGTTCGCCATTTTGTGCGTTGCTGGAGTTCCGTTATATATTCTCTTTGCCAACGTTGCCAGTAATGCTGTCTGATCTTCTCTAGTCTTTCGAATCGTTTCAGTTGGCATTCCTTGAGTTTAGCCAAGTCTGGTGAAGGTAGTGCAGTGAGTGGTCTCCCAATGATAAAGTGTCCTGGGGAGAGGGAGAGGAAATCGTTAGGACTAGATGAGAGTGGGCATAAGGGGCGGCTGTTCAGAATAGCCTCCACTTGTGCAAAGAGAGTGGAAATTTCCTCATATGTGAGGTGGCAATTTCCCATGACTCGTTTTAAATGGAATTTTGCCGATTTGACACCGGCCTCCCAGATGCCACCGAAATGAGGAGCGTAAGCAGGTATGAAAGTGAATTTAATACCTAACTGACTTGCAAAATCCAATAAAGGTTCTTGAGTTTGATTTAAAAACGCTCCTATTTCTTTTGATGCGGCTACAAAATTCCGACCGTTATCACAAAAGATTTCAGCCGGTTTACCTCTTCGAGATACAAATCGTTTCAGAGTCATAACAAACGCATCCTTAGATAGGTCACTCACGGCTTCTAAGTGAATGCATTTAAATCGTAAACATATAAATAGACATAAGTAGCATTTAATTATGCGTGATCCACGGCCTTTACGGTTTAAAATAAAAAAAGGACCAGCAAAGTCTAAACCAACAGATATGAATGGAAAATCAACATTAATTCTTTGTGATGGTAGATTACCCATTTTCGGTTGCAATGTCTTACCTCGTAAACGTCTACAACGCACACAGTTATTTGCTGTGCGTCGAGCGAGGCGACGACCATCGACTGGCCACACAGTTTCTCTAATCGTGGATAACAGTAACTGTGGTCCAGCGTGCATGCTGTCTATGTGCTGTTTTATAAAATACAACTTTGTTAGTTTGTGTGACGCGTGTAGTAATATTGGATGTTTCATATCATATGAGTACATCGAAGCGTCTATGCGTCCACCTACTCTAATTACTTTATTCGTATCTAAAAATGGAGATAATGAAAGTATTTTACTATTGCTATTTAATTGTTTACCCTTAAGTAATAACTCGTATTCTTTAGAAAACGACTCGCGCTGCGAGATAATGCACAATGAATGGAATGAGTCACGCAGCTCACTTATCGATAGTATACCTGCGCGCTTATAACTATTTCTTAAATTATGTATAAACCTAAGTACGTATGCAAACATTCTATGAATTTTGTTGAATGATGAATAATCATTAAAGTTTATAAATTGACTGGTGGTTATTGCGTGAGATTTAAATTCTATTATATTAGCTTGATCTACGTTGAGAATTGGCCATTCGGATTCCCTTTTGTATAAAAAATCCGGGCCTGACCACCAAATATTAGAATTAATTAATTGTTTTGCTATTACACCTCGAGATATTAAATCCGCCGGATTGCATTCAGAAGGAACGTAACGCCAGGCGGAACTATTAGTAAGCTGAGTAATTTCATGAATACGATTGCCTACAAATGTTTTTAATTTACTTGGGTCACTATTTATCCAACTCAGCACTACACTGGAGTCACACCAGTGGTATATCTTGTCCGGTTTGTAGCGAATAGACTCTAATACTGACTTAGAAAGTCTGGCTGCCAATAAGGCTGCGCACAGCTCGAGACGAGGGATGGTAGTTGGCTTCACGGGACAGACCTTGGATTTAGCACAGAGTAAACAAACAGTGACTTTGTTATTATGAATTGATTTAATGTATATGCAAGCACCCATTGCGAGTAAACTTGCGTCACTGAATGTATGCATTTCTATAGTTCTAGGTAGATCACATAATACTACCCTAGGAATTTGTAGGTTATTTAAATATTTGATGTTATCAATAAATTTTATCCAGTCATCTTTGATTGGTTGAGGGACGGGTTGATCCCAATCTATTTTTAATTTCCATAATTTCTGTAATAATATTTTAGGTTGTATTATGACTGGGCTTAATAAGCCTAAAGGATCAAAGATTTTTAACGTATTTGACATGATAAAGCGCTTTGTTATTATATCGTTATTTTGATTAATATTTTTCAGAGGGAAATTAAATGTATCGCTAGACGGTGTCCAGCCTAAGCCAAGAGTACTCGACGACTCGCTAATGATTAACTTGTCTTCGCTATTTATGATGATGTTATCGAGTATTTCAGAACAATTGCTTTTAAATTTTATTAAATTGAGACAACCAGATTTTAATGCATTTGTCACAGACTGTTGAATGTATTTTAATTGATTTAGATCGTCACAACCGGTAATTAAATCATCGACCAGAAAATCTCTTTGAATAATTGTTTTAATGAGTTGTTCGGGTTGTTCTTCACCTAACTGAAATAAACAACGAGTACTTAGGTAGCTAGCGCTCGCAGTACCGTATGTCACTGTGTTTAACTTGAGTGTTTGTATAGGTTGTGACTCATTATCACGCCACAGGATCAATTGCAGGTTACGGTCAGATTCATGTACGAGGATTTGGCGGTAAAATTTCGAAATGTCGCCTGTGAGAAGATATTTGTATTGTCTAGCACGTAATAAAATAGCAAAAAGTGTATCTTGAATATTAGGACCTACTTGTAATATGTCGTTTAATGAATAGCCAGAAGTGGAGGGGGCTGAACCATCGAAAACTACTCGAGTTTTTGTGGACTCGCTGTCTCGTTTGAAAACGGCATGATGACATAAATAATAGTGTGGTTCCGTAGGAATATTTATGTTATCATTATCTGTATAGGATAAATGACCTAACTCGGCATATTCATTAATGAAATTAGAGTATTCTAATTTTAGCGCTGGATTTTTTCTAAATCTTTTCTCCAAGTACATTAATCGTTTCTTGGCTAGATAACGTGTATCACCTAGGCAATCTGCTGAATCTTTCATAGGTAGTTTTACACAAAATCGACCTGAAGGATCCCTAGTAGTATGCGTGGTGAAATGGTTTTCACAATATTGATCACTTTGACTTAAAATAGGTGTCTTGGAAACTTCTTCCAAGTCCCAAAATTTTGTAAGCATGTTTTGAATATCTTCGTTTTGAGTATCAGAAATAGTTGCATGATTGCATAATGTGACCTTGGGTGGGGTCATTGAACTAATTGGACCTGATATGATCCAACCTAGTTGTGAGCTTCTTAACTTTGCACTAGTATTGTTATCGTCTAAAGAACGCTGTTCGTTGCCCAACAAATCCCAGAACAAATCCGCGCCTATTAGGACGTCTATCGGAGCCGGTTGATAAAAGGTAGGGTCGGCCAGCTGTATATCTTTAGGTATATTTATTGATTGAATGTCGATCAAGCTCTTGGGTAAATAACCTGTTAGTTCCTTTAGAACTAAACATGACAATGAGACATTGTAATTTGAGTTAATTGAGTTAATTTTTATGTTAACACTTTCTATTGACTGTTTAGAAGAAATATTTCCTATTCCGGTTATTTGCATGGAACCGATTGAATTGGATTTCAATGAGAGCCTGCTCTTTAGGGACTCTGTTATGAAAGTAGATTGGCTGCCACAATCTAGCAGAGCGCGAACTTTAGCCTTCTGATGGGTTATAGGATTCGACACCTGGATCATGGCAGTGGATAGAAGTACTTGATTTGATTGTTCATTTGAAAAGTTAGCAATTACTTCACAATCACTCTGTTGTTCATCTGTGGTGATGAGGTTGCTATCAACAGATTGACGATGGAGTAAACTATTGTGTTTGCCGTTGCATATGCGACATGGACCTAGGCGGCATTCATTAGTGTAATGACCTGACCTTAGACAATTTGTACATAATTTATGTTTAATTACGTCTTTGTACCTGTCATCTATTCCTTTGCCTTTGAATGTGTGACAGTCATAGATTCTATGTGAACCATTGCAAATAACACATGACACTCTCTTTGTGTTATTAAACTTATTATCGTTAGAACCTATAAATGATTTTGTATTAGGGTTCTGCACCGATTTCTGATTGAATTGGGGTGCAGGACGACCTTGAGAAGTGGAAGGAAGTGCGTCAGTGTTCTCAAGCACATCTGCACGATCATTTAAAAATGTAAAAAATTGCTCTAAAGTGGGCAAATCGTCCTTTAAAGTTTTTCGATGTTCCTCCCATTTCACAAGTGTATTTTGATCTAATTTAGTGGAAAATATGTATATAATGAGACCATCCCACATATTCGTAGGCTGACCTAAGCTAGCTAAGGCGCGCAAATTCTTTGTAACATGATCTATCAAGTTTCTCAAAGATGATTCAGATTCACGAGTAATTGGCTTAAAACTGAGCAATGATTTGAAATGGTTTTTAATAAGGACTCGTTTGTTGTTAAAACGATTGCACAGAAGATTCCATGCCTCACTATAATTAGCCTCGGAAACCTCAAGATTATCAAGAACACTAGCAGCGTCCTTTTCTAGATAGGATATAAGATAGTGGAACTTACTAATTGTAGGTATGCGTTCGTTAGTATGAATAAGACTAGTAAATGTATCTCGAAAACGCAACCACTGGAAATGTGAGCCATCGAATTTGGCTATTTGAATTCGAGGCACTTCTACACCACAATTGTGATGACGGCGTTGATCCAGACAACATGAAGTATCATGAACAGAATGGCGTCTTTTCTCACCTTCCTGTTTTTTGTTAAATGATTCGAATAAATTCTTTGCTGTGGCTATATTAATCACAATATCACATTCGATGCTTTCGCGTTCTTCAATTTCTAACTTAATGTTATCGGGATCTAAAACCTCTATTTCATTCTGCAAGTCATCAAACCTAACCGATAAAGCTTCAAACTTCGCTAATTTTAAAGACAATTCTGTTAGTTGAATATCACTTAATGTTTCGATTTTGGAAATACTGCTTAAATATTTTTTAAACTTAGTAATCTGGCCTTTAATAGAAGACCGTTTAGTAATTAATTCATTATGCCGTTTATCTATAGCATCTATAAATTCAAGAGCAGATTCCTGTGCTTTCTGGGCCATTTTGAAGCTGTATCTGAGTAAGGTTGTACAAAATAACTAATAAAAACATAAACGCTCACGCTCCTCGTCTCGATGACTCCTGATGCGCTGGAGACCGGCAGGATCGACCACGCCACCACCGCGCGCTGTCTTGCGGATGGTAGCCCAGCGGTACTACGGCAACCAGCACCCGACGAGTGCGAAGAGGGATGTTTGAATGTAGTTATCCTGGAATTGTAGGCAGAATGTGTGAATAATATGTAAAAAAAAATATATGACGTGGGTAATTTTTGGTTAGGAATGAAAATGCGTTTAACGTTTGAAATTTGATGAAATTCAAATTTATAATTGATAGAATTGGTTGTAATATATGTGAAACATGTAGTTATGACTGTATTTGTATTAATTTTGATGCATTTTAGCTAAAATCTTGTGACTTGCCTTCTTATGTGGGTAGTTGAATAATTAAATCAACGGAAAATAATTGGATATTTTGGGAAATATTCTGCACAAAATACTGATTTACACAAGTGATTGCTATTTCTGAATGCTATTTGTAAGGATGGATAGATATTTTTGAAATTTGGAGGAGATGTAATGTATGAAAGGAAGGACACTTATCTGACGACGTAGTTTGTTGCACGGCGTGGCGTCTTATTGCTGCACCACTGACCAAACCAGATCCTTAGGCGTCTCTGATTGCAACTGTATGGGCTGGAACCTGTGGCTGCTGTCCACTGAAGTATGGCTGCTGTCCACTAAGATGTTCCGGGCTTGACTTGTATGTAGGTACCACGATATTAAGGCGTGGCAATTCTCTTCTTTCGTGAAATTGTCTTCTTTCTGTTTATTCTTCTTGTTATCTCCCCTCATGGGCCACCAATTTTATGTATATGAACATAAATGGTGCAGAATAAAACCCAGGAATGTTGTTTAAAAATCTATTAGCTGTTATCCGTTACAATGTAGAAGGGCAAGTGAAATCGAGTAAAACGTCACATTACTTATATTTTTATATAACGCCTGATTAAATCGCGAGAGCAATCGCGACTCAGGTGATAGGCGATAGAATTGTACAAGGTGAAGCCTTGACAACATGCCGCAGCGGACCCGGCTTTTTACCTTATTATACCTTTATTATACCTAGTATCTTTCACCTCTACTCTATCTATATTTTTGAATCTAAGATTCTGAGCTGTACACTCAGTATTGCCAAATCAGAAATTAGGATGACCGCAATTCCTTTTACAGGTAGCGGCGCGGTTTAATAGCGCAGACCTTGAAAGCGCAGAAATCAATTTTTAGATCTGTTAGGACTTTTTAGACCAATACACCTGCGCAAAGCCCCCCTTCACTTTTGTCGAGCGCTATTAAACTGTGAGGCGACCTGTATTAATAACGATAGATTCTTAAGCGTCCAAAACACGATTAGACAGGCGTCAATCCGTGCCATCGAATCATGAGTGATGTGGAGTGACGGACCAACATATTGCTTGAATGATGTCAATTGTCCTATTGGAACTTTAAAATAATGGAAATGTCATTGCAAGTATTTCCCCTCTCCCGGCCATATGATGCGCAGTAGGTCATATATACTGTAAGCCCCAGGACGCACTACGCGGTTAGCCGCTCACGGTATTTTTCTACACAAAATCAGTCGCGGGATAAATACTTTTGGTGCGGTTTGATCTTTTTTGTGTCTTTGATCACAATATGATGCGGTTAAAGACCGCGCGAGGGTAGCCGTAGTGCAGCCTCCGCCTTAATCAAAATAAAATACAATTTCATCATCGCATTACACGACAAGTTAACTATCAATCCTCGCCGTGATTGTGGCAAAACTGACAGCAAAACCTATCGTGTAAAGCGCCCATTAAAAATAGTACTCTATTAACTGCACCCAACAATCAAGTTTATTACTTACTACCACAGAATACAAACGAATCTTACTACTACTATAGTACGTGTGGCCTTGAGATATTGCATAGATAATACATATAAACTGGAGATATTGTTTTGATGTGCAAAATTAATACAAAAGTGTTTGTGTTAATATTATTAATTTATTAACAGAGTGATGACTGAAGTAACTTATTTCTCACACACGGCGCATGTGAATCTTCTTATATCAGAATATTAATGTAAGTTATTGGTATGTGCTAAGTCAATTCTAGGTTATAAGAAATAAGATCTAGAATCTAGAGTTTGATGGGTAGAGCAACCTAAGTCTAACATTTGTTCTACACCTAGTAAAATATAGCTTGATACCTGACAGCTGAAAATTTTTTTTATTTGCCATAGTCCGTAAAATATGTTCTAATATGTTCTATAGCTGTAAAAAAATTAGGTACATACCTAATTTTTTTACAGCTATTTATTTTTGTTCAGCTGTCACCTATCAAGCTATATTTGACAAGGTATAAATAGGTGTTCTAGCCAATTTTTTTTTGAACGAGTAGGTAGTGTATAGCGCCGCAAGAGTAGTGCATTTGCCAGTATCGTAAATAAATCGTACAGTGGTCACCTCGGAAGATAACATTACCTACCATGTCGTAGTTCCGGTAAAAAATGTATCCCATACATTATAAATGTATTATTTTGATTTATATGTACTATATTACACTATATTAGTTGTTACTATTTCTAGTTTTAAGTATTCTTTTTGCCATTTTCTGTATTGTTGTGGTACCAATAAAGTGTTATCATTCATTTATTCATTCATTCCTTATTATTATTATAGGGTAGAGTGTCCAACAGTGAACCAATAAGTACACACTGAACTAGTAACCTTCCTGCGTAAACGCGACGTTGTCAGATAGTACCACAAACATGAAATACTTCTCTAAACCCCGTGCCGCCCGCTGCTCATTTGCGAAAGAGCTAGTGAAAACAGCGAGCGCGTGGCTGACTGCTTTGTGATTTTCAACATAAAACGAAAATAAATACTAGTCCTGTGTTTCGTATGAGTCAAACTAGGTCTGGTTTTTCAGACTTATAATAAATTTTTAGTACTTATTTCACGGTAAGATATTATCTACAGCAAAGCAAACGAAATCTAATATGGGGGAGTAGTGTACAGTGAACCACAAACGTTGCTTCAACAGTGAACTTGTTCATTGTTTTATGATATTATTGCTGTCATATTTTTTTTACATCTTATTATCTTAATATACTAGCAAGCGGCCCTGGCTTTGCACGGGTAGTAATATAAAATTTAATATAAATTGAATAATATATCGTTTTAAGAGGAATAATTCCTTATACATTGTTTCCATATAATTATTGGTTTACGTAGATAATAAAGCTATTAGTGGGCATGATCTTTTCCGGCCTCTTCAACATTCATGATCATATTTTAGCCAATTTAAGAAGCATGATAGCCAGAATAGCCACAGACAGTACTGTGTATACATACTGATGCATTTTTTAAAAAGCGAAATAATAGTCTATCTTGTTGCATTTGAGTCTAAAATTGGTATACCATATGAAAATCAGATCAATGACAAGGCCTTAAGGCAAATAAGCACTTTATTGTATTCAGAAACACTTGAGTTTTGCGTGAATAACTTTTTAGTGGTTCACTGTTGACACCTTACCCTATATAAAATAACTATTTAAAATTATTAGGTACATACCTACACTTAATAAATAAATCGCTTAATACAAACGCGCTGGAGACACTCGTGTGTTACGATATCAACGCAAACAAAACTCAAAACTCAAAGAAAATATATTTTAATAAGTCTTAAAAATACATTTTTAAACGTCAATCAATAATATCAGTAATATCAAACTAGATTCTACCTCTACAAGAAGAACGCACAAGAAACTTATAAGGTTAAATTTTTCAACTGCGAGTTTTTCAAACTGCTCTGTAGGATAAAAACGCGGTAAAAACATAAAAAAAAACATGGTGTGCACAGGCATCTGGCCGACTACCGACGTTAGGTAGGTATACATACTTAAAATATTTTATAATATTATGTTCCAATACATATATAAAGGGTGATTGGTTATTCCCTACATTCCTTTTAAGAGGCTTGTAGAGGAGCTCAGTCGCTATCAATTTAGCCATTTTTATGTTCTGCGATTTACGATTTTCTTAATCTTTGAGATTTTATAAAAATCGAGGTTATATATAACTGATCACCCTGTTTGGAACTTTGAGCCTGGAACTCTGCCCACTAGATGGCAATAGGCTCGCCCCCTATTACATGGGACCAATAACAAACTGGCGAAATGTAGGTGTATCTTCTATGGGACTGAGTCCTGGGTACACCTCTGCCTACCCCTTCGGGAAAAAGGCGTGAATGTAGGTTTTTATGATCACCCTGTTTTAATATTTCTGTACATATCGTACCGGTGATAATAATGTGGCCATATCAATATAATATTATAATGTTAATACTTACAAACACGTTATGTTAACACGGTTGTCTGGAAGAGATCGCCCAAAAAATTCCCTACTATAAAAAGTTCTCCCCATTTTGTGTGTATAATATTTTGTCGTAAACTTGCTACTTGAGTATTGGAGGCTAGTTAGGTTCTTCCCCGCATTGCCGAGGTCCCACTGTGCGGTCCCCTGACCCCTGATAAGTACCTATAGGGAGTAGAAGGGATGTAGCCACTTATAAAAATATCAGTGTAGGCATTTTGAAGTTATCGTCATTTCAAAACGGGTAGTGGATAGGGATGCCCGATCTTTTGCTTTGAATCGATATTTTGAATCGTAATGGATCGTAACCCCGTGAATCGATACACGATCTGTATCGTATTGCATTGAATCGATCTTATTCGATCTTTGAAGATCGTATCGTATTTTAAAAAAGTAAGGAGAAATGAAAAGACACTTCCACATGCAAGTTGTATTTATTAGGAAATATTAAAAAACATTACGAAAAAGCTATTCCGTCAAATCTATGCACTATGCATGCAATGATGTAAAGGTTTGACGGTTTACAGATTCCAACCCTCCGCATTTAAGCTTTTCAAAAACAATAATTTAGATAAACGCACTGGATCTAACCTATTACGACTATCCGTCAAAGTGTTGCCAGCCAGTGAAAACAGTCGTTCTGAAGGAACAGATGTTGCTACTATAGTCAAATACTTCAAAGCTAAACAGCTTAAGTCCGGCCAGATAGTAGATCTAGTGGTCCAATATGTTATTGGGTCTCCTTGTCTAGCAAGTAATGGTTCTCTAAGATACTGTTTCAAAATGTCATCCAGCAGTCCTTCCTTTGGAATGTATAGATTCGTTTCTGTCACCAACTGTTATCGTCATCATCGGGTGAAACCACATTTTGCGCATTTGGTGATGTATCCTTATTATAATCCGTTGTTTTTAGTAAATCGGTGATGTCATTAAGTGATTTTGCACAAGATTGAGCATCCGTAAAGTATATTTTTTTAAATCGCGGGTCCAAAATTGTTGAAATCGCCAAAAGATGCACTTTTTCAATGTTCTTAAAACGTTTGTTACATTCGCTCAGAATTTTCGCTTTGAATTCTGATCCTAAGTCAGAAACCTCAGAAATGCTCCCTGAATTGGCAGATTCGATCGATTTACTCATGCAGAAAATAATTGGTATGATTATACTACTCGTTACATAATCTTGACCCGATATTTCTTTTGTTACGTTTTCTATAGGAGTCAAAATGTTAATAATTTCCTTTATTATGGCTATTTCATTGCCACCAAGCATAGCAGGGGCCTTTGGGTTTTGGAGTAGAATAGCACTGACGAAGTCACAAAGTTCAATAAATCGCTGTAACATATACAACTTAGAATTCCATCTTGTTATAACGTCTTGTACCAACTTTTTTGGTAATACATTATTAGATTTTTGAAGTTTGGTCAATTCATCCTGTGCAGAAACGTTGTGTTTAAAAAATGTTACAATGGTTTTGACCTTATTTACTAATGCATCAAATCCTCTGGTTTCTTCTACAGCTTTTTGCACAACTAGATTAAGAGTGTGTGCAAAACAAGGCAAGTGCTTATTTTTGCCCAGTAATTCATAGATAGCTTTGACAATATTTGCACCATTATCTGTGACTATAGCTAAAATGTTTTGTACATTAATGTTCCATTCATTGCAGAGCGATTCAATCACTTGTTTGAGATATTCAGCAGTGTGTCGCTCGTTCAATTCTTTAACGGCTATAACAATTGATTTCAAACAGTTCTTGTGCAAAAAATGACAAGTCAAACCTAAGTAGCTCCTTGTGTTCATTGTGTCCGTCCAGACATCGGTAGTCAAACAAAAGCTATTAACTTGCATCAACTGTGCTTTTATGACATTAGAAATATTCTCATATTTTTCATCAATAAGTCTTGTAATTGTGTTTCTGCTTGGTACCGAGTAAGTTGGACACACCGTTTTCATCAAATGTTGAAATCCTTTTTTTTCTGTGGTATTGAGAGGTAAATCATCAACCGTAATAAAATACAGCAATGCATTAGTCAATTTTAGTTCCTTGGACCCACCTTTTTGATATGCTTGAATATTACTAATGACATTATCAATACGAAGTTGACGTTTTCTTGTTGATTTTGGCGTTGACGTATTGATTGTAGTAATATTTAATGATTCTTCACATTCACTTGAGTTTGAGTTAGCATCACTATTAGTACTCATTCGGCTGGTCGAAGGGGTGGGATCATTGGACTAAAAAAGAAAATAATGTACACATTAATCAAAATTATAAAAGAAATAAAATGTTGAGGTAGGTCGCAATTGGAGTAGGTAAATTTACCACGTAATCGTACGTGGCCATGCAACTCTCTCCGTGTGAGGAACACTTAGTTTACCTACTAATCGAATCCTGGTGTCAGTTTTCTTATGCCAAAATACCAATACTATGCTAACCAGTTAAATAGCACCCTTATAAAAAATCACTTTATAAATAGATAATTACTTACGATTTCGGTCACTTTTGTAGTAGAACTTTCTCCGCTTTTGTTTAAATCATAATTTTTATGGCGTCGCTTTAGATGATTTTTTAAATTTGTGGTATTTCCTTTAGTTTTCACTATTTGGTCACATAATTTACACTGTCCACCCGAGTCACATCTGATAAAAAACGTCCAAACATTCGATTTTACGGGCGGGGCCATATTTATCAATATTAAAATAATAACAAGAAAAAACACTGCGCATTCGATGAATTCAATCGTACTACTATCTACAAAGAACAATCTACAAATTCTGTGATGTTCTTGCGGGTATAACATAAACAAAATTTCAATACTACCTTCATATCGTTTCATATTTCATACTTACGGCGCGGCGGCGTATACATAAAGTACGTAACTCGACACTAATTTCAACAAATAGATGTTGTCTTGCTTTGTTGTTCCTACTAAAATGTGTGATCGTTATCATCAACAAAATAAATGCAGTTAAGTTTGCATTACTTTGGTCTGTTAATGATGCGATTTTTTCTTACGATCTTCCAAGCATACGATTCGATCTGAGCAAAGATCGCATCTTGTTGAATCGATTCAAAAAATCGGGAGATCGTATTGCCGTGAATCGATCTTCAAAAAGATCGATTCAGATCGGGCATCCCTAGTAGTGGATTGTGGAGCACCGAACATTGCAAACAGCATTATGCTTTGCTTAGATTAATTTAAATTTTTACCGTTGAAAGAATAAATATCTATTAAAATTACCGTGTATATAGGTGCTGATTCTGATACACTTATTCAAGAATGCTGGTGGAAAAAAGTCGCACGATCCCCTATTTAGTGACGCTCTGCGGTAAGTTACTTTTAAATTAAGTTTTTTTACAAGACTAGGAAAGTATACTTACACTACGTCCATTTCTTGCACAGGATGTTTATAAACCCCTGCCTGCCTAGCATGGCACGGGGATAACTAGTTATCCCCGTTTTCTCTCTCTTTCGCGCCTGAACAATTCATATCTGCTGTCTCGTTCTAACCCCCAGGGACTTCATTTTCCCTGGTCACTGTGCTACCGGGGCTGGCCTAAGAAGGAAGGCGTGTTTTAAGTTTGACGTGTCTGTGTATCTGTGTGTCGTCTGATGTCTGTGGCATCGTAGCTCATATTCGGACCGATTTTTAAACATAGAGATTTTTTGTTTGAAAGCTAATGTTAGAAAGTGTTGGCTATGCCCTAACTATGGCCTGGCTCATGAAAATCGCTTCAGGCGTTTAAAGATTATCAGCTTATTTCTAGCAAATTTCTAGCGGCTGAAGGGATAAAGCAAGTTCCAGTCATTGATATAAAGAAAGGGGGAAATGAGGTACTGGCTTTTCGAAAGTGGCAAGCTCAGATTAGGTCCCATTAGGTCCACGTACGTCAGTAAAGTAAGGTAGTACGAGCGAATAATATTGTTGTCTCGTTCGCACTTCGGTCTTAGATACGTCTTTCTATCTTTGTTGTTCATTATATGTCACTGCAAACTTCACACAGCAAATTGCACGTGCCATTTGTTGAGTAAGCGGGAGAACGTATCCTATCTCCCCTTTTTTTCAATGGCAATGATATACCTTACCTATGTACCTAATTTAAAAACATAACAAAAAATATGAATTTTGTTCAGCTGTCTCGTATCTAATATAAATGTGGGTGTATCTTCTATGGGACAGAGTCCTGGGTATACCTCTGCCTACCCCTTCGGGAAAAAAGGCGTGAATGTATGTTTTATGTCACGTATCTATATTTTACAACGTATCTATAGGTACCCTGGCTGTAGTTGTAGGTAGGTACATAACGCAGAGCCACGGTAAACTACGGAGCAGCGCCGATAACACTCAAGTTGCAAGTTAGCCATAACAATACCTCAGTCACCGTATAGTAAGATCTTTATCGTGCAGGGAATGCTTTGTGTTGCCTACCTACCTTATATAATATTGTTATGTAGGTACACTAGGATTGCGGCACCGGACCGCAATTGTTATATTATATTTATTGTAGTGGTAGGCCTCTTTTGCAGGAGGCCGCCTGGGGAAGTACCACACCTTTACCAGTTATTCATCCGCCAAGCAGTAATATGCAAACATTACTGTGTTCCGGTATGAAGGGCAATGTTACCAGCGAAATTATTGGGCATGACGAGTTTCAACAACTAATATCTCGGGGTGACAGGCGCAGTGCAGTGCCGCGCAGAATTTTGAATTTTAAAACACTGGGTGGCACTGTGTCTGATATGGGCAATCATGATGCTTACCATCAGGCACCTGATTAGCTCGTCTTGTCACTCATTATCATAAAAAAATATATAATATATTATACTTACGGACTTACTTCGTTGGTTCTTTTCGTTATCTGGACGTGCACCTACTAAGAAATAATTTTTGAAAATTCATATTCTAAGGTACCAAAGAGAGTGTCAAATTTTGTAGAAAACTTCCATATAACTTCCAAAATACCTACATTATGTTAGAAATGAAACTAGCATTTCTTATGTTTGAGTATTTTAGGGTATTTAAAAAATGTATAGGTAGGTCAATGACGTTGAATTGCTTTTTTACTTTTACTCTGAGAGGAAGGTACTAGGTTATACTAGAGCTAGTGCGACTTTACAAGGCGCAGTCACCGTCGCGTTAGATACCTAGGTTACTCTATATGTTTGTGTAAAGGCACTGAAAAGATTGTTACTTAACAACATAACGAATAACGACATAATATATCTAACATCATGCCTTTTCCCGAAAGGGTAGGCAGAGGTCTACCTAGGATTCAGTCCCATGGTAAAACTACGTTAATCTGTAAGATATGTAGGGGCGTTAGATCATACAAGCAAGGTTGTATGATAGATTGAATTTATACTCTGAAGGGGTTATCCCAATTACATGCGGACATGCGTGGACAACCCATATAGTTAGAGTTTCAGGTCGCCATGATTACTTTAAGGCCTCTGACATGAGCTAACGACTGCCCCTACCTCAGATCATACAAGCAAGGTTGTATGATCTGAGGGTAGGGGTAATCATGGCGACCTGAAACTCTAATTATATGGGTTGTCCACGCATGTCCGCATGTAATTGGGATAACCCCTTCAGAGTATAAATTCAATCTATTATTATTATTATGTAGGTAGGTACACTCAAATTTCGCTAGCATGTACCATGTAATACGGGGCGAGTCTAATGCCATCTACTGGGCACAGTTCCAGACTCCAGGCTGTCATAAATATAATGGAAAAATCCAATACTTAACACTGCTATTACCTGGGGATTGAACACGGGGTTCATGATCGGTAGTCGAATCTCACTCACCACAACTTAAAATATCAGTGTTATTTGCTTTATTTTTCAGTGTCGGTAGCGTTCCTAGCTCTTGGAACGTACTCCGCCTGGTATTCTCCTGTTATACTCAAGTTCCATAAGAATGAAACCGACGTGGCTATAGACAAGGTAGGTGACAACAAGCATACACATTACACATCACCAGACCCTCGTCACTCCATACAATCGCCCGCGCGCAAAAGGCAGCCTACTACTACGTAGAAAACAACGTGTGTACTGTGTACCTCACGCGCCAAATTGAATGTGTGCGTATGTATAAGCCGGTTCAATAAAGAAACGAATCTCAGATAGCGGTGCTAATCATGTTCTCTCGCTTGCATACTAGTGTGCAAGCGAGATGACATGATTTTAGAGGCCATTTTAGATTCGTTTCTTTAATGAACCGGCTTATACGGGCGATACTGCCTGCCCGCCTAGCATGGCACAGGGATAACTTATGTGGTGTTTTTTCTCTTTCGTGCACCTTGCATATCTGCTGTCTCATTCTAACCCCCTGGGACTTCGTTTTCCCTGATCACTGGTCACTGTGCTATACCGGAGCTGATCTCAGACGGAGGTCGAAAAGTTTTAGTAAGTATTATTTGACAGCACTGTCGCTGGCGCTCTTCCATAACAGCTCCTTGGACGTGCCACCTTATTTATGTATGCTAACAGGTATGCCATAGTCACACTTCTACGTGCCGCATTTCATGCACGTTAATGTTCTTATTTAACCCCAAACCGAAAAAGGAAGGGTGGTGTAAGTCTGATGTGTCTGTGTATCTGTCTGTCTGTGGCGTCGCAGCTCCTAAACGAGTGCACCAATTATGATGCGGATTTTTCGTTTGAAAGTTGACCTGATCAAGTGTTAATGAAAATCGTTTTGAAGAATTTTCTAACGGCTGAAGAAGATTCATAATATCTTCAAAATACCTACATTATGTTAGAAATGTGCGTGCTTTTTGATACTTATGTTACACATAGACCCTGGGTCTATCTATGTCTAAGACCCAGGTTTGATGATGGAGCAGGAAAAAGAATAGGTATTATCCCACTAATGTTATAAACGCGACAGTTTCTATAAATGTTTGTGTAGTAGGTATGGATGTGAAGTGATCGTTTGTTACACAGAACATAATGAAAGAGGTGGTTTGTTATTTCTTATCAATAAAACTTCTGAACCCATTGGTCAGTAGCTACTGTAATAATACTCTTACTACATTGTTTCGGAGTAGGCCTTGTTTTGAGAGATTATAATAACAATGAATGATTAGACTTAGATAAACAGTTCGCTGAAACGCTGAACCTTTTAGTTGACATATTTCTCGAAATCATCATTTCACTTGTTCAAATGACTGAGTTTCGATTGTAACTAACAAAAACAGGTTATCTATAATATAGTTACTCTTAACCCTTATTGGCTCATGTCAAAGGTACATTTGCTTTTGGCGTAGTATTATCTGTTCTGTGGACTGGTGTTTGCTATAGGACAAGGAATATTTTGTTATAATATGCGAAACAAGTTACTGATTTTTTTCGCGATTGCATACCTAGTTGGTTCCATACCTGGTCAAAGTGGTTCCAAATGATGACTTACAAGGAAGCTAACTAAAGGTTAACCACACATCAACGCGGGCGCGAGACGGGTCAAGTTGTATTCCTTATGTACATATTTGTTAAGGAAGTCGTGCGTGGGTCAGGCGCGTTACTTTGACACTCAATCCTTCCCGCGCCCGTATTTGTGAAACCCACGTTAACAGTTACTCCGTAAACACAATAATAAAGTCCCCCTTCCACAACAGTATGGCATATCATGGATGGTGTCAATGAATCCGGTGGGGTTCATAGCAGGCAGTTTCATCACGCGGTACACGAGCGACCACTGGGGACGCCGCCTCGCCCTTCTTAGTGGAGCTCCACCTTTAGCTGCCGGATCGGTAAATATGTTCATACTTTGTTTCAAATTTGGAGAGAAAAACGGTCATTGACCCAAGCATTATGGTCTTTCTCTTCTGTGGTACAGGGTAGAGAGTGTGGCACATCATGCTCTCTCGCTCTATCTTGTACGAAATTTACGAATGCTTTCGACGAGGGACAACAGGGTGATTTATTTCATCTCTAAAAGCTCTGTCCCGCGCCCGCGCTATATCTGAATCAACCTTTATTGTTACTTGATCGGAACTACCTTATATTTCGTATAATATTTGAAACTTTTCTTCAGCTTTTTACCCGACTGCGAAGAAGGAGGGTTAAAAAGGTTTTTTATACGGAAGGAGGGTTTTTTATACGATTATCTAAATATGTTAATTTAGGAGTTAGTGTATAAAAATATATAATCAATGTAAGCAATACCAACAATACGGAGATAAGTAGGTAGGTAGGTAGGTACCTACTTGAAATTGATGATTGCCATGATTAATATCAAAAACACTCATGGAATGCATTCAGACTGTTGACGCGACGACCATTTAAAGTGTTGCTTTCAACGAACTTTTTGTAACCCTCATGTTGAGAGTTAAATTATCGCTATAAAAAAACTAAATACTACTTTAGGAAAGGCCAGTTTAAAAGTATCCTCAACACAAATGTGATGAAAGTGGAAGAAGCAAAAGTCATGTGTCGGGTTCCGTACCAAAGACAAAAGAGAAAAAGCCTCTGCCTACCCATTCGGGGCGGGGGCCTAGTGCTGATCACCACCCCCTTCGGCACGACTGGTAACAACTGGGTTTTTAAGGAACAAGGCCTGACTGTATGTATGTCATGCAGGTAATAGGTATGGTTTGAGACCGTCACAAGTTGCAAACAAAGTGAATATTAAAAATAGGCTTTGTTTTTTTCCAGTTAATAGCAGTTTTCGCAGAGACAGGATGGATGCTTTGCATCACCACGTTTATGTGGAGTTGCGGTACTGGTATGCTGTCTACGGTCAGTACGAATAAATAACTTAAACCCAGACCCCAGTCACTCCATACAATCGCTTGCACGCAATAGCCTTTATAATAATAATAATAATAATTCATTTATTTCAGGCAATAGTGCGTATAATAAATTATACGCACCAGAGGCCCATATTAATAAATACCTTACAGACTAACATACATAAAAAATATAAAACACTTAATTTCATTATGGCTTAGGGATATTATTGTTGTGGATATTGTTGTTTATACTTATGCTACGTGTTTAAGTCGGTTCAATAAAGAAACGAATCTAAAATGATCTCTAAAAATCATGTTTTCTCGCTTGCACACTAGTTAGAGCCTATGTGCAAGCGAGAGGACATGATTAGCGCCACCATTTTAGATTAGTTTCTTTATTTAACCGGCTTATTCGTACATAACGTGTGTATGTTGACACGTGAATTGTATGTTGACTGCCTGGTCGCAGACGGAGGGCTAATGGCGGGGGGAGGTGAGTGTCGCTTCTTTACGAAGTAATAGTTTGTATTCTTTGTTAATACTACGACTGTCTCGGTGGTGTAGCGTAGCCGCAAGCGATACTGTCTATCATGAGGTGCCGAGTTCGAGTTCCAGTGGAATTTTGCAAGGAATTTACTGTAGATCCCGGCTGTTTTCTATAAGATATGTAGGGGCAGTCGTTAGCTCATGTCGGAGGCCTTGTAGGAATGTTGGCGACCTGAAACTCTGACAATATGGGTTGTCCATATTTATAACCCACATGAATTGACTCGAGCAGTGTCATTGGGGAAACACGTCCTATTATTCTGTTAGACTCTTAACAACTCTAGCAGTTAGAGTATAGGTACATTCAAATTATTCAAATTGTAATTGACTCCCTCGGTGAATTTCTCATCAAGACCTTTTTTTTGTTTATACAATAGGCTTACGTTTGACCTCAATCTCGCTTGATGGAAGGCGAAGATGAGGCCTAAGATGGTACACGTTTGCCTAGAAGGTGTCTGTTCACTTTGGCCTTAAAGATGTCCAGATTATAGCTTTCCGGAAAAACCGATTGCCGATCAGGAGAGGTTCGATCCCCAGGCCAGGCAATATGTTAAATATTGGATTTATCCATTAGGAATTATCTTAATAACTACCTGGAGTTTGAAACTGTGCGCGGTAGATGGCAATAGGCTCGCCCTCTATTACATGGGTCATGGGACCAATAACATACTGGCGAATCGACTAATCTGGGTTTATCTACTATTGGACTGACTTCTGGGTACACCTCTGCCAAGGTAGGCAGAGAAAAAGGCGTGATTGTGTAATTTAAAATTATTTATTTATAATATGATACACGTTACGTTTGGTTGACGATGCAGGGACAAGTGACGTCATTCTGAACACAAAATGGCGCGCTGCCCTAGATGGTAGACTACATAGTTATTTTTGTGTTGGATTTTCTAAGCATATGAAACGCTTGTTCTTTTCTAAGTTTTTAAATTAAATTACTAATATAATTATTTCTGTCTTGCAGGTCATAGGCATATACATAACAGAAATATCGGACAAAGATATCAGAGCAACTCTATTGGTTTTCACAAGGCTCGCCTTCAACTTAGGGAACCTCATGGTGCTGACAATAGGGCCGATATTGTCTTATCAAACGCTCAATTATGCCTTACTTCCACTACCCTTTCTTTATTTGGGGATCTGTTGGTGGATACCTGAAACGCCATACTTCTTATTGAAAGAGGGCAGGATAGATGAAGCGAAGAAAGTGCTTGATAAGTTAAGAAGATACGAAAATAATGAGGTACGCAACCATAGCAATAAAACATAGTCCATATAACTTGACACATATTGGAACTGAGTGTAATTAACTAGCTGTCACCCGCGGTTTCACCCGCGTAGTCTTTGTTACCTTATAGTTCTTGATAAAAAGTACCTTATGTGATATTCCAGGGCCTAAGCTATCTACATAAAGTTACCAAAGTTCAGTTCAATCGGTTCAGTAGTTTTAGCATGAAAACGGTACAAACAGACACATAAAAAAAAGCACTAGATGGAGCTGGTGATAGTCGTGTTAGAACACGCTAGCGTTTTGTTTACCTGTTACAAAATGTAATTTTTTTAAATTGTACCTACTGAGATTTAAGATTAATATTAAATGGATAGTTATGACTATGTACGTACCCCATACAAGGGGTTATAAAAAGATGAAGCAATTCTTAAGGTGGTTAATCTACTCATGAATTAGTAGATAACAATTTAAAATACGAGAAAAATAGGTATAATTCTTACAAGCTGACCCATCTGATCCATATTGTATTAGATAATTAGTAGATAACAATTTAAAATACGAGAAAAATAGGTATAATTCTTACAAGCTGACCCATCTGATCCATATTGTATTAGATAATTAGTAGATAACAATTTAAAATACGAGAAAAATAGGTATAATTCTTACAAGCTGACCCATCTGATCCATATTGTATTAGATAATTAGTAGATAACAATTTAAAATACGAGAAAAATAGGTATAATTCTTACAAGCTGACCCATCTGATCCATATTGTATTAGATAATTAGTAGATAACAATTTAAAATACGAGAAAAATAGGTATAATTCTTACAAGCTGACCCATCTGATCCATATTGTATTAGATAATTAGTAGATAACAATTTAAAATACGAGAAAAATAGGTATAATTCTTACAAGCTGACCCATCTGATCCATATTGTATTAGATAATTAGTAGATAACAATTTAAAATACGAGAAAAATAGGTATAATTCTTACAAGCTGACCCATCTGATCCATATTGTATTAGATAATTAGTAGATAACAATTTAAAATACGAGAAAAATAGGTATAATTCTTACAAGCTGACCCATCTGATCCATATTGTATTAGATAATTAGTAGATAACAATTTAAAATACGAGAAAAATAGGTATAATTCTTACAAGCTGACCCATCTGATCCATATTGTATTAGATAATTAGTAGATAACAATTTAAAATACGAGAAAAATAGGTATAATTCTTACAAGCTGACCCATCTGATCCATATTGTATTAGATAATTAGTAGATAACAATTTAAAATACGAGAAAAATAGGTATAATTCTTACAAGCTGACCCATCTGATCCATATTGTATTAGATAATTAGTAGATAACAATTTAAAATACGAGAAAAATAGCTATAATTCTTACAAGCTGACCCATCTGATCCATATTGTATTAGATAATTAGTAGATAACAATTTAAAATACGAGAAAAATAGGTATAATTCTTACAAGCTGACCCATCTGATCCATATTGTATTAGATAATTAGTAGATAACAATTTAAAATACGAGAAAAATAGCTATAATTCTTACAAGCTGACCCATCTGATCCATATTGTATTAGATAATTAGTAGATAACAATTTAAAATACGAGAAAAATAGGTATAATTCTTACAAGCTGACCCATCTGATCCATATTGTATTAGATAATTAGTAGATAACAATTTAAAATACGAGAAAAATAGGTATAATTCTTACAAGCTGACCCATCTGATCCATATTGTATTAGATAATTAGTAGATAACAATTTAAAATACGAGAAAAATAGGTATAATTCTTACAAGCTGACCCATCTGATCCATATTGTATTAGATAATTAGTAGATAACAATTTAAAATACGAGAAAAATAGCTATAATTCTTACAAGCTGACCCATCTGATCCATATTGTATTAGATAATTAGTAGATAAGAATTTAAAATACGAGAAAAATAGGTATAATTCTTACAAGCTGACCCATCTGATCCATATTGTATTAGATAATTAGTAGATAAGAATTTAAAATACGAGAAAAATAGGTATAATTCTTACAAGCTGACCTATCTGATCCATATTGTATTAGATAATTAGTAGATAACAATTTAAAATACGAGAAAAATAGGTATAATTCTTACAAGCTGACCCATCTGATCCATATTGTATTAGATAATTAGTAGATAACAATTTAAAATACGAGAAAAATAGGTATAATTCTTACAAGCTGACCCATCTGATCCATATTGTATTAGATAATTACATAACATAACATACTTTCACGCCTTTTTCCCGAAGGGGTAGGCAGAGGTGTATCCAGGACTCAGTCCCATAGTAGATACACCCACATTTCGCCAGTATGTTATTGGTCCCATGTAATAGGTGGCGAGCCTATTGCCATCTACCGGGCACAGTTCCAGACTCCAGGCAGTTATTGAGATAATTCCTAATGGAAAAATCCAATATTTAACACTATGCCTGACCTGGGGATCGAACCCGGGACCTCTTGATTGGCAATCGAGCATGCGCCCACTACGCCACCGAGGCAGTCCTTAGACAAGCTGACCCATCTGATCCATATTGTATTAGATAATTAGTAGATAACAATTTAAAATACGAGAAAAATAGGTATAATTCTTACAAGCTGACCCATCTGATCCATATTGTATTAGATAATTAGTAGATAACAATTTAAAATACGAGAAAAATAGGTATAATTCTTACAAGCTGACCCATCTGATCCATATTGTATTAGATAATTAGTAGATAACAATTTAAAATACGAGAAAAATAGGTATAATTCTTACAAGCTGACCCATCTGATCCATATTGTATTAGATAATTAGTAGATAACAATTTAAAATACGAGAAAAATAGGTATAATTCTTACAAGCTGACCCATCTGATCCATATTGTATTAGATAATTAGTAGATAACAATTTAAAATACGAGAAAAATAGGTATAATTCTTACAAGCTGACCCATCTGATCCATATTGTATTAGATAATTAGTAGATAACAATTTAAAATACGAGAAAAATAGGTATAATTCTTACAAGCTGACCCATCTGATCCATATTGTATTAGATAATTAGTAGATAACAATTTAAAATACGAGAAAAATAGGTATAATTCTTACAAGCTGACCCATCTGATCCATATTGTATTAGATAATTAGTAGATAACAATTTAAAATACGAGAAAAATAGGTATAATTCTTACAAGCTGACCCATCTGATCCATATTGTATTAGATAATTAGTAGATAAGAATTTAAAATACGTATAAAATAATTCTTACAAGCAGACCCATCTGATCCATATTGTATTAGATAATTAGTAGATAAGAATTTAAAATACGAGAAAAATAGGTATAATTCTTACAAGCTGACCCATCTGATCCATATTGTATTAGATAATTAGTAGATAACAATTTAAAATACGAGAAAAATAGGTATAATTCTTACAAGCTGACCCATCTGATCCATATTGTATTAGATAATTAGTAGATAACAATTTAAAATACGAGAAAAATAGGTATAATTCTTACAAGCTGACCCATCTGATCCATATTGTATTAGATAATTAGTAGATAACAATTTAAAATACGAGAAAAATAGGTATAATTCCTACATGCTGACCCATCTGATCCATATTGTATGGGTAATTGTAGTCGACAGTTTTTTCGCGACTTTTGAAATTATTTCTTTCAGTCATTTAGTTCCACGGGATCACATCACATCTTGTTGAAACTAGGGTTAAGTTAAATGGGATTTGGGACACATTTTCTGCATTAGTTAGAACATACTCATACAGATTTGCTGCATACCAAATCGTATGAGAGGTGGAAGGCGTAAAATTGCCTTATCTCCTTTTGCTTTTCCCCTTATTCTTTTTTTCACGCCTCGGTGCCGGGTGCTCGGTGCCTCGGTGGCGTAAAGGGCGCATGCTCGACTGCCAATCAAAAGGTCCCGGGTTCGATCCCCAGGTCAGGCAGTGTTAAATATTGGATTTTTCCATTAGGAATTATCTCAATAACTGCCTGGAGTCTGGAACTGTGCCCGATAGATGGCAATAGGCTCGCCCCCTATTACATGGGACCAATAACATACTGGCGAAATGTGGGTGTATCTACTATGGGACTGAGTCCTGGGTACACCTCTGCCTACCCCTTCGGGAAAAAGGCGTGAATGTATGTTATGTTATGTTATGTTTTTTCACGACAACTGTGAATCGAGTGTCAGTTAAAAATTATATTATAAGAATAAGACGTCACGCGTTGTGAGCGAAGGCTCTAATTTTTCTGTCAATTTACACTATTTTCACCTACTTCGCATAAATCTGGTTTGATCTAAAAGTATCTTCACTAAAGTTCAGCTCATGAATATCTAGTTAGCATGTGTATTCAAACGACCTACTGTTTTGTATTACTTTATTGCTGAGTGTTGGCAAAAGGTCTGATAATACTTTAACTCCTGTATTTGTATCATATAATGTAAATAACATCTGTGAAAGCAAGACAGTACCTATTAGTATTAGTGACTCTACAGTTACATTAATTTTAGGCCATCATTGTAGTGGTAGGCCTCTTTTGCAGGGTGCCGCCTGGGGAAGTACATTTGCCAGTTATTCATCCGCTAAGCAGTAATGTGCAAACATTACTGTGTTCCGGTCTGAAGGGCAATGTTACCAGCGAAATTACTGGGCATGACGAGATTCAACAACTAATATCTCAGGGTGACAGGCGCAGTGCAGTGCCTCGCAGAATTTTTAATTTTAATACACTAGGTGGCACTGTGTCTGATATGGCCAATCATGATGCTTACCATCAGGCACCTGATTTGCTCGTCTTGTCACTCACTATCATAAAAAAAAAAAAACTTGCACGATCGTTGGTTAACGTAATTAGCTGGTGTTAACAGCTAACATAGGGTTAAATAAATAATTTTTTTTTACTCCTCTTGCTTAAATGGTACGTTATTGTTGCGTACCAGAGCGGGGCTAAAGCTAAAATAACTTTTTAACCTCTAGGGGATGAAGTAAATTACAATGGGGTAGTTTGTTTGGTTGTTGTGATAGGCCTAATAATAAGACATTCAAATGTGCATAAATAATATTTTTTAGTATTGCCATTAATTATTATAAATTAAGCAAATGTTCTACTAAAATTAGAACGTGCGTCGCCATTAAAAAAATACTTTGTAGACTTATAGACAGTATAAGGATTTCTTGGCCCAGCTGCCTTGGATTACGAATTCGTTTCTTTTTTGCCTGTTACCAACGAGGATATATTTTCTGGTGCCGTAGCCAAAATATTTTGATGAAATTATTAATTTTATTTTGTCACAATCGTGGTGAAAATTTGAGTATAAAAGACGGCGCTAACACCTTATTATAACTATAAGTGTGTATCTATTTACTTCCACTACCTCATATACAATAGGTCTCTTTAGCAATCTACTATTCTTGCGTCAGTAATATTTAAAAGCAAAACTCTTAACGTTTTATTCATTTAATCCTGTGTTTATGAACTCTACATTTGGTTATTTAATTATTTAACACCCATAGGGTTCCCCATACAGAGGTTTTGCCAAATTGCCAATAAGTACTTGAAACGAAACGCTTGTAAGGCGAATTGGCAAGCGCAGTTTCATAGTTTAACACAGAGGGCGCTGTGCCCGTCCTCTGGATCTGTTAACCCTTAGCCAGCTCCTACGGCAACCACGGGGAGAGAGGGTGGGCTAATATTTTATTGGCGGCACCTCACGGCCACGGGTAATATATAAACAAACTGTCTCCAGGCTGGTAAAGAAGAACTGCGGAACATGCAAGAAGGAGTCAAACAGCAGATGACAAATTCGTCTACAATTTGCGAATTGTTTACAGGAAAACAATATAGAACAGCCATTATAGTTGCTGCTGGTAAGTAATTATACTGCGTCTAAAGGCTAGGTTACACGGTGCGAGCTAGCATGCGAGCTGACCGTGTCAGTTACTGAGGTGCAATAGCTCGCACTGTGTGACCGCATCATACGAGTAACTGTTATGTGCGAGTGGGACAGTTGCTCGCAAGCGAGTTACTTCAACATTTTTTGTTTTTACTCGCAACTGGCCTTCCCCCACCACGCCACTCGCACGTCGCTCGGTCGTCAACTCGCATGATTTCGCGAAATGACAGTAGCTCGTACGCTCGGGCCTACTACACTGGTGCAGTAGCTGTCTTCCTGCGACGCCAGCAGTTCGCATAGTGTGACCGAGCGAGGCGAGTCGAGCTACTGTCATACGAGTACACATGCACAGTAGCTGTCTACTGTCATATCAGCTGCTCGCACCGTGTAACCTAGCCTTAAGGATAGGTTACACAGTGCGAGCACCAGCAACCTATGGCGTAGTGGTGACAAGCTCGCCGACACAAGCCGACAATGAGGTCCCGGGTTGATCTTCAGCTCGGGTAAAGTGTTATTGGATTTATGCATTAGGCATTATATCAATGACAGTCTGGAGTCTCGAACTGTGCCTGGTAAATGGCAATAGGCTCACCCTGGACTATTACATGGGACTTAAAAAACATAACTGGCGAAGTGTGGTTGTACCTACTATGGGACTGGGTCCTGGGTACATCTCTGCTTATCTATCGGGCGCAGTTTCAAATATCAGGCCGTCATTAAGAAAAATCCTAATGGAAAAAAAGAATAAGACTTTTTGCCCGACCTGGGGATCGAAGCCAGGAGCATGATTTTTTTTTACAACTTCCACACACGGTCATCTGGTCCCAAACTAGGCTAGAGGCCTGTACTATGATAACCAGATGACTGATGATATACTTACTTATATAAGCTTATAACACCCAGACACAGATCAAACAGACATGTTCATGCACACAAATGTTTGACCTGGCCGGGGATCGAACCCGGGGCCTGCGGCACAGAAAGCAGTGTTACTACCATCTGAGCCATCGAGACTGATTGGCAGCAGCTCTTGCCCAACCCCTTAACTTTATAATTTTGTTATTGATTGACGTTATTTCCGGTTTTCAGGTTTAAAACTGACAATGATACTGACGGGTGGTACTACAATCAAGCAATATTTAGGTGTGATCATGAGACAGAGTCGTTTGGAGAAGGAATATGAGAACATTGTGTTTATTGCTTATGGAGTTAGCACTTCTGTTGTGGGTAAGTTAAATTACTATTATGAACACAATCTGAATATTGAAAGAAACATTTCACAAAGGGCGGGAGTTGAACCCGCACCTTCCGCACCAATCCGTGTGGGCAGGAGAGTCATCGGCGAAATTTTTCTATGTTCTGGTGTAATTCAAGCGAATATACCGCTTAGACTATACAAATATAAAATATTATTAAGATTATCAACGAACTGCGTTCGCCAACCCGCCTGCCAAGCGTGGCGAGTATTTTTATTTTGTTTATGATAGTGAGAGACAAGACGAGCAAATTAGGTGCCTGATGGTAAGCATCATGATAGCCCATATCAGACATAGTGCCACCCAGTGTTTTAAAATTCAATATTCTTGGTCTAATCAAAGTTGTTGAAACTCGTCATGCCCAGTAACTTCGCTGTATTATCAAAACCCGTTCTTATGGGTGAGGCCTATGTCCGACAGTGGACTTACTCGTACTACGGCTGGGATGATGATGATGATGACAATCATTAACTAGGACCTAATCATCGAAGAGGGTCAGGTAAATTTTCCATAGGATTGTGTCAAATTACTCGTAGCTAGGATACCCTCTTAAGTATTTGATTGTCTGGTTGGGTCTAGAGGTAGCAAGCGCTATACTGCTGAGCACTTGGACCTGGATTAGATTACCAAGTCGGGCATAAATTGTTATTGGAATCCAGTAACAGTTTATGCTTAATGAAATTCATTAGGAATTTTCTCAATAACATGGAGACTGGATTTGTGCCCGGTCGATGGCAATAGGCTCGCTTGGGCAATAGGCTTACCTGTGACTCACCAACACCAACTGGGTTTTTGCCCACCCATACTTATGGGTGTACCTACTATGAGATTGGGATCAGGGTGTACCTCTGACTGATCCTTCGGGGTAAAAGGCGTGATATTATTTGAGTGGTATGCACCGAAGATTGTAGCAGGCTATATTATTATAATCGAAAATCATCATCTTCATCAACCGGAAGACGTCCACTGCTGAACAAAGGCCTCGCCCATAGAACGCCATAAACTATTAATATGCGGGGATTTTGCCGTAATCACTATGCTTGTAGTGCGGATTGGTGATCGCAGTAGTTGGAATACTTGGAAACGGAGAGCGCTGCTGCCCACTCTCCGAATATGTCCCTCTGCCGGGTCTCACGGCTCCCAAGGGTTGAGAAAGGGGTGGCTACGAGTATATAGCCGGAACCACACGGCCATCGAATATATCAGTAAGGTATTAAGGCACATTATACTATGTGAGGAAATGCTCGTGTACCCTGTGAGGCTGAAATGGACAATTTTACGAATGCCAAAAAAGCATCGGTTGGCCAACACTCCTTACAATTCCGTTTACACATTGATGAGTCGATGCCGACTGCTCCTTAACAAACTAAGAGAAACTTTTTCACCTTTCCAGCCATGGTATCAACAGTCCTCGTAGACAGAGTGGGTCGCCGTCCCTTACTCATCGGCTCATATCTCGGTACAGCTGTAACTTTAACATTCGTCGGTGTATACTTCTTCCTCATAGACGTCATACAAATCGACCATAACTTCATTGAAGCAAAAATTTTTAACTACACCGCTCTTTTCGGCATTATCCTTTCTAGCATCATTTCTGCGTTTGGTTTTGTTGCTTTAAATGCTGTTATTCCACCGGAAATTTTCCCTATAAACGTTAAAGCGGTCGCGATGACTTCGCTCAATATTTTCGGCGGGGTCTTAGGCTTTGCTATGGGGAAAGGATATACGCATATGGACGATTGGATAGGTCAGTGTGGCCTGTTCTGGTTTTTCGCCGCGGTCGCGCTTTTTGGAGCGATCTTCACGTATTTGATTATTCCCGAGACGAGAGGGAAGGGCTTGAATGATATTCAGAATGAGTTGCGAGGAGATGCGGACGAAAAAGAGAGTTTCTTGAATAAAGTGACTGTTGATAATGACAATGACGGTGCTGAGGTCACTGAATTGAATGAGCTTAGAGGTGAAGAAAAGGAAATCAGTAAAATGTAAACATATATATATTATATACATACCTACCTACCTAGGTAATTTTATTTCTTTAAGAACGAAAAGTATGCATCAGCTATATCTTTCGCACTTTTTTTCTCCACTGGAAAATTCCTGACCAAGCTGCTTATAGATATCGTGTAAACACAAGGTGTAGTAAGACTTAAGGGGGAGCATCTACCCGTCAAACTGAACAACTTACAAAATAATGTATTGGGAAATTAACAAAATAATTTGTACTTATTGAAAATGTTGTATTGAAATTTTGTATTCGAATGTCGTAATTCTTTCTTTTGCAAGTTGTTCAGGTTGACGGATATACCAACCCTTTAACTATTACTAGTACACCTTTTTGCGACACGTAGTATATGTGTCATCGTAAAATTGTACAAAACGTTAGTTTATAACGTTTAGGTTAGGTTGTTTATAATCTAACTAAGCAAAATTTTAAACTAACTTCTTACAATTTTACGGTAACATATTAATAATATAACTTTAAGGCTGAGTTGCACCAACTAACTTTAACGATAACTACTTTTTAGAGGTTAGTCTAACGTATTGCCAAATATAGCTTCTTCAATGACAGCTGAAAAAAAATCTATGCTTTGGCCATACTTTGGTATTATCAATTTTTAAGGGTTATTAATTTATCAATTGAATAATAAATTGCCCGATAAGATTCCATTTATGTAACTAATTTAAGAAATAATGACCTAATAATTGATTTTTGGTCAGCTGTCATTGAACAAGCTAATTATATAAATTATTTGAAAAAAAAAAAAAAAAAAACTTTAACGGCGTGTAAAGCGTAATTTAAGCCTAACTAGAGATTTGACGGTCAAAACGCAGACTTAATTATTCAAGTTATTGTTAAAAGTTAAAGCATACAGAAACTACTTTTGATTAGGTATAAGTGATATAAGTCGTTCCTTTATTCGTAAATGGGCGGGCTTACCGCTTCAAACGATCTCTTTGTGATACGTAGAGGTGCTTTAAATAATTAATAATATATATATATAACATAACTGTAAGCATTAATTAGCAATTGTAGAACTTGTTACAAAAAGGTGTTGTAATACTTGAGGGGTGCATCTACACGTCGATCTAAACTACTTGCAGAGAAAGTATAAACAGAGGAAGCAATATTCTCGAAAATAATTTTGACTCCACACAAAATGGAGGTGATCAAAGAAGGAAGTCATATTGCGTCTCGAAATTCTACAACCAATCCTTTTTGTAAAAAATTAAATATTAAAATACTTAAGTAATATTGATATGAAAAAACAAATGCCAAAGGATATAATTTTAACTTGATTGATACAAAGCACTGACTTAAATAGTACTAAGGTATTATAAGGTATATCTACTATGAAAGGATAATATGCAGTATGCAGGTGTAAAATAATGTCGTAATCGAAACGTCTGAAATAGTCGTAAATCATAATTATTTTTGTAAAAAATAAGTACAGTTCGTAAGAATAAATAAGTAACGAATACTCGTAGGTACATATTATTTCATACGTGGTATTGTGCGGTATATTAACTGTTACAGATACTGTTCTCGATATATTTTGGATTTTTATGTATCTAACTGAACCCACTGTTCTCGAAATATTATGTATTTCATGTAACTGAACTGTTCTCGAAATATTTTGTATTTTATGTAACAAAATAAACTGTTCTCGAAATATTTTGTATTTTATGTGACTGAACCAACTTTTTTCGAAATATTTTGTATTTTATGTAACTGAACTAACTGTTTCTGAAATATTTTGTATTTTATGTAACTGAACTAACTGTTCTCCAAATATTGGGTATATTTATTCATTTCTACTTTTGTAATAAAAATTACTTTCATTTATATGTGACTCTGATTTGTAATAGATTAGTTATGCCTCGCCAAAACAACCTTATATTGTGTTAAAAGATATTAGGAACTTCAAACAAACACACCCACACACCCCCACGCGCACCCCCATTTGTGAAACACACACGCATACACTTTGGGAAACTCATTTAACAACAAGTATTAATTAATTAAATAAAAAAAAATCATTAATTAAGTTAATGAGCTAATGAGTGATATTATAGACTAGCCGTGCCTCACGATTTCACCCGCGTAGTCTTCGTGAGAATATTGGGATAAAAAGTATCCTATGTGTTAATCCAGGGTCTAAACCATTTACTTATCGAATTTTAGCCCAATCGATTCAGTAGTTTTGGCATGAAAGAGTAACAAACATCCATCCATCCATCCTCACAAACTTTCGCATATTTATGATATTAGGAGGAAGTAGGCATCCTGGCAGGGTCGCCATGCAATAGGAGCGTATTGAAACGAACGGAATCTGGAGTAATACTGATTTATTATAAAGTAATATATAACATTAGATAGAGTGCATTGACATTTAGGTTATAGGTTATAGCTTCATACATCTCTACACTACAATAGGATATGATAAGTTGGATTTGGCGGCTCGCGGTGGGGTTCTCTACGGAGGACCAAACGCCGACCGGGCTGCGGATGAGAGCTTCGGCGTGCCCGCAGCTCCGACACATGGCGTCCCGCACGATAACCACCAGGATTTTAGTCGGTCGGGACGATACCTTTCAAGGACTTCCTATCCCGATACCCGGCCCTGTCCCCACATAGCCTGGTTTCTGTATGCAGATTTCCTTGAGTTAAAAAAAGGATAAGTAAGGATTTACATTTTAAAATCACCACATTTTCCAATATGTTCTCAGTAGGTACTTATGTCATATTATTTTGGTCATAGATAGATATCTGCTATAGGTAGGTATAGAAATTATTATGTATTAACATGTACCCACTGGAGTCATGTTTCAACAAGGACGCCAGATATTCGCAATATACTGCTAATATATCCTCAAAATAGATCATAAATATCACACAATCACACAGTTTTCATATCGGTTATTGGACATTCAGTACACGTTTCCTATTTAAATAAGTAGAACAACCTCATTATTTCGTCAAATCATTTTTTAATTCGTATTTTTTGTTTTTAACTGTTTTAAGGTATTGTTTTTGTTAATATAAATAAAACATGGAAGAAGTTAGTAATTCCAGAAGAGTGCAATATTTTGTGTCACTGGCTGGTAAGTAAGAAATAAAAAATATTTGAGTTTATATTTGTATGATTTTACCGGCTTTACAATAGTACCCCCCTCTCACCCGTGGTTACCGTAAGAGCCGGCTAAGGGTTAACAGATCCAGAGGACCGGCAGCAGCGTTCTCTGCGTAAAACCATCGAACTGCGCCAACCCGCCTGCCAAGCGTAGCGAGTATTGGGAAAACCCTCCCTTATGGGGGAAGCCTATGTTCAGCAGTGGAAGTCTTCCGGCTGATGATGATGCGGCTTTCTCTTTTAGAACAAGTATAATTTTTAAAATTTAAAACACAACAGGACTTTTGGCGGGAAGCCGAGGAGTACAGTTTGGCTCCCGTATTTTCATCAATTATCGGTGCATTGTAGAGTGTTTAACGTGTGTTGAGAGTTTTCGAAGATACACAAGTCTCTTGGAAAGTGATGCGAGAGTTGAAATGTGATTTTTCGTGTTCCCACCAAAATTCCGGCAGCATCTTATAAAGACCACCACTTTACTAGAGCTGTGACTTGACTGGGCTTGTCCTGACTTTGTATTGACTAATTGATCATATTGACTTGAAAATTTATATAACTTGACACTGGCAAATACACTAACGTCTGAGTCCATGAATTCCCCGTGTAAGCAGGCTATATATACAAAACTTGACACTGGCAATACATTCGAGTGGGTCCATAAAAGAAGAAAAAAAAACAACACGTGGCACGTGGTCGTGGCCTGCTGCTGTTTGGTAGCATCGAAAGAGATTTTGACAGAGATTCAGAGATCGTCGTATTGGTCTAAATCATAGGGGAATATGAGAGACAATGTGTTACAAAAAGGTGTAGTACACTTATGTGGCTGAATTTACCCTGCAACCTGAACAACTTTCGAATGAGAAAATTAAGAAATTGGCAAAAAAAAAATGTCGACTTCCCATAAAAATTTACCGATTACCTAGCTGATCCATTTTATTTTGAAAGTTGTTCAGTTTGACGGGTATATGTAGATTGATTGATTGATTGATAAACACTTTATTGTACACCAAAACATGGACATAACAATACAGTAGGTAATAGCAATTAAAATAATAAATAGTAAATAATTAATAGTAATATCCTTTAAGTATTACTATACAATTTTGTAACATGTATATGAGTAAACAATAAAAAAGTTAATTTTTCAGTATCAATAGCGTCGATGACGTGCGGTGTATCGATCTACTGGAGCACGCCGATGCTTCCAAAGTTCTACAACAACGAAACCGACATCGATATCTCAGAAGTGAGGTGCATTCCAAATACTTTAAGAGCGTACACGGCCTTCTAGATATTTGCCACAATCTTGCCACAATCCTATGAAAAATTTACCAAATCGATGTTTTGTATTCCCCTTCTTCTTATCGTGTCAATGGTTAATTTGTTCTATTAGACTGCGCTAGCCCAGAAAGTGGCTACGTCTATTGCGTTCTCTGTGGCTTTAAAAAGGTCGTTCCTAGTGCAGGTGTTCGGGCACATGGGACACTTGAGCAGATGGGTCATTGTCTGGTAGGAGCCCCACAGTCGCAATGTTCTAGACCAGCGCTAGAATTGTATTATATTCCCCTATTTCCTCGGAATGTTATCAACCTATTCTATAAATTTATATTATGACATTTTTATAGTGATGTAACCTATGTCCCTGTCATTTTATTTTTTCATAGTGAAATTCCAAAACTCCCAGTTTTCTCGTGTGGTTGGGCGTTAACTACAAAAAAAATGTAGCGTTTTATTAACAAAAATAAAATGATAGGGACAACCATTACTTCATTTTTAAAATATCAGGATATAAATATATCAAATAGGTTTACTGCATCTGGAGGAAACAGGGGAATAAAAAAAATCGATTTAGTAAATTTTCCATATGATTGTGTCCATAACGCATTTTGACGGATTCTTAATAGAGTTCCGTATCCAAAGGGTGCCGAAGAAACCCTACTACTAAGCCTCCGCCGTCCGTTCGTCCGTCTGTCACAGGTCTCTATCTCATAACCGATAAGCTAGCAGGACTTTTTGGGTTTCCATAATATCTTACTAATATTATAAATGTAAAAAAACAATGTAAAAGTTACGTTTTTATAAGGTGAACAAAACTATACCGAGTTAACTTAACTTCAGCGCCATCTAGATAACACAAAAAATGTGTGTTTCGTTTTCACGCTAAAACTACAAAACCGATTGAGCTGAAATTCGGTGTATAGATAGTTTAGACCCTGGAATAACATAAAAAGTACTTTTTATCCGGATATTCCCTCGAGAACCAAGACTATGCGGGTGAAACCGCAGGGCACAAATAGTATTATTTATTTCTTTTGCCACTATAACAACAAATAATAAAAATAAAATAAATTTAATAATTAAAGGTGCTCTCCATACAACCAACGTATTAAATGAATGGTCACATAAGGATTTTACTGCAATAAAAATAAATTATTCTTATAGTAATTAGAGTAACATAACATAACATACATTCACGCCTTTTTCCCGAAGGGGTAGGCAGAGGTTTACCCAGGACTCAGTCCCATAGTAGATACACCCACATTTCGCCAGTATGTTATTTGGTCCCATGTAATAGGGGGCGAGCCTATCTTGCCTAGCCATCTACCGGGCACAGTTCCAGACTCCAGGCAGTTATTGAGATAATTCCTAATGGAAAAATCCAATATTAACACTATGCCTGGCCTGGGGATCGAACCCGGGACCTCTTAAATGACAGTCGAGCATGCGCCCAATATGCCACCGAGGCAGTAATTAGAGTAAGAGTACTTATTAAGAATTTTATTTGGTAAGTGAGGAAAAGTGACATCTATGAATAGAACGTGAAAAGTAGGAACCCTTCATATGCGAGTCCCATTCGAATTTGACTAGTTTTTCATTCTTATTACTTCTACACTCCATAATTTATAGATTTAATGCGATGAAACAAAGTAGTTTTGTCTGACAACAGTGTGTAAGTTATTAGGAAAATAAATAGTCACTCACGTTCTCGGATGTTATCTCAAACTTGCTAAGTAATCGAAAATATGTAGCAAGTATTTACGTCATACAGGAAAGGAAAAAACTGAAATATAAAATACTAGATGTGACTCTGAGACCCACGGGCTCACCAGCTGAAAACCTGGGCACTAAATTTCACCAAATCGGTTCAGTAGTTTTGATTTGAAAGGCTTAGCAAACACATGTATATACAATTATAAAAGATCATAAAAAATTTCACATATATTCCTCCTAAGACATTGGAACTATTAGTTGTCAGGAAGACCGAAGTTCCGTCCTTTAGAACAAAATAATAATAATAATAATAATAATATGCGACAACTTCCACACACGGTCATCTGACCCCAAACTAGGCTAGAAGCCTGTACTATGGTAACCAGATGACTGATATACATACTTATATATTATAGCTCATAACACCCAGACACAGATTAAATAGATATTTTCATGCACACAAATTTTTGACCAGGCCGGGGATCGAACCCAGGGCCTGTGGTACAGAAAGCAGAGTTACTACCGTCTGAGCCAACGAGGCTGTCAAAATGGCTGCAATTGTTAGTCCTGACGATCGCGAAAAGAGAGATATCATTATGACCAAACGTACAATGAGTAGAACATATTAATTTGTTTTTTATTGATTAGATATTATGACATCTCCTACCAGGACTCAATGATGAACGCCATATTGTTCTCTGATAAGGCACTTGGGACTTAGGAGGGTTATATTAAACGGATCCTACTTAGAAAAATACACGTACCTTTATATTTATAGAGCTATACATACAGCCACGAGTTGTTCCCGTTGCAGACGGAGACCATTTCTCTCCACTTGCTACGATCCTGACATACGACTTTTATTGTTTATTCCACTTTCATCACATTCTTCATACATGTTTTTCAGTTTCATAGAACTCTAGTTCTTCTATGCTTCTAGAAAGAGATATCATGGATGGCAGCGATGTCGTCACCAGGAATAATGGCGGGTAGTTTAGCGACCAGCTTTATGGCAGACCGCTTCGGCCGGAGACCAGCCTTGTTGGGCAGCGCGTTACCTATTACTATTGGAACGGTAGGCTTAAACTCTTATCCCAAGCAAATTAAATTAAGATAGAGCCGGGTTATCAGATCCAGAGGACAGGCAGCAGCGTCCTCTGCGTAAAACCATAGAACTGTGTTCACCAACCTACCTGTGAAGCGGGACGAGTATTGGCAAAACCCCTTATGGGCGAGACTTATGCCCCTCTTTCGTCCCGTGGGAGCCGTGAAACCCGGTAGAGGGACATAATATTCGGAGAGTGGGCAGCAGCGCTCTCCATTTCCAAGTATTTCAACTACTGCGATAACCAAGCCGCCTGCCAAGCGTGGTGATTCCGGCTAAATCCTCCCATATGAATAGTTTACGGTGTTCTATGTGGAAGGTTTATGTTCAGTAGTGGAGGTCCTCCGGGTGATGATGATGATGAGTATATTTCGGCAGTTCAGCATTTGCAGCAGCCGAGTTTCCTACATTAAATGTAGCTATGCGACAAGATTGCCTGTGGTTTCAATATTGGAGAGCATTACTTAAGTACATACTTACGGTGTAGGGTCCGTGGCTCAGTGGAAATGTGTCGGTCGGGCTTCAAATCCTGCGTTGGGGCTGAGTTCAAATGGTATTACATCCGCAGTGCAGATTTTGCAAGCTAGTGTGCTTTGGATACACGAAAAGCCATTCACATAGGTGTCCGCTGTGAACTATTAGTTATGTTACGGGCAGTCGTTAGTAGATTCTATTGAAAATATTCTCGATAACTGCGCATTATGGGTTGGCCACAAACTGCATATTAGTGCAGTATGTAATTGACTGCCTCGGTGGCGTAGAGGGCGCATGCTCGACTGCCAATCAAGAGGTCCCGGGTTCGATCCCCAGGTCAGGCAGTGTTAAAATATTGGATTTTTCCATTAGAAATTATCTCAATAACTGCCTGGAGTCTGGAAACTGTGCCCGGTAGATGGCAATAGGCTCGCCCCCTATTACATGGGACCAATAACATGCTGGCGAAATGTGGGTGTATCTACTATGGGACATTTAATATTTTAACCAGGACTCATCCTGGGTACACCTCTGCCTACCCCTTCGGGAAAAGTTATGTTTTTATGTAATTGAAACACCTGTATAATTACCACAGATCACAATATTAGATAATTACAATAGATAATTTATAAGTATTTTACTCAGAGTAAGGATACCAAAGAGAACCAGTCGTGCAAAAATCTGTTCCAAGCCGCGAGTCTGGTACCGCCACAATATAATCTGGTACTATGTGGTTAGTTGCATGGCAACCGTAGGCCGACCGCGTGATGCCAGTGTTAGGTAAAAAGCTAACCGAATAACAACAGATACGTGCGTGAAAGCGATAGCTTTTCATAATTTAGGCATGTATTTACAATAATTTTAGGAATTTATATATGTATATTGCGTGTTTCTATTTTATTTTAATTTTTTTAACACAAAAAAATGGACAACAGCGCTTTGTTCGAATGAAAAACTATGAAGTCGATTACATTTTAAAAATTTTTGGATAATATTATCCGAACATAAATTTATTTTTTTACATAAATAAAGGTTTGGCATTAATAACTAGTGGTAATTAACCTAGTGGATTGAAAACATTTTAAACATTGAATTAAATATTCGTTTATTTTATCTCAATAACGCACTGTGCATTTTAATATTATACTTTTTGCTTCTAATTGGTTTACATTGCATAGTCCTCGTTAATTTTACAATTTATGATAACATTTTAATATTTTTGTGACTTTCAACAATTTATTAAGAGTATAAAAGTAATCATATCACGTAACAATTTAGAATAATATCGTCAAAGACCCTTTCTACGTGCTAGAATCAGGCCCACGAACCTGTACTCACTATTAAACCGAGATTCTATCATGTAACTTATTTATCTTTACAAACATAAATACATTTTAATTTTAAAACTTTTTGACAATTTTAAATTTTATTTCTTGTAATATATATTTATAAAAGTTAAAAAGCATAAGTGTGATTAATTTATTTAAAAAATTTATATTTTTAAATCACTGAATATTTTAGTGCATATAAGTCTACTCCAATGCTCCTATGTTCGCCCGCGTCTCGTAGTGTCAAATTTAACATTGAACTTCATAGGGTGAAAAATCGTTCAATCCAAATTAGGCTTTAAAACAATCAGGTAAATAGAGTTTAAATTCAAATAATAGAAATTCAGTAGATGTCAAAGCGCGTAATTGTCAGTGATGGACACCTTTTTGTGAAGCTTGTTCAGGGATTGTGCGTCTGTAGAAGGAAGCGATTCAACGTCATTGGTATTTTATTATTACGTAGAATATGTGATCGTCGTCAATTTTATTTCAGGTACTACTTGTATGCGCAACAAAACCGTGGATGCTCTACATTATGAGGTTTCTTTGGGGTTGTGGAGTGGGACTCTTCGTAACTGTAAATATTTAGCAATTTTTGTTACTACAATATAATTGCGAAATATCGCAATTAAACGCAAAGGAAACTAGTTAATAAACTAGTTTCCTTTTAATTAGCCGTGTCCAACCTAGGAAGCCATAAATCATACAGACAGCTTTTCAAAGGCCCCGATATTTGTGACTGCTCAGTCGTTCCGGACACATCTAATGTTAAAGTTAAGAAATGAGAAAAAGTAGTTTGAAGAGAACACCCGTCAGGACATTACGTACTTTGAGATAGCAATGCGCAATGTTACAATAGTAATAAGCGAAATATACTGCTGTCGGGTTGCTATAGCGTAGTCTACAAGAACTCTGTCAATTATATAATTTTGCCTTGACCTACTCGCGTGTATGACCTACGAATTCCGTCTTTTGCAAGGCTTAGATTAAACAATTCGGAAGTTATCATACATTATCTTACAGATATCGGCAATATACCTCGTCGAGATAGCAGACAAGGACATCCGAGGAACGCTGTCCGTCGGAAATCGTTTCATGTTCAACTTCGGAAGCTTCCTGGTCATGGCTATAGGTCCTTTCGTCAAGTATGATACCCTGAACTACATGCTACTGGTGCTGCCTATCGGTTACTTTGCCGTTTGCTGGTGGATACCAGAGACTCCGTACTATTTGCTGAAGGAAGGCAAGTTGGATACGGCTAAGGAAGTGTTGCAGAAATTGAGAGGATATAAGGATGAAAAGGTGGGTAGGTAATATTTGTAATTCGAAACTCGTAGGTAATATTTGTATTTCGAAAAAAAATTTCGGCCTTCCGATGCATCATTACCGTCATCAACATCACCGATTTTTAATACTTTTTGGCAGGTTCTAGAAGACCAGCTATCACTGATGGAGTCAAACGTGAAGAAAGAGATGCGACGCTCCGGTACTACTAAAGAACTCGCCACCGGCAGGCAGTATAGGAAAGCTATTGTTATCGCTGTAGGTAATAGACAAAGTCATTTCTTTCTTCATATTAAGCTCATGATCAGGACTTCTCCAAGATTTCTTCAAGATTCTACCAGGACGTAGAGTTTCAAGTACTACGTGTTGTTACAATCACCACAAACCAGAAAGTAAATACCTTTTGATTGAATTACAAATATATTACCTCATTAACAATATGGGCCTCTGATACTCAAAATTTATTGTAATGTGATATTGCCTGAAACAAATGCATTTATTTATTAGTAATGATTTACCACAGTTTTTTGTAATTTAACTACTCTATTGTGATTTTACTGCTCTCTCATAAAAGAGTTTGGTATCTACAGTCAACGAGAAGAATGGACAAGGATAGAATAGAATAGAATAGAATAATACTTTATTGCATACCAGAATATAATAAAAAACAATGTTACAAAACAATTTACAGGTAATACGGTAAACAACCGGCGGTCTTATCGCGTTAAGCAATTTCTTACAGACAACCTGGGGATGGAAACGGAGAGTTAAAACAATAAACGACGGTGGTGTGCAATAAGGATACCTACTACCTTCGAGCAACGAGTTCTTTGCCCTTTGTCTTTCGCCGTGCCGGCCCGGCGGAGGCGGACACCGCGCGTTGCTGGAAGACTACTGCTAATAATTTCTCTTTTTTTTTTTTTTTTTTTAATATGGGACAACTTCCACACACGGAATCTCTAATTTAATATTTGGTGTCAAATGATCTTAGGGACTGAGTCCTGGGTACACCTCTGCCTACCCCTTCGGGAAAAAGGCGTGAATGTATGTTATGTTATGTTATGATCTTAGGACCTGTTTGTTCGCTTAGGTTTTTTATGGGACAAATTAAATTGAAAATTTACTCCTTCCCTATATGTCCATTCATCGTTTATTGTTGATGACATTATAGGTACCTACAATAAACCATTTTTTGAAAATAAAAGTATGAACACGAGTGCTACCTATGTTTGATGGAGCGATGCACCAGCTCAATACAATCGCAGTGTTTCCTAGAATTTAATTGCGAAGTGGTCGAAAACCAAAAGTAAAATGTTTACTGTGTCTTAAACAAGTTAAAATAAAATATGTATTTTCAGGAATAAAATTGACCCAAATAATGGCTGGATCAATCCCCATTCTACAATATTTGGGACGTATCATGCAAGAAAGCAAGACTGATATTGAAGTGTCTACCGCTCTGATAATATTTGGCGCTGTAAGATTTGTCGTTGGTAAGTTGAATATGTATTGCGTAATATCTATATATATTAATTCTATACTAATATTATAAAGAGAGAAACTTTGTTTTTTTGTTTGTAACGAATAGGCTCCGAAACTACTGGACCGATTTTAAAAAATCTTTCACTTATGGATAGCTTAATTCAGTGTGAGTGACATAGGCTATATGAGATTTAAAAAAAAAAATAGGGTTTCGCCAATACTCTCCACGCTTAGAAGGCTGGTTGGCGAGCTGTTTTTACATAGAGCACGTTGCTACCCGTCTTTTGGATCTGACAAACCTTAGCCGACTCTTAAGGCAACCACGGGTAGAGAGTGCAGGGTATTAACATTACGAAAAAAATATGCGTTCGTCAGAGTTGATCTGATGGAATAAACGCTATCAGATTACACTGCATGAAACGTCTGGCATAGACGTTAAGGCTTTTTATGATGGGTGATTGGCTGATACCACAGCGATAGGTTTAATCCTATCGCTTGTCTTCATCAAATACAAGAAAATAGATAAATTGCGCTAAGTGGGAAAACAATGTATTCGTATCACATTTCTAAGTGCGAAGTTCCTTGACTCCGTTGATCTATAATTTTAAAGCAAATAGAGATTCACGACATGTTAATATTGTCTAGGATCATCATTTAATGAAGGTGGTTGATAATAAAACTAATTTTATGCAATAATGAGTCGTTTTCAAAACGCCTCAGAGCATAGATTAAAGCGTACTCGCCTACATTCATAATAATGGAAGACAGACTACTGCTTTCTGTTCAAACACTATGTATACTTTGATAAATATTTATAATCACATCAGCACGATGTTATCTTTAATTTGTCTACAAGTTAAGTCTTTTCCAGGTATCGCTTCATCTCTGCTGGTAGATAAAATTGGAAGAAGACCTCTTCTAATAAGTTCTTACATCGGCTCAAGCGTCTTTCTAGCTATCGTCGGCTCTTACTTCTACTGTCAAGAAGTCATCGGTATCGACACCACTAATAGTCCTTTACGCTACATTACTATAGTAGGTATCATTTGCGCGAATGTGATATCTACAATGGGCTACGATTCGTTAGTCTTTGTCATCCCTGCAGAAATATTCCCCATTAACGTTAAATCTATCGCTATGACAGCCCTAAACATCTGCGGTGGTTGTTTCTCCTTCATCATGATAAAAGGTTATCAAGAAGTTAAAGACTTGTCAGGGTTGTACGGAGTGTTTTTTTTCTTCGCCATTTCAGCATTGTTGGGAGGTGTATTTTCTTATTTCTGTGTACCTGAGACTAAAGGGAAGAGCTTGCGGGATATTCAAATAGAGCTACAAGGTGATCATTATGAAGATGAAGCTGTTGAAAGACTTAAAGTGGAAGAAAATGGAAATGTAGACAGAATGGAGAACTAAAAGAAACGGACGTACATAATATAGAATTGATTGAATCAGATTGATAAAGAAATAGATTACCTTAAAAAGTGGACAGTAAAGTTATGGTGCACATTCCATGGCAATATAAAGAAAATGCTTACTGCGATTTTTTATTAGTAAATTCGAACATGATAATCTTTAACGTTTCTTTTTATATCCGTTTTACTTGAATATCTCAGGAAGAGATACTTACTTGGTAAACATAATAATGCTTGTTAAGACTAACTGTACCTACTTTATTTACATAATATTATGTTCGCTGTAAGGTGTACATTAAAGTGTTAATCTATCTATCTATCTATCTTGTGCAAAACCTGATTAAAGTTTTATATTTTTAAGAAATATTGTGAAATTAAGTATAATATTCTAAACATTACGAGTATTGTAGCAACAGTATATACAGGGCGAATAGTCCAATTCAGTATTTGAAAAAAAAAATGAATGTCGTATTTTATAATTTATTTTGAAAGTTTAATGAAAATTATGTATGCATCTGATTCAAAAATCACTTAAAAATATATTTTTTAATTAATTATAAGTAATTCAAAATTGATAAAATTCCAAATAAGAGTCACTAGATCACGAACGCGCTACGTGTGGTCGCCATGATTGTGACGTCATTATGTTATTATTATGTATGTTACTTTACACCATTGTGACGTCACTACTGGTCACGAGCTAGTTCGGGTACTATCGGCATGTTTTCGGTAATGGATTAAAAATGTTTTTTTAATTTGATATAATGACTTTGTAATTATAGCGAAAAAAATCTAATAATACTTTTGATATAAATCTTGTATATGATCTTTGCATTAATGGCAAAAAAAAATCAAATGTTCAATTGGGTTTTAATTATGGGATCAATAACGGCAATAACGTTTCTTTAGGATTTTCCAAGTAGTTTCTAGTTTGCCCTAGTTAATTTTAAATATTTACCATGTACCTACTTACAACTTCTAAACACTGAAGTTAGAGACAGATTGAATCATTCTATAATTATTATCGACAGCAATTAGTTACCAATCAACATCACATTTAATGAACAAATAACATTAAAAGGTTATCAATGATAAGGCGGTCCGCAGACTGAGCAACACTGATCTCCATATTACGCTAACAAGCAACTTGCAACTAGTCGTTAAATAATAATATACTTTACAAAGTAATTGTGCAGAAGAAGCAAGTCTCTAGTTGCCATTTTCGATGATCAACAATCAACAAAAGTTTTCAGTTGCTGCACTCGAAGACAGAGGCAGTTTCAAATTGACGCAACTGTAAAATGTGTACTAGTTGTATCATGTTATTGGTTTCCCCAATATCTGCAACGCTTCGAGCGATTTCACTCCCTCTGCTTTCCCTGCAGCGCCAGTCTTGCTCAATATAATTTGAAGTTTATTATTTAGAATGGCTGCAATGTAAAATTTTTGTTGCTGCAACTATTAATTTTTAGAAAAGTTTTTACGAAAACTTTCTATAAATTGATGGTTTCTTCAACTAAAGTTGCCTTGTCTGCGGAGTGCCATTAACTAGGCCAAATCGTAATAAGTATTTATATGTATCTATGTTTAAACTCAATATATTATTAAGATATTATTATACGAGTGACAGTTTTACAAATCGTTATGATGCTCTTAGTTAATGTGATTCTCATTAAAAGATATACAACTGAGTGTAAAACACAAAAGAATTAGTTGTTTTTAGTGTAACACAATTTGCGTATCTTGGTTACCAGTACTGTTAAGAATATAAGAGGCAATGTGATAAGATAAGTAATATCTTGCATTATTATATTATTTGACAAGTATTCTGTTTTACTACTGCAGTTCAACAGTTTGTCCTTATTTAATCACAATGAAGAAGTATTAAAACTGAAGCTGTGAATGAGTAATAAAATAAATAAAAAAGATAGCTTCTATATTATATTTTTGGAACATAAGTGATAGAAATGGAACACACAAATCGTAATGCTCAGTATTGGATAACCTTTGCAGGTGAGTTTAATGTTAGAGTTTTTATTGAAATCTATGTTTCGTTTATTGATAATAATATAGGGCAGGCTTTTCATATGTCAAAGGTTATGACTTGACATGACTTTTTTATTTGCTCAATAATATATTTCATATATTATTTAATTTCATACTTATAGGCTATAGGTAAGCGTTTGGCCCCAATCTATCCTAATGAAGTGATGATGCAGGGACATATACCCTACGCATTGCGTTTTGTAACTAAGAAATATTACTTCTTTGTTCCTCATGTTTTTTTTATTGGGTAGAGAGTAGAGCGCCTTCATTGAAAAAAGGCTAAAAAATATAGAGCTGCCTACTTACAATCTACCCTAACTACTTAAATACACTATGTCATAGAACACTTCGAAAATCGACAGATCGACATGTCTTGGATTACACCAAGATAACATAACATACATTCACGCCTTTTCCCGAAGGGGTAGGCAGAGGTGTACCCAGGACTCAGTCCCATAGTAGATACACCCACATTTCGCCAGTATGTTATTGGTCCCATGTATTAGGGGGCGAGCCTATTGCCATCTACCGGGCATAGTTCCAGACTTCAGGCAGTTATTGAGATAATTCGTAATGGAAAAATCCAATATTTAACACTGCCTGACCTGGGGATCGAACCCGGGACCTCTTGATTGGCAGTCGAGCATGCGCCCTCTACGCCACCGAGGCAGTCACCAAGATACACCAAGTTAACGTTCAAATTACAATCTTATTGCAGAGCATTTGAGGTAGGTACAAGGTACATTATAAGTACTTAAATTATACCCGACTAAGGCAAAGCAGAAAAAGCTACATTACTTTCTTTTACAAAATCACGCGTGGAGCAAATAAAGACGCACCCGCATGCGGGGTAAAGAATTGCCTAATTCCTCTAAAAACAATTTCCCAGCCAGTTTTAAAGCTGCCTGCAACTTCATCATCTTCGGTCGGCTAGTCTTCCTCCGCCATTCGAGTCATAGCCTCCTACAACTTATAACTCATCAAATATCTGATTACCATTCTAGTATCATTGGCATCGCTGACCGGCGCTGTTTCATTCTCCTGGATTGCACCAGTTTTACCCAAATTCCACAACAATGAGACGGCTATACATTTAACAGATGTAAGTTCAAAACAACATTTATTTTTGCAAGCTTGAAAATCAAGCGACCTCGTCACGTGCGTCAATAAATATTCTTTGTACTTATTGAAATTTTTAACACTTACTAGACAGTTGCGTGACCGTCGCGTACCGTTCACGGCGCGTTTCGTCAAAAATTTCTACGAGTACTGCCTTGATACGATATAGTGGGCAAGGTATACCGTTCATTATCCGTCACTTGGTCAGTAACTTTAACAGCAGGTCGATAAAAGAAAGCTGGCGCGCACAAAACGCACCCTAATGCCTGTGAATCTGATAATTACTACCTACCGAATGTTTCAATAATAGTTTATTGGTAACGCAACGTATCTAGTTACTTGCAACGGGTCGACGTACACAAGATGTGGCCACAAACGAGGTATTCATTAAATTATGAACAATTGAATCACCTAATGGCCTTCTATCTCCAATTGATTGACAATTAAAGTTCGTAGAACAGAGAGGAATGTTGTTAGTTTGGTCTCACTGACTGTTCAGATTAATAATTACGGGTCATTGCACTATCATAGTAGTTGATTCACTCTCCTTTTAAAGAACCCCATGTTGTAGCTCATGTTGGGTTTAATTTACTAAGTGTAAATTAAAAAATTAAAAAACCCCGTCCTCCTCTGTTTCATGCTCCTACATTAGTCCCTAGTACATAACTAGTATATAACTGTACCATATTCCAAAAAATAAATAAAATATTTATTGCAGGTTGCATAGATCCATACACATCAAAAAATTATTATTATCATAATATTCATATTAAATTGCATCCCAAAAGATATTAATAAAATTATTAAATTATATTATTGCTAATAACATTATTTGAATTTAATATTTGCATTACATTAAATTTAATTAAATAAAATCTTATTATTGAAACAAATATAAAAAAATTATAGTATTGTGATATTTAAACTGCCTCCACATCCGACACTGCGCTACATGTCAGTCACAGCAACATCGGATGTAAGGGCAAGTCTGTATTTTATTTCACAACTGCCCCATCTGACCGATTTTTTTGTAAGCTGTCGTGATCGAGAGTATTCCTAACTATGTCGCACGCAAATTGGTTCAGCCGTTTGAAGATTATCAGCTTTTCTAGCGGCTGAAACGATATGAGCAACTTCCAGTGGTCCGAACTATTCGAAATTCGGAATCATAATAACCATCACCATCAGCCAGTGTTAGTCCACTGCTCACTGCTGGACATAGACCTCTCCAAATTTACGCCACTGAGAAAGGTCCCTCAATCCTAATAATTCATTAATATTGCAACGACTTGGTAACCTTAGCTGCAGACTTCAGCATCAGGTTTAGATGAGCCAGTAGTCAAATTTATCGTGTTTGGGCTCATTGCAGCCATCTCAGTGATTATGTTATAGCTAGACGGTGACCAGGGTCTGACGATGGAGCAGGAAAGACAGACTTCATATATACACTAGTTATGTTCATCGATTACAGGTGGAGACATCATGGTTCGTGTCCTCAACAAGCCCCGGTATGATAGTAGGATGTCTGTCAGCGCAGTACCCGGCTAATAGATTCGGAAGGCGTGCTACGTTGCTACTAAGCGCTTTTCCTTTTATCTTAGGAACGGTACGTATTTGTTATGTTATTTCTGCCGGTATGTCAAATCTAAGAGAGAGCGCCTGATGTAAAGCGATATACCGGCTTTTTACAATCACAATACGTATTACCTAGGATCACCTTCCCGTGCAACACTTATTTTTAGGCAGCACTACGCTCCGCCGCTAGTTTGGTACACTGAGGCATTAAGTTATTAAAACTACTTTGTCCTTTTAAATGGAGTTAAGTTCAGTTATTTTGTACAAAGTCGTGAAATATCTTGAATTTTTTATATTTTTGACGAGCAAATCAGGTGTAGAATGATTTCTAGCATTGAGCTATTGAGAAATCCCCTCATCTTATAGATATACTTACCTATTTTACTATAAGTTTACAGTCCAACAAGGGAAAAAAAAGTTAAAAGAGAGAAAAGCTCTATCCACCTAATCTTGGGTCTTACAGTATTTATGCAAGTATTATTCCCGCCATCTTCTCCTAGGTCTGCCGCATTGTGATTTAACATTTCCACCATTCAGTTGTTATTTTGGCCTAAAAGACCTCCGCCCCCCATAATGTGTGTAAAGTGGCTAATATTATTTTCATTATCACCATCATCATCATCTCAGCCGTAGGACGTCTACTGTTATACATAAGCCTCCCCCATAGACTTCCATCTAGTCCGGTTGTAAGCGGCTTGCATCCAGTGTGTTCCTGTTGTCATTATAAAATCGTTTGTGGACCTTGTACTAATTCATTAAATTTGTAATTGTTTATGTTTTCAGATCAGCATGCTCACAGCAACTACAGCTTGGCCTCTTTGTCTAGGAAGATTTTGTTGGGGGTGTGGTTGTGGCATGATTCAAACAGTACGTAGACCAAAAAATTTTGGATTTTTTTTTATTGCCATCTAACGAGCATAGTTCCAGACTCTCGTTGAGAAAATTCATGTTCAATAATACTGTTTGCCTGACCTGAGAACCGAAACCGGGACCCCATATTCGACAATAGCGCTGCGACTATAACGCCATCGAGTCCTCAAGCCAAGGACCGCACAGCCGATGTTTAACTATAGAATGGTTTGGTTAGCTATGTCGCAACGATCGCCACAATCAAATTTTTATCTTCTATCCGGTTATAATCAGTCTCAAGGCTCTATGAATTGTATCTTAAGTCAATCTTAATCAAGGGTTTACCTCGAATATTTGCTAAAGTAATAAAATAAAAAATTGAAGTGTACCTAAACCTGTATTATAATTTCAGGTTATCATGATTTATATAGTAGAGATAGCATCAAAGGAAATTCGTGGAAAATTAGCAGCTAGCAACCGGTTCTTCTTCAACTTCGGTGGTTTCTTAGTCCTGGTCACAGGTTCTATGGTCTCCTACCAGGCGTTAAGTTGGGCGCTTTTTGTTCTGCCGGTGTGCTACTTCATAGCCTGCTGGGTTGTACCAGAAACACCTTATTTCCTCCTCAAACAAGGGAAAGTTGATGCTGCTAGCAAAACTTTGATGACATTGAACGGATTTAAGGATGAAAAGGTAAGAAATATATTATTTAGAGTATTTGATTAAATCTAAGAACAAAAATTACAAACAACATAATCTTAAAATTTTTGAAAGCTGATCTATTTTGTATGGGCAGTAGATATTTATTTTTGCGAGTCTAAAATTGCTATTTTTGTGTAACAGAAATCATTAGCTTTAATCGGGTTATACTTAACTAATTACCATATACCTAAGATGAATACATAACATATATTTAAGATGTTGGAAGAGAAATTGGCAGAGATGCATGCAGACGTAAAAGCAGAAACGCAGCGTACTGGAAATCTTAAAGAACTGTTAACTGGGAAACAATACAGGAGAGCTGTGGTGATCTCGATTGGTTCGTATTCGTTGTCATATAATTAGTAATTTAATTTTGTCATAATATACAGAGTGAATTTTGTACAAGGATCTACATGGCCATCTCCTAAACTATGGCGAAGCATGTAATAGAACTACATTTATGATAAACGTTTAAGAATTACAATTCTAGCCAGCATCTTGGATACGCTGATTTTGCATCAGTTCGTCGTTATCAGATTCAGAGCATGGACAGCAATGTCCTCTATGTAAAAGACCATCAAACTGTGCTCGCCAATCCTCCAAGTGTGGCGATCATTGGCAAGACCCCCCCGTATGGGGAAGGTCAAGCTATGTCAAGTGGACTTCCTACGGCTGAGATGATGATGATTTAGTTATGTTAGAAAGTAATAAACTGTAGTGTTCCTTTTCTTCTTTCAATTAGGCACTTGCCTAGATTAAATAATTATAATGGTGATGAAATGTACCTACCTAATTGCTCATTACAGGTTTAACAATAACGCGGGTGATGACCGGATCAGTCGCTATGAAGCAATACGTAGGAAGAATACTACAAGAAACGACTTCTGATATACCTTTGGCTACAGGATTGATTATATTTGGCACTGTGAGATTTATTACAAGTGGGTTCTGTTCGTTGCTTTTATATTAGGTATAGTTTTATATCTTCACGTCACCGATGTCTGTTGTCGGTTGCTAATATTTCACATGTTAAAAATGCAAATTCCTGGGTGTTTTATGATGTTTGAAATAAACAATATGGATTATGTATAGGGTAACCATCCAATATACCTACCTAAAAACACAACAGTAACTGTTTTGATCATAAAACTGGTAATTGTCCACAGAAGTTAGTAACGAAATGGATTACAGTTATTGAATTTGGGTTTCCTTTGATTAATCTTTTTTTTTTATGATAGTGAGTGACAAGACGAGCAAATCAGGTGCCTGATGGTAAGCATCATGATTGCCCATATCAGACACAGTGCCAGCCAGTGTTTTAAAATTAAAAATTCTGCGCGGCACTGCACTGCGCCTGTCACCCTGAGATATTAGTTGTTGAACCTCGTCATGCCCAGTAATTTCGCTGGTAACATTGCCCTTCATACCGGAACACAGTAATATTTTACTGCTTGGCGGATGAATAACTGGCAAAGGTGTGGTACTTCCCCAGGCGGCCCCCTGCAAAAGAGGCCTACCACTACAATCTGTACAACTACCTATATCTGTATGTATCTGTACTAGTCTGTACAAGTTTGTCAAATGCTTTGTTGTAATAAAATTACCTACAGGTTTTTATATTGTATTTTTCAGGTATGCTGACAGCATTGATATTGGACAGAGTGGGACGTCGTCCTTTACTTATAATCTCCTTCGCCGTCACCACAATCTTACTCGCTATCCTCGGCGGCTATTTCTACATGGAAGAAGTAATGAACACCACCCCTCCTTATTTCGGTTACGTTAACTTACTTTGCAACGTTCTTCTATGTTTAATTTCTACATTAGGCTACGATACCATAGGTTTTATTCTCCCAGCTGAATTATTTCCATTAAATGTCAAATCTATAGCCATGACATACTTGAATCTCATGACATATGTAACCAACTTCACAGCGGTCAGAGGGTACCAAATCGTTCAAGGCTTTTCAGGATTGTGTGGAGTATTTTGGGTATTCGGATTTGCTTCTTTCGTCGGAACTGTGTTCGTGTACTTATATGTACCGGAGACTAAAGGAAAAAGTCTTAGAGAAATACAGAAAGAACTCCAAGGCGATCTCTTTAACGATGCTAATGCAAACGCTGCCATGAATAACGATGATAAAGAATTGCAAACTATTGAAGCCGCTGAAGAGTTGAAACCACTGAAGACATAGATGAGTTCTTAATAAAGTTTGATATATTATTTCTGCAAAATTAAATACTTACCCAATAAAAGACCAAAAAATCAAAAGTTGTTTGAATTTCTGAGTATTTTCATGATTTTGTGAAATTCCTTCAGATAAAAGTTTTGTTTTGTATACATACATACATACATTCACGCCTTTTTTCCCGAAGGGTAGACAGAGGTGTACCCAGGACTCAGTCCCAAAGTAGATACACCCACATTTCGCCAGTATATTATTGGTCCCATGTAATAGGGGGCGAGCCAATTGCCATCTACCGGGCACAGTTCCAGACTCCAGGCAGTTATTGAGATAATTCTTTTCCTCTTGTATACTCATATACTAATAAAACAGGTAAGATTTTATTTATATATCTACCTAGTACGAGAGGTAATAAGTAGTTGAAGGCTAATCTTTTACGATAATATAGATGATAACTTCAATATGTTAGCAGTTAGCCGTCTTATCTTGTAAATCCAGATAAGATCGATTTATTTCAATAAAAAGCAGTCATGGACATTGGTATTTTTAGGTCAATAACTTTAAGTTCGTTATAAGCTCCAATGTAACAAACTCGGTGCCTCGGTGGCGTAGTGGGCGTAAGCTCGATTGCCGATCCAGAGGTACCGGGTTCGATCCCCAGGTTAGGCAAAGTGTTGTTGGGTTTTTCCATTAGAAATAATATCTATGATCCTGCCTACCCCTTTGAGAAAAAGGCGTGATTGCATGTATAACATAACAAAAAAATATCTCATAATACCAGATACTAACTACCTCTTCATAATGCCTTTATTCCTATTGAGGTAAACAGAACCAGCAAAATTTGGGTGTAGATTAGATTAGATTAGATTAGAATACTCTTTATTTGACCATTTTTATATATCTGGACGGAAAGGTGTATGATAGGAAGAGTAGGGGTGAGATCAGGTACAAAATTATTACACATAACTTATATACACTATACATAATTGGAATTATAATATTTACCAAATATTATTAATGTACTACATACATCCATAACATAATATGACATAAATATATACTACACATTTATACATAATATATAATATGTAATAAAAATATAATATTATGTACCCCCCCGTACGGGTGTACCGTATCTTACCTACAATAGTATGGTATACAACTGTGCTTAACCAACAGCGTCATGATATTATGCTTTAAGATAATATGTCTAATCGACAGTACTAAGAGGAAATTCTACTCATATTATAAATGCGAAAGTTTGTCGATGTGTGTGTGTGTGGTTGGGCTGAAATTTGAATGTATTTCACCCAGGTGAATTCACCTGGGTGAACAAACGGGAACAAACCTATAAATATACCGTGTTTTAGTAGGTACCCAATTACGACACTGTTGGATCACTGAACACTACTAACTGAAAATATACCATGCATTTTATCTGTTCAGTTAATAACCAAAATTCGGCTTGAAGTATTTTCAAAAGTTTTTCGTGCCCCGTGCCCTACATAAATCGTCGTAAACTTAAATCCATTACAAAGCGATGATGAAAGCTGATGTTTGACGTGACTCATCAATAACGTTAAAGCTGTATATACAACTTATTCCAAGGAATCAGCTCAATTAATACCTGACGATAGTCGGATCCAAAAGATTTACGTTGGACTCCGAAGTACGGTAAAGTCCAGGTGTCATAAGTATACCAACCACATGCTATGAGGTTTGAAGTTTGAACACAGGAGAATTGGATTCACAGCTGAACACATCCCACTGGACCACGGATTTTGCCTAGATTGATGGCTACAGACTATGATGTTGATCATAATAACTAATAGTAAAATGAATATTAATTGGTACAATTAATCGGGGTCTAATAAAGTTAAGCCGTAAAAACGAGTGGCGGAAGTGAAATAAATAAATCTCCGTTAGTTACATTTATATGCCCCTTAAGTGACTGGATTTCCTTGTTTATTGGTGTTTTTACACATTACGCATTTGCTGGCAAGGCTGACATTAGTACCTACATAGTTACAATGTCATCTTATGAATTGATAAGATAGAATATCTTTTGCAGTACTTACTTTATTAGCTTAGATATCAGAAATACGCTTGATATTCACCTGTAATGTAATATAGGTATTTAGTAGTTACTCAAGGATGGGTTGTCTAGGAAGTGAGTGATAGTGCAAAAATTCTGATTGTAGCACTTCATTGATATTATTATGTTATTAATAACTTTATGATTATTAACCTTTGTACAGTTTACTTAGCAAAAAATTATCCGTTTAATTTCAGCATAAAGTAAATTTTACGCTATGGCTACATAGATAAATTGTTTGCATACAATTATCAATATATAAAATTCGTTACTCATCAAATTAATCTTAAAATTAGAGAAAATGGAAAATCGAGAGGCAAATCGAAATGTTCAGTATTGGATAACTATTGCAGGTGGGTTATTTTTTTTCAATTTATGAACTTAATACGAAGTTAAGGGTCATTTTACAGTAATAATCTTCACATTCAATTTATGAACTTAATACGAAGTTAAGGGTCATTTTACAGTAATAATCTTCACATTCAATTTATGAACTTAATACGAAGTTAAGGGTCATTTTACAGTAATAATCTTCACATTCAATTTATGAACTTAATACGAAGTTAAGGGCCATTTTACAGTAATAATCTTTACATTTAAGCGGCTTTATTTTGTTGTTTACATATTTTTGTTATATTATATGTATAGGGAAGATAATGGTAATTGAAATTTGAACCGTGTCCTGGCGACAGATTGATTTGATACTATGATTTCTTTCTATCCAGTACCATCATTCTAATAAAAACATATTTTACAATTATTACTTGTTTATTTCTCTTCTTATACTTGTGTCAATTTACAGAATAATAAATTACAGAAAAAAGTCGGTATTTATTATTATAAGTAGATATTATAATGTGCAAGGTTAGTAAATATTGTTTGTCTTTTTTCTTTTTCTCGCAGCCGTTTCTAGTTTTGAGCTTAGCAACACATTTAGCGATTCATTTTTATTTATAAATCGATTAAAATACCGAAATTTGAGAAAACTACTAACTAGGAAATTTGCAATGGGTTCGTATCTTAGGGACCCGATCCCAGGTCGCCACATTTCGGAGAGTCACGATTATGATTAAATTAATAAAGTCAATTTCCTTAAAAGAATCGTCAGCTAGAAAAGTTATTGACTAAAATAATAATAATATAGGTATATATTGTGTAATAACATAAATTCGTTTTAATAATTTCAGCATCATTGACTTCACTGACTTCTAGTATGTCAATATCCTGGACAACTCCAGTGCTGCCCAAGTTTCACAACAATGAAACGGATATTCATATAACAGAGGTGAATCAGATTTTTTTAGTCATTAGTGTTTATTCTGAATGTAAGACTTAATATTTGCATACTAAGCTAAATGTTACTATCCATTGAATTAAACTTTCATCGGATTTTGTCGGATAATATTAATATCTCTTATTCTTGGTATTTCAAAAAAATTGCGGTGTTTTTGGTCGCAGGAATCAGTTTGGAAAATTTTTAATGTTATTAAACGTTACATAACGTTTCAGTGAGTGACTATCGCGAACAACTAATATAACAACCTAATATAAGTTATATCACTAAATATGAACCAATTCACTACCTCGGTGGCGTAGAGGGCGAATGCTCGACTGCCAATGAAGAGGTCCCGGGTTCAATCCCCAGGTCAGGCAAAGTGTTAAATATTGGATTTTTCCATTAGGAATTATCTCAATAACTGCCTGGAGTCTGTAACTGTGCCCGATAGATGGCAATAGGCTCGCCCGCTATTACATGGAACCAATAACATACTGGCGAAATGTGGGTGTATCTACTATGGGATTGAGTCCTGGGTACACCTCTGCCTACCCCTTCGGGAAAAAGGCGTGAATGTATTTTATGTTTTTTTTTTATGAACCAATTCATAATACTATCAGGACGTCCTGGGGGCAATCCTCAGGTCAGGCAAAGTGTTCTTTATTGGAATTATTACAATAACTGCCTGGATTATGGAACTGTGCCCGGTAGATGGCAATAGGCTCGCCTGCTATTACATGGGACGAATAACATACTGGCAAAATGTGAGTGTGCCTACCATGGGACTGAGTCCTGGGTACTTGGGCTTTGCACTTTACAGTTGTGTCGATGGAGCATGCGAAGTGATTAATCGTATTTGGCTTTGTGAGTTCTGTTTTACAATAGGACTGGGTTCTGGGTTTACAGCTTTGCCTACCCCTTCGGTAAAAGGTGTGATGTTATGTTTTGTGACAGGACGAGGCATCATGGCTGGTAACGTTGACTGCTCCCGGGATGATGACAGGATCTATATTTGCTCAGTACCCGATGACCAGATGTGGAAGACGAGCTACTTTGATGTTGACCGCCTTCCCTTTCATTATAGGAACGGTATAATAACTAGTAATTTTTAAAATTTTACCATTAGAACACATATTCAAAGACAAAAACCTGACTGAAAAGCTTAAAACCTCGTAGATTCCTAGAAGATTCCGAAAATTAGATTTCCGTAAAATAGATAGTTATGCTACAAAAGCTAAGTGATCGCAAGCGCTACTGCCTATAATGAGGTCCCGGGTTCAATCCCCAGGAGAGGTAAAAAGTGTAATTGGATTTTTCTGTAAGGAATTTTCTTAATGACAGCCTAGAACTGTGCCCGGTGGCAATAAGCTTGACCCCTACTGATGCTGTGGTGTACTACCACACCCCGGACACTCGACTCAATCCCATACAAAAACCGCGATATAACTAACTAGTACACAGACACTGCACACATGGAGTTTTGTACAAGTGCAAGAGTGTGCGTGGAAGATTTCCCATAGAAGCGGGGCTCGTGGAGAGCTCAATCTCGCTGGCGGGATGAGGAATGCCCGATTGGTGGGCGGATAACAGTGTACACGCAGGATAAGATCCAGGGGACACCTCTTCCTACCCCTCGGTAAAAAGGCGTGATGTTATGTTATGTACCTAAGTAAAAATTGTCAAAATATTAATTACCAATTTTTTTTCAGATATTTGTCCTTGCTGCCACGAAAGCGTGGATGCTTTCCTGTGCGAGATTTATTTGGGGTTTCGGCAGCGGCATGTGTCAAATAGTACGTATATGATGATTATGTTTATACGGAAACAATTCGCCATATATATTGATTAGATTATTGACAGGCCTCTGCGTGAGCTCCAACTAGCTACTGCTGTCATACTTGTCAAATGCGGCAACTAAAACTAAAACCGAAATCGGCGTATCTGAACCTATGTGCAAGTTGTACGGTTAGCAAGTTGAAGTGACAATGGGCAGGGCAAATAGCACGTAGGCTGGTAACCGGTGGCCGTTGGGGCTGTAAAGTTACCGAATAGAATCCACGGACCGGCAAGCGCAGCGTAGGATGTCCGGGACGATCTGATAAAGACAGCAGGAACACGCTGGATGCAGGCCGCTTACAACCGGACTAGATGGAAATCTATAGGAGAGGCCTATGTTAAGCAGTGGAAGTCCGGCTGATGATGATGATGCACCTGTACTCCTTGTAAACTGTTTTTCACGTACATTATCATTGTTTTGCGCACACTATATTTTCCAGTAGATAAACAATAGAGATTAATAAGGCTAGTGTGAATGGTCAAGTCGGTAGCGGTCGACTTAGGCGTACTTTTCATGAAAAAGTCGACGTTGTTCTGAGGAAAGGCCAAGTCAGAAGTACCTACAACCGACGAGCATGTATGAAAAATGTCATGAAAGTGAACGAAGCGAAAGTTGTATGTCATGATCGTAGCAAGTGGAGAGAAATAGTCTCTGCCTACACAACCGGGAACAAGGCGTGACTGTATGTATGTATGTATATTTTTCACAAAATAAAAGTTGCCACATTTTCAAAGCTTTTGTATTTGCGCACGGAGGAGATTATTCTAAGATGTGATAATTATCTGATGATTGTTACAGGTGAACATGGTCTACATAACAGAGATAGCATCCAAGGATATCCGTGGTAAATTAGGAATTTTCAACAGATTCCTTTTCAACTTCGGCCTTTTCCTAGTTTTTTCCATAGGTTCATTCATCTCATTCCAGTTCCTGAGTTCGTTTATTCTCGTCTTACCATTGTGTTACTTAGTTGCATTCTGGTTTATACCAGAAACACCTTACTTCCTTCTAAAAGAAGGGAAAGTTGATGAAGCAGGAAAGGTGTTGATGAAATTGAATGGATATAAGGATGAGAAGGTTTGTTAGTCATTTAATTTTATAACAACGATACCAGCTTATTTTTTTTATGATAGTGAGTAACAAGACGAGCAAATCAGGTGCCTGATAGTAAACATCATGATTGCCCATATCAGACACAGTGCCACCCAGTGTTTTAATATTCAAAATTCTGCGTGGCACTGCACTGCGCCTGTCACCCTGAGATATTAGTTGTTGAAAATCGTCATGCCCAGTAATTTCGCTGGTAACATTGCCCTTCAGACCGGAACACAGTAATGTTTGCACATTACTGCTTGGCGGGTGAATAACTGGCAAAGGTGTGGTACTTCCCCAGGCGGCCCCCTACAAAAGAGGCACTACAGAACTATCAGAAGCTACTAAATAATCACAACGGTCTTTGCATGATCTATTTATCCTACTTATTATATCACACTAATATTATAAAGGTAAAGGTTGGCATGGATGGATGGCAAGTTACTCTTTCACGCCAAAAATTCTGAAACGATTGGGCTGAAAATCGGTATGTAGATAGTTTAGACTCTGAAATAACACATGTAGGGTACTTTTTATCCCGATATTCAGAGACATCAGAGGACAAAGATGCCTGGAAACTTCTGCATAGCCATCACGCGGCACTTTCCAAACAAACGAATGTAACCAAACCAAATATTGTAAAACTATCAGTTGAAAAAATGTATTCCTATGAGTTTCTTGTACGTTCTTCTTGTCAAGATATCTTTCCGAACGCACGTTAGACTCATTACTGTTTACATTCATTGACGTGGAAAAATGTTAGATGGCGACCTATTTGAATAAATCTTTTTGAGTTTGAGTTTGATTTTCCCACGGGAACGATGACTAAGCGGGAGCAATGAGTCCTGGGTTCGAATCCCAGCCGAGGCAAGTATTTGTACGATGAGCTCAAGTACTTATTTGTTTTTGAGTGTTAGATGTGTTAGATGTGTTGTATGTGTTCCTGCCGCCTGCGACGCAGGGATGCCTAGTGGGGGTGAGCTTGTGTAAATGTTATTTTTATACCTTTATTATATTGTATTAATGATGTAGCTTATTTTCTTTATTAGGTTTTAGAAGAAAAGTTAACAGAAATGCGAATAGGCGTAAGAGATGAAATGCAGCGTTCTGGGAGTCTTAAAGAACTTTTGACTGGGAAACATTATAGGAAAGCCTTAGTGGCCGTGCTCGGTTTGTTAATTGGTTTTTATTAATTAAATGATATAATAAGAATGTATAGAAAAAAGAATTAGAGCATAAATAATGAAAACCAAATGGATATTTTTTTATGCCACAGACGGGCCGCCTGATGGTGGGCGGTTACCGCCGTCTATGGATACCTGCAACACCAGAGGTATTGCCAGTATGTTGCCGACCTTTCAAGACTATTCACTCTCCTTTTGAGGAGCCCCATATTGTAGCTCAACGTGAACACCGCAGCAGGGATGTCATTCCATAGTTCAAAACAAACATAGTTAAAAAAGGCATTATTTTAGGAACTAAATAACTGGCTAAGAGAGGCTACGCTCGGGATTTCTCTACAAAATCGAATCCAATATGAGGAGATCCGTAGACGAAATAATGATACCGTCATTGCCCATCGAATTAGCAAGTTGAAGTGGCAATGGGTAGAGCAATCTATAGTAAAGATCAAAGGAGTACGCCGCACGTTGGATGTAACCGATTCCAAACGGAATAGATGAAAATCTATGGGGGAGGCCTATGTCCAGTGTCCAGCAGTGGACGTCCTATGGCTGAAATGATGACGATAATGAACTGACTAAGATCGTCAATGATGCTTTGACGTAAACTGAACCTGAACCTCTTATACAAAAAGGCACAATTTTCTAAGCAGATAGATCGAGCAGAAGCCGATCTCTCAAATGTTATTGTTGATCACTAGTGTCTACATCAAGGTGTTAAGATATAATATTGATGAAAATAGTTTAAGGTAACTATTAAAGGGAACAATTAGCAAAAGAAAGAATTGGAAGATTAGCGAAAAAATCTTCGACTTCTAGGCACTAGTACATTACCAGTTTACCGGTTGGTACAATACGGTCTTTATTTTATGATAGTGATTGACAAGACGAGCAAATCAGGTGCCTGATGGTAAGCATCATGATTTTCCATATCAGACACAGTGACACTCAGTGTTTTAAAATTAAAAATTCTGCACTGCGCCTGTCACCCTGAGATTTTAGTGGTTTATTCTCGTCATGCCCAGTAATTTCGCTGGTAACATTGCCCTTCAGACTGGAACACAGTAATGTTTGCACATGACTGCTTGGCGGATGAATAACTGGCAAAGGTGTGGTACTTCCCCAGGCGGCCTCCTGCAAAAGAGGCCTACCACTACAACGTCGACGCAACTTGGCGAGTCTGAATATAGGATGTGCGAATTTTAGCGCATGTAAACTTGTGAAGAAAACTGTTATTATTATGTATTAACTGTTATTAACTGTTGTTATTAAACTGAACTGAACATTAAATTTACAATATACATTAACTCATGACTGCCTCGGTGGCGTAGAGGGCGCATACTCGACTGCCAATCAAGAGGTCCCGGGTTCGATCCCCAGGTCAGGCAGTGTTTAAATATTGGATTTTTCTATTAGGAACTATCTCAATAACTGCCTGGAGTCTGGAACCGTGCCCGGTAGATGGCAATAGGCTCGCCCCCTATTACATGGGACCAATAACATACTGGCCAAATGTGGGTGTATCTACTATGGGACTGAGTCCTGGGTACACCTCTGCCTACCCCTTCGGGAAAATGGCGTGAATGGATGTTATGTTATGTTATTAGCTCGATAAGAAAACTGTTTCTTCACGAGTTTAGGTACATGTGCTAAAGTTCGTAGAGCCTATGTTAAGACCCGCTTAGTTACGCTACGCTTAATATCGTTAAGTTACGCCGGCCTTACGCTAATGTGATCTTTAATGTACCTATAATGTAAAAGCTGACCCATTTTGTTAATGAAGTGGATTTTTTTGCAACCCTTTTCACTTACAGTTTTTTTTTCCTAGGCCTCTATACCACTAGATCGCTATGTGGCTCCATTCCATTAAAGCAGTATGTAGGAAGAATCTTACAAGAGACAAAATCGGATTTGTCTGTGTCCGGTGGACTGATTGTATTCGGTGCTGTAACCTTCATCACCAGTAAGTTTTCTTCATAATAAATATTAATAATATCGTTATCATTATCACAATAATGTCTTCATTTTGTATCTAGCCCGCCTAGCATGGCACGGGGATAACTGGTTTTCCTCTCTCTTTCCCGCCCGCACAAATCATATCTGCTGTCTCGTTCTAACCCCCTGGGACTTCGTTTTCCCTGCTCACTGTGCTACCGGGCCAGGATATAAAATGATTTCCACTTTTTTACGGTTCCGTCAAAACCTCAAAAGTAAAAAATGGAACCCTTATAGGATCACTTTGTAGTCCGTCTGTCAGGCTGTCTGTCCGTCTGTCAGGCACTTTTTAACGGGAACGCGTGGAGGTAACAAGTTGATATTGACATCACCTACTCAGATCTGCGGTAAGGACCGCAATAATATAAAATACCACAAGGGTGTGGCTGTACAAATTTCTTACTTCTAAGTTAGCGCAATCAAAAGTTATTTGTATCATAAGTTTCTTGTGCGTTCTTCTTGTAGAGGTATCTTTCCGAACGCACGCTAGACTCAGTACTGTTTATCTTCATTGACGTGCAAAAGTGTCCGATTATGACCTATTTGAATAAATCTTTTGAGTTTGAGTTTTGCTGCTGTAAAAAAAATCAAACTTCTAAGTCCACGCAAATAAAAGATACGGCCATTATACCGCTTATTTCCATACCCAGAGTATTTCATTAAAAAAACATACGTTCACGCCTTTTTCCCGAAGGGGTAGGCAGAGGTGTACCCAGGACTCAGTCCCACAGTAGATACACCCACATTTCGCCAGTATGTTATTGGTCCCATGTAATAGGGGGCGAGCCTATTGCCATCTACCGGTCACAGTTCCAGACTCCAGGCAGTTATAGAGATAATTCCTAATGGAAAAATCCAATATTTAACACTGCCTGACCTGGGGATCGAACCCGGGACCTCTTGATTAGCAGTCGAGCATGAATAAGTATTTCATACTTTGCGCTAAAACTCTCTAGGGTACGTCCTTTCCCTTTTACACAAAAAAACGTGATTACTATACATGCTTGCGGTATCTAAGTATGAAACCCTGCACTTAGAATACTGTATGCCTTAACAATTTATTTTATTTAGATTTCTTTTGTGTGGATATACTTAGTATGATGGAGTACCTATAGATATCCTTCGGTTTGAAATATACTTTCCTTATTCCAGGTATGTTTTCATCATTGCTAGTGGATAAAGTGGGACGACGTCCGCTACTAATATACTCATTCATGGGAGCAGCTATCCTACTAGGTGTTCTTGGAGGATGTTTTTTCATGAAGGAGGTTATGAACGCCCCCCCTCCTCTTTTCGGTTACATCAATTTATTTGGTAACCTACTCATTTGTATAGTCTCAACATTAGGGTTTGATACTGTGGGATTTATCATTCCTGCTGAATTATTCCCCTTAAACGTCAAATCTACAGCCATGACTTATTTGAGTCTCTATGGCCACGTTGGCTCTTTAATATCGATCGGGGCTTACCAAGTAATAAAGGACTTATCCGGTTTGTATGGAGTATTTTCATTTTTCGGTTTTGTCGCATTCACTGGAGCTTTGTTCACGTTTTACTTCATACCGGAAACAAAAGGAAGGACTCTGAGAGAAATACAGCGGGAGCTTCAAGGTGATCTGTTTATTGACACCTATAACAACCCAGTGAATCTAGAACTTATTGCAGTGGAGGAACTAAAATCTGTTGAAACTGAAGAAGGTGAAGAATTACAACCATTGAAATCTGACCCTAAAGTATTGTCTAACAATTTGAAGGATTGACAACAATTGATAACTTCTACTACTATAAGATCACTCATTTTATTTTTATTATATAAACCTCTAGTATCTAAGTATTATTATTGGACTAGAAGCTATTGAAATAAATTTATCTAAAAATAACAGTGTTTTTAAATTTTAATCTAACGGAAATGGCAATATATCTCGAGGCGAACGTTATCTGCCCATGATACAGACTCGTCATGACGATCACGTTTTAACGTTCTGTCCAGAACGTAACGAAAATTAAGATAAGGGACATCCGACGGGTATCTGAGGACGACCCAGATAGAGACGGCGTGACGACTTCGACGCGTAGCAGTCGGGCTGGCTAAAGATGGCATAGGAGAGCGACAAAAAGGACTTGAGGGAGACATTTATTGCCCAGCAGTGGAACAGTATAAGCTAGGATTAAAATGATGTGGTCGCGTGAATTTTGTTCGCTAACTGACACGTCTGATTCGAGTGCGGTGTAGTGTGTTAATCGACTAAGCTACCACAATTCGTTTGGTTCAGGTAGAAGATCTACCCCCCGATGGGTTCCCGCCTTCTCGCGGCGGTGGGGGTCAGTAACCGTGGTAGGGGCCCACGGTGAAGCGAAGAGGAGCCCGAGGTGGTCGGCCGCTTCACTTTCCTCCAGGCAGGTGTGAGCGGCCGAGTAGGTTGCGGTGCGTCCCACAGGACGCAACGCAACTGAGGCGGGCCGCGATGCGTAGCGTAGCGCATTGCGGCCGAATGGTGGGGCCGCGGCGGGAGAGAAGTGCCGGTATTGCGGTGCGCCGCTCTTCCTGCCTTCCGCGGCCCAAACGGGGTCGCCACCGTTAGATGGCGAAGGCGGTGGGGTCGCAGGGGAAGAGGAGTGTAGGTATTACGATGCGCCGCTCTCCCTATCCTCTGCGACCGAATTGGGGCGGAAAGCCGACGGCTTGCCGCGGTGTGGGTTGCGCCTCCGCGTGTCCCTATGAAGTCAGCATAGGGCACAGTGGATGGCGCAGGCGGGGCTCACTTGAGCCCTGCGGTGGTGGTGGGCGGGAATGGGTCTTCCGTGTCCTCTCGCACGTTCGGTAGGCGTTCGAGAGGGCACAGAACACCCTTCCAAGCCCAAGATGTGGGGCCCGGGCAACGGATGCGGGGGTATCCGTTGCCCACCTAAAGGGCCCGCGAGGAGGCGCGCGCGTGTTTCCGCGCGCCCCTTGGTAGGGTTGGGGTGAAGGATTACCCTCACCCCACCGTGGCGGTGTCCTCCACGGAGGACCAAACGCCGTCGGGGCCGCGGATGAGTGCTTCGGCGTGCCCGCAGCCCCGACACATGGCGGCGCGAAGGAACACCCCGGGGTTTTTTAGTGGGTATACCCGCCGTCACAGCAACGTACCGACGTGCGGTGCTGTGTCGGCGGGGAGTCCCACATAACCACCCTGCGCTCCCCCGGGTGCGGGTGGTATGCGTCACGCATTTTTCCCCGGGCACAAAAAAAAAAAAAAAAAAAAAAAAGGTAGAAGATCTATAAAATAGGCGTACAACCCTTTTATTGTTTACGTGAGGTGTTAATTTTGGAAACTAACATATTTTGATATAAGTAATTTAGTTTTTAAACATATTTTTAAAGGATATACTTAAAAAAATATCTTACTTATATTCTAAAGCTATATACACGCTGATAGTGTACACGCAGCACATAACAAAAATATTTAAACTCAAAAACACTTTTGTTTCGAACAGTATTTGCTAAAGTATCTTAGTTCATAGTGGGAGCGTATCGGAATAACAAATTTTTAATGTGGGTGCGTCCCGGCCGGGGCTGTACCGGAATGGGACCATAACGGCCGGACCCACCACATTGCAATGTGATAAGATATTTAGCTACATACATACCTTTACACATTGTTGATCTATGATTGTCTTACTTATCATATTTTATGACAACGAAACAGCAAACATTACCTCTACATTATTTCTGTTGCTATATTAATGTTTAATGTTCAGATTCACATAATTGATAAATATTTTCACTTTTATCATGAGTCCTGATAAAATCAGTCGTTCTCAAGAGATATAATTATTTTAATCAATAAGTTAGTCATTCTTGCATAATAATAAATATTTGGTTATTTAAAACAGTCGTGAGTGTCTTACCTAAATACTAAATTAATAATAGGACCGTCTTCAACTAGGATTTGTATACGATTACATGCTTTTCTTATTGTTCTACTGATATACCTTACTTAGTCTTTGTTAATAGCACGTGAGGGGGATTTGTTATGGTCCAGTACCATCATTCCATTACCATGGTAATTCTTATAAACTTCTTTGGTTTTTATTCCTAAGTAGTACCAACTTTTAAGGTGGTTCGATTAATACCATACGCCATACGCAATGAAATTTCACAAATATGAAGGAAGGTCCCATACCTTCTTCCATATTTGTGAAAATAAATGGGATTGTTTTTTTTATGATAGTGCGTAACAAGACACGAGCAAATCAGGTGCCTGATGGTAAGCATCATGATTACCCATATCGGACACAGTGCCACCCAGTGTTTTAATATTCAAAATTCTGCGCGGCACTGCACTGTGCTTGTCACCCTGAGATATTAGTTGTTGAATCTCATCATGCCCAGTAATTTCGCTGGTAACATTGCCTTTCAGACCGGAACACAGTCATGTTTAAAAGTAGTGTTGTAATAAGATCGCCCCCATTACATGGGATCAAACACATAACTGGCGAAATGTGGGTGTACCTCCTATATGAGTGGGTTCTGGGTACATTCAAGACCCAGTCCAATAGTGTAGAGGTGTACTTCTGCCCACCCCTTTGGGATAAATGCGTGATGTTATTGTTAATGGAGAAAAAGAGATATTTTTAAATTTAATTTTTATGGAAATCGAATCATCGTAGGGGCAATCCCCTATAAAAAGGAATTTCGCAAATATAGAGTATAATTTTCCATTCTATTAGTTGTTGGCTTTGATCCTAATTTGAAAATAACCTCAAAATGTTTTATAACAATGTTTTATTAATATGAAAAAAAAAACCATACTGTTTTCTTCAACTAATTATATTTTGGCGCAAATAAAGGCCAGATTAAGAGCCAATCACAAACAATTGAGTGGAAAATTATTCTCTCTTTCGCCATATTTGTGAAATTTCATTTTGTATGGCATAGCAACCGCCTTAAATATTTTTTAATATTATGTACCTATAGATGGTCCTGAACCGAAACATATCGGCGTACAAAATCCCAAAATATCTTAAATGTTAAGGCGCGGTGCTAAGCTAATTCACCCTGTCGCTCACACGTATCCACATTTTTGATGATAAAAGAAATTCTACATGTAATGACGTAAATAAATAAAGACAACTAGGAACTAGAATATAATCAATACAAAGATTCAGTAAAAAATCCTAATTAATCCAAACAAGTTTTTAGTGCTTTTTATTTTTCTGAGATTTTTTTTCATGAAAACTCGTTTGGATTAAATAGGATTTTTACTGAATCTTTGTATTGTTATTTTCTAGTTCCTAGTTGCCTTTATTGTTTGTAATTACATGTAGATTTTTTTATATCATATTCATCAAATTAAATTTTAAAATGTGGGTATATGTGAGCGAGAGAGCGAATGGGGAGGAAAACTAACTTTTTATCACGATAGATGGCGTATGATCGGCTATACCTTGCCTTGACATTACAACTGTCAAATCATATATAATTTTTAAAAAGATATTGTTGTTTTGAGTTTTGTAGATCTAAATGCCGCAGTGTTCTGCTATTAATTGTAATAATAAGGGCGTACATTTGATCCCTAAGGATCCCAAATGCAAAAAACAATGGGAGTCTGCTTTACGGATTCAAAACTTCAAAGCAAGTGCTTCTGTACGATTGTCAGTGCATTTCAAAGAAGATTAATTGAAAAAAGTGCATATACAGGCAAATCAGTACAGCTAGTATGCCTATTCTCCACTTTCTTAGTCATTCTTGGCGCTCATAACATCCTTATCTATTATTTATTTCAGGTAATGAACCACTTGCAAGGTTCCTCAGAAAGACAGCTGTATCATCGATATTCTCTTTTACTAAGGTAAAACCTGAAACTCCGGCTGCTCTAAAACGACAATATCGTTTTGAGAAAAGAAGTCAGAGGAAATTATATATAAAAATAAAAATAACCTTGAATATTTGATATCGTCACCTTTCTATCAAATCGGCCTTTTTCCCAGCAACTGATGCATTCCTTCCCTCGAAGCGTTCGTTTTTAAGTTGAGTTACAGTCATAAGTGAATATATAATTTATAATATAATAGCTTTAAACGCAGAAAATAGCAAACGCTTTACTAACACCCAAATGTAAACAAAGTACAGTCGATTAGAGCGCCATCTACAAACAGCTTTGCGTGTGGCTCCCTTAGCACCGCGCTTAAGGCGGTTTAATAATAAGGTATATTAGTTGGACTTGCTGACAACTCGGACTAGGAAATCAATCTGTGTATATATATATAAATATATATATATATACCTAATATATATAAAATGGATCGAAGTGCTCAGTATTGGATAACAATTATTGGTAAGTGGAAAAATCAGATTTACGTAATTGTATTACTTATTTTATGCAAGAGACGGGACTAAATCGCGCTAATAATATTTATTATTCTTGCATAAAATATGTGTTCGAATTGCGAAACTTTAAAAATTACTATTGTATTACTTGTACAAGAAAATAAAAAAAATAAAAAATACATTCACGCCTTTTTCCCGAAGGGGTAGGCAGAGGTGTACCCAGGACTCAGTCCCATAGTAGATACAACCACATTTCGCCAGTATGGTATTGGTCCCATGTAATAGGGGGCGAGCCAATTGCCATCTACCGGGCACAGTTCCAGACTCCGGGCAGTTATTGAGATAATTCCTAATGGAAAAATCCAATATTTAACACTATGCCTGACCTGGGGATCGAACATTAACTAATAAGAAAATTAACTTTATGAAATATTATATACAGCGTATACATGTATACATGTATACATGTTCATTCGATTATTATTCAAATTACAGTGTCTCTGGCTTCATTTACTGCCAGTATTTCAATATTCTGGACAACTCCAGTGCTGCCCAAGTTCCACAACAATGAGACCGACATTTATTTATCAGATGTAAGAAACATTCAATGAACCTTATATATTTAATCAAGAAGCTGTTTAGACTTGCTAAGATAGATAAATATACCACTTGTTCCAAAAAGGTGTAGTAATGCTTAAGAGAGTGTATCTACCGGTCAACATGAACAACTTGCAAAAGAAAGTTTTGCGAAATTCGCAAAATAATATTTAAACTTTCTTTACTAATTTGCCGATCAGTTAATCCATTTCGTACCCATACAAAATGAAAAAAAAATCTACTTCCAAAGTAGAATTTATTTTTGAGAATTTCGCAATTTTTCTGTCTATCCGTCTGTCAAGACACTCAACTCAAACTCAAACAGATTTATTCAAATAGGTCGTAATCTGACACTTTTGCACGTCAATGAAGATTAACAGTACTGAGTCTACCGTGCGTTCGGAAAGATACCTCTACAAGAAGAACGCACAAGAAAATTGTAGGGCTTAAATTTTTCAACAGATAGTTTCACAATATTTGGTTTGGTTACATTCGTTTTCTTTGAAGGTGCCGCGAGGCGGCTATGTAGAAGTTTCCAGGCATCTTTGTCCTCTATGTACTGGTTGACTTTATAATAAGCCTTCTTTAGTAAAGTAGCTTTTATATAGGTTTTGAATTTACCCTCTGAGAGCCCAGTTATCTCTTTTGGGATTTTATTATAGAAACGTACACTATTTCCTAAGAATGTCTTTTTATTTGTTTTAGATAATCTAAAGCTAGGTACAGCTATTTTGTCTTTATTCCTAGTATAATAAGTATAGTAAGGTAAATAAGGTCACTATTTAATTTTAATTTATGTAAATTTTTACGCACATACATGATGTTCTCATAAATGTATAAGGATGGTAGGGTCAGAATGTTTATTTCTTTAGATAATTCCCTCAGGGATTCGCGTGGACGCATCTCATAGATGGCACGAATCGCACGTTTTTGTAGTATTAAGATAGTTGCTATATCTGCGGCTGACCCCCACAACAGAATCCCACTTTTTAACGAGAACGCGTGGATCAGGTCAGTATCAAGTTGAAATTGATATCAACTACTCAAATCTGCGGACACTTGTGGCTGTAAAAAAATCATACTTCTAAGTTAAGGCAATCAAAAGGATTGGCATTTTACTGCGTATTTCTATACTTTGCGCAAGGAACTAATAGATGGCGCTGTACATAAACATACATAACATACGTTCACGCCTTTTTCCCGAAGGGGTAGGCAGAGATGTACCCAGGACTCAGTCCCATGTAGATACACCCACATTTCGCCAGTATGTTATTGGTCCCATGTAATAGGGGGCGAGCCTATTGCCATCTACCGGGCACAGTTCCAGACTCCAGGCAGTTATTGAGATAATTCCTAATGGAAAAATCCAATATTTAACACTGCCTGACCTGGGGATCGAACCCGGGACCTCTTGATTGGCAGTCGAGCATGCGCCCTCTACGCCACGGAGGCAGTCGGATGGCGCTGTATGTTCTTGGTATCTAGGTATGGAACCCTACACTATGCATACATACGTATGCCTTAACAATATATTTATTTTTTGTTCATTTTAGGAAGAGCTATCATGGTTGGTGTCGGTAACAGCTCAAGGCATGGTGGCAGGATGTGTGGTCGCGCAGTACACTCACAAATTCGGAAGACGCATCACTCTGATATCGACTGCCTTGCCTTTTATTATAGGAACGGTAAGTTAGTATACCTACAACATACATACATACAATCACGCCTTTTCCCCGAAGGGATAGCGAGAGGTGTACTCACACCAGTATGTTATTGGTCCCATGTAAAGAGAGCTTATTGCCATCTAACAGTACAGTTCTCTATCTATTCATCTAACAGCATCTGGGCACAGTTCCAGACTCCAGGCTGGCATCACTTTATATTATAAAATCCTAAATGACTCACTGACTGCAATGCAACGCAGAGGCCAAACCACTGATCCTAGAGACTTGAAATTTGGAATGTAGGTTTATTTCGTTATCTGGACGTGTCCTAAGAAAGGATTTTGGTATAATTACATTCTAAGGTGCACCCCTTTAAAAGGGCGTGTAAGTTTAGTTATAAAGCTCCCATATTTCGTAATTGCGAGCGGGCAAAGTAGCTGGGCTTACATTAGTATTATAGATAATTCTAAATGGAAAAATCCAATAGCACTTTGCCTGACCTGGTGATCGAACCTCATGATCGGTAGTCGAGCTTACACCCCACTACGCCACCGAGACAGTCATAAATAAGTTGGTATAAAATATACAGTACGAATAAACAGCTATATATGGCAACCCATAGGTTGCCATATATTCTTTTTTGTTTTATTTGTATGTGGATGGATCTATTAGACGTTTTCGTTTGTTATTACAGATATTCGTCCTTACTGCAACGAACGCATGGATGCTTTGCGTAGCGAGATTTTTTTGGGGTTTTGGTTGCGGCATGAATCAAACGGTACTTAGATATTTGACTTATATGATAGAGATGCACATTAAAACTGTATTTTGAAGAGGATAGCGTGGTAATTACAGCAAAATCCCCCTATACGAATAGTTCATGGCGTTCAATGGAGGAGGCTTATATTCAGCAGTGGACGTCTTCCGGCTGATGATTATGATGATGATGAAGATGAATTGTTGATATAATTGCAGGTGGTCATGGTCTACATAGCAGAGATAGCATCAAAGGATATCCGCGGTAAACTGACAGCCGGGAACCGAATCATCTTTAACTTTGCCTCATTCTTGGTTCTGGTCATAGGATCTTACATCTCCTACCAGGCCCTGAGTAGTTTTCTCATCGTCATACCTGTGTGCTACTTCGTCGCTTGTTGGTTTATACCGGAATCACCATATTTTCTTCTGAAGGAAGGCAAAGTTGATGAAGCTGGCAAAGCTCTGATGCTGTTGAACCGCTATAAGGATGAAAAGGTACTCGTACTTCACCTACCTGCTTTTTTTTCAACCACAGAATTTGGGTTGTTGTTACTTCGTCACAAAGCTATTATCGCACCTGATTTTTCCATACATTCAAAGTTATTTCGCCACAAGCACAAAAAATATATGTTAAGTCACCACAGGTAGGTAAGGGCTGTTGTTACTTCGTCACACATCTCAAAGTACTATCAGCAAACCAAGTTCTAAAGAATTTTACTCGATTAAATTTCTTTGACAAAAGTGTGGAATAATAATAATAACTTGAATTTATACTCTAACAGAACGGGTTACCCCAATTAATCTGCTAGAGTCAATTCACTCGGGTTATGTGGAGACAACCCATATTGTCAGAGTTTCAGGTCGCCAAGATTCCAAGCCAAGGTTTGGTATATAAAGTATGGTAGCTCAATTCATCTAAATTACCTGGCAAGGGGTTTCAATTGAACAGTGCCCTTACCCAAGATACCTAGGTATCACACTAGACCGGTTGCTCAGTTTCAAAGCTCATTGCCAAAGAACATTTCAAAAAGTAGCTTGCCAGACTATGGGCAATTTACTTGAATATCCGTTGTGCCGAACACCTGTTCTAGGGAGGAAGTATACAACGCCACAAATAACGCAATAGACGTTGCTACATACTGGGCTAGCGCAGTCTAATAATATAATATCGATGAACCATTGATACGATAAGAAGAAGAAGCTCATGATTAATAGTATGGATGGAGTATAGATTATATTACTTAGTACCTTGAGATACTGAAATCAACGCGTATAATATTATGTTAATTAGAGTATAAACCATGGATATTATGCAATGTTTCGTACAGAGCAGATAGGTAGATGTCGTAAGCCTCGAAGGCAGGGGTTATAAGTTTGACGTGTCTGTCTGTCGCAGGTAGCATCGTAACTCGTAAAGTCTTTAGCTCTAAACAATAAATAGTCCTATTTTGATGCGTTTATTTTTATTATTAGAAGCTGACCTGTTGAGGTGATTAAATATTTTTTGGTGTCAAGGGTTATTTGTACTATATCTTGTACTTTCCAAAGATTGTTTCCTTTGTAAATCTAACCGACGAAATTCACACACATTGAAAATATAATATACCTAATCACTTTATAGATTCTGGAAGAAAAATTGACAGAGATTCATTCAAACGTGAAAAATGAAATGCAGCGTTCTGGAAGTCTTAAAGAATTGTTTACTGGGAAACAATACAGGAAAGCCATAGTGATATCATTTGGTTAGTATTCAGTCTATAAAATTAAAATAGATTATCATAACGTGATTTAGGCACACTAGGTTTTAGGCACACCCACCGCAAAGGCCTACCACGTTATATATTAAATATTATATTCATTTAAAGGAGCAGCTATGTCGTATTATTATTTTGTAGGTTTAGCTGCGGCACGACTTCTAAACGGATCTTTTGCGATGAAGCAGTATGTGGGTAGGATACTGCAAGAGACGACTACTAACGTATCCGTGACTGGAGGGCTGCTTGTCTTCGGAGCAGTGACTTTTATAACAAGTACGTTGCTGGACTTTGACTAGGCAGCATATATTTTTATCTCGGAGTTGACCTATTACTTAGGTAAACAAATAATTTCGGTAGAATCTAGTTTGGAATTAAACGCTAACACATTAAATTGGAAAAAGACTTACTTGCTGTTAATTTCAATGAATTGTATATCATCAATCATTACCTCATTATTGCTATATCAGTCATGATGACCATTTATTACGGTCGCATGTGCTCCGATGGACCAGTCTGTTTGTATCTGTATGTTTGTAGTACCAATACAATACATAACAGATGTTCTGTGGCATAGGATAGGTAGTATTATTATTATCTAATATTTATTCTAATATTATTATTTTATTATTTATTATGTCGCTCGAAAACACGGGATATACCGGGTCTTTTGATAGGCGTGCACGGAGACCATTTATTTATTTATTAATTATATTATTATTATAATTCTAATATTATAACTAATATTATTATTATCTAATAATACTACCTATTCATGGTATCGTTTGTGTAATGAGTGCAAATTCATTATGACGAAGACACTTGTCACAAATGATTTGCTAGTTAACTAACAAATCATCAGTATTAGTTAAGAAATATATATTATGGTCATCGTGATTCGATCGAAATTTTCCATTATTTCAGGTCTTCTTGCATCTTTACTAGTGGACAAAGTAGGGCGACGGCCCTTACTATTTTGGTCGTTTGTTGGCACAACGATCATACTCGCTCTACTCGGAGGATGTTTCTTCATGGATCAAGTTATGAACATCACCCCTCCTTATTTCGGTTACATCAACTTAATTAGCAACTCACTGTTATGCATTGTTTCTACTCTAGGGTATGATACTGTGGGCTTTATCATCCCTGCTGAAATATTTCCCTTAAATATCAAATTTATAGCAATCACTTATTTGAATCTCTTCTGTTATGTAGTTAACTTCATAGCTATGAGAGGATATCAACTCGTGAATGACTTTTCCGGATTGTATGGAGTATTTTGGATGTTTGGATTTGTCTCTTTGATTGGATCTGTGTTCACGTATGTAGCTATACCAGAAACAAAAGGAAAAACTCTGAGTGAAATACAGAGAGAGCTTCAAGGTGATCTCTTTGTTGATGCTAATGAAAAACCCGTCATTGATAACAAGTTAACTGAAGTAAGAGAACAGAAAAATTTTGAAATTGGTGAAGGTGCAGAGTTACAGCCATTGAAAACATAGTTTTATCCTACACTCATTATTTTAATGAGTGAGTAAACTGTAATACTAGCTATTACAGTTTATGAACACTTGTAATTTTCACAATATAATATGTATCCTTATTGCTACATACGTGAACACAGATCCAATGAAAGAGACAAATCCAAACATCCAAAATACTTCATACAATCCGGAAAAGTCGCTTTAACGACAAATAATTTAAAAAAAAGTTAATAATTAATGGTGCTCTCCATACAAAGCACGTGTTTTTGTTCGAAGTTCATTTCGGGAATTTTTGCTATGTCGTTATAATGGCAAAAACTAGATGATTGTTTTTTTCTGAGAATATGTAACAATTTAATAGCTTTAACAATAAATAATATTAATAAAATAAAATTAATAATTGATGGTTTTGTTTAGTCTTTTTACAATAAAGCCCTTTTTACATATTCTTTGCCCGATTTTACATATTTTGTAGGTGCTTAACATTTATAACTCTCCTGTTTGTTTTACCTACTTAACTACTTAAATCAATCAGACCTTTTTTTTGGCACCCTTTATTGTCTCCACAGAGCATAGATATAATAATAAACAGTCTTTCTTTTACCCTCAAGGGTTCAAATCAAAAGAAATGTAAAGATTGGTTTAAAGGTCGTACAAAACACATTTAATGAGAATTAGACACAGAAGGAGCCCAGTAGGAGCCCAGTAGGTTTTCTCTACACAGTGATCTTTCAAACAAACAATTTTTAGGGTTCCGTAAGAGAATATTTGAAATTAATGTTACATTGAGAATAATGTATTGTACGTCTAAATTATGTTTAAAACTTAAATTGAAAACAAAAATATAAAACTCATTATTACTCTCATTACTCTTTTTATACCACCAAGTGAAAGCTAACTCGGCTGAAATTTAAGCGGCACCGGCCGCAATGGTCGAAATAGATACATTTACATTGTATATTATCTTTTCTTATTAATATTACATGGAACTCAGTGTGGGTTACAAATCTTTACAAAATTGTATCTACTCTGTTGTTCGATTAGGTATGCTGGTTCGGAACCCTTCAAATGCGAGTCCTATTCGCGTTGACAAGTTTAATTTTTCTAATTGCCAAAACGTATACGTGATATAAACGCAAATTGAATACAATCATTACTAATTTTTCACAATCTACGACGCCGTAAGCGCGCGTTTGTGAGACGCAATGAGTAGTTTTACTAAATGACTAAGCTCCTTGTGAAAATATGTATGCAATGTTATGTTATGCTAACCGCATTCTGACTTCTGAGAATATTATTATATCTTTATAAGTATCATAGTGTCATGTGTTTCACTAGGCCCAGTAGTAAAGTGATCAGGGAAAATGAAGTCCCAGGGGGTTAGAACGTGACAGGACATATGCAATGTTCGGGTGCGAAAGATAAAAAAACTGGGATATCACGTATTCCCCGCGGCGTGCGGGGTCCAGCCGTTATGGTCTCAATCCAATACACCCACAGTGGGACGCACCCACAGTGAAAAATTGGCGGGCAGGAGTTAACCTATTTATTCTAATGAAATAAATAGGTTAACAAACTAAATTCACGCATGAGGTATGCCTTAAAGCAATATAATATATTGTACAATGCGCGTGTAGAGTATAGGTAGGTTACGAACAACTTGCCAAAAAAGAGGACACAATTATGGGGGCGCTACTGACAAATATGTAAATTAACAATTAATACTAGTTCGTAATTTATTTGCCAAACGTAAATCACGTATCAGTGAAGGCGCATAATACAATATAATGTACCTTCTCCAGTAATTTACTCTGAGTAATAGATGTGACAATGCAATTTTGTGAATGGTACTAACGTCATTGAGTGTGTTGTATAATCAGTCAGCCTTACTCAGTGCCTCAGTACTCAGTTGAACGACCGAGTAACCACAAGCCGCGACGCTTTCAACTCGGCCTCTCTGACTACGATTAAACCGAACAAAAAATATGGTAATTTTTAAACAATACCACACTGCGTGAAGATCTTGACGTTAACATTCGCAGTTCATTGTGATTACAGTTCACAATTGCTTCAATTCGGATATCTATGATGACCATGAAAATAATGTGGCTGAAGATTACATATTAAACATAGTGACTTGAACAAATGTGTAAATGTTTTGCAAATTGTACCTACCATACCTACCTCTGTAAATCTGTGGTTCAGTGAATTATATACTGCTAAAACAACGTGTTTATAAACTATGAATGAGGTCTAGTAAAGGTTAAATCTGCTTATCACTTCAATTGTATAAAAGAGATTGATAATTATGTACAAAAACCGCGCGACTGTTCAATGATGTAGTAGTGTCCACATACGGCAGAGTAAACAAACGCTATAAATATATGTGTTCGACGAATTAACTTACGTATTTTAACCCATATAGGTATAAGGTTTTTGTGCACCACGGAACAAAGTTTAGAAGATGGACCGTGGAAACAGACGTCTGCAATACGCGATAGCGACTGCCGGTAAGAGTTATTTTTATTTTAATGTTATTCTAGTCAGCAATGGTACCATTTTGGCCTATTAACTACAAAATATCTGCGGCTTTAAATTCGCACATGCCGTTAGTTTAATAACAGTTATTCTCTTTAAAACGGCGACACAGAACGGATAATATTACTACGTAACGATGAGTTATGTTGGTATTGAAGAAAAGCTAACATTTTATATAAAGTTATATTCTATTGTTATGGACTGTATGAATAGCAATTGATAATTAATTATATTATATTATACAACATGTTAAAAAGGTGTGGTAATACTTAAGGCGGTACATCTACCCGTCAAACTGAACCACTTTCAAAAGAAAGAATGGCGAAATTAGCAAAAAAAAAATTTCAGCTTCCCAAACAAAATGGATTAGTTTATTGGCAGATTTGTATGGGAGGTCGAATTTTTTATGCGAATTACGCATTTTTTTCTTTTGAATGTTGTTGAGACAGATGAGTAGATGCGCCCCCTTGAGTATTACTACACTTTTTTAACACGTTTTATAATATGTTACATTGAGAGGACACACCGAAACATAGAGTAGTATAGGTAGAGCCTACCGAATTTTCAAATTTCGTTTGAGATTTTTTATAGGAAAAATTAAGTTTATTTGTTAAATAGATTTAAAAAATATGACTGTCCTTATGAACTTCGAAGTTTCTAATATCAATGAAAAATTCTATACTAAATATCTATCATATGAAATATTTAGTTGTTTACTACCTATGTAAACACCTTTTTAGGCCTAGCACGCACGGCTCCGCACCGTTTTGCCCCGGTCTCGTTTTCACCCGGTCCGTTCTCCCCCGATTTGGTTTAGGTATGATCAATTTTATCTAAGGCAGTATTTTTTATTAAAAGTACTGGCAGGCACAAAATGGTTCGTTGTAATTAATGTTAAAGTAAAATATTATTGAAAACACTGCCTTGCGGTTAATCTTACGTGCGTTTATTCTGTGACACTTCTGTGACACTCCATACTTTACAGAATATACTTGCGGTTAACGCAACGCAACGCAAGGCAGTGCGCGCTAGGCCTTAAATTACGCTCGAGTAGTTATTGCTATAAGTAGAGGTACTAGGTGATTATGTTTTCACTGAACATAGCGAACATAGTTTAGAAGATGGACTTCGGAGACAGACATCTGCAGTACCTATGTAATACGCCTTTGCCGGTAAGAGTTGTTTTTATTTTAATGTTATTACATATAGACGGAAAATGCAATTGTATCTGACGTCCTAAGTACATAAACGACTTTAGTTTGATAACAGATATTATATTCTCTGAAAACAATAGTACAGTTCCTATAGTAGGAGTCTAACAGTTTAAAGGCATTATTATCTCTGTTTATAAAATTACGCCGTGGGGTGCAAGCAATAGAATAGTACGCCACCCTCTCTACCCGTGGTTGTCGTAAGAGCCAGAGGACGGGCGGTAGCGTCCACTGCTTAAAATCCATTGAAATGCACTCACCAACTCGCCTGCCGAGCGTGGCTAGTATTGGCAATCCCATGAGGGAGGCCTATGTCCAGCCGTGGACTTCCTACGGTTGAAATGCTGCTAAAAATTAAATCATAATCATTTATTCCCAAGATTTAAGGTTTGTATAGTTTACATTTATGTAACAAGTTCGTTTAATAATTCCTAATTCTGATAAAGTCCTGATTGACTGACTGACACGCTCACTCCTCAACGTCCTGCTCCCAACCTTAGACCTAGAGATAGCATGAAATTATGCACATTGGGTATATTATGTAGACAAGAAATGAGAAAGGTATTCCCGAAATTCCTACGGGAACGAATTCGCAAGAATTGCACTAGTTGGTTATTATAATGGCATCGCTTTTACAGACACGCCATTAAAAGATAAAATAGACCACTCCAATCCAATTCAGATACACGCAATATAGAACTCAGATTTTCAATTACAGAGATAGTCTTCGTGATAAATACGTCATTTATTTTCATTCATTTATTTTACGGCTTTTTATAGTGGATACTATTAGGTCATCATCATCATTGGAGTCCATGGAATATATGACTAAAGAATTAAAGTGACCTCTTAGGTTATGCATGCCTATAATATAGACTACTGCTCTTTTAACCTAGCTGCCTCGATGGCGTATAGGGCGCATGCTCGACTGCCAATCAAGAGGTCCCGGGTTCGATCCCCAGGTCAGGCAAAGTGTTTAATATTGGATTTTTTCATTAGGAATTATCTCAATAACTGCCTGGAGTCTGGAACTGTACCCGGTAGATGGCAATAGGCTCGCCCCCTATTACATGAGACCAATAACATACTGGCGAAATGTGGGTGTATCTACTATGGGACTGAGTCCTGGGTACACCTCTGCCTACCCCTTCGGGAAAAAGGCGTGAATGTATGTTATGTTATGTTAACCTAGCTGCCACGGCCCATAGCACATTTTTTTCTCATAATTTAAATCCCAAAGGTCACACTGTAACTCGTTGGGATCCTTTTAAAAAAAAATGTTGCAACGAGTAACAATGTTACTCGATGGGAACTCATTTTAAAAAAAAGGTTGCAACGAGTTACAGCGTTACTCGATGGGAAAAAAAAGTCCCAACGTGTCACAGTGCGACTCGTTTGGTGTGACTGGATGGGAACCCACCCCCATAGCGAATGACTGGTATACACAATACATGTGGTCGGTCTGTATGGACTTCCACTTCAAGATAGGTACTAATTAGATAATTTCCCACCAGAATGTTATATATATAGGTGGAGTTTGCCAGAACCTCGTTGCTCATATGCCAGCAGGGTAAAGCACGTGCAGGTGAGGTTCCCTTGGGCCCTTGTGTAGGTAGGTAGGTTCCCTGTAAATAAGCATATAACATAACAAATATGTATTTTTTCAGTGTCGTCGTCAGCTGTAACCGTCGGTGTTTCATTCTCGTGGGCCACTCCTGTGCTTCCGAAAATCGCCCGCAATGAAGTTGGCTTCCAAATAACAAAGGTTAGTTCTTCACCTTATTAGTTATGTACTTACCCTCTATGTTTACGTTGGTGTAGTTGTTGCAAGCGCCGAGGTCCTAGGTTTATTCAGGCAATAAATAGTATTTTAAAAATTCATACACATACAGCCCACAGGTTGATACCCCCCCTAATACATATGGAAGTTATAAATAAAAACTGGCAAAGTGTGGGTGTACCTACTTTGAGATTGGGTCTTGAGTACTCCTCGTGATGTTATGTTATGTTTTACTGCTACTTGTCCATCAAATTAACATTGATTCGTATTTAATACTAAGTTAAGTATATAGAGATATGTAAGATGTATTATTTCATACTCTCGGCAATACTCCTCGGCAAATTCTACGTTCCGACACGGGAGTGCTATGGGAACACAGATCCTACGTTCCGACTCTTTACGACTGCACGCCAGATGCCCGACTTTCATTGTTTCACTTCTCCTTTGTCTTAAATTGTTTCTAAAGCGTTTCCTATCCATTGTACTGTTTCACTGAAATATCCCTTTTCTGTTTTATCGTTACATGCCATAAAAATTGTAAAACCATTATGCCAAATTCATTGTCTATAAGATTCTACAAGCTCACTCTTCTATTTTTGTTATTTAGTATAAGCTCAGGTCTCAAGCAGCCAATCCTGACTCACAACTGTGTTTTACGTCGAACCTCCGGTCTCCCTACAACTGGCTTACTAGGGCGCAGGTAGCCTAACTTAGATCCCCTACACAACACTGCAGTCAAACTGGTGACCCCGAACGTAGCAACCATACACGCATTGTCAAATTGGTGGACCCGAACAAAGCAACCGTACACGCACCGCCAAAACTCAATATATAACCGAAGTAGATAGTAATCTCGTACGGTTAAGATTCCATACATCTAATTATACTGTATTAATCACAGTTCAAGCTGTGGGGTTAACAGCTTTAGAAAAGTACCTCACTCTCTCTACACGTGGTTGCTGTAAGAGCCGGCTAAGGGTTATGAGATCCAGAGGACAGGCAGCAGCGTCCTCTACGTAAAACCATCAAACTGCGCTCGCCAACCTGCCTGCCAAGCATTGCGAGTATTTGCGACAACCTCCCATATTATGGGGGAGGCTTATGTTCAGCAGTGGACTTCCAATGGCTGGATGATGATGAATCACAGTTTAATAATGTATTAACACAAAAAAAAAACTTTGTCTTCTGACTGTAACTGATAACACCGGCCAGACAGGATCTCATCTAGAGTAGGTAGATCTAGATTCTAGATCTACGTACTCTCTACTCAACTCAACTTGCTAATCTGCTGGGCTTTGTCAGTAACTTTCGTTCATCTTCGGATTTCCTCATTTTTGATACGATCCCGTAGAGAAACTCCGAGTATCTCCACCACCCTCTCCATAGCTCTTTATGCATCTTTGAGCTTACTAATAAAAGGCCAAAAGTAAGAAACCGCGTTTCAGAGCCGCGTGCCGCGTTCTTCAAGCGTCGTCAAGCTTCTGAGCTTGAAGACGTCATCCACTGCGGCAGTAAACCGTTTCACAAATATACCGTTTCTGTCTTACGGTTTTTTCAATGGAATTGCCATCGAACGTTGCTCGGACCAACATTAAGTTTCGTTATAATAATATTTCATTACATCACTTTGACACTTCGATATAGGTAGGGACCGATAGAAAGCAATTCAACGTCATTGACCGATAGTCAATATAGCATCGTGTAGGGTTGATGTTATTTTGTGACGCGCATGCTACGGATTCTGTGAGCGCTTTGGTGGTTTTATGGAAAGTATTAATGGCTACAAATGGTTTAAGCAGAATCTAGGGTATATGCGGGGGCACGTTGGCAACCCCGGGGTTGGTTGCCAGGGGAGACAGTCGGTGATGGGGCCGGAATAAAGGTGGTTGATTGGAACTAAGGGATATTATGATTATTGAAGAAAAGCTAGTCTCATTGCGTGGATAGAGCCTATAATCTATATAATAATATAATCTATATTATTAGAGCCTATAATCGCTGGAGAGACTCAGCACCGCCCATGTCTCGATTGAATTAAAGGGTATTCTCATTGTCCACAAACGGTAAACATAGTTGCAAATTATACTTATTTTGTATAATTTGCCATAGTGTGTGGATGTGGCATGATGTGGTCTGTAGCCGTTCCTATTCCATTAAATAATACTCGAACACGTCAGCATATTTTAAATAATTTATTCCAATCCCACCATCTTTTAATCTCGCTCTACAATCCTCTGTCGCGCTGGCATCCACTTCCCCGTGTTGCCATCGCGCCCTCGCACATACCATAGATCTCCCTTAAATCTCATGTTGCCATTAATACTTTCCATAAAACTACCAAAACGTTCACAGAATCCGTAGCATGCCCGTCATAAAATAACATCAACCCTACAGGTCTATAAGGCACTATAGCCTTTTCAGAAACCAGCTTGCTCAGCCGGCTAGAAGTCATCGAACCTATGAATGAGCCGATGTAATGATCCTCGAAAACAGCATATTCTTTTATAAACACGACTGATTAGGGATAGAGGGTCTGTAATCTATTTATTATTTATGCAGTTTTATGATTATTCACTATTCACGTCAACACATAGCCATGAACCTTGACTTCTTCATTTTCTTTATTTTATACATATAAGTAATTGGCCTAGAGATGTATAATTATAGCCTCCAGCCACCATGTCTAATTTGTACCGGATCGAATCAGGACGAAACCTCACAAGTCAATTATCATCATAATTGTACAGAATGTCCGTGATAAGCTTGACGAGTGGCCCCAATAATGAGTGGACCACTCATGACCACTGATCAATCGTCGTGTTGTTCGAATGATTTAGCAAAGTTGATAGTTCACGATCATTGATAATAAATATTGAAATCTTATAACTAAATACGTATTTTGCCAACAACTAGATACCTACATTAGGTAATAATATTTTTACATCACTGTTTGTAAGTCCTGAAAGCACACACAGGTATATTATGACCACAAGGCGCATGTGGCCTACTGCTCCGCAAAAGTCTCCCTCAAGTCCATCTATAAGTCGCGTTTCTGTACCACCTTGGACCAGCTGGCATAAGTCTAAGTCATCACGCCATCTCTTTTTTGGGCCAGGCCTATGCCATTTTCAGTACAAAGCCTAAATACCAAAAGTACAAAAAAGGTCTGATTAAAATTAGATCGTTTAAACATATGAGTCTACGAGTAGGTATGTTTCTAGGTATGTTAATTTTTTGACAATGTTCATTTCTTGTGATTATGCGGTCTGTGAAGTTACCGGCTTTAGAATATTGCTCCACCCTCTCTACCCGTGGTTGCCGTAAGAGCCGGCTAAGAGAGGACGGGCAGCAGCGTCCTCTGCGTAAAACCATTGAACTGCGCTCGATAACTCGCCTGCCAAGCGTGTCGAGTATTGGCAAAACCCCCCTTTATGGGGGAGGCCTATGTTAAGTAGTGGATTACCAACGGCTGAGATGATGATGCGGTCTGTGATTTTGCGATGGCCTTTTTGATAACAGGCTTTCAATTCTCCATTTATCTCGTTATCACTGAATAAATCGATCCACTTTTATTTCGAGTGTTTCGAGTTTCGAGATGCATAAGTGGTGATAATTTCCTAGGTTACCTAATTCAATATTTAAACTGCCTCGTAACATTTTATATAGCTAATTAGTTCATTATTGACTAACCTCTGTCGTCTACTGCCTACTTTTGTTTATATAAAGCCTTGACCACCCGTACCCAGTTAGCGTCCTTTCAGACGAACGTCGGCGCGGCATCAAAGTCAACGCGGCGCTCACGCGGCGACTAAATTTGTATGAAAAATGACATAGAATACAAACGGACCGCATTTTGGCGTCAGCGTTTCTTGACGTATTCAATATTAGAATCACATATTAAGGTGTGGGAACACAAATCCTACGTTCTGACTCTTTACAACTGCACGCCTGATGCCCGACTTTCATTGTTTCACTTCTCCTTTGTCTTAAATCCATTTTACTATTTCACCGAAATACCCTTTTTCTGTTTATCATTACATGCTCAGAGTAAGGATACCAAAGAGAACCAGTCGTGCAAAAATATGTCCCAAGCCGCGAGTCTGGTACTAAATCAATAAATTACCAGACTATGTGGTTAGTTGCATGGCAACCGTAGGTCGACCGCGTGATGCAAGCGTTAGGTTAGGTAAAAAGCAACCCGAATAACAACAGATACGTGCGTGAAAGCGATAGCTTTTCATAATTTAGTCATGTATTTACAATAATTTTAGGAATTTATGTATCCATATTACACGTTATACGTTATTACACGTTATATGTGATTCAAATCAAATCAAAATCAAAATTATTTATTTAACTAACTACAAAAGTTTTCCATACATATAATTGGTGCCCTACCTCCTGCAGAAGCTTGAGCTGTGGCCCAGGAGGCAGTTCTCCCCAGATAACAAATATTGCGTGTTTCTATTTTATTTTAATTTTTTAACTCTATAAAATGGACAACAGCGCTTTGTTCGAATGAAAAACTATGAAGTCGATTATATTTTAAATATTTTTGTATAATATTATCCGAACTAAAATATTTTTTTTTTACATAAATCAAGGTTTGGCATTAATTACCTAGTGAAATTTTAAACATTTAAACATTGAATTAAATATTTGTTTATTTTATCTCAATTACGTACTGTGCATTATAATATTATACTTTTTGTTTCTAATTGGTTTACATTGCATAGTCCTGGTTAATTTTATATTTATGATAACATTTTAATATTTTTGTGACTCGACTATTTATTAAGAGTATAAAAGTAATCATATTATGTAACAATTTAGAATAATATCGTCAAAGGCCCTTTCTACGTGCTAGAATCAGGCCCATGAACCTGTACTCACTATTAAACCCAGATTCTATCATGTAACTATTAAGTTATAATTATATCTTTACAAAAATAAATACATTTTAATTTTAAAACATTTTTGACCCTTTTAAATTTTAATTCTTGTAATATATATTTATAAAAGTTAAAAAGTATAAGTGAGATTAATTTATTAAAAAAAATTATATATTTAAATCTATACTATTATATAAAGAGAGAAAGTGATTCACTGACTGACTGACTGACTCATCAACCCAGAGCCAAAACTACTGGACCGATTATGATGAAATTTTGACAATAGATTATTTTTACAGTCTAGACAAGTAATAAGAAAGGATTTTTCATAATTTTACCCCTAAGTGTATTAAATAGGGGTTAAAAGTTTGTTTAGAGAAGACTTCATTTTTCAGCCGATTAATTTCAAATTTTGTAGAAACATTCTAAAATGAAAATAATTATTAAACACGTGTTTCAGCGTTTTCAAAAATTTCAGCCTTTATGTGGATAAATAAAGATTAAAAGTTTGTTAATGAATATTTAGTTCCAAAAATGCTCATTAGATGGCGCTACAGGAAAAATTAGAACGCGCCGACAATATTTTCTTGCAAGACGTAAATACTAGGGTAATAGGGTATGCAACATTTTAAGTAATTTATTTCCTACATTGCATAATACGCTTATGATAACTTTCTGCAAATAATTTAAACGCGGTTTTTATTTCGTTTCTCTTTATCATAGCCCCTTTAAATTGGGCTGCAACGACATCGAATTATCGATGCTCTTAGATGCTTTCAGTGTTTCCGTAATCCGTATGCCGTATTCGTTTCCAGATTATTAATATAATATAATACACTTAGTGACTTAGTGCTGCCGGCCTGCCTTTGTTTTTTTGAATTTTTGTTTGTAATGAATAGGCTCTGAAACTACTGGACCGATTTAAAAGAATTCTTTCAATTATGGAAAGCTTAATTCAGTGTGAGTGACACAGGATATATGAGATTTTGAAAAAAAAATAGGGATCCGTAGGAAAACTGCAATATTTTGTGAACCAAGGTGTCACATAATTACCTAATATATTCATTAATTTGCGTGCGCTGTGAAATCTATTGATGGTAGAATAAAATAATGTACGAGAGGTTTTTAGTACTTATCAATTAGTACTCATACTCCTGTTAAAACGTTCACTATACTTACTTCTGCTACCCGTGCGAAGCCGGGGCGGACCACTAGTCACTAAATATTTTAGTGCATATAAGTCTACTCCAATGCTCCTATGTTCGCCCGCGTCGCTTAGTGTCAAATTTAACATTGAACTTCATAGGGTAAAAAATCGTTCAATCCAAATTAGGCTTTAAAACAATCATGTAAATAGAGTTTAAATTCAAATAATAGAAATTCAGTAGATGTCATAGCGCGTAATAGTCAGTGGACACTTTTTTGTAAAGCTTGTTCAGGGATTGTGCGTCTGTAGTAAGAAGCAATTCAACGTCATTGGTTACATGCCATAAAAATTATAAAACCATTATCCCTTAAAACTGTACAACGTCCATTGTCTATAAGATTCTACAAGCCCACTCTTCCATTTTTGTTATTTAATATAAGGTCAGCTCTCGAGCAGTCAACATTAAAGGTTTACTCCTTTATCACTACTGTGTTTTACATCGAACCTCCGGTCTTCCTATAATTGGCTTACCTTAGCTCCCCTACATACACAATAGCCAGACCCCAAACGAAGAAACTATACACGCACCGTCAAACCGGGATATACGTATACCATGATTCGACGTTTTTCGAGTTTCCCGATATTTCGACACAGTTGCATGCGCCATGATCACGGAAGAACTGAATCTCGAATCATGGTTAATATCCCGTAATAAGTGATCCTAATGCTTATAACCATGATAATTTGTAATCATAGACATTGTCAATATATTATTATGATCACATGGACCAAGCACACTGTCTCGCCCATTCATTCGGTCCACTGCTGAACATAGGCCTCCTCCCCGCCTTATTGAACGCAATATAAACTATCCATATGGGGGATTTTACCATGTCCTTAAAATTAATTAATTAGAATGGTGCAGAAAATGGAACCTTGATCCTATTTTATGCAACATTCTTCAGACAGCACCCGCCTTTGTGTTATGACCCGGGTTACTAATATTATAAATCTCAAATTATAGTACAATGAACACTGTAAGAAACTTACGTTTTTTACCAGGTAAAGAAAACGCTTGCGAGTTCCAATTCACGTCTGCTGCCATCTAGCGCGGTTGGTTAGATTGATGGATGGATGGATGTTTGTTACTCTTTCACGCCAAAACTACTGAACAGATTGGGCTTAAATTTGGTATGTAGGTAGCTTAGAAACAATAATGACACATAGGGTACTTTTTTCCGATATTCCCACGGGAACGATGTCTACGCGGGTGAAACCACAGCTAGTATATTATAATCATCTCATCATCATCATGCATCATCAGCACGGAACTGTGCCCGGTAGATGGCAATAGGCTCGCCACCTAGTATTACATGGGACCAATAACATACTAACGAAATGTGGGTGTACCTACCATCGGACTGAGTCTCTGCCTGCCCCTTCGGGAAAAAGTGTGACTGTATGTATGTTTATGTACGGCCACCTCGAGAAGGTGGGGTACACTATTCTAAAGCCACAGTAAGTATCCACACAGCATATTTCTTAATTAGCACGTGTTTCGCAGCAAATAAAAATTCTTAATGTTTATCTTTATCTGTTTTCAGGAGGAGATATCGTGGATGGTAGCTATATCATCGATAGGGTACATAGTAGGCAGTTTTGTAGCTCGATACATCACCGATCGCTGCGGAAGAAGAGTCAGCATTCTGGCAAGTTCTGTACCCACGCTGGTCGCTGTTGTAAGTATAAATCTTCTTCTTACGAGTGCACGAGGCTAAATTTTATGTTGAAATCAGTATTTAGAGTCTCTGTACATTGCGTTTTTTTATGTTTTGAAAACTACGGCACCGTAAGCACGAGTTGTCGGCAATGATAAAAACAGCAAAGTACATAGGCTCTTAGAGAGAAGACATGTAAAGAACGTCCAGTCTAAAAATGTACTCTAATCTCCTCCGAAAATGAAACGACAGGAAATCGCATTTTAAGCCTGGACGGTTACAACTCAAGAGTTATTGCATTTAACCTAACCAAACCTAAGTTAGTACCTAAATAAAATTATCCATAAAGAGTTAACACACTGGACCCTGTCTTAGCGTGAAACCACATATCATCATCATCTCAGCCATAGGACGTCCATTGGTGTATTCAGTAATGGACGTCCAATGGCTGATATATAGGCCTCCAGCGTGTTCCTGCCGTCTTTATCAGATCGTCTGTCCACCTTATGGGTGGAAGTCCTACGCTGCGCTAGCCGGTCCGTGGTCTAATAAATAAAGAATATAGTTGGTGTAACCACATACATTCTGTATTTATTTTAAAATAACCTTATGGCCTATAGCGGGTGGTCCTCAATGCAACGTTACAATCGCGTTGGAAAATTCTGCACTTTAGATTCTTATCTAGTATCTAGTGTATTTACTGGATATATTAAATTGTGGGTTGTCATCAACGAGAGTTATGTTATTATCTATCTATATGACTTGAAATAGCCAGCTACCTTCGGCAAGTGTTTTATTATGTTTTGTCTCGTAAAACCGCATCGAAGAACCACGAATTAAATTATTTACATATCTGATTTTATGAAGTTTTGCTCATTCTATGTGAAAATTTCATTACAGATCCTAAAATTATATGCGTGGGAGGCATGGATGCTATGTTCAGCAAGATTTCTGTTTGGTGCTGGCACGGGAGTGGTTATGGCTGTAAGTCTTTCTGATATAACGTTTTATCCCCCCCAATGAATGGAAAGACTATGCACATGAAGAGATAAGACATGCATAAGAAGATTAACAAAAGCGGCTGTTTTGTGTGTAGTTTTGTGTGTATTGGTACAAAAAAAAGGGTTTATTCAAAGATGTTTAATATTTTCTACTAAATTCTGAAGGAAAGATTTATGATTACGTGAAACCTTTTCAGCGTGTCGTGACAGAGATAATTGAAGATTTCTTTGTAAAAATTGAATGATTAGCAATTTCAGGTACGTACGAGTACTACTTTTTATGAGAAAAAATAACAATACTAGAGATTCTTTAGATGAAATGTTAGATAGACAAGTCTTATTTTTCTCATTGAAAACCATCAACGCAAAAAAAGTAGCATAGGGAGACAAGGAAATTTCTTGTGAAATCACAGAAAGTCTTCGACATTGGGGCGTATTGCATTAATTTTAGGCTTGACGATCTATCTCCTTACATAAGTACAGATAACGCGACTGCAGCGCAACTTTAACGTGACGACGTGGTCAGGCGCTAATTTGTGTAGAAATTGAATTGAATACACACGCAGGCCGCATTTTAACGCTACAGTTACGTTGTCGTCGACGTTCGTGTGAATCCTTATTGCAGTAGGCGTTAGCCGCCTACTGAAATCATCGCTAAACTAAAAAAAGTTTCTGTCGATTATTTCCAGGCATCAATAATGTACCTAGCTGAGATAGCAGACAAGGATATAAGGGGTAAAATCTCATTAGCTAACCGATTCATGATGAGTTTCGGTTGCCTGCTCGTGATCACAATAGGAGCTTTTGTGTCCTACAATACCCTCAACTACTTGCTCTTTGTGTGTCCTGTGATATACTTCACCGCTTGTTGGTGGATTCCCGAGTCTCCTTACTACCTCTTGAAGGAAGAAAAAGTTGATGCTGCCAGGACAACTCTACAAAGGCTGACCGGGATTAAAGATGAGGATGTAAGGTTACGATTATATTTTTTAAATGAAAATACTAACAAGCATGATATACGCCTGATGTTGCGTGCAGCAAGGACGCAAAATAACACTGTGCTTCTCAACCTGAGACATACCATAGGTACCAAGTCCAATTACCAAGTCAAATTTTGCCTGACTTTGGGATCGAACCCGTGACCTCATGATCGGCAGTATAGCACTTGCGAACCACTCCGCCACCGAGGCAGTTCTTTGCATGGCATGTTGAGCTACTCGTAATGTCGTTCTATACGTAAGTAAGATTTCTTATTCATTTTACAGGAATTGGAAGATAAATTATCAGAAATGCGTGCTCAGGTGAGGCTAGAGATGAGCCGGTCCACTACATTCAGAGAACTCATCACGGGAAGAAGGTATCGAAAAGCGATCATCATTGTTCTTGGTGAGTATTCAACTACCGTACAATGACGCTCTTCCATTGCAATTAAAAAACTTAGACTTTCGCTGCGCTCGTTTGTAGTACTCGTATGTATATGTACCGTATTGGTATATATTTGTGTCATACGTGCTCAAAAATAGTGAAGAAAATTAATAATTTTGTTTTAATCTATTTACGCATAAAAAGAAGAAGAATACTTTTAAGTAAGAGTAAGAAGACTTTTTTCTTCCTGGACTACAATTTTTAAAAGCACATGCAGGCTTGCTGACTGATGATTAGTGATGTCTATCTAAACACTGTGTGGCATCGGGTCTATGATGTTTACCATCAGCACCTGATTTGCTCGTCTTGTCACTATCATAAAAATAAGACATGACTTAAGTACTCGGATACGTGCACTAACCTAACACGTCGGCCGACACATTTGAGTAGATACAATTTTTAAATTGCATCACTCGTCTTCATCCTTGAACTGTTAATTATATCTTACCAGTTTTCTGTTATATGGTTGAAGTTGCCGCCTTGCAATTTTCTAGTTTCTTGAATACTTTTCCCAAAGAAATGTTTATTTTTGCAGTTGTAAAACTTACGCAGATAATGTCAGGATTACATCCAATCCAGAATTATATGGGTCCTATATTACTGGAGAGCAAATCTGGAATAGATATTACTACAGCGCTCATTGTCTTTGGTGCTTGCAGGTTTTTACTAGGTAAGAAGCGTCAAAGGAATACAAACAATTTACAAATACATATTATTATTCTAAAAGGGGAGATAGGGTACGATCTCCCAGCGCTTACTCAACAACTGGCACGTGCAATTCTACAAACGTCTCAATGTGCAGTTTGCATAGTGCATTATTATAAACAACAAAGATAGAAAGACGTACTTAAGACAGAAGTGCGACCCAGACAAAAATATTAGTCGCTAGTAGGTACGACCCCATTTTACTGGCGTACTTGGAGTTAATGGAATCTAATTTGAGCTTGCCATTTTCGAGAAGCCAGTACCTCATCTACCCTTTTGTTTAATATTCAATGTAAAAATAATATCTAAACAGTGTCTTTATCAATAAAGTTGTTATTTAAAATTTACGTATAACTTTGGACTTTACAACTTTTTACTTTTCGGAACTTCATTGTAGATTTCTGGAACAAGAATCTTTAGTTTTTAGTTCCGATTTTTTGTGTCAAAAACAACATGCACAGTGCACCGCCCTCTCGCCTGCAAAATTGCGTGCAAAGAGGAAATGTAATGCTATTAGGTATTATTTTAGTTAGTGATACCATTTATATGAATTTAATACGACGCTGCTCCTCGAGATGTTACCTCGCTGAACGCTGAAAAAAAGAGTACATATAAGTTTGTGTGGAACATATAACTTTATTGAATGTCATATTTATTGATATTATAAAGGCGTGACGTTATGTATTTTTGTTTTGGTTTAATTCCAAACGTTCTTTTCTTTTTCAGGAGTAATGTCCTCGTTGCTGGTGGACAAATTAGGTCGGCGTCCACTCCTGATCTACTCATTCATCGGAACTGGCATCCTTCTAGGTGCCGTCGCAGTCTACTACGGAACCTTAGGCAGAAACCCACAATACCCCTACAATCTCATACCATTCATTGGGATCATTCTCGCACTAACAATATCAGTGTTAGGTTACGAGTCTGTGGCCTACATGATGCCAGCTGAATTGTTCCCTATGAACATAAAAGCGATAGCAATGGCCATGTACAGTCTTATCGGTGGTTTAATGAACTTTCTATCTGTGAAAACCTATCAGCCAATTAAAGATTTAACGGGCCTTAGTGGAGTGTTCACGCTATACGCAATATCGGCAATGTTGGGTGGTGTGTTCTCTTACTTCATGGTCATAGAAACTAAAGCAAAGACTTTGAAAGAAATCCAGGTAGAACTCCAGGGAGACATGTATGAAGATGAAAATGAGAAATTAAATAATGTTATTGTTAAAGAAAAAGAAGATTTTTTAGATAAAGAAAATCCTAATTCCTGCTAATATAATAAATGCGAAAGTTTGTGAGGATGGATTGATGTTTGTTACTCTTTCACGCTTATCGAATTTCCGATTCAAAAGTACCGAACCGTATGGACTAAAATTTGGTTTGTAGATAGTTTAGACCCTGGAAATAACACAAAGGGTACATTTGTACCCGATATTCCTACGAGAATGTAGACTATGCAAGTAAAACCGCTGGGCACAGCTTGACTAGCTTAATAAATTATTCTTAGGTAGGTACCCAAATTATTAACCTAGTAGATATAATGTATTATAATTAAGTAGGAAAATTTAATTACGTTCCTTAGTATAATTTATTTAATTAATATAGGTATAACTTATAACGTGAGACTGGCGAATGTAAATACCATGTGATGTCGATTTTTAAATGGACGTTTGAGAAAAAATGCGCAAATTGTGATATTTTGAAACGTGAAATGTGAATTTATGTAATTAAAATTGTATTAATAATAAAATATGTAGTTTAATTGTCTGAATATTCGATTATAAAGCTGACTTGCACCAACTAACTTTAACAATAATTTTAATGGCTGATTCATTGATGTCACTGAAATAAGTGACAGTCTCCTGTAACCAAACTGGCTCACGAGGGTGGTGAAGGCTCTGGGAAAACCTACGTTTCCTTAAGTCATCTGAGGCGATACATTGTCTATAGAGAGTTCTAAATGCTATAAACAGACCTAATGTTTAAATCATCTGCCAAAGACGCCAAGGCAAGGCCAATATATAGGTACATCTTGGCCTTAGCGATTATGACGACCGGTCAAGCATTTGGTTACCAAATCATCTTCATCATCATCATCGTTATCATCACCAAATATTTACAAATATTAAAGAACCTAGGTAGGTAGATATTAGCATTTTAATTGTTACCTATAGGTACCTATTTATTTCATGTTTCCTATTTACCTTAAAAATATTAAGCCTTTACTTAACATTAAAAAAATTACTGTTTCCAACATCAAAATTCTCCACGAATCATCAGTAGGCAAATTATGCTGAATGGTAAAATTCGACAGAGATGAATAAAAATATAAGTTATTATACTTAATTGACGTCTAGAATAAATTACTCTATATATAGCTACACATTATAGTACGATCGATATATTTGAGGTTCTAAGCGGATATTATTGTGTAAATTAAAACAGAGTATGTTAATATTTTATTAAAAGATTGAAAGTTGATTGTTGATCATTGGTGGCAAGATGGACCGCGGAAACAGACGTGTGCAATATGCAATAGCGTCAGCTGGTAAGGATTTTTTATTAATATTGTGGCGCTTTACTATAAGACGATCATAGCCCATTATATCTAAGTAGTACTGTTTGACGTTTCATCTTTTAAACACGCCTTTTTCCCAAACCCACCCAGGTACTCACGGTACCCAGGACTCAGTCCCAGAGTAGGTGCACTCATATTTCGCCAGTATGATATTGGTCCCATGTAATAGGAGGCATCTATACTTTATTTATAATTTTTTAAATTGCTTATCTTCAATCCGAAATAACTTTGCATAGACGTAACTCACATTATTTTAATAATCTTCGACGTAAAACCATGAAATTATGAATTTTATCACATGTACATGAAAACATGTTCTTAGTCAAGCATAAGAACTTTCAAACAGTACTATCAATATAAGTAAAAATCTCTCAAACAAGGCATAAGAACTTTCAAACGGTACTTTTTAGATTTGATGGGCTGTAGTTTTTTTTTCTTATTAAGTTAGAAACCTAACCTAACCCAAATATGTTGTGTACAAAATATACCAAGAGAAAACATTGTTATGGATTTAATGAATGAAAACTCATTTAAAAATACCTTATAAATAAGACTCCGGTTTTTCTTTAAATACCTATAAGTGGTAAGCTAATTTTTTAAAAAGTTGAATGTACCTATACTCTTATTTTTATTTTAGTCACTGACCATTTCAGGAGAAAATCTATACAAAACCTCTTTGCTTTTTAGTATCATCATCGGCTGTAACCGTGGGTGTTAGCTTTTCATGGGGAACTCCTGTGCTGCCGAAGATTAAGAGCAATGAGATTGGTTTCCCTTTGAGTGATGTATGTTGTTATAATTTTCGGTCTACATAATAACAAGAATTATATTATTTCACCATGATACGGAAGTGGCAGGTGCCGGAGCCTCTAGCAATAGCCCGGTTACCATCCAATTTGAAATCACACCTATAGCCAAATCAAGTAGTTTCCATCCATTCACAATAGACCTTGCATCAGCGGGGCTGTCTTTGAGCTCATCTTCTGTAGATGGTTTCAGAGATGGTCCCCAATAGGTGCTATCCATTACCTTTAAATTAAAAGTTCAAAAGGGCTTCTGCACGTTGGACTTAAAAAAAAGGTCTCCATGTACCGAAGAACAGAATTATACATACAAACCTTTCTCTTGAATCACATCGGCCATGCATGTTTTGGAGAAGATAGCGGATAAATAGACAGACACAGGCGTGGCAAGATAGATTTACTATTTAAAACGATAAGGATAGAGATCCTACTACTATATATAGATAGATAGAATTCTCGATAGAATCCTACACAATCATCATCTCAGCCGTTGGTAATCCACTACTGAACATAGGACAGCCCCATAAGGCAGGCGGGTTGACGAGCGCAGTTCAGTGGTTTACCGCAGAGGACGCTGCTGCCCGTCATCTGGATCTGTTAACACTTAGCCGGCTCTTACAGCAACCATGGGGAGAGAGGGTGGAGCACTATTCTAAAGCCGGTAACTCCACGGAGAATACAAACAGACTTAAATATAGGTAGTTATTATTATTATGCATAGATTAAAAATACCAAAAAAGTGCTTACATATACCATTCCATCATCATCTTCATGTCACACATATCTGAAATGAATATGTTATAAAAATATTAACCTAGGTATAATTATGAATTTTCCTGTTTTCCAGGCTGAAATATCATGGCTGGTAGCCATAGCTTCTATAGGGTTCATGACAGGCAGTTTTATATCTAGATTCATCACTGATAACTATGGGAGAAGGATCAGTCTTCTGTCAAGTGCAGTACCTACAGCTCTAGGCATTGTAAGTACTACCTTTTAGTATATTTAAATTATTATATTATTATAATAGTATGTTGAAAGGACGAATGGTAAATGTAACAGGTTACCGGAAATATCATTGGCAATATCTTCGTTGGCAATTTGTAGAAATAAAAACGAAATTCCCCTCTGTCCCACCTAGCGACGAATTCTAGATTAAGCAAAGGGTACAGCAGTACAGCAGTTGCACCTAGGACTTAATTCGTTCAAGAGTTGCACTGATTTTTTCTAAGAAATTATTTTTCATTCTACATCACGCCTATTTCCCGAAGAGGTAGGCAGAGGTGTACCCAGGACTCAGTCCTATAGTAGGCACTCACAGTCTGTAACGACCCTAAGGTCAAACAGGTAAATAAAAATAAGTAAAAAAAAGCGTATGGGTATATATTTTATTATGAGCTTACAACCGAAAACTATGGTTTAAAAGTTATTTTCGTAATATATCGCATTTAATTCGTATTAAATGCTATCCTACTTCTTCCTACTATCATATCATACTAATATTAAACAGGTGAAAGTTTGTATGGATTGATGGATGCATGCTTACATGCATAAAGTTTATTTATGGTCTTAAAAAGTATTTTGAAATGAAATTTTGAAATGATTTATTTGCGTAAAATATGGTAGATAGAGCTTGTTAAAACTTCAATATATGTACAGCATGTTTTGCCAGTTTCTCTGGCGTAGAAAATATAAGAAATATAATAATATTATGTCAAGATATAAAAATTGAGATTGGATTTAATATCATTATTGAATTATAAGAGAAATTGTATTCAAATTTAAGAATTGGAGTTAAAAATTAAGTCGAATGTCAAAGTCAGTGATAATTAATAATTAAAAATAAAAAAATCTATCGTCGTCTTTATTTAAAATTGATTCAAATCCAATGTCAACAGCATTATTACACATTTTAATTAAAATGGATAACCTATAAAAGTACTCATGATTTTACATCGAAAAATTCATTCAAGTCATAAAAACAGTTTTCCGATAGCCACTTATGTAATTTCGTTTTAAAATATTTATATGGGAGCTCTCTTATGTCCATAGGAATTTTATTAAACACTTTTACTGTCATATTAATACAGTTTTTTGCCGAAAGCGCAGTGCTGTAAATGGGCTTCTTAAGTTTTGAAGGATCTCTCCTCGACAATCTTAGGTTCTCGTTCTCATCTATTTTCTCGAACAATTGAGAATGCTCCCCAACAAAAAGACCAATCTGCATTATATTAGAAATATCTTTTATTTACAATAGACAATATAAAACAATAGGTACAAACTAGTCTTAGAAAATAACACGATCTTATACTATCTTAATTACTTTAACACTACTTATTATTATGTCTTAAAACTATGCTCCGATATAAGCCTGCAAGAGTCAAAATATTCAATTCTTTGAACAGAGGCCTACATGAAACCAGTGGGCCCACACTAAAAATAGCTCTAACGCATTTTTTTGTGCAATAAATACTTTATTGACTTCAGTGGAATTTCCCCAAAGTAAAAGTCCATAGCGGAGAACCGAAGCTATGTATCCATGATAGCAGTGAGAGCTGCCTTCATGTTGACCTTAACCGATTTAATGCGAAAACAAATCGGTTAAGTTTGGAACATCTCTACATGGATTTTCCAGTTACAGTGTTGGTCAACAATTATACCTAGAAACTTATACTGAAGTGTGAAGTCTAATTCTTGGTCTCTACATTTTACGTCATAAAAATTTTGAATAGTATTGTAATTGCGAAAATTTAAATATTTAGTTTTTGTTAAATTAACACTAAGTTCATTCGATTCCAACTATTTAACAATAGAGTCAGCTGCATAATTTAATAAATGTCCGTGGTTGCTATTAGTAGATGTCATGTTGTTGTTATTATTGTTAGTCACCACCACCGAAACATCAAATCAAATCAAATCAATCAAATCAAAATAATTTATTTGTGATACACAGGTCATGTAGGTAGTTAGAATTAATTGCAATCGAGCAAGCTGTGATCAGCCCTATAGGCATACAAATTTGGGTTTTAATGTCATAAATTGTTTAAGACAAAGAAACTTATTAGTTAACAATTAGGGTAACATTTAGTTCATTCAAAAATATAGATTAAAATACAATTTAAATTCATCAATATATTAATAAAGTCAATATTCAATTATTAAATATTCAATTAGAAGTAAATCTGTCATTTAGAAATTCAGTTATGCTATAATAAGCCTTATCACTGAAAAAAGTTTCAATTTAAATTTAAATGAGTTAACCGTCTCACAATCAATTGATTATATCTTTGGGTAAATGGTTAAATAAGCGAGGTGCCATACAGAGCACGCTATTATGAAATTGCGCTGTGTTACTGCTAGTAGTAGCATTGAGAAAACAAACATTTTTCATGTGTCTTTTGCTGTGTAGATGTTTAAATAGAAATACGTCATGAGTTTTGACGAATAAACATATTTCATAGATATAAAGGTTTACAACTGTCTGTCGGCTTAAGATTACAAATTGCCCTCACACATTTCTTCTGCGCCTTAAAAACTGTCTCTTTATCGACTGAGTTTCCCCAGAAAATAATGCCATATCTTAACACTGACTCAACATAACCATGATATGCAACAATCACTGCAGCTTGGTGTACAACTTTACTAAGCATATATAGTGCGTATGAAAATTTGCTAACTTTAGAACTCAGAGTTACCATCTGGGTATGCCACCTTAGATCACTCTCGAGATGCAACCCTAAAAATTTCGCGTTCTCTACCTCATGAATTTTTTGTCCGTTATAGTTAATATCAATGTCAGTTAAAGTTTTCTTCCTATTTCTAAATGTCATAATACTAGTTTTATCCAAATTAATTAGAAGTTTATTATATTTTAACCGTTTAATTATTATGTCAAGAGTATTATTAATATTAAATTCAAAGCTAGCTTTATCACTACTACTAAACATTATTGTGCTGTCATCAGCAAACAAAACAATATTCTGCTCTGTAGCTTTCGGGAGATCATTAATGTAGATAATAAATAGAAGTGGCCCTAACACACTGCCTTGAGGAACGCCTTGCTTTACTCCACTAAATTTTGATGAATATACCATCTCTTGTTTTGACTTGGGGCATATACGTGAAATTTGCGTAGATTGCTTTCTATCACTGAGGTAAGACTTTAAAAGACTTAAAACATTCCCTCTTATACCATATCTCTCAAGTTTATCTAGAAGAATAGTATGGTCAACACAATCAAAGGCCTTGTTAAAGTTAAATCCATTAAAAGAGCGGCTACGAGTTTTTTGTTGTTTAAGTCTGTCATTATAGATTGTAAAAATTTATATATTGCAAGATTAATTGTTTTCTTATGCCTAAAACCTATTTGTTCATCACAAAAGATGTTATTAGACTCAAAGAATTCATACAGACACCTATATATCACCTTTTCAAAGACCTTAGAGAATATAGGAATAAGAGTTATAGGTCTATAGCAGTTTATACTTACCTTATAATTTAAAAAAAAAAAAAGGTTTTATTAATGTAATTTTTAATTTAGTCGGGAATACACCAGAAACTATACACAGATTTATTATAAAACTTAGAACAGGTGACACCAGATCGGAAATAGATTTTAGAACTTTCGTTCTTCATCAGCGAAAAGTATACATTTATGGTCAACTGATGACATTGGATCCTTTCATCCCGATATTCCCACGGGAACGAACACTAAGTATGCGGGGGAAACCGTGGAGCACAGTAGTAGTAATTTAATATAATTTCTACTAGGTACTTCTATGCTCTAGTACTGTGCTATTATACTAGTAATTAAATATATTTTCACATAATTATTTAATTGTACATGTTGCAGGTTCTCACGATATATGCATCAGGCGCATGGATGCTATGTGCCGGAAGACTACTACTGGGTCTCGGAACAGGAATTATTGTTGCAGTAAGAACTCAATCTCGCTACAAACATTTTTAGATTGTTTAAAGGTTATCACAAACAACAATCACCTTTTTCCCGAAGTAGGTAGAGGTGAACAGATATTCCCAGTTGTTTTTTAAAGTCCCATGTAAAAAGGAGCCAGCCTATTGTCATTTACCGGGACCGTTCCAGATTCCAGATTGTCATTGAGACTGTCATCGAAAAAACTAAAATTACTTTTTGCCTCATCTGGGGATCAAACCCCGGACCTCATGATCAGCAGAAGCGCTTGCGAACCATTACGCCACCGCGGCAGTTTATAATAACATTTTATAATATTATGATATCTTTGCGCATGGTACTTGATGGTACCCGCTTTAATATAAAAATCTGGTTTAACTAGTTTTGTTTGGCATTCAAGTTTCATTGCTCATTGCCGAAGCGGATGTCTTCGAGGTAGGCAGAATGGGATTAATTAATTTAAAAGAAATTAATACGAATTAAAACGAAGTTATGACAAAACGAATTAAACATACATTCACACCTTTTTCCCGAAGGGGTAGGCAGAGGTGTACCCAGGACTCAGTCCCATAGTAGATACACCCACATTTCGGCAGTATGTTATTGGTCCCATGTAATAGGGGGCGAGCCTATTGCCATCTACCGGGCACAGTTCCAGACTCTAGGCTGTTATTGAGATAATTCCTAATGGAAAAATCCAATATTTAACACTTTGCCTGACCTGGGGATCGAACCCGGGACCTCTTGATTGACAGTCGAGCATGCGCCCTCTACGCCACCGAGGCAGTCTCAAAACGAATTAAAAGAAATTAATAATTAGTTTTTTCATAACTTTTACCTTAGGTCCTGACAATTCATGAGCAAGTAGGTGCGAGCGGGGCGAAAAGCTTTGCGGTTATAACTTATAACAATAAAGACGCAAGCAGCGTGTTGCGAGCGTGAACATTTTTATTGTTTTAACAATGAAGACGCGAGCAGCTTGCTGGGGCCGCTACGAAAGATTTTATCGTTCGAACAATGAAGCCGCGAGCAGCTTGCTGAAGCGCGAAGAAAAATTTTATAGTTTTAATCATGAAGTCGTTTTAGGGTTATAACAGAATAGTCCATGTTCTATTGGGAAACAGTATGACATTTTGGAGTAAAGCAATGCCATTTGGTACGTATATTATACACGTCCATTTAAGCCCAAACGCCTGGTAGCCAGTTTGAACTCCGTGACTCGTGACAGTAAAAGTACAGAGCTTAAGACATTAAGAAAAAAAATTCTGGCGGATTAGTTTGGACCTATGAGTCAAGCTTGGTATCGTTATCAGGTAACTAGATGATGCCCAATTCATTCCCCATACCAGTTTTTTAGGGTTGTGTAGCAAAATATGACGCAATACCTAAAATAATAAATTTTTAGTAGTAACGAATGCAAACAAACCCTCATATTTTCATATTCGTTGTGTATTAAACTTGGTTTTTAAAAAAAACGGTCGGAAAGCCCATTTAATGCAGATAATTATTATCAATGTATTTTATATTGAACAAAAATATGGAAAGTAGGTACTGCGACGGAGGTCAGCGCAGCGTAGGGAATGGCAAAAGCACACGCTGAGACATCATGATGGACCTTCAGTATGCTAATCCGACGCGCTCGAGTATTTCAAGATGCCGATTTTTTTTACATTTTCACAAACTCGATGCGAGCTTGCGTCACTTCCAAATCATCAGATTAAGAAAATGGAGCATCTGAAGGGGGGCAACTGAGACATCATGATGAACCTTCTCCGAAAATCTGACGCACTCGAATTTTTTTTTGTTTTCTGCCCTTTCGCTTGACCACCCCCACCACGCAAATCGTCAGATTAATGCATTTTTTTTTATGATAGTGAGTGACAAGACGAGTAAATCAGGTGCCTGATGGTAAGCATAATGATTGTCCATATTAGACACATTGCCACCCAGTGTTTCAAAGTTATCTCGCGGCAATTCGCAGTGCCGCCTGAGAAATATCTCAGGGTGACAGTAAACACTCTCCATTTAAGTAAAAAAAATACTGTCTTATAATTATTTTATAAGATAATATATAAAAACGGGTTTGCTTGCATTGTGAAGTTTTTTATTTTAAGGATTGCGTCATATTATGCTACTGAACCCTAAAACCTGGTAAAGTGAATGAATTGGGCATCATCTAGTTATTAGATAATAACACCAAACAAGGCCGTGGGGTTACCGGCTTTAGAAGGCCGTGGGGTTACCGGCTTTAGAAGGCCGTGGGGTTACCGGCTTTAGAATAGTCTTCACCCTCTCTCCCCGTGGTTGCCGTAAGAGCCGGCTAAGGGCTATAGGATCCAGAGGACGGGCAGCAGCGTCCTCTGCGTAAATCCATCAAACTGCGCTCGCCAACCCGCCTGCCAAGCGTGGCGAGTATTGGCAACAACCCCCCTTATGGGGGAGGCTTATGTTCAGTAGTGGACTTCTAACGGTTGGATGATGATGATGAACACCAAACTTGACTCAAAGGTACTAACTAATCCTCCAGATTTTTTTTCCTGAGCACCGGGAGCTCTGTACTTTTACTGTCGCGATGTTCAAACTGGCTACCGGGCATTTTGGGCTCAGGGGGACGTGTATAATAACCGTACCAAATAGCATTGCTGTACTCAAAAAATTCGCTGAAATTCGGTATGTAAACTCAAACTCAAACAGATTTATTCAAATAGGTCATAATCTGACACTTTTGTACGTCAATGAAGATAAACAGTACTGAGTCTACCGTGCGTTCGGAAAGATACCTCTACAAGAAGAACGCACAAGAAACTTGTAGGGCTTAATTTTTTCTACAGATAGTTTCACAATATTTGGTTTGCTTACATTCGTTTTCTTTGAAGGTGCCGCGAGGCGGCTATGCAGAAGTTTCCACACATCTTTGTCCTCTATGTACTGGTTGCCTTCTTTAGTAAAGTAGATTTTATATAGGTTTTGAATTTACCCTCTGAGAGCCCAGTTATCTCTTTTGGGATTTTATTATAGAAACGTAGACTATTTCCTAAGAATGTCTTTTTATTTGTTTTAGATAATCTAAAGCTACGTACAGCTATTTTGTCTTTATTCCTAATATTAAAATTATGAAGGTCACTATTTAATTTTAATTTATGTAAATTTTTACGCACATACATGATGTTCTCATAAATGTATAAGGATGGTAGAATCAGTATGTTTATTTCTTTAAATAATTCCCTCAGGGATTCGCGTAAAAGCATCTCTTGATGGCACGAATCGCACGTTTTTGTAGTTTTTGTACTTAGTTTACATAGCTTAGACCCTGGATAACACATAGAGTACTTTTTATCCTGATATTCCCACGGGAACGAAGTCTACGTGGGTGAAACCACGGGGCTTAACTAGTACTTAATAATAATATTAAGTTATAATAATTGAGATTGGATTTTTTATCATTTTTGAATTAACAGAGAAATTAAAAAAATGGAGTTAAAAATTAAGTGGAATGTCAATGGTTCAAGGGTCTAATTCCTCGTATTTTTTCCAGGCATCCATAGTATACCTGGCTGAAATATCAGACAAAGACATTAGAGGTAAAATCTCATTAGCCAACCGATTCATGATCAGTTTCGGTTGCCTGCTCGTGATCACAATAGGAGCTTTTGTGTCCTACAATACTCTCAACTACTTGCTCTTTGTGTGTCCTGTGATATACTTCACCGCTTGTTGGTGGATCCCCGAGTCGCCTTACTACCTCTTGAAGAAAAGGAAAGTGGATGCAGCAAGGAAAACTCTTCGGCTGTTGAAAGGAATTGACAATGAGGATGTAAGTCTCTTCCTGTTCAAGAAAAGAGTTGGCTTAAGACTCATAGGATGCCCTTAGTATTTATTCACATTGGATGCAAAATTGCAGCAATTTTATGTAACTAACATAGGGTGATTCCGCGTAAGTAAAGAATGGTAAATTTTACAGGAGATCCAAAAAACTTTTTGGGCCCTACCTCACCGCCATCACCGAGCGACGTTACCGGCTACGTATCCAAACAATTCATATTGAAATGTAAAGCAGTGAACTCACTTGGCGACTGTTTGGCAGCGTCGCCAATCCACACCAAATGTTTGGATACACGTAGCTGGCGCCGTCGCCATGGCGTATCGGTGAGGTAGGGCCCGTTCTTTTACGTCCCTTGTGCAATCAAACGTTATTGCAGTAAAAATTAAATGGGTGAAACGCCGAACTGTGGTATAATACGAAACATAAGTATTATTATTTTATAACCGCGATATCTCAATTTTGCTAATTTTGTACTTACGCGGTATCAAGTATCATCCAGATCCAGAACTGTCGACGAGGTGCATAAAAATCAGTCGTGACTCGTGATTTGTAGTTTCTGCATGCAATCAGCTAGATACTGAGGTCTGGTATAGGTCGAGGTCGATATAGGGGTATCCACTTCTTTAAATTTTACAGAAATTGGAAGAGCAGTTATCAGAGATGCGTGCTCAGGTGAAGATAGAAATGAGTCGATCAAGTACATTCAAAGAATTTATAACAGGAAAGAAGTATCGACGAGCCATTATTATTGTTCTTGGCAAGTATATAATTTAAAACATGACGCCTATTAGGAGTTTGATATAATCCTAAGAAAAAAATCATCATCATCTTTGCTGCTGGACGTCCATTGCTGAACATAGGCCTCCCAAAAAATACCAACTCGATATTTTTTATATTCTCCTGTTTCCTTCAAACATCTAAAATATCATTCGGTAAATTTATAACCTAATATTTTAAGATATAGAATATAAACTATATCCCTGTTATTATATTTTTATACATTTAACTTCTTTTTCAGTAAACGTTAAAATTTCGAATGGGTTTAATAAATTAGACGAGGAGACAGAGAAATATGAACCATCGATTTGGTTAATTTTCCATAGGAATGTTGTTACTCCTGAACCGCTAAAAATCTATATATAATATTTAATAAGTAACTAATGTAATGTAACGTGAATAATAAATGTACAATGTCAAATATTAAATAATCAAATAACCCGCCCTGACCGTACCCCAAGCAAAGGTGTCCATTATTCTCGCTGCAATACCGCAAATTAAAATATTTAATTCACTGGTGTTTTATAATATAAAGTGCAAAATCTACAACACGGTCTGGAACTGTGCCCGGTAGATGACAATACGCACGCCCCCTTTACATGGGACCAATAACATACTGGCGAAATATGGGTGTATCTACTATGGAACTGAGTCCTAGGTACGCCTCTGCCTACCTTAGGGAAAAAGGTGTGATTGTATGTAATGTTATGCATAGTTACTGTCAGCTTATTCTAATGAAGCAGCATCTAGTGAATATCTGTGGCAAACAGCTAAACTTTATTATGAACTATATAAGCTCTCCTTATTTTGGGGGCGGCGGAGTGTTCAAATTAGATAGTTCGGTTTTATTTCGCAAGATGTCGCTAAATTAAAGAATTATCTTTTTTAGGTTAAAGTATTTTATTTTGCAGGAGTGAAACTTATGCAGATTATGAGTGGATTGCACGCAATTCAACATTACATCGGTGCTATAATCCTTGATACCGAATCTGGAGTAGATGTTGTAACAGCAATTATTATTTTTGGAGCTTGCAGGTTTTTATTGGGTAAATATGACTGATATACCTTTAGTAAAACACAATCCAATGAAAAAAATATCAAATTGATTTAACGTATTTCACTATTTCCTCCGAATATAAATATAAAGTCCCATTCGATATATTTATAAGAATAATGATATATTTAAGATGAAGTAAATTATGTCCATAAAGCTAGAACTACATCTGGCACACGTGTGCCACGTACGCCGATCTGGGCGGGTCGGAGCATCTGGCACACGCATTAGGCGTGTATGTAATGTAGCTCTAAACAGCTAGTCGCCATACAAAATGTATAGGCTCCGACCCGCCCAGATCGGCGTACGTGGCACACGTGTGCCAGATGTAGTTCTAGCTTAATAGTTTTATTCTTCATCCATCGATAGAATCGTCTTTCGATAGAAAAAATTAAACGTTTATATATTATGACAGCTCAGTTTATCTCTGCCTTAAAAAATTCGTAGGAGATTTTTTGGTGGGAGACCGAAGAATACAGTTTGGCTCCCGTATCTTTATTATCGGTGCATTTTCGAGTGTTTAACGTGTAATAATGGTGGAATTCCGGCAGCTTCTTGTAAATACCACTACTTTACTACAGCTGTGAATTGACTGGGCTTGCCCTGACTCTGAATTGACTAATTAACCATATTAACTTGAAAATTTATATAACTTGTCACTGACAATACATTCGTGTGGGTCCATGAGAGAAGAATAAAAAATTCGTACAGAAAGTTGTTCTCAAGTTATTTTTAAATATTACCTAAACATAAGTGTGAATTTTTTTTCAATAGGTATTATTATATGATTCAGTTATTTATAGGTATATTATATACTTATAGAAACAAAATTCTACAATCGCAAACTCAACAAGAGAATTGTTGAATTTTATAATTTGTCATTTCCATTTCAGGGATAATATCCTCAATGCTAGTGGACAGGTTAGGACGCCGACCTCTTCTTATTTACTCATTCATAGGCACCAGCATTTTCCTTGCCATCGTCGCCATTTACTATGGAATCCTGGCTTCCACAAACGGAGTTCAATATCCCTACAATCTCATACCGTTCGTCGGAATCATTTTGGCACTAACGATATCAATCTTAGGTTTCGAGTCAGTAGGTTATATAATGCCTGGCGAGTGGTTCCCGATGAACGTGAGAGCTACAGCAATGGCCACGTACAATCTCATAGGTGGTTTTGTGAACTTTTTACTAGTTAAGACTTATCAGCCAATTAAAGATGTAACGGGCCTTTGTGGAGTGTTCACACTATACGCAATTGCTGCCGTAATTGGTGGTATATTTTCATACTTTATGGTCCTTGAAACTAAAGGAAAGACTTTGAAAGAAATACAGATAGAACTCCAAGGAGATATGTATGATGAAAATGAGAAGTTACATAATATTGAAGTGAAAAAGAATAGCTCTGCTTTAATAGATATAATTGGTAGGTAATATCGAGTGAAGAAGATAAATTTATATTTCACTCAAAAATTAACTAAAATTTTAGAAAATGCGGAGAGCGCTATGCCCGCGATTTTCTACGACCTATGAGATTGGATGAGAAGATCCGTAGATGAATGAAAGTTATATACCAATACCGACATAGCCCAACGGATTAGCAAGTTGAAGTGGCAATGGGCAGGTCACATAATATAGAGAACTGATGGCTGTACGATTCTCGAGACCATGGACTGCCAAGCGCAGCGTAGACCGCAGAAGACCACAGAAACACACTAAATGTAAGCCGCTTACAAAAGGACTAAATGGAAATCTATGGGGAAGGCCTATGTCCAGCAGTATGAACGACTTCTACGGCTGAAATGATAATGATGAAATATAATACTTGAGTACTTAACTCAACTTAAAACACAATCTCATATCATATTAATGCAATATAAAAGTTCCTGTTAACCAATTATGATTTTTCATACAATATAATGGTACTTAAAAAAAGATTTTGTTTTAATTTTAGTGTAAAATCTGTACAACGAATAGACGATCGAACAGTACAGCCGTATCACCGTACCATTCGGTACGGTCTTCACGCAGCACAATCGAACGGCTTTGATGTGCAAGCGACCGTTCCACCTTACCAAGTAATTAATATAACGTTTGCCGGACAGTTCGTCACACAATCGAACATGGTATGGTGACGAACCAAGTTCGTGGTATGGCCTTACCATGTTCGATCGTCTTTTCGTAATATAATAAGTTAATTTATGTATCTAGCGCGAGTGATAAGTAATAATAGTATTGTTTTTTATTTAATATACATAATATTCTTATTAATATATTTTTATTTTCCTCATCAGAGTAAATCTTTCGTAAAACTTTAATTTTAATTTATAAAATATATATATATAGATTAAAATCTTATAAAAGCCATGGAAAAATAATAATATCGGGCGTTCTCAGAAGCTTGGCTATGTGGTCCAGTTCCAAACTATCCCTTATTAATATTGCCATTGTGTCTCCAAGAACGAATCAAATAGAGCAAAGTGGAGGAGAAATATAAGGAATGATCATCTCACCGCCAGTGTGATTAGCTAGATTGAGACTGGCATAGAATGGTCGCGACACTTTGCTAGCTACGTACACAGTTACTTATTTACTCCAAACTGATTGTAGAGGTATGGCCCAAAGGGGTAAGCAGGTAGGTTCCATATGAGTAAAAGGGGGCGAGCTTATTGCTATCTACCGCGCATAGTTCCAGGCTCCACGATGTCATTGAAAAATATTGTAGGAAAAATCCAATAAAACTTTTGCCTGACCTAGGGATCGAACCCGGGACCACATGACGATGATGATTTAGGTAACTAAAATAATTAGAAATATTTTTCAGCGGGAGAAAAAGCGCGGTGTCGCTAGTGTTCACTATCCTCAAGATGTTGAGGGTCGATAGGGTTGATAAATCGACACACGGAGCATGAATGAAGGCTCCCGTACAGTTTATTGATGTGATGATAGTCTGAAGATGACAGAGTGGCTTGATCGACCGCTCTTTAATTACCGAAGCGACGGTGGAATAGGTAAGCGTAAACAAAGTAAGGTGGTTCGATTACCGTACAACATGAAATTACACAAATATTTATTTATCTATACTTCTATACTAATATTATAAAGAGAGAAACTTTGTTTTTTTGTTTGTAACGAATAGGCTCCGAAACTACTGGACCGATTTTAAAAATTCTTTCACTTATTGATAGCTTAATTCAGTGTGAGTGCCATAGGCTATATGAGATTTTGAAAAAAAATAGGGATCCGTAAGAAAACTGCAATATTGTGAACCAAGGTGTTACATAATATAATTACTTAATATTCATAAATTTGCGTGCGCTGTGAAATGCATTGATGGTAGAATAATATAATGTACTAGGGGTTTGTAGTACTTATCAATATCTACAAAATAGTCCACGGAAATTTTATCCATCTATTTTGGTTTAGTCACAATAATTGAAACAGACATTATATGCATGCACTGTGAAAAGTATTGGTGGTAGAATAAAGTAATGTACTAGGGGTTTGTAGTACTTATCAATACCTACAAAACAGTATACATAGATTATATCCATCTTTTTTGGTTTAGTCACAATAATCGAAAAAGTGATTATTTTTAATGCGGTGTGAAAACTATTGGTGGTAGAGTAAAGTAATGTACTAAGGGTTTGTAGTACTTATCAATACCTACAAAACAGTATACATAGATTATATCCATCTTTTTTGGTTTAGTCACAATAATCGAAAAAGTGATTATTTTTCATGCAGTGTGAAAACTATTGGTGGTAGAGTAAAGTAATGTACTAGGGGTTTGTAGTACTTATCAATACCTACAAAACAGTATACATAGATTATATCCATCTTTTTTGGTTTAGTCACAATAATCGAAAAAGTGATTATTTTTCATGCGGTGTGAAAACTATTGGTGGTAAAGTAAAGTAATGTACTAGGGGTTTGTAGTACTTATCAATACCTACAAAACAGTATACATAGATTATATCCATCTTTTTTGGTTTAGTCACAATAATCGAAAAAGGGATTATTTTTCATGCGGTGTGAAAACTATTGGTGGTAGAGTAAAGTAATGTACTAGGGGTTTGTAGTACTTATCAATACCTACGAAACAGTATACATAGATTATATCCATCTTTTTTGGTTTAGTCACAATAATCAAAAAAGGGATTATTTTTCATGCGGTGTGAAAACTATTGGTGTTAGAGTAAAGTAATGTACTAGGGGTTTGTAGTACTTATCAATACCTACAAAACAGTATACATAGATTATATCCATCTTTTTTGGTTTAGTCACAATAATCAAAAAAGGGATTATTTTTCATGCGGTGTGAAAACTATTGGTGGTAGAGTAAAGTAATGTAATAGGGGTTTGTAGTACTTATTAATACTTACGAAACAGTATACATAGATTATATCCATCTTTTTTGGTTTAGTCACAATAATCAAAAAAGGGATTATTTTTCATGCGGTGTGAAAACTATTGGTGGTAGAGTAAAGTAATGTACTAGGGGTTTGTAGTACTTATCAATACCTATAAACACAACACTACAATACACCTACAAAACAGTATACATAGATTATATCCATCCATTTTGGTTTAGTCACAATAATTGAAACAGTGATTATTTTTCATGCGGTGTGAAAACTATTGGTGGTAGAGTAAAATAATGTACTAGGGGTTTGTAGTACTTATTAATACCTACAAAACAGTATACATAGATTATATCCATCTATTTTGGTTTAGTCACAATAATCGAAACAGTGAATATTATTCATGCGGTGTGAAACTATTAGTGGTAGAGTAAAGTAATGTAATAGGGGTTTGTAGTACTTATTAATACTTACGAAACAGTATACATAGATTATATCCATCTTTTTTGGTTTAGTCACAATAATCAAAAAAGGGATTATTTTTCATGCGGTGTGAAAACTATTGGTGGTAGAGTAAAGTAATGTACTAGGGGTTTGTAGTACTTATCAATACCTATAAACACAACACTACAATACACCTACAAAACAGTATACATAGATTATATCCATCCATTTTGGTTTAGTCACAATAATCGAAGCAGTGATTATTTTTCATGCGGTGTGAAAACTATCGGTGGTAGATTAAAGTAATGTACTAGGGGATTGTATTAATTATCAATACCTACAAAACAGTATACATAGATTATATCCATCTTTTCTGGTTTTGTCACAATAATCGAAGCAGTGATTATTTTTCATGCGGTGTGAAAAGTATTGGTGGTAGAATAAAGTAATGTATGATTACTATTATATTATAATATAATTGATGAGTACTACAAACCCCTAGGTTTGTAGTACTCATCAATATCTTCAAAATAGCCCACGATAAATTATAATATGTGTTAAGGTTTGGTCATTGTAACAGAAATAGTCATTAATTTGCGTGCGCTGCGTAAACCATTAGGGTTATATCTATTAAAATACAATGTATCACGAATTTACTCCTGTTAAACGTCCACTATACCTACTTCTGCTACCCGTGCGAAGCCGGGGCGGGTCGCTAGTTTATTTATAATTCAGCACAACGCTAGGACTAACATAATGCTAAAATAGCATTTTCTGCCAGTTATTATGGAAACTGGAGAAAATCAAAGCAACGGTTTTCTTTAACAATGTTTATTATTTATTATTATTATTGATGTCATCCATAGAGACCTGAAGCCGCTTCGACCATTGCTGATCTATTGTGGCAGCCCTTATGGATTATAATTCACTACTTAAGCCCGCTGAATCTAGAAATTTCCAGATTTTCCGAGGAGTGATTTGTTGTATCTCATCTGGGCGAATTATTTGTCGTCCCAGATGGATACTTCTATTGAACATGAGTGGCCCGCATTCGCAGAGAACGTGCAAAGCCGTTTCCTCTTCGTCCTGGCAGAATCTGCACTCGGCTTCCTGGACTAGCCCCATGTTCATCATATGTTTGTTTAGTTTACAGTGGCCTGTGAGAATTCTGGTCACTGCACATGTTTTATATCTACTGAGCTGAAGAAGCTCCTCTGATATTTTATTGTTGTATTCCTTGATAACGGCTTTGGAATGTGTTTGTCCCTCTACATACTTCCACATTACCCTTGCCTCTTGAATGCATTTTTGATTTAGCAGACTGTAAGCTTGTTGTTTTGTTGTTCCGCAGAAGGGTTCAGGTCCGACCTGAGGGGTATCGGCTCCTTTATTTGCAAGCTTATCTGCTAATTCGTTACCAACTATGTCACAATGTCCCGGCACCCATTGGACTATTACGTTATTGGTGCTACTCAGAACATTTAAATTGGTTAAACATAGTTGGACTAGCTTTGAGTTACATTCGAACGAAGCTAGTGCCATTAGTGCCGCTTGGCTATCTGAGTTGATATAGATATGTTGGTTACGTAGTTTTCTTTCAAGGTTTATCTCTGCGCATCTATTTATGGCATATATCTCAGCTTGAAAGATGGTGGCACTAGACCCCAGGTTGATACTGGATTTATGTCTCGGCCTCTCTCCGTAGACCCCACATCCTACTTTATTCCCTTTTTTTGAACCATCGGTGAACCAAATATGGCTTCCTTTACGGAAACTTATTTGTCCGTTCAACCATTCGTCCCTACGGGGAATATTTATCGAAAACAGTTTATTAAAATTGATTTCTGGACTGATTTCGTCTGATGGCATATTTAGAAACTCGTTATCGAACACTGAATCCCGTAATTTAATTAGTGCTCGCGATTTCCAATTGGCCTTTGATTGGATGCTCAGCCTGTAGATGCATTGCTTGGCCTCCCTCTGGATTTGTAGATGCAGTGGTGTGAGGTTTAGCAGGGCATTCAGGGCAGCTCCAGGTGTTGGTGACAATGCACCCGTTGCAGTGATGCACGCTGTTCGTTGTAGACTATCCAGTTTTACTTGTGGTGTCTTAAGGTTGGTTTTGTCGTACCAGACAGCAGAGGCGTATGTTATTATGGGCCGTACTACCGCTGTGTAGAGCCATAAGGCGATGTTCGGTTTTAGACCCCATCTATCACCAGCCATACGACAACTAGTCCACAGAGCTATTCTTGCTTTTTGAATTATATTGTCAAGGTGCGGATTCCAGGTGAGCTTTTGGTCAAAAGTGATTCCCAAGTATTTGGTTTCCGCGAAGAAGAGTAGCTGCTTACCATTCAGTTTAATGGTCCCCAGTTTATCTAGCCTTCTCTTCCTTGTGAAAGGTACTATCACGGTTTTTTCCGCATTGATCGATAGTTCATTTTCTCCACACCATCTATTGATGATGTTGAGAGCTTTTTGCAATATATTTGATAGGGTTGATAGACATGGTCCCCTAACGGTTACCACGAGATCGTCTGCGTAACCCTGGGCGTCAAGGTCTTTTCCCGCCAATATTGCAAGTAGTTGGTCCACTGCAAGGGTCCAGAGGAGTGGTGACAGTACTCCTCCTTGCGGGCACCCTCTAGTGGTATGGAAGCTATATTTGGTTGCATTCAGTTCAACTGATGCAATGCGATTGGATAACATATTTTGTATCCATTCGATTGTCGTGGTATCTACGCCTTTGTCAGTTAAGCCCCTTATGATGGTGTTTGTAGGCGTGTTATCAAAGGCTCCTTCGACATCTAAGAAAGCACATAGAGCGGTTTCCTTGTCATCCAAGGACTTTCTTATTTTGTCTACCAACTCTATTAGAGCAGTTTCGGTAGACTTTCCCTTTTGATAGGCATGCTGTGTAGGACACAGCGGTTTAGCAACTAAGTATACGGCTCTTATGTGCTGATCTATTATCCTTTCCATGGTTTTTAGAAGGAAGGATGTGAGACTTATGGGTCTGAAGGACTTAGGTTGCGAGTAGTCCCTTTTTCCTGTTTTAGGTATGAAGCGTACCTTGACCCGTGTCCACGGTTCTGGAATGGTTGAACAAGCAAAGCTTGCTCGGAAAACTTTTACCAGATACGGAAGGAGTAGCTCTATTCCTTGCTGTAGCAAGGCCGGAAATATTCCATCCTCCCCCGATGATTTAAATGGTTTGAATTTGTTCAAGGCCCACTTAATCTGGTTAGGCCTAAAGATGCTATTGGCCATGTTCCAATCTGTCTTTTGTGCTCTACGGGAAAGATCCTGTAGAGTTCCACTGTTTGAATTAAGTTGGTACGACCCTGGAAAGTGACATAGTCTTAGAAGTTCCAGTGTTTCAGCTTCAGTGGTCGTGTACGTATTTTCCGGTCTTTTAAGAAGGCCGAGATAATTATCCGGTGTCTTAGCTAGAATTTTGTGAAGCCTAGCACCTTGATGTGTTTGGGTAATTTCCGCACAGAATTTTCGCCAAGATGCCCTCCGAGCTTTCCTAATTTCTTTATTATATTCAGTTAGAGCCTTACCATATTGCTTCCATTCCTGCTGCGTCGTGCTCCAATTGAATATTTTACGTGTTGATGTTCTAAGGAGTTCCAACTTCTTATTCCACCAAGGGATAGGATTGCTCGGTTTATATTCTCTTAATGGACAATTTTTTTCATATGCTGAGATAATGCTTTCAGTAAGCACTCTTGTGGCTTCATTAAGAGAATGTGGGTTTTTGATATGTTTAGGTATATTTTCAAGATACCCCGCTAGTGTTTCTCTATAAGTTTTCCAGTCGGTGTCTTTAGGATTTCTAATTTTGACAGGATTCTCCGTGTAGGATTCATTTATATCAAATAGTATATGTCTGTGATCAGACATAGAGTTTTCGCTACTTACGTGCCATTTTGAGATTCGTTTAGCTATTTTGTCAGTTGCGAACGTGATATCTAATACTTCTTGCCTAACTCTAGTAACAAAGGTGGGAGTGTGGCCCCTGTTAAGGAGTCTAAGGCCGTTAGTTAAGATAAAGTCAGAAAGTAACTTACCTCTGTTGTTGATTCCGGTGCTGCCCCAGGTGGTGTGGTGAGCGTTGGCATCACACCCCACTATGAGCTCTACGCCTTGGTTGATAGCGTAAGCAACAACCCTTGCAAGCTCTGTAGTGTAAATAAATAAAATAAAAATATTACGCTATGGACTCCCTCTATCTTGAGGTCTTAAGTTAGTCCAATAAAAACGCCTAATAATGCAATTAATTATGTAAAAAAAGGTCCAAACGCTCTTGTTTGGAGATGTGTTGATGTACAAATAAAAAAAAAAAAAAAAAAGCTCTGTAGTGGGGTCTAGTACGTCACCTGGGAGGTATGCGGAACAAATCAGAACTTTAGGCTGGTTGCCACCTTTAAGTTCTACGTAGGCGGTCACCGTGTCTTCACTACAAAGTTCTGTAACAGGTAAGAAATTAATGCCTTTCTTAAATATTATGCAGGCTCGTGGTTTTAAGCCTTTTTCATATAATACTACTTTACCTGCATTTTGTAGACCTGCTACCGTGGATTTACTGTTGATCCATGGTTCTTGAATGAGTGCGATATCCAGGCAGTTTTCTTTGAATTTGCACTAGCCATTGCAATCGAGGGGTTGATGGTAAGTAGTGCGTCGCCCTACTGATTGCAGTGTTTCCAGGGTACGCGGCCCACTGTACGAAAACTGGGTGGGCTCACCTGTGGTCGCAATTGTGTCACAGATGACGGGGACACACATGAAAGGACTCGTGGTTGGCTTTCCTTATCCTCGACTCAACGACGCACTCTTGGGCCGAGGATACTATGCACCAACCTCGTACCCCTTCAACTCAACAATGTTCTTAAAATATATTAGATATAGTTTGCCGCAAATAAAAGCCAGATCCAGAGCCAATCCACAAACAATTCAGTGAAAAATTATTCACTATTTCTTCATACAACATTTTGTATAGAAATCAAACACCCGATGCAGTTGATGCTACTTTATTTACTTTCATTGCGTACATTGTACATTGTATCTACTGATTACGTATTAAAATACTGGCTCACGTCATATCTACAATACTATCAAGTACGTAATATCAATATTTGTTTATAATTATAATAGCCCTAAGTAAAATTGTCAGAAATATGAACGTTATGGACTCCATAATATTTTAGACTCAAAGATCTAACATTGGAGGATCTCAGATTCCCAAAATTTGATCGGAATAAAAAAAGAGAAGACTTGACACCTATGATACTATATTTTATTAATTAGATAGGAGTGTTGTGAGATTATAATCCAAATGCCAACGCTCTGGGGGCAGGAAATCCATTGATTCTCAACGTTTTGCTTCCACGCAACCAGTCTTATGCGATCGAAGTATATCTGCTAAGGATAATTGGATTTGCGGGAATTAATATGAAGGAAAAATATTGGTGTCTCCGACAATTTCCTTTTGCCGAGGGTTGTAGAAATAACAAGTGCGTAGTTACCGCACATATTCCGGGTTGTCATATATATTTTTTTCTCGTGTTTGTATCAGATTACTTATGGATTTCGTAGACGTGTCACGAGTTACGGATCTTTCCTTCGATCGTGTTGGAAGGCGATGTCTCTTCTGTTATATTATTATTAATAATATTTTTTCAAGTATACTGTAGATAACGCCAGACAATAGTATATCTTACAAAGATAATAAATGTCAAAGGATATTTATTCATATTTCTTTTCTCTTCACGTCAAAAGTTAAGAACTTATTTTGCTGCTTGCATGTAGCTAGCTTTTATTCATCCATTGGTCTTGTATGTCAAGAACCGTGGCTGTAAAAGTATATTAGCATTTTCAGCCACGCGGTGTGGAAGGGACAAAAGCGGGTGAAGTGGAAGTCAGAAACAAATACATAAAACATAGTAAAAAAATATTCATACACCATGATCATATTAACACGGCGTACTTAGGTTAGTTTCTTTAACCGGCTTTTTCGAAGACCGTGTTAATATGATCATCGTGTATGAATATTTTTTTACTAGTAGGTACATCTAGGCAGGTTAGTTTAGGCTTCTGTTTGATTTATCACACAGAATGAAGCATGGAAACTACAATATTTCATTTTCATATTGATTGATTCCGATAAAAAACAAAATCAAGTAAAACTGGTAAAACAAACATTTTGACACGTCGACAAACAAACGATACAAACGAATAAACAACAATAAATCTTAAATGTCACTGGGATATGTTTAAGATTGTACACGAATTTTATGACTTCCTTCTTCCGTTTGGCTTTGCACCAGGATTTGTCACTAACTTTCCGATCTAGCGTTGTGCGTGTTGTGTTTCAAATAAATAAATTACTTATTCATAAAAAAAATTTCTTCTTAGAAAACCTTTCATTTGATATTCATATGTGCATGCAGGAACAATAACTCCGCCATCTTAGGTCGTCCGTCATATACAGTTCAGAATGACGTTAATACTATATAAAACATAACATACATTCACGCCTTTTTCCCGAAGGGGTAGGCAGAGGTGTACTATAATATACAGTAATAAGTACTATATAATATAATAATAATATGCGACAACTTCCACACTCGGTCGTCTGGTCCCAAACTAGGATAGAAGCCTGTACTATGGTAACCAGATGCAGGATATACATAATTATAGCAGGATATGCATATATATAGAAAATTCACATCAACTGGCAATGCAACATTTTTGAGTAATGTAAATCTCTGTCCTACCGACGTAGGTCGTTATTGGTACTACTATTCAAAATCTGTTTTCCGTAGTTTAGATACCTATGCATCTGGAGCAGAACTAATATTTAGTTATCGCGGTAAGCTCAGTAGCAACAATGCAGCCACGGCGTGGCCAGTTTGATCACGTATACGTAATGCCAGGGCCCTCATGGATCAAACACTGGATTATTTATATCCTGATCATGCATCGCCACTAGATAGCTAATAAAACTACTGATATATAATAACCTTTTTGTAGTGGTAGGCCTCTTTTCCAGGTGGCCGCCTGGGGAAGTACCACTCCTTTGCCAGTTATTCATCCGCCAAGCAGTAATGTGCTAACATTACTGTGTTCCGGTATGAAGGGCAATGTTACCAGCGAAATTACTGGGCATGATGAGATTCAACAACTTATATCTCAGGGTGACAGGCGCAGTGCAGTGCCGCGCAGAATTTTGAATTTTAAAACACTGGGTGGCACTGTGTCTGATATGGGCAATCATGATGCTTACCATCAGGCACCTGATTTGCTAGTCTTGTCACACTATCATAAAAAAAAACCTTACTAGCGTCATTCCCGCGACTTCGTCCCCGTGGAAAGGAGTTGTTGGTTTCATTTCATAGACCTAGTAATAATATATTCAAATGTGCATAATATTTTTAGCATCGCTATTAATTATAATAAATTAAGCAAATGTTCTACTAAAATTAGAAGCGCGTCGCCATTAAGAACTTATAGTGCTTACTTAACCTCACATTATTCAAATCAGATAATAAATTCATCATCATCATCATCTCAGCCGTTGGTAATCCACTGCTAAACATAGGCCTCACCCATAAAGGGGGCTTTTTGCCAATACTCGACACGCTTGGCAGGCGGGTTGTCGAGCGTCGTCGTTTATTGCAGAGGACGCTGCTGCCCGTCCTCTGGATCAGTTAACCCTTAGCCGGCTCTTACGGGGCAACCACGGGTAGAGAGAGTGGAGCACTATTCTAAAGCCGGTAACTCCACGGCAAATATACGGATAATAAATTAATCGGCGATAGTAAGACGGCTACTCGGTTTGGGTATATTATTTTGAATTGTGTTTTCTACCCGGCAATATAAGATAAACAATGTAAGGTTTTCTGGGCCCAGCTTCCTTGGATTCCGAGTCTATTTCCTTTGGGAACTTTAATTGTCTTAATGTGTTATTAAGGAAACCTATGTACACAATTTTTCAGCACTCTAGGTCCAAGGGTCGGGACAGGGCGGTGATGAGTGAGTAGTCAGTTAGTCAATCGGGACAATTTTTATACCCTTAAATCGCTACAAAATTATAATCAAAGTCGTGTTATTGGTTTTTTCTCAATGACATCGTGGAGTCTGGAACTGTGCACTATAAATGGCAATAGGCTCGCCACTTATAAAATGGGACCTAAAACATAACAGGCGAAACGTAAATGTACCTACCTACTGTGGGACTGGGTCCTGGGTACATCTCTGCCTACCCCTTTGGGAAAAAGGCGTGATGTTATGGGTATCAACCTGAGTTTAAATCAAATAGCATTTTAGTAACAAAATCGAATATGGAAATTGTTCACTTCCAAAGTGGTGTAAAACAACCAGTTCAAATTATTATTCGGCGCAGATAAAGTTCAAATAGATCTTTTAGTATTTTAAAAGGAAATAATAAATCTGTGAAAGTTTCAAAGTATCAGTCGCTGTCCGGAACGACAACGCCATGAATATTGACAGGTCTCCGCGTGCGCTCCGACAAGTTACCGCTGTCATACTTGTCAAATGCGGCAACTAAAATTACGCCAAATCGGCGTAATCGAGCCTGTACGTTAAAAATTTTCACGCACACTGGCACTCCTCGCGAACTGTTTTTTACGCATTGTTTTACGCACACAAAATTTTCGTTTTTCACTCATTTTCGAAGCTGTTGTTTTTAGGCAGAGCGCTATCTAGTCAGAGCGCGAGTGAAGACTTATAATTTATCTAGGCGAATAAATCAAAATATTTTATTCAAAACGATTCTGAATTCTTATCTCACACCTTTAGCCACAGTTTACTACAAAACTTTTTGATGTTATTTAAGGTACGAGTATAGCTATAGCGTCAATAAATCGGGCGCAATTTATGAACCGGAATCAAGAGATAAAATAAATGGCGAGGGCAGTTGATACTAGCTAGGTTTGTTGGTATATTTCAGTAACGGTATATAAGCAATATCTTAGAAAATGTTGTATTATTGTGTGAGTACCAAAAACTAGTTTTAAAGACATAACATTGATTTATTGCCAAAAATGATTTAATACACAAACAGTAATTCTATATACACGGAGAAACATCGTATTCAAGAACAATATATATTTAAGGTACGCTGTGCTTGGTAAAGGTATCTTTCCGAACGCACGGTAGACTCAGTACTGTTTATCTTCATTGACGTGCAAAAGTGTCAGATTATGACCTATTTGAATAAATCTGTTTGAGTTTGAGTTTGAAAAAGTATTTCTCACCGCGTTCATCACGGCGGGTAATTGCTTAGAAAAGAAATTTAGCAGATTTATGTGTTCGGGCGCACTTACTATTTGTTCTTGAATTCGGGTGTTAATTATTATTTACATATCATTTTTCATCAATTAACAGTGAGACTCAAACTAAGCTCTAGGCAAAGGCTCGGGAGCCTCTGGAACGATTATCAAATGCAGGTTTAAAATATACCATGTGAGTTGAGGAAAAGAGGATATAAAAGGTTGTAAGTAGTATAATACCAGGTCTATAGGCTCACACTTCTTACGTTTCAGCTCGCTCTCAGCCTCAGTGAACTAGATTCATCTATTTGCCAACTAAACATGTAAAGGGAGCGTTCATAATATTGCCCTCCAACATTCGCTCTACGAAAATAGAATAAAAGGGTCTTATTGACTGCTTTCAAGTGACATCGGCAATCAGAGACATGTCTTTTGAGAATATTCGAGAACGTCTTGTAAAACGTTCATGCTCTACAGTTCTAAGCTGGGGAAGAGAAATTGAATGAAGCGACAGAAGCTTCTATATAGTGCTATTTTTGCTTGCCTACTCTATTCACGAGCTGTTATATCGTTTTATGCACATACTCGTAATGGTGACTGCGGGATATTAAGTATGAACGATTCAATAATTTCTAAAAATTCAAAATATACCCGTGGAGTACGAGGAAATAAAGCATGTGGACTTTTTATTTTTTTATTTTTATATTAAATAGGTCTGCGTTTGACCCCAATCTCACCTGATGGAAAGTGAAGATGAGGCCTAAGATGGAGCACGCTTTCCTAGAAGATAATTATTCACTCTTCTCTTCAAGACCCCAAGATCATATTCAAGTGGGAAGACGTACGCCGGTAGAGAATTCCACTCCTTAGCGGTCCTTGGTATGAAAGTAGCCGCGTGGCGTTTGGTACGATTTTATGAGGAATTTCGACCATGTAAGGATGGCGCCTTGTCGTTTCCCTGGATGTTCGGTTATAGAACGGACATGGGGGAACTAGTTCATGAAGTCCCAATGCACCATCTCCGAAATGTATCCGGTAGAAAACCGAGACCGGACTTTGCAAGTGTTCTATCATCATCATCATCTCAGCCACAGGACGTCCACTGCTGAACATAGGCCTCCCCCATAGATTTCCATTCAGTCCGGTCGCAAGCGGCCCGCCTCCATCGTGTTCCTGCCAAAGTGTTCTATACTATATTGTTATTAGTTAGGTCAATTATATTGTTGGCAGGTACCTCGTAAGTACGGCTGTAAATTATCTGCCTTTTTAAATCAATATGAAATGTTGCATAAAAATATATCTAGAGGTATAAAGGCTACGGCTATATACACAAGCCTGTAAATATTGAAGAGTAGCGTGCATGCTAGCTGCCGGCACGTAGCACGTTTTACGCTACGTTAGAGCCGTTACGCACTAAGTACGTCTGAAACGAATCAGATCCGAATCCGTGAAATATGGTCCGAAGTAGTCGCAGAACAATTTGCACTAGATACGATTTCCGTCATCCAATGTCTCATCCATGAATCTCCTCCATTTCGGAGATGATATTGAAGGACCGAAGTAGCCATAGTTATTAGTATGAGAACACACACACTGCTTCCGGACCGAGGTAGTGCTAATATAGCGTATACACAAACGATAAGTGTGCCAGCTATACGTATTATTATATTGCTGTGCTAAAGTCATGTGTATCGTAGTCCTTATTCTTTATTAACAAAAAACAAGTATTAATAAATATTAATAAACCAAAAAATAAAATTACACATATATATATATATATATATATATATACATAATTACTTACCTAACTAAAAACTATCTAAAATCTAGGTCCGCTAAGCCCTTGGTGAAGGGGAAAGTAGGCAGCAATGCTGGCGGCATTGCCCCGTGCATCCAGCAGATGCTAATCCTTTGGGCAAAATACAAGCCAAATAAAAAAATTATCATTTCATTAGCTTGAATTTATATGCTTACCTCATATTATTACGATTTGCGTTGCTATACCTAAACATAAAAATTACCGTACGTATTCTCTTTGAGCGTTCATCGACTCGGTAATGCAGTTTTCCGGGTATGGTACGGCAAAGGCAGCCTATACGAATTTTTAAGCCGTTTTTACTTTCGGAGATTACAGTTAGCATAGGCTAGAGGTTAACGTGATTTTGTTCTGCGAAAATGATATTTCAGAAACGACTATTTAATTGCAGATCTCTATCGAAATCTTCGTGAACTAATCATGATATTTCCTATTTCCTACACGTCGAATAAGGGGTATTTCTCCAAATAAAAATTGTGTATTTTATAAAAAGGAGTAAGTGTACCAATAAAAAGAAAAGTGGGTGTTTCTGGGAAGTGTACCCAGTAGGGAGATATTGGGGCTTCTGCATCTCCTGCGGGACGTCAGCGACGATATCGGTTTCGGAATGGCTGTATGCAGATAGATGTACAACGACAGCAGATTCGAATTGGCTGTTTCCGATCTGAAAAGAGAGCAAGTGATACAGACGCCCTCATTTACCCACTTAGTTTTATTAAAGTTAGACTTTGCAAGTGCTACGAGTGCCATCAAAGTCACGATATATTTGTTCGGACTTAGTTAAACTACGTTTATTTAGCTGTATTTAGCTATATTCTAGCGGAAAAATTGTTTGACTACAATTTTTAGTCTAGAGTTTAACTAGTTCTAAGCGAAAAGTTGCGTAAATTGAAAAACATTTCTGCAGACACTGCTTACTTTTCCAATATTAAATAACTGCTTTAAAGTGAACGTTGCATCTGAATGGCTTGCTGCATCGACGAGTGTGAGTAGAGTCTCGAGGCCGGATTTTATTATTATTATTTTATTTAGATTTTATTTTATTTATTTGAATTGTTTTATGATTTACTTTTACTTATTTTAATACTATATCCTCGTAAGACACAATGACACTCCGGCCCAAGAAAGTTTTTGAAATTATTAAATTGCGGCCTATCATTGTGACGTGATATAATATGTATTTTTGGATATTAAATAATCCCGCCAATTTAAATCAGCCATCAACAAAATTTTGATTAAAAATCACTGGGCAACTACTTGCACCTATTTTTAGGACAATGGGTCGTAATATATGTCGACCTAAATTTAAGTTGGGCTAAGGCCAGAGAGTTAATTATTATGATTTTATTCCGTTTTAATTTGATTTCTTTATTTTTTTAAATTCATTCCGCGTGGACGTGGCGCGGTTACTTGTGTTGAAAATTTTTTGGAGAAATATTTAAATCAATAATTACAGTATCATTTATTTAAAAAGAACAAAGTATTTCATATTCTTATCCATACATAATATTAAACGAAGTCGCTTCCCACTGTACTTAGATCTTATAAAATGCGCAACAGATTATGTGGTTTTCATTATAATAGAGAGACTAAAAAGGAGGATTTAAATTTATAAAAGTTCCCAGAGCGTAGTGTAAGCGGGTCGCTCATATAATATAATATAAACTGCACTGTGTAATTTTTGTAAGAGTGAAGCAGTTTGACTTAGTGTTGTTGATGCTCAACACATATATAAAAAAATATATTGAATTTTTATCTGACTATGCCAAACAGCCTGACAATTCGGACGCCATGTCCGAATTGTCAGTGAAAATAATATTAAAATTAAAAATTGTCAATTCGGACAGGTTGTACGAGTATTTTGTGTCCGAGTCGTAAACAAGCCACATTTTTAATGGGTGCTTATCGTCCGTAGGCAAGCAGTGCCGTGACATTCCTTATTTATAATCGATATAAGTACGAAAAAATACATAACTACGAATAATCTAACAATTTTTTATGACACAAAACCACAATAAAGGACAAAAATGAGATTGGTCGACGCAGTTAATAGGCCGAACACGCCATCTTAATCTACTAAATCGCGAGACTTGGCAAACACTAATCTTCAGCGGATCCCGGACTGATTATGCAGAGTTCAGAAGGAACAAAATAAATCAAGACCACTGGGCTGTTTTGGAATTTGCGTAGCTCTACCTAAATTGGATAATGTGTAAATATTAAAACGACAAAGACTATGAATACACAGAGGAGAACAGAGCAGCGTGTGATGATTTGAAGTAAGACAAGCTTTCTAAGTAATATATTATGCAAAATTATAAAAACATTGAAATGTTAGGCATCAATAGACCGGCCTAACAACTAGGTTGACCATCTGTATTACAAATCTATGTGACGAAAGCCAACAGAGACTTCATCCAGACTCATTTCCACTCAACTGGAATAAATAAACAAGCAACTTCCAATATCCAAGACCTTGATTTTCCTTATTGGGTCTCGTAATTCGACTAATCTATATGTCTTGATTAAATGTGTAATGTGTCGTTTTGTAGGAATGGGCGCTAACTAGGACTAATACCAAGCAATCCTAGTTCCTACTGTGTCTTGCTACTTAGAGACGTTATTAATCATATCTTATATCTTTAAATGAGCAATTCTTGTATATAATTGGAATCTCGGAATCGGCTCCAACGATTTTCATAAAATTTAGTATATAGGGGGTTTCGGGGGCGATAAATCGATCTAGCTAGGAATCATTTTTAGAAAATGTCATTTAATTAAAAAATAAATAAATACCGAGCATAGCTCGGTCATCCAGGTACTTATTTATAAACTGTACATTGTACACTGTCTGCGATCTTGGATTAAACAGACTTGGCATTAAACAGACGTGGCGTAGAAACCTTAACTATATATAAGGTATGCTTTGATGAAGGGTAGGTATCAGTAAACCGATTGCCCTTTATGTTGGGCCGACGACTTAGCGATGGTGGTAAAACAGGAAAGACTTAGATGCGTTCCGCTCATTATGGAACTGCGTCCTGGGTCTCTGTGTACCCCTTTGGGAAAAAGGCGCGATTATGTGTTAATAACATAACAGTTTGTGTAAATAAAAAAGAACTGATGAACTGATGACGTTACGGTACTTATTTTTTAAAAATTATATTCAAGTTAAGAGATATTTTATTAATAATAGAGTGCAAAACTAGCCCGTATCTACCTTCGTAAATTAATGTTTAAACTAGGAGCGTTTGGTTTTCAACTAACACTTAACATGCAAGTGTTTTAACAAGTTAGTGTAAAGTTTAAAACATTTAACAGAAAGTACCAACTACCGACCATGAGCAAGTTACCGATTATGAACCGTTGGTTAAACTTAAACCACCATTAAACACATACTTACTTGATAATTTGGTTAGGGAATCGAGAGAAAACTTTCAATCTTCGAGCAACGCGGCCTCTTTAAATATTTTCTATTTATCTGTTTATCTTCTCATATTCTCAACTGCCCCGGTGACGTACCTGATTTGCTCGTCACACTCACTATCATAAAAAAAAAATAGAATAATATCATAGTGGTCTGAATTTACAGGTCGGAATAGTTATGATTCAAACTGTTGATGAATGATTAGTATAGCTCGACAGAAAAGAGAAGAAAATAATAGGGGCGCCACTGTCTTTTTCAACAATTAAAGTATTCGAAGCAACAATTTCACTGTACATTAGTACCGTTTGCTACTCTTTTTTGTCGAGCTAAACTATTAAATTAGATAAGATAAGATAAATGATTCAACTTATGATTAAAACGTGTATTCAAATTTTGATTAAAACTCTACTAGGTTAATGTTGATGGAAATCTCATTTTAAATATTTTGAATATTTTGAGCTAAAGACCTAAAATCCCAGCGCTCCACTAGAAATGAAAACTTTAAGAACTGGAAATAATATGAAGAATGAAAAGGAACCAGTTTTAGCTTGTTTATTTGGTAATAACGGCTGGGTCCTTCTCCCGATCCAAACAAGACCAAACGGTAAAACGAATACGGAATTCCAACAGAACAACATTTAATTTGCTACAATGTGTTGCAATTAAACTAAACATGTACAGACACCCACAAACACATACCGTAACCATTAAAATGAGGCCATTTCAACTCATTTCAGCCCATTTGGCGCAAAACCAACCGTAAACTGTGACAACACGTAAATAACATAATTGCGTTTAATACAGAAAGAGTTCTTTTGATGTTCTCTCTTAGGCCAGGCCTAATGAGAATTTAAATATTCCAGTGGTGTTGCAAAGAGCGAAAAAATCCATTACTAACTAATCCTGAGAAGAACCTTTGCCATTTATTTTGGAAGGTGTTAGCAGGTGTGCTAACTTAGGAATTAGGAAGCTAGTTTTGTTTTACGGGAGGGAAAGCGTTAAAACATGTTCTCTTTATGAAGATGTATGGATAACATTGAATAGAGGTACACATATCTACTTTTATTTGTGACTCGCGGTATTTTAGGAATGAGAAATAGCAAGAAGAAACTTGCAATCCCTGAGAGAATTATTTAAAGAAATAAACATACTGACCCTACTATTCTTATACATTTATGAGAACATCATGTATGTGCGTAAAACTTTACAAAAATTAAAATTAAATAGTGTCCTCCATAATTTTAATACTAGGAATAAAGACAAAATAGCTGTACCTAGCTTTAGATTATCTAAAAGTAATAAAAATACATTCTTAGGAAATGGTGTACGTTTCTATAATAAAATCCCAAAAGAGATAACTGGGCTCTCAGGGTAAATTCAAAACCTATATAAAATCTACTTTACTAAAGAATCTTATTATAAAGTCAACCAGTACATAGAGGACAAAGATGCCTGGAAACTTCTGCATAGCCGCCTCGCTGCACCTTCAAAGAAAACGAATGTAACCAAACCAAATATTGTGAAACTATCTGTTGAAAAAAAAGTTTCTTGTGCGTTCTTCTTGTAAAGGTATCTTTACGAACGCACGGTAGACTCAGTACTGTTTATCTTCATTGACGTGCAAAAGTGTCAGATTATGACCTATTTGAATAAATCTTTTTGAGTTTGAGTTTGAAAGCTAACAGGAACTTGCTAGATGTAAGCAGCTTACAACCAGACTATATGGAAATCAGAATCTTTTGGGGAAACCTATGTTCATCAGTTGATATCCTACGGCTGAGATGATGCTGATGATGTTAACATTAAAAAAAACTTTCTAATTTAAGACCAAACCACATGTAGTTGTAGCGAAACAAGAATCAAATCTTAATGTACACTTAGCCCAACTTGACCCAAAAGAACCGGCCAACAAACAGCTCGTTAGAATAACAAAAGCGCCAACACCTATAACAGTAATAGCTGTTATAAGTGCTCAGTTGTTAGGGATTGAGCCTGAGAATTACTTGGTTTCGAAGCCACGAGGGAAAATGGTTGCTATTTAAAGTCGCTCAGAAAATTCGCATGGAAGATAAGCTCGTAATTGCCAGCGATCTTCGGGGAATGATGCCAAAGAATTTTTTTCTGAATTTTGTCAGATCCAGTGAAGAATAGTTTATTTGAATTTCTAGCAACTCCTATTGATTGCATAATATTCTATTGAAATATCAGTGTTATGATAGCAGAAAAGTAAACGCTTGTGCTATAAATATTATACCTGTGTAGGCAATAAACCTTATAACGTCGTCAAGTTATAAAGGGTTACAGGTAATCTGATAGTATCTATTAAGGTACCCCCTAAAACGCACCGCTAGCTGTTTTTGTGCAGTTTTTGGAGCTATCTGAACTTTATAAAAACAATAACAACTAATAAATTGTTAAATATTGGATTTTTCCATTAGGAATTATCTCAATAGCTGCCTGGAGTCTGGAACTGTGCCCGGTATATGGCAATAGGCTCGCCCCCTATTACATGGGACCAATAACATACTGGCGAAATGTGGGTGTATCTACTATGGGACTGAGTCCTGGGTACACCTCTGCCTACCCCTTCGGGAAAAAGGCGTGAATGTATGTTATAACAACTAATAAAACCACATAAATTTCTACATAATCTTGACCCCAAAATGGTAGATTTCTTTAATATCCTCAGAACGAAAGCACAGAAATAAGAAATAATAACATTACAATAACATGCATCTTCTCGTAAAGTACTCAATCATTATTTAGTTTTTCTGCTTACTTTAATAGATTGATAATTTATCAATGAACTTAAAGCTAGTTTTTTTGAAAGACCAAAATTTGATTTAATAAAGATTTTATTCTAAAATTTGAGCGTAAAACGTGGAGTTCGGCGAAGAGGAAACGACAGCTCAAAGATATTTGGTCAGGAAACCGCCTCTTATGGTCAATCGTACTTATTATTTGGAACAAATTTACTATGGAATGTACTCTGATCCTAAAAACTGGCACCATGAAGTTGCCTGCATAGCGAAATCTGTTATATATGATAAGTACATCGACCCTTTAAGAGGAGGGTAATTAATAACCAGTGCCTAACCCTGTAAAATGAGAAATTATAGTCCACTACATTTTCCACCCTTGGTCATATGGCATGAAAACTGAACCTGGAGGCATCTTCATATTTGTCAGCTTTTGACAAGCAATTAACGAAGTGTCACTGGCACATGTACTAATTACCTCATATTAATTGTGGGGACCGCAGAGCCACAGAATACGGAGCACTATGTGAGGACAGGAACAAATAATTTGTCTTTGTGGACAGTTTAATAAGACGCCGGAAGATTTGGGTGGACACGGACTTTTGGTACAAGGTTTAGGTTTATATAAACGACAATGCATTCTTTCATACTGCTATTTAGGAAAACTGCTGTAATCTTCAATTAAGTTTGTAGTGGTAGGCCTCTTTTGCAGGGGGCCGCCTGGGGAAGTACCACACCTTTGCCAGTTATTCATCCGCCAAGCAGTAATGTGCAAACATTACTGTGTTCCGGTCTGAAGGGCATTGTTACCCGCGAAATTACTGGGCATGATGATATTCAACAACTCATATATCAGGGTGACAGGCGCAGTTCAGTGCCGCGCAGAATTTTGAATTTCAAAACACTGTGTGTCACTGTGTATGATATGGGCAATCATGATGCTCACCATCAGGCACCTGATTTGCTCGTCGTGTCACTCACTATCATAAAAAAAGTACTTATACATCTTGATGCCCTCCGAAGTAGCCAAAACGTAGAAAACGCAATGTTTCTCCCTCAGTCTGACTCACTCCGTCACTGGAAACATATTATAAGCTAAAAAAGCCGTTTTACATTGTAAAACTATGCAGATATTACAAAACTAGGTAAAAATAAATCAATAATCACATTGGTATCATCAGTACCTATTTTACATTATTTCCCCCTGAGTTAATAAATACATTTTACATCCCCCAGTGAGGTTGACTTATTATTTCGTACAAAACTATGAAGAAGAACTAGCTCTAGATTATATCCTTAGTCCAAATCAAATTGTTATCTAAATATGTAGAAACAGAACCAATGATTCTTAACGTCTGGCTTTTATGGACTGAGTATTTTTGTTAAACATAAAACTTTAGTACCAAGCACAGGGGCGCACTCAGATTAAATTTTAATTTATTGAAACAGAAGTGAAACAGGTGGCTTAATATTTGTACCAATGCATTTATTTCTTGGAAATATAGGTTTTTGAACTTTACGTGATATGCTTCGCGCTTTTCACTGAGATTTTATTGACGGTCGGCTTGTCAAAGAATGTGTCGATTTCTTCGAACGCTCTATTTGAATCTGTATGACGTAGATAACATGTAGATGCATCTACATTTTATCTTCGTTGAGCTCGACGAAGGTGCGTGTACTCTGCAGGGATTTAGGTTGCTATGCTTGGCAAACGCAGATGTCGTCATAGCTGGCTGACGGTGATTGGCATGTGCGTGCGTTACAATTATGTTATGTTATACCTCCAGCGGAATATAATAAAATATTTCTTTACAATGATGTTTTCTACCTAATTCACAAAAATGTTTTGGAATACCTAATTAAAAAAAAGTTAATCAAAATGGATATGGATGAAAAAAAATGCATGAGTCTCTTCGTTACTCAATCATACAAAAACGGCTGAATAGATGTAAAGTATGAGTATCACGAATAGTCAGTCATTATTGAAACAATAAAAACTAAAGCTATCTTACACATTGTTACTATTCTTTGCTTATATTTTAATTATTTAATATACTAATATTAAACACTTTGGCAAGTAATACCAGCCTACAAAAATCCAAATGCTAAAAACCACTATCCGGTGGTAGCGTACACGAGATTCTGGCATCATTTTCTCGTCAGGTAACGCCAGCATTTTAATCACGTGTCGGCTCGATCGATAGATTTAAATTATTATTTTCTCTACCTAAGTCCAGCCCTGCTAAGGACCGTACTAAGCGATGTTATAAGAGCAAAGTCTATCTCATTTGGATACTAAAGAAATAAATGTTATTGTTATCTTTATGTTTAATCCGCAATGGTGATGGTGGAAACTGGTGCTCACGGCAACGGATGTGTTTGTTTTTATAACTTGGAATGTCTCTGTATCAGGTAAGCAACGGTCTTCAGTGTATTACCTTAATAATATAATGGGAATTTGATGTTGTATTCTATTATTATGATGATAGGACATCTATTTGGTTGTGGACATTTTCTCTTAACTTTCCTTACCAAACTAGATTCGATTTGACTAGCCGGTCGACTTAAGCGTTTGTGTGTATGAACATTTAGCTGTGTCTGTATTATGAACTGTGTCAGTTCTCGTTGCCATGTAGGTTCTGGTTCTACCTTGTTTGGCATTATGTTAAAAAGCATATTTCAAAAATGTTCAATGTTTGCGTAGACAGCAAAGTTTGTAAGTATGGATGGAAGGATGTTTGTTACTCTTTCACGCCAAAACTACCGAACCGAGTGTGCTGAAATTTTGTATGTTTAGTTTATTGATCCCGATATTTCCACGGGAACGAAGACTGTGCGGGTGAAATCACGAGGCACAGAAGTGCTTATAAATTTCGGCTCCGCTATAAAAAGGAGATATAAAAAAAATATAATAATATCAGTTTTAATTAAAAATGTTAGTAGGTAATTTTCAAATTTAATCATTTAAAATTTAAACAATACAGATAATTAAATTATTATTAAAAAATATAATAACATGTCAAATGTCAATAGGTAATTGTTACAATTATTATAATTTTGAAAGACGTCTAAATTAATGCACTTTGTTAGAGAATATGTCAAAGTCTGTATTTTAATTGTAAAAGGAAACGATGTCATGAATCTCTTTGAGGGCCCTGAATGGAAATAGCATTACCATTTTTCAGTGCAATCAATACCCGGCTATAGTTAAACATTCGATCAAGAGTTAAACACATCGATTAACGGTGTTGACGTCGATCATAAGGGCTCTTGCGAGCGTCCAAACAAATAGAGGGCCCTTCAAACGGCCGGAGAGACGCACTCTAACTGATGGACGCACGACGAATGAGGTTTTTACCCTACATCGGTTTAATATAAGTATTTCGGATTGCGCTAGAAACGAATGACAAACGATTGTGGCGCTTTTATGTGTTGTTTCTGTTTCGCACTTTCTACATTGATTATTACCGTAAAAAAAAACTCTTAAAAATTCTTTTCCATACAAATTTGCCAATCAACTGATCCATTTTGTATGGGGAAGTCGCAACCGTTTAGCTTGACGTGTAGATGTACCTTCTTTTACCACTACCAACCAGACCAGGCCACCATTTTAACCAGACCAATTTAAACCTGATTTTAATGGCCTAAACGAGAAAGGCACGTTCGCCTAGTGTTAAATATCATACCCTATAATAATTGCAATATTAGGATTTATAATTTACATTTATACGTAAAAAAAATCTGACTTTTTTGATAAACGTATAATTTGTCGTATTGATTGCATTTGCTAGTGAATCAGAAGAGGCGTTGTAGCTCTCCTATTAAGATTTTTTTACTTAGTTGGTGTTAGATCTTAAGCGTTAGATGTTATGTCACGTTAAGTCCTGTATAATTATAGTGTAATTATTCATGTATGCTGATACCTTTATCCTTTGCTTGGGATCAAGCACATTGTTGACACAAGTTATACAGAGTAATTTTCAATTCAAATCGAGCCTAATCCCGTCTTATGGCGTTTATATGGAATAATAATCTGGTGTATTAACTCGGTATAACTTGTATTTGTAACATGTTCAGTTAATGAATGCGACAAAGGTGTTTCCAGGTTTCAGCCTGGAACTTTGTCAAATGCAAAATAATGTATTTTGGTCTGCAATGTAGTTTGGGTGCGGGACGTAATATTATGGGCCCGGCTCATGTGTGCTTTCTACTAATCTTTTAAATGTGAAAGTTTGTGAAGATGGTTGGATGGATGGATGTTTGTTACTCTGGCACGCCTATTTATCCCGATGTTCCCACGGGGACCAAAATCGCGGGGCACAGCTAGCCCTTTCTATTGTGACTTACAAACTATGAAATACGTAAAACTTGATACTTTTATGGCCCAGTCATTTTAGGTAAAATAAGGGGTCAACCTCGGATTGAAAGATAATAAGCTGTAAACTGGTATAAACCTTTGTTTTGTCGTTCTAAATGTTAGCTCAAAAGTCACAAGTGCTATGTGTCCGCGACTTAAGATATTGAAGGTCAAATGTCGTAAAAATCGGTTTTTCGTGAATATCTCGCTTTTTATTGCTTAAATGAGATTTTCACCTATTATAAAAGTTATAGAATATAAAATTCTCTACAACTTTTGTTTGAACTTTTTTTCATACGATCAACAGTTTTTGCGGTAGACCGCGAAGAGTGCGCCGCGTACAGTCATAAAAATGACAGGCCTAATGCAAGGTCAAGCGTGAGTTACGGTTATCAGTACGTTGTATAAAGTTAATTATTTACTAAAAAATACTTACTTATTTTAACTTAATATAAACAATTAATAATTAGTACATAAATAATGGGCATTGTTTAATAATTATATTTTTAGTAAATAATGTATGAATAATGATGTCGTATGAAAAAAAAGTTCAAACAAAAGTTGTAAAGAATTTTATACTCTACAACTTTTATAATAGGTGCAAATCTCATTTAAGCAATAGAAAGCGAGATATTCACGAAAACCAGATTTTTACGACCTTTGACCTTCAATATCTTAAGACGCGGACACGATAGCACTTGTGACTTTTGAGACAACATTTAGAACGAGAAAACAAAGATTTATACCAATTTACAGCTTATTATCTTTCATTCCGAGGTGAAACCCCTAAAATGACTGGGCTATTATACATTCTTGTAGTTCTCAGCATAACAGCACAATACAAAATTGTTGAAAAAATTGCCTAAATTTTGCTTTTTCGTTTTGTTGCGAATGGGTAGGTCCGTGCCTACAACTCATAATGTCGCTTAAAACGGCTGCCATGGCTTAGATTTGACAGTACAACTACCACGAAACTTGTCGCACGCCTTAGGCTGGGTTTTTTGATCACTGTTTAACAAAATCCCAAATATCCAAACGCAGTCTTCGTCAACCGAGTCTTCTTGTTTTGCCAAGGGTACGCACTAAGTATGCAAAAAAGAGTGTCACCTATGAAGGAGCACAGCTATTCAATAATATACCCTCACACATAAAACATGTTAGCTCATTCAGTACTTTCAAATCTCGGCTATTTAAACACGTGATTGAAAAATATTACGATTAAGTCTCCATACATACCTATTCAAACGGCCGAGGGTGAACTGCTGAATGAGCGTTCAAGTATGATACTTGTTACCTTTTTCATATTGTACCTATTACCTTTATTATATTATACTATACCTCTATAAGTCTGGTGACGGTTACTTAAATTATTTTACAAAATGTTTAGTTTCTCATGTAAGTGACTGTTTTTGTCTTTATGAGAATAAATGATTTAAACCTAAGTCGACCAATGGTTATTTTTTTTTACAAATAGTTAAAATTCGACTAAATTCGTTTTTTCATCCCCGGTTAACTATTTTTGTTCCACACGATTTAACCATTGGTTAGAAATTTAACTATAGTTAGTTTGACAAATGTTTAACTTAACCGTAACTAATGATCAAAAAACCGGCCCTTATTAAAGGTGGTATTCACGGATCAAAATAGTTTTGTACAGTCAAGTTTTTGTTATATTCTTATAGCGCTTTAAATTTTCGCCTACTCATATCATAATCATGATTTGTCACCACTATTTTCTATGTGCAAACATGATCGACGTTGTCCCAACATCATAGGGTTTCTTGTTTCATATAAACGTTTGTTTAGCAACACTTCGCATCTCAGTAGTGTACGAGTAGGGCAGTAATAAAGGGTCCTAAACTAACACTAACTTTGCAAGCGTCACTGACGGCATGCTCAAAATGTGTCAGCGTATTTTATTATAATAACTATAAGAGCTGGTAACCCTATCTTTGTCGGACATTTTTAGGGTTCCGTGTAGTTATATAACCTCTTTTACCCTTTTTATTAGTAACCCCCTCGTAGTCCAAGCCTCGAACTACTCGATAGTTCAAGCTGGAACTCCTCACCTCCGTAGACGCCCTCGCAACGTCCTAGACGACCCGGACGACTCTATCGCCGCCGTCACATCGCCGGCGGCGCTAGGTTCGCCCAATCCTACCTATTTACGCAACAGTCGCTCTGTTTTTGGTACTGGTGCTGGATACCGGATCTACCAACTCACAAAATATCAACACCGACCTCGAAAAAAAAAATTGTATTAGTTAAGGCTCCTCAACCTTTACGATTTGTGTTAGAATTATGGGACTCTTAACATAAGTATAAAAAAAAGGAAATGTGTCTTATTTTTTGGTGCAGACAGAACCCACAATATGTAAAATGAAGTCGCTTTTAGCCAATATTATAAAAGAAAATATTCAAAGCTGAGTCGACGTTGGCGGTAAAAGTTTGCGTTTGCTTTCAGCCATTCTTGTTCGATTTTGTGTACGATAGGGTTTTGTTACGATACGATACTTTAAAACAATGTATAGAGAACCGATTAATTTGTAAAATTAATAAAATATAAATAATATAAAGTATATATATAAACTATACTTGTAGCTTACCTATTTTTCGGGATCCCAGACATAATAATACGAGTAGACTTTACATAGCCTCTATGAAATCTACGTCTCTGCATACGTATTCTGTATCAAAAGTGACCCTATTATATAAGTAAAAAGTATAGAAGTTGGTTAAGAATAAAAATAAAAATAATTATTATTATTATTTAAGCTTATACTCTAACAGAACGGGTTACCCCAATTACACTGCTCGAGTCAATTCATATCAATTCATATGTGGACAACCCAAGAGTTTCAGGTCGCTACATCTTTTTAAACAGTTTAGTATTGCGTTTGGCATAAAAGTCCTCTCAAAAACGTCAATAAAAACCCCTACGTGATATCGGTGAGTACCAAACCTACTGACTACAAAGTTTCATCTACCTAGTGTATTCGTGTGTGACGGCAGGAAATTAATTTCAGTATCGTGACACAATGTAGAGGTGCCCCTGTCGCCAGAAGTTTCGCTCACCAAATAATTGGCTTGCAATTTTGCTACGAGTAGGTACTATTGTACTTTTATAGGTAGACCGCTTAATTGAGTCCTTGCCTGCGGGGTAAAGGTGCGTAGGACCGGAGAGGTGCGAGCGGGCGGTGCCTGTTCACGTTCGCGCCCCCCGCTGCCCCGCCACCCCGCAGGCGAGGACTCAATTAAGCTGCCAAACCTATAGTAAAGTTCTAAAACCAGTGGTTCAATTGCCGTTTCCAAAACTAAAGCAAAGAAGGTCAGTAATGAGTTTTCTGTATTTTATCAAGAAATTAAAAACATAATATAAGAAAGCTCCGCAGAAAACTTAACCAGTTAAACCAGACGTTTAACGTTGGTTCGTAACTGGTTTTTTAACTAGTTGACCGATTATAAAAAACGGTTTCGTTTCGATAACGCAAAAATAGTCAACGACCCTAACTACGTCGTTGATATCGATAGGGTCGATAGAAAAAGCTACAGAATGAATGAACTTGAATGCTATTCTGTCTTCGTTGCAGAGCAAATGTTTCTATCATCATGGCTCTCGCGGCCGTAACCATTTTGCTGACGTACCGCCATTATTAGAATAGAATAGAATAGAATTCGTTTATTTGTAATAAATGCAGGTTACATGTAGGTTTTCGGTACATAGTCAAAGGGTCCGTATACATTTAGTCACATAGCGACATTCAAATATTAATTAAATAGGTACATTCATGATTATCTATATTATTATTTCATATTTATTATGTTATATAACGACTTAACTCACGTTTAAAGTCGAAATCGCTCGACCTAGGTTTCGGACAACTCCGGTGTCCTGCATCAGGAGCTCACGCGTGTGCGGGATCGCAACTCGCGACGGACTGCCGGCCCGCGGCCCGCGCGCGCGCCTCCGCCCGCATCGCTCGCTGCGATCGCGGTGGCGGGGCCTCGGTCGTGTCGTCACTCGAGTCACTACTATTGTTTGCTGTATAAGGCTGTAGGCACACCGCGCTTGTTGTATCCGATTCGCGGTCCCATGTTATGCACTGCTGGTTGCTGGATGTTTTCAGGACTGGTGCCCATGCCGACGATATGGCCCACCCTCGATCTCGGTTGAAATTGGGATTCCGGCTAATTTCGACTTTAAACGTGAGTTAAGTCGTTATATAACATAATAAATATGAATACCACTCACGGTAGTTTTCAAAATCGTATTATTATTTCACTTTATATAAAATTAGATTCATTATTATTTACAATATTCTACCCTTAATATTATTATTTAATTCTGTGATTGTGTAGAAAGACTTTTCTATCAACCACAGCTTTAATTTTCTGGAAAATCTACTTTCTGGCAGTTCCCTAATATCACGGGGGATGGCATTATATATCCGTCCACACATGACGTAACAGTTCCTGTGATACAATGCCGTTTTTGGCGCTCTAGGTAAAACAATTCTGTCAGGATTCCTTGTGTTTCGCGGAAAAAGTTCTTGAGCAGTTTTAAATAATTCTGGATGAGTCTTAGCAAATTTAGCCGCCTCTAGTATGTACATGCAGGGCAAAGTCAGTATACGAAACTTTTTAAACAAAGGCCTACATGACTCCCATGGAGGTATACCAGCAACTGCTCTAACACACTTTTTTTGTGCTATAAAGGCTTTTTGCACATCAGTGGAGTTTCCCCATATTATAAGACCGTAGTTTAATACTGAAGCAACGTATCCATGGTATGCCATCAAGACGGTTTTTTGACTACAAGTTTTTCTTAATTTGTACAACACAAAAACAAAACTTTGTAGTTTGTTACATACTTTTTCAATGTGGGCCTTCCAGTTCATGAACCTATCTAGTGTAAAGCCTAAAAATGTTGTTTCTTCAACCTCTGTCAGCTTAGTATCTCTATAACTGATGTGCATGTCCTTGTGTACTCTACCATATGTACTAAATTGCATATAATTGGTTTTGGTCACATTTACATTAAGATTATTTTCATTGAGCCAATTTAGAATTAATTCTATAGTATTATTTATGTCAATATGTCATGATTAAGGAAATGTCATCAGCAAATAGTATACAATGATTAGGAGTAATGTCAGTGAGGTCATTTATCCTAATCCTAATCCTAATCCTAATCCTAATCCTAATCCTAATATCCTAATACTATTATAAAGGCGAAAGTTTGTAAGTATGGATGTATGTATGGATGTTTGTTACTCTTTCACGCCAAAACTACTGAACCGATTGGGCTGAAATTTGGTACGTAAGTAGCTTAGACCCTGGAATAATACATAGGGTACTTTTTATCCCGATATTCCCACGGGAACGAAGACTACGCGGGTGAAACCGCGGGTCACAGCTAGTATACAATAAAAATAGGAGTGGGCCAAGAATACTACCCTGCGGTACTACATAATTATTAATCTTATAACTAGACCTGTATGTCTGAACCTCTTTTCTTGCGTTTATATTTGTTAGTTCAACACATTGTTGCCTATTTTCAAGATATGTCTGAAGTAAATTCAATGGAAGGCCTCGTATACCTTTTTTTTCCAATTTGTCCAGCAACAGTTTGTGTGACACACAGTCAAACGCTTTAGACATGTCAAATAAAATCACGGTTACTAACTTGCCAAGATCTAGGCCATCTATTAGATTGCTAGACCTTACCAGTATAACACCGAGTTGAAAAGTACTTAAAATATCAGGTACACATCATAATATTATGTAAATATATGCGTACGCGATAAAATCCGTTTAATAGTAGTTAAATTAAAAAAAAAAAATAATACATTTGAAGTTGTACGGAACCATAAAACATGTCAATTACTAGAAAAAACTTTTGAAATGACACTTATTAAGCTAAGTAGACCTCCAGGGTATTTCAAACCGTATTATTATAATTCAATAAGATCGCTTCTAAAGATTAAAATATAGAATAAGTCACCTGATTAATTTAGACGGTCGGTCTTCTCGGAGTTAGCGACATCTCTCATTAAATTCAGTGTTATTCGAAACCTATAATATTTAATTGCAGTTGCTAAATTGGATATTTTTTTAAATAGGATTCAACAAGGCAGTACTGTGAGGATCTTGATACTTCCATTTGATAGTGATATAATTTTCTTGCATGTCGGCCTACGGGTTTTTCTATGACCATTTTTTTTTCAATAATGTTTTTTTTTATAGTGAGTCAGAAGATGAGCAAATCAGGTGCCTGATGGGAAGCATCATGATTGTCCATATCAGACACAGTGCACCCCAATGTTTTTAAATTCAACACAATAATGTTTGCACATTACTTCTTGGCGGATGAATAACTGGCAAAGGGGTGGTACTTCCCCACGCGGTCCCCTGAAGAGGTCTACCACTACAAAAAGAGGCCTACCTACAAACTATTTAGTAACAAGCAAGGAGATCTTATTTATTCAGTAAAACTCGTTTATTTTTATCGAATAAAGTCAAGAAGAGTCTATTTAATAAACCATAAAAAGAGCTTTCATACGCATAAGCTAATTATTATAAATCTACAATGCGATGGAGAGATCTACAAGAAAAACGCAAAAGAAACTTGTAGACCTTAATTTTTTTGTACTGTCAGTTTTACATAACATACAATCACGCCTTTTTCCCGAAAGGGTAGGCTGAGGTGCACCCAGGACTCAGTTCCATGTTAGGTACACCCACATTTCGCCACTATGTAATTGGTCCCATGTAATAGGGGGCGAGCCTATTGCCAACTACCGGGCACAGTTCCAGACTCCAGGCAGTTATTAAGATCATTCCTAATTGGTAAATCCAATATTTAACAACTTTGCCTGACCTGGGGACCGAACATTTACAATACTATAGTGGTTCTGCACATAATATAATTACGTAATTATGCAGAAACATCAAATAAGTTCTACGAACGTAGACCTGCTACGTAAACTCTACGACGTAGCATCGAACGCAATACGCAGTTATTATAAAATAATGTTTGATTGGCTTTAAGCTTATTCACTGTCTCAATGTTACATAGCTTCTGAGCTCCTTGGATTAGTCAGGATTCACTAAGTCGCCTTTATAATTAGGCCTTTGGATATATTAATTATGAAAGTGCTCACGGTGACTGTTTTTGTGAAAGTGAAATGGGTCGCCGCATGGTTTTTGATATCTACTCGTAAATTGGATATAAAATATTTTTTTGTAATAAATTACTAGAAAACTTTTTTCAATCTACAATTTTAGAAACATCCTTTTGTGAAAGTGTTGGTTTTTATAAGAAGTATACATTGAATATATAGCACTATGTAAATGTCATCGCAAGGATTGGTGCGCTGGCCATATGGTGAGCAGTAGGCCATAAGCTATCCAAATCTATTTCCACACAATCGCTGACATAAGAATTACTGCATTTGTTTGCGTGATTATGTAATTGTGTGCTGTACATATTTATAGATATAGATAGAAAAAAATTTTTACTGGAAGTAGCAATTCCTTAGTACTTTATATTCAAAGAAAGTAGATTATTATGAAAGAATTTGTACCCGGACAGATCTCTAGACTACCTCTACCTCAGTCACATTGAAGTGAAGTAAGAGTTTATTTTTCCACTTATTTTTTCAAGGAAATGACGTCGTGTTTGAAATGTTAATTCGATATTGTTTTAAAATTAAATAATGAACATCGTTTGCAAGTAAAATATTCTTTACGAACTTTGTACCGATGGCCTTTAATTAAATTAGAAAACAATTCTAAGAGCTCCGCCGACGTTCCTGCTATAATTTACAGGAAATTGAACAATTATGGGAAACTGTTAGGACTATATTAAAAATTTTATTGATTCACGGAAAGTTTTATTACAATTATAAACTAACCAAAACGTCCCTGTTTCTCGCTAGATTTATTATTAAAAAACTAAAACAGAAAAAAACTAAACTAAATCTAAACTTTTAGACAAACGGCAAAGCGTCACCGCTATTTGGTAAATTTACCAATATTGTAGTGGCAGGTATTATTGTAGTGGCAGGCTTCTTTTGCAGGGGACCGCCTGGGGAAGTACCACACCTTTGCCAGTTATTCATCCGCTAAGCAGTAATGTGCAAACATTACTGTGTTCCGGTATGAAGGGCAATGTTACCAGCGAAATTACTGGGCATGATGAGATTCAACAACTCATATTTCAGGGTGACAGGCGCAGTGCAGTGCCGCGCAGAATTTTGAATTTTAAAACTCTGGATGGCATTGTGTCTGATATGGGCAATCATGATGCTTACCATCAGGCACCTGATTAGCTCGTCTTGTCACTCACTATCATAAAAAAAGAGCTCGCACGAAGCGATTCACCTCATCATTTGTCATGAGAATGATGATTTTTCCTGAAAACTATAACGTGGGTATGTTCAAATCAGGAGTGAATAGGTTTTTACTGAACAAGCGTGCTCCACTGCTGCCGCATCATCACTTACCAGCAAGTGAAATTGCGGCGAAACGCCTGTTTAACCTGTTACACATAAAAAAATGCATTTACCTAGAAAAAAAGGCGGACGGAGTCTTACTATAACAAACTGAAGCACCACAGTAAGCCAACTCGCTAATACAAACAAAACCGCTCGCACACATTCGGGCGATCGGCGAAGCGGTGTGAATGGGTGCGTGCCGTGTATATTAGCGAGAAGACTCCGTCCGCCTTTTTTTCTAGATTCATCATAGATATATTTTGGCTAAGTAGTTTTTCTATCCAGTACGGTGATGATCCGTATAATATTATTAATGAACAGAAACAAATGACAACTAAGTAGAGGTACCTACAAACAAAATATAAAATATTAATTTCACTTCATCCCTCATCCCAGCATTTATTATTCAAACAGCTTTCAAAAGGATCAACTACCTTCGATAAATTATAAAATCCTGCGAGCGCTTTATGCTGATGAAATGCAAATCACCTGACACTTTTGTAGGTAAATAGGTGAGGAAATATAGATTGACAGCTGCGAAATATTGATGACGAACAACTTTGCTCACGGAGGCTGTGTGTTTTGGAAAATGAATAATTGAATGTTTGAAAAAAAAGTCGTATTTTTTAGTTTATTCTGAAAGTTTAATGAGTTATGTATGATCCGATTCAAAAATCACTTTAAAAATATATCCAATTCATAATTGATAAAATTCCAATAAGAGTGACTTGATCACGAACGCGCTACGAGTGGTCGCCATGATTGTGACGTCATTATGTTATGTATGGTACTTTATCACATTGTGACTTCACTATAATTAAAATATATGGTTCTCCTCGACTCTCTTATTCATCTGCCTAATCGGGGTAAAAGGCGTGATGTTATGTCATGAAAGCTTTTATTTAATCTTATTGAACTTAGAATGTCTAGAGAATTTGACTCATAGGTACCAACCGCTTCAGGCGAACGGTGCTTGTTGGGTCCCAGGTTGCTCAAGTGAGTGGTCATTTGGTTAGGACTTGGGGGACCTAAAACCCCTGATTATACTTAGGTTGGGATGATATACTGGATGGGAGAGACGATAAGGAGACGCTAAAACATCCGTTATTGTAAATTACCACAGAGTGGTGTACCTATTATTACCCACTATACAAATTTACTAAGTAATTATATTTTCCTGAGGCATCTAAATCTATGGCTATTATTACATTACCACAGATAATATAACTCATTATTAACGAAATGTTTTGTATTATAATATCAAACAAACAGAGCTTAATCGCTATTGATACAGCTCATTGCTTTACCAAATCAACTGCACTGTGATAACATTAGCCATATAATAATTTTATTCATTATTGGCTGAGCAATGAGCATCAACGTTTTACACCGACATTTTGAGTAGATATAAGGATTAATGAATAAATACTCTATTTATAAACATATTAATTATTGTATCATATCATCGTGTAATCAATGGACTTCATTAAATTAGGCCAATTTAATACGAGTTCCAAAATTCAATAGCCCTTGACTGATCAAACTATTGTTCATATAATAATATTATGTATGGATTCAGGCTTCAACAGAATTTTACACAATGAAATAATTAACTTAACAATAATCCTGTCCAATTACGAAATGGGAGTTGAATGAAAGTGAGACATTAAAGTCAAGATTAAGTGTATTTATTAATTATCAAACAAAGGTAAAGTTAGAGGTAGCAAGGGTAAAGAAAAATCCAAAGCCGCATGAACGATGTTCTCGCTTTCTTTCATTTTGTATCCACGAGAAAAAAAACATGCCACTGTCAAAGGCTTTGATGTATGTATGGATGTAGGGCCCCTAAATATTATTAAAAACATTCAGTCAAATAATATATTAAGAAAACACCATAGACCACGTTCTTCCTGACGCGGCGCGGTTGCAAGTGTCGCTTCACATTCTCCTTGCAAAAACTTGTAAAGTATTCTACTGTAGACGCTGACAAATTACACCATGTTTTACAGACACGCCCGTAGATTTATTGCTGTGCCCACATACAAAGTTGGCAATAAATTCTTAAGCGTATATGCGAGTATTGATGCGAGCAGTACGGGAAAAAATGGCTCATTGTTTCTCTTTGAAACGAGGAAGGAAAATAAACCGCCTTATTATATCTTTTGTCTTATTACGCGAGTTCCCCATTAGAGTAGTTTTGCTGGGGAATATTATTATTTGCTTTTCTGCTCGACGATTCAGAGCTCGACGAAATATCGCTATGAATGACAAATAATTTTACGTGAAGTGAATTATGTTAAGATATGAATTCTAATAATTAGTTTTAATTTGCGGCTTATTATTTCCAAATTATTATTGATTTAGTATCAACATTGGTAATATTAGTCCAAACTACAATTTTATTCTTATCAATCAATCTAACTTTCTGAGCAAATTTCCAACGAGCACACTCCTAACAAAAGAAAACGTTATTTTCGGTGTTTTCCAACATTTTTCCACATTTTCTCCCGGCTACTAACATAGAACAAATTACGGGGACGGGCCGCGGTTGTAGAATCATTCTTCAAGGGCTACACTTAGTCCTCACTAAACCCTTTATGCTCACCCCTGAATAGTTAACCCCCTTTATGTTCTAGAGAAAAATAACGTAACACAAAAAGGCCCTTTCGACACCCGGATACGCCTGAATAATTTATTAAGAAAAATGCTCTAAACAAAAGAGGCTGAGTATTTTATGGTTGTTTTCTTTGCATAATGGGCATTAATGTATCTCGGTGGTATTTTAATGGGTTTATCATTTTAGCGTAGGTGTAAGTGTGCAATGTAATAGGCATATTTTGTGTAGGTAGGGCTATATTCAGAGCTGTTCGCTCTTATATATTAATCTCAATGTGATATCTATTGATAGATATCTTATCCCTTAGCTAGCTTAGCTCTTAAGGCAACCATGCATAAAAACCGTAGGTTACTATTTTTTGCTGATACCCCCCCAAGGCATGAATTTAGTTCTAAAATGGGATAATGTGCTATTTAAATAATTTTAGCAATATAATTAAATCTTAACAAACAAAGAGAGTTTGACTGGACGCTTCGAGAAGGAAGGTGTAGCGCTAGCAGACTACTTGATGGCTAAAAGACATCTTGACGTTCGTAGTAAGGATTAATTAGCATGCAATCTATTGCTAATAAATCTTCATTATCATCATCAGCCGGAAGACGGGCACTGCTGATCATAACCTTCATAAACTATTCATATGGGGGATGGTGCCGTAATCACCACGCTTGGCAGGCGGCTTGATGATCGCATTAGTTGGAATACTTGAAAACGGAGAGCGCTGCTGCTTACTCTCCGAAGATGTCCCTCTGCCGGGTCTCACGGCTCCCACGACGATTAGTAAGGGGTGGCCCTATTTTATAGCCGGAAACCGCACGGATAAATAAAAATAGTAAAACATCAATGGCTCTTATATTTTGATGGACTCATAAACCTATTTCCAAGAGAGAAGCTTACATTTCACCCTCCAATCCTCACTAATTTATTGGGAGCCGGCGTCGCGCGGCAAATGGCAGAGTAATAAGATCTTTTGTAATAACATTTATTAATTTTCGCCTCTCATTACTCTGACGCCCTCTGCGCGTTGCTCTGTATAAACCAAAACAACATGGCGTCTGGCTTGATGCTTCACTGGAAGTTTATTGTAATGCGACATGATTAAATTTACTTTTTAGCACAAAATGATATTGTTCAAGATGTTGATTAATAAAAGATTTATTAACTAAGATCTTTTTTTATTAATCATTGCTCACCATCGTGCATATTAGAAACGAATATGAACGAATATCCAATAATAGGTAAGTATATCGGTACAAATGTTTTATGCTTCGTATTCAAAATATTTTCTCAAATAAAGGTTATTATGTCGCCCTGTTTCTTTGCCACAATATGTAGGTATAGTAGGTATAATAAGGGAAAATCTTAAAAGCTGAAGTTGTTCTTTGTAAAGCGATCGTAAGAAATATTTGAACAAAGTTCGAGCTTGAATACGTAAGAACAACAATACCTACTCGAACATCAAAGTCATCAAGTATTGGGACACGTCAAAGCAATCAGTTTGATTCCAAACGACAGTTCGCATTACAGTGTTTCTTTAATTCATCAACTCACACTCTAAGTGAAGTCGGGTGAATACGATTACGGAATAATAATTATAATATGTTGGTATTAGATTTGTCAAATTTAAAAAAAAGGTTCGATTCGCAGGTAAAAAGGATTATTTGATTTTCCCAATTGATATATTTTCTCAATTGATGATAGCCAGGAGTCTGAAACTGTGCCCGGTAGATGGCAATAGGCTCGCCTACATTACATGGGATTCAAAACATAACTGGCGAAGTTTGGGACTGGGTCCTGGGTACACCTAACTCTTTGGGCGTTATGTTATATAACTTATTTTTGAGAATAAAAGTTTTTTTTTAATCTTTATTAGATATGTAGAGGGCTTTATCAGAGAGAAGCAAAGATGAAAAGAGATGTTTGGCTAGGTGCTTATTTATTCTCACCTAAGATTATATAGGCTGACATGTCGGCCTGTGGATTTTTGAAATGTTCTATATTCTATGACATTGTGTACGATGGACACTCAATGTTTTATTGGTATATATTTCTTTATTAAATCTTTTCAAAGTAGTTACTCTCTAGTAGTAGTAGTAGTAGTAGCAAAGTAGGTACTAGAGGCTGGTCTCTATACTTTATACAAAGTTTCATGCATCTGGACCGTTTTCGAAACACTTTTTTCCAGTCGCCGCAGACACCTCGTTTACAGCCTGCTCAAACGCTGACAGCGCGTCTTTTTGTATCCCTTTAGGCAGATTTTTTATTTTCGGGAATAAAAAGAAGTCACACGGTGCTAGGTCAAGCCTGTAAGGAGGGTGACCCGCAGGAGTTTGACCGGCGTGCTGTCCAGGTCGTGCAGGTTCCCTCTTTTTGAGCGCGGTGTGCGCAGGCGTGTTGTTGTGTTGGAGCAGTAGCCCGCGGACCCCTGTGTTTTGTCGCTTGTTGTTCACAACAGAAAACTTCAAACTCAAACTCAAATTCAAGTTTCTGGATCGTTTAAACCAGATCGATAAATCCAAGACTTATATCACCTGTAATGATGTCGAGACGGGGCTGTTTCAAATTTGTTTATCAAATCACGGCACCATTCCACCCGGGCCTGCTTCTAAGCATCGGTGAGGTTGTGCGGCACCCTGCGTGAAACTATTCTCCTCACGCGAAGATGCACGTGTAGAATTTCGTGAAGGCTTCCCGATTCAATCTGCAGTATGTGCTGAATTTCTTGATACGTAACTCGCCTATTGTCTTGGATTAAGTTTTTGACTGCTAGCACGTTATCTTCCGTAACAGCCGTCAAAGGGCAACCACTTCTTTCTTCTCTACTGTCTAGTCAATTTTACCACAACCTCACATATAAAAAAAATCATATTAAAGTAACACAAAAACATAAAAGAGTCAATCCTAGAAGATAATTACATCGATAGATGGATAGAATAATCTCTTTATTATTACACTACAAACAAAAACCCTCAAATTTAAAATACAATTATAACAAATATCAAATAAAAGAGCGATCTCTTTCAGACAACCGTGTACACACCTAACCCTTAAAACCTATAAGTGTAACCTGTAGCACAGAGTAGTATTTATATTTAAAACACCATAAAGAATCCTCATTTCCTATAAACCAAGTAGGTGTCTGAAGCGTTTGAAATATCCAATAGAGTGTAAGAAAGTAGCCGGTATCTTGTTATATCTGTGCAATGTGTGAACGATAGCTAACGAGCTGAGAATAAGGCACCTGCAGTCTGAGAAGCTGTCTTGAAGTAGGTATAGTCATTAACTTCTCTGATACCGATGTTGCAAATATCTACCTGTATACACTTTGATTAAGGTACATAATCAGAGCTTGACCACTACAATTATTGTGAAAATAAAAGAATTATAAAACTCATTTTTACACTCAATTACATGGCAGTAGTACATAGAAAAACAAAAAAAAATGTTTTTATAAAAAGAAATTTTAATGACATAATATGAAAATATATTTTTAAAAATTTTCAAGTGGTCACAGAATTATTGTTATATATCAGATATTTTGATACAGAGTACATTTGTAAAACGCTTTGTAATAAGTATAATAGGTAGGCATAGTCTAAAAATCCCCAACGACAATCCTCTCAGTAGGATTTCGATAAATCCCCACCTGATAGAAAATAAAAAAAAAATGGGATTTTTTTACGAAAAAGTTAAAAAATCCCCCTCATCAATTATTTAAATTTTTTGGGGCAGGTATATTATGAAATTGAAATGTACTTTCATACTTATTCTAGGGTTAGAAAATCAGTAGTAATATTAAAGAGGATTAATCTACCCGTCAATCTTAAATCTGAACAACTAGTAAATAATTAAAGCTAAGATCACAAACATCATTAGATTCTTCACAAAAACTGATATAAAAAAAACATACATTCACGCCTTTTCCCGAAGGGGTTGGCAGAGGTGTACCCAGGACTCAGACCCATAGTAGATACACTTTAAACTATACTTTTTATAAAAAGTTAATTTTTTGCGAATCTCGAAGGCCTGGAAATGAGACATATTTTGACATTATATAATCTCGTCCGGGGCTTGAGGGTAAGTAAAGCCCAAAATATTACCTACTGCAATTTTTGTAACGCCTATTTATCTATTAACGTCAAGATTAAAATAGTTTTTTTTTTAATATGGGTCAACTTCCACACACGGTCTTCTGGTCCCAAACTAGGCTAGAAGCCTGTACTATGGTAACCAGATCACTGATATACATACTTATATAAGCTTATAACACCCAAACACAGATCAAACAGACATGTTCATGCACACAAATGTTTGCCTGGCCGGGGATCGAACCCGGGCCCTGCGGCACAGAAAGCAGATTTACTACCGTCTGAGCCAACGAGGCTGTCAAAGTTTATTTTCTGGTCTCATAATACTCGGCCACGGTTGAAGTAATACTGTGTGCACATAGTGTGCCCACGTAACCGTCAACTATGCAACCGACCGACAACTGGCAATCATAACGTTCACTGTTGCAGTATCATAAATCATAGCTACGAGATTGGAAAAGATTTACGCACACGACCTAGCGTAGCATTGTGTCTTGCATTGTATACATTGTGTCTAAAAACTAGAAAGATATGGACAAAATTTAACTGACTTTATGAAAAACTTCCAGTGGTTCCAGTGATCGATACGAAATTGGGTATCCTGTCATCAATATTGCAACGACTTGGTAACCTTGACCTGATGTTGCATATCAGGTTCATGGAAATGAGTCAGGTATGAGAAATAGGGTTTTTTTAAATTTCTTTATCTAGGTACACTTATCGACTTGTATTGTCTTTTTCACGTAGATCATCTAAGTTCCCTTAACAACTTTCCCAGTTAAATTTCCAAGGCATGGTAGCACTTTGCAAGGAGAGTTATGCTACTGGCAGTTTAATGCACTATTGCAATTGAGTTCCAGCTCTCGATATGCAGATAGGCTCTCGTTAGGTTGCCGTCCGCTCTTATGTACTTACCTTTACAGCGTCCCAGCCGTAATAGATTTACTCATGTTAGTACTCTCTTGTAAACTTCCACTACGTTAGCTTTGAGTGCTTTTACATGAAATCTTGAATAAATAATGACTAGTTTAGGCTACTCCGTTCTAATGTCGTTTTGTGTTGGATGTAATAATAAACCGATGCTATAGGCATGCTTTTTAAAATTAGAAATTCATTTTCAGCACCATAGACGCGAAAAAAAATCGCGCCTATCTAAATATCGCATTATGACGGGTTTTGGGTATTAGGATGTGAGTTACACACAAATATTATTTGCTGGATATTTTTTGATTTTTTCAGGTCTTTGCGTTCAGGGAAAGGAAATTAGTTTTTCGTGTAGTGCTCAAAAGCCAAATCGTTAGATTAACAGTAAAGGCACTTAATATTATAATTTTGTAATTATATCTACTTTCTATAAATTGCCTTTTTACGAGTCAATAATTTACTAATCAATAATTATTTTTTAATAATTTACCGACAGCCTCGATGCCACAGATGGTAGTAACTCTGCTTTCTGTGCCGCAGGCCCCGGGTTCGATCCCCGGCCAGGTCAAACATTTGTGTGCATGAACATGTCTGTTTGATTTGTGTCTGGGTGTTATAAGATTATATAAGTATGTATATCAGTCATCTGGTTACCATAGTACAGGCTTATAGCCTAGTTTGGAACCAGATGACCGTGTGTGGAAATTGTCCCATATTATTATTTATTATCGGCTTCTAATACTTTATACCTTGCTTCAGGTTTCCAAAACAAATAAGCATAGATTTAGCAGCAATATACCGAAGTTCTCCAATACATATATGAAATCGTTCAATTTTCAGTGGCAGTAGTTGATTTTATTGGCCGGGGGCGGTACTGTCGCTTCACTGTTTACTACCAGTTTTACATCCAATCTCCGAGGATTTATGACAAGCACTGTTATAGCTTATATTCTGTCTTCATGATTGGTAACATGGGCTAGTATTAGCTGTATCAATCTATGTTAGGGTCGGTACGTATAGAGTCGGACTTAGGGATGTTGGGACCATACCAAGATATATATGTTTTAATGCGACGTTTGTCCGCCTGTTTGGCACCGTTGTGGTAATTTAGAAATTGGTAAACCATCGAACTGCGCTAAAGTATTGTCAAAATCCCGCATAACGGGGGAGGCCTATGTCCAGCAGTGGACTTCCAACGGCTGAGGTGGTGGCAGTATCTGTCCAGTAATTACTAATTCTCTTTCTCGCACTCGCTCGTTCACCGATTGCTGACGTTATAATCTATTGGTCGCTTTAAAGGCTTTTTCGGAGAAACAAAAGTCTCGCCTATGTGATAGATAGGGTTCTCATTTTATTTCAATATCAAAGAATCAAGAAGAATTTCAATAAGAAAAAGAAGAGATGAAAGAAATCGCTTATTAGTGATAAGACCGCCGCTTGTACATTTAATTTTAGTTTCTGTGTCCTGTAATTTTATTTCATTGTGTGTGGTGTACAATACAGTATTATCTATCAATCTATCAGTCCATCTCGTCGAGAATTTTAGTGATTCATTTGGGGGTATTATTATTGTGCGTGTTAATAAGTAGGCTCTGCTTAAATTGGGGACAGGACACAGCATTTGCGTAAATTGTTTTAAGTTGTAGGTGTAAAACACACTTCATTCTTTTAAAAAAAGCCTATATGGAGGCATGTGTTTCAGCCGAGTCAAGTATAGAGCACATCAGCAACCTCTCCCATATGAATAGGTACAACAGAGATAACTGCGTACTATCACAATCTTCAAGATCATAAATCGTAAGTGGGGAGCATATTCAGAACGATGTCATCCATTCTGAGAGCCGCGACGCTTACAGCCTCACAATGTATCCTCAAAAGCTTGAGCTACGTTTATGGCAGTTAGCAAGTATTTATTGAGCTTGTTCCTTACAGTTTCGTTTGTATACCTAATACAATTAAACTGTTCGTGGCCAACGGCGAGCCGCACCGCGTCGTGGTTTCTGAGATAAGAGATTAGCGTTTTTTCTCTTTTTTTTTCTTTACGTGTTGTACTCTATTCTCATATAAAGGTGCCGGCAGTGCAACTAATTTGAGCACGGCCGTAGCACAATTTTCTCAAATCAAATCGCGGCATTTTCGACCCCCTATAACTTTGTTGTGAATAATGCTAGAATCCTGAATTTTTGGGGCTATGATGTATTTTTTGTGAAAATACCACGGTTGCTATAATTATAATTAATTGTTAAGTTAATGCATAGTGTAGGGTTCCAAATCTAGATACCTGAACAAAACGCTTCCAATCTCAAAAACAATCCGCCTAGAACATACCGACGCCCCAAACTAATAAATATTGCCATTTTGATATAAGTCGCCTTATTCGTTATAAGCATTGTTTTGCACAGGAGGCACAGAATATATAAGTATATTAAATATCTATGTATTATCAGTCTGGGTACCATAGTACTGTACCAGATGATAGAGTGAGCTAACTGTGTGTGGAAGGTGTCCCATACAAAAAAAGTTTATTTGTTAATGTGTTCGTAGCAGCGAGACCGTACAATCTTGTAAAGCATTCTCCTTTATCCAAAATTTAGCAAAAAGACTAGAAGGTTACTACGTTCGAGTGGGGAGTACTTTTTTGGACCAGACGATCACTACTTTTCTAGATACATATAAACGTAATAAAGCGTAGACCAAAGTAATATATTATTAACTTAATCCACAACCCAAAGCCTTTTGTTTGGTGCGGTTTTGTTGCGTAATTTTATTACACTATCGGACAAAAAGCATCCTGCTAAATAATTATCGTCCGACGTCCGAAGCTGAAGCAAAAGATATTGTAAACGAATAATGAGGCGGAAATTTAAATTTGATAATTATTTTCAACCAAGGAACGTAACTTTTGATATTGTAGAGCTATTCCACAGAGTTTTACCCGCTTATATATAATCTTTGTGCTTTCAGGATTTTAGCTATCTCTTCAATATGCCTAATTACAGATAATTGATTGAAATTTATTGAAAAGTTATTATTATTACGTTCTTGAAATACACATCTTCATTCTTGCATTCATATTTTCGCATATATGATAAAAGGCTTCTTATAAAATGTAACAGCAAACTCTACAATTCAAATTTGCATTATGGGGGAAAGAAAGTAATACATAAAAATAAAATACGGATGTCGTGCGCATGGTCAAAAATATTTCTTACGAAACATTGGACTTTGGAGGAATGAGAATAACTCAGATGTGACTATTTGCGCCTAACAATAAGCTTGAAATGTACCGGTGCCGCTATTACGAACATGCAGTCGCGTAGCTACAGCAGTAAAACTTGCTATCAAACGTTATTTTATGAATGTCGTATGTCAGCAGATATTGAGCAATTAAACCACACTTCTACCGCTGTTCGTTATAAGTACGCGGATTTGTTATTACCTTCAATGTCTTTGGTTATTTATCATCATCATCATCATCATCTCAGCCGTTGGTAATCCACTACTGAACATAGGCCTCCCCCATAAAGGGGGGTTTCGCTAATACTCGACACGCTTGGCAGGCGTGTTGTCGAGCGCAGATGGATGGTATTTTGCAGAGGACGCTGCTGCCCGTCCTCCGGATCTGTTAACCCTTAGCCGGCTTAATGTCTATATTACGTTTACCTAATTTGTAAGTAGCTTTAAGTTAGTTTAGTATAAGTATGTATATTAGTTAGTGTATAATGGTGCTGCATAAGCCATAGCAGCAGTTTATGTGAGAAACTAATTTAAAAAAAAAACCCTTAAAAAAAAAAAAAAACCCTTAGCCTGCTCTTACGGCAACCACGGGTAGAGAGGGTGGAGCACTATTCTAAAGCTGGTAACTCCACGGCCACGTCCTTTGGTTATTACTGGATCTAAACCTCTAAGCTACCTATGTATTCAAACAATTAAGAAGTTTTGACTCGAAGATATTTAATCGACCTTGACCCCGACTGCCGATCATGAGCTCTTATGTTCGATTTCCAGGTCAGGAAAATTGTAATTGAAAGGGTTATGGTAATATGCTATTAAATGGGATTTATAAAAAACTGGCGAAGTGTGGGTGTACCTGCTATGGGACTGTATCCTGGGTACAGCTCGTACCCATTCTGGATAAATGCGTGAAGTTATGTTTTTTTTTTAATGAAAAGCAAGTTTAATTGATAATTCGTCATATCCGTACTTCCTAACTGACGCAAGTCACACTTTAAACTTTATTAATACAGTTAATTACAAACGTCGAGTTCAGTCCTCTAAATAACATTTTATATCTGATAGTATATAATATGATATGTGTCACTAGTATATTTCTATTTATATTGCGACCGCAAGGGTTTTAAATCCCATAGAGGATATTTTGGTTATTTGCATGAATTGAAGACCTCCGTCAAAAGTCGACGCGTAATATTCTGACAACGTAAAAGGAAATAAGCTCTTGTGTTAAGACGGGACCTAATCCTATACCTCAATGGATTAGCTTTTGAATTTAGGGCTCTGATTTACTAGAGTACTTTCCGGCGACGAAAGGGCTTTTCAGAATTGAGTTTATTAAATTAATGAAAATGAATTTGTGAATTTTATCAGCTTTTGTATATTTATTGATGCCGGATTTTATCTTGCTTTTTACAAATCACATTAAATGAAAAGAGGTTTGTGCCATCTTATTAAAAAAATATACTTCATCATACGTTATGATGCCCTGGTATCTGGTTAATACAGTATTGTGAAAATCTAATAATTGCAGAATATGTAAGTAACCAGTTTCTACTAAATAACCGTACCAATTTCATGTTTGGTATTTAATTAATTGATTAGGACTTTAAATTGAAAGTTTTTACTCGTTAGCTCGTTAGCTTTGTCGATTGCAATTAATTCTAACTACCTATATGACCTGTGTATCACAAATAAATTATTTTGATTTTGATTTTAGGACCCAGAACTATAATTCTATTACAACTAAATGTAATAGAACCATAATTATATTACAACTAAATGTAATAGAACCATAATTATATTACAACTAAATATAATAGAACTATAATTCTATTACAACTAAATGTAATAGAACCATAATTCTATTACAACTAAATGTAATAGAACCATAATTCCAACTAAATGTAACAACTAAATGTAATAGAATTATGGTTTTGGATAGGAAAAAACACATTGGACTTACCTATATTATAATCATTGGTCTTGGTGCCTTAAAATTGCATTTGTAGAATCCTGCGGTTTAGAACTTTTTATTATAAAATCTTGTCCAAAATATTGAGTTCAAACGTAATAGTCGTTTTTATTACAAATGTGAGCTGAAATCTGAGTTTTCTCAGAAACACCTGTACATTTATTCGGAACCAGCAATAAATCACATTTCACAAAAGCGGAAAGGCCACTTTGAATTCGTAGAGGGACTGCAATTCTATCACATCTCCTGTACTAATATACCTACTCTTAAACATATCTTTCTATTTTTATATAATCAGTTTCAATATTACTTCATAAAGTGCTCACAGTTTTAATTAAAGAATCATTTCTTTTGTTTAAAATGTCTCTTGGTCTTCTGTTTTCACATTAATGCACAGTATCTTTATGTTACGATCAAATGAAATGAAAATTAGGCAAATCAATTACAACAAACTTTCTTTGAAGTCGTTTAATTTTCTCAAAAAAAAAAAATGGTTTTTAATTGGTACTTGGTACATGATATTATCATGATATTAGCATGTCTCACTACGCCTTCAAAACTATGCCAAAAAAAAATTGAGATCATTAGATTCCTAAATATTACGCCAGGTTTGATATTTCCATTCCTTGATATTACATAAAAGCAGGTAAAACATTAAATATAAGATTTGATGGACAAATCATAATTTTGCTACCGCCTGAGCAGATAGAAATATACCTCAGTGAGATAACGTATAAATGAAATGTAATAATTTAAATACCGAGTCGCAAGAATAAACACAATTTAAATAAGTCGCGCTGCAGTGGTTTCAAGTCGGATGGATATAGAACAGTGTTTTCGCAGGAATAGATTAAACATTCCTAGGTATCGTCTTGAAGATTCAAGGCATTCTGCGATAATACAGCTCCAATTTATTTGTGCAACAGTTTGTTGTTGATTTTTTAGGCGAAAAGTGTTAACGCTACTTCCTTGAAAAGTTTTACTTTTTCCGTGCCAGAGAATATTAGCTTAAAATTCAAAAATATCACTTCTTCTTCTATATATTATAAACTGGTCTAATGCGAATGGAACTCGCATAATGAAGACTATTATTTTAATTAGTATAAGAATTAATTCTTATTGCAGTATAAGTCTTATATGACAATTTATTAAATACGTTGGTTGTATGGATAGCACCTTTGATTTTTAGAATTTGAAATTTAGAATATTTTTTTAATAGAGATAGATATACTGTGAAAATTACAAGTAGCTAACTATTACGGTTTATGAGATAGAGATTGTGATTGACGGACGGACTGCGGAGGCTTAGTAATAGGGTTCCTTCGGCTGCCTTTGAGTACGGAACCATAAAAATCAAATTTCAGTTCGATTGACTGACTGATTGACTGACTGACACACTCACTCATCAACTTCCAGCCTCAACCCTTGAACCTGGATAGTTGAAATTTCACACATAAGATTTCCATTATGATGTTAGACATGGAATTAAAATTGATTCCCGAAATTCCCAATAAACTAGGCATATACCTACGACTTACTCTTTACGCTTGTTAATTTATAAATTAACACAAATAAAAGTGTTTTATTACAAATTACTTTAAGTGATCCAAAAAAATACATATTTCCTTATGAATATAGGATAGAATTATATTTTATTGCATACCAAAATAAAATAAAAAACAATGCTGCAAAACAATTAACAGGTAATACGGTAAACAACCGGCGGTTTTATCGCGTGTAGCAATTTCTAACAGACAAGCTGTGGATGGAAACTGATTTTTCTAGAATTTAAGGTGGGCATAAGAAAAGAACATTTTATTGTGATTACAATAATAAAATGTATCCTCTTACAGACCCACACTAGGATTAAAAACAACGTGCTAGAAAAAGAATTTCCTTCCAGCTATCACGGTATGTACATCTTGAGGGTCGTTTCCACTTGACCGCTCGTGTGAACACCCAGCACCCTTTGTGGGAAGTTTTCACTTACCTATTACTAGGGACTAGACATCATACACTTATAGGTACACTTTACAGCGCCGGTTCGCTAGAAACACGATTTGTTTGAAGTGTTGCCTCAACATTTACCTACGTCAGTTTTGGTGCTTCCACAGTTTCACACACATGTAATATGAACATGAAAAGTTAAACTGGACAGCTTAAGACATATACCTATCAGTAATTGTATGAATCATAAGTACATCGTACCGTAGACAAGATGTTATAAAAATGTGTAGTAATACTAAAGGAGGTGTATCTACCCTTACAACTTGAAACTTGCCTTAATAACTTGCAGAAGAATTGCGGAATCATTGATGTATATTCTATGTAAGGCAAGAACGTTCTTAAAAAAAATTTGCTCAAATTCTGTTTCTTAGTTCATTAAAGATGCGTTTTTTATTAAGGTCAAATATGTTGACGATAGTTTGTAACGAAAAATAAATACTCGATTTGTTTTCCCGTAATATTAGCCAGCTCCGTACGCGTTCACACTGCATGGATGTCGAAGTTACAATAAAGTAAGGTGCACGGATTGAAGTGCACTTTAGTGAAGCACAGTGAGTGTTCAGAACGTGAAATCTAGTACATTATTAATATCGTTGGGTGGAATACACTCAAGTCGTGAAAAATTTATGCTCTTTCATACATAATGTTGATTTTCCGATTTCACGTTTACAGATTTAGGAGCAGAAAGTAATTTTATACTAGATCTGTACCATTTTCGTACCTTTTACTTGACCTTAATAAAATTAGATGTCAAGAGTGTAAAGTCCCAAAGAAATTCCTTAATTAAATCAAAGCATTTTTTTTTCAATCTTTCTCTAGGTACTAGTAAAAATAATAAATATAATATACAATGTGTTTCAAAAGGGCAGAGTAATACTAAAGGGTGTGGATCTGTTCATCAAATAGAACCACTTGCAAAAGATGATTTGGAAAATTCACGTAAAATAAAAGTTAGACTTCCCATACAAAATGGACTTTCCATACAAATTCACCGATCAGCTGGATCGGTGAATTTGTATGGAAAGTCGAAATTATTTTTACGAGAATTCCAAAATTCTTTCTTTTGGAAGTTGTTCAGTTACACTACACTCTTTTTTAAAACGTTGTAAAAATATAATATGTATGTATAATAAGTATAAATAATTATAAACATATCCTATTTGCCTCTAAATAAACAGACTGAGAGAACCAGTTATTATTTACCTAAGTTAAAGTTACCAAGCAAACATAACTGGGCTTTATGTTGAATAACATTATAATATTAATTTAATGTTGGCCTGAGACATACCTCACCTTGCGAACTAAAAATTTATAAAAACTTGTTAATGTTGCATTTAGGTATGATTGCTTAGGTTTCGTATTAAGTAGGTAGGTAGGTATAGGTACAACAAGTTATATATAAAAATAAGTATAAATAGGTACCTAAAATAATAAATACAGCATAACGCTCAATTCAGTGGTTCAATAAGTGATACATAGTTCTCAATTCAGTGCCTCATTGAATTCGGTAGTAATAGTAATAAGTTACAGAAATCATTGTACGTATATTATGACAGTGGTTTAGAGCACTTGGATTTTCGATAGGCTGACATATCCCGATATAAGAGAGATTGAGTAAGAGAGATGATTGAGTCCCGGGGTGGTATGACGAACATGCAATCGTGTGAAACAACAGCAGGAAATAGGTATTGCTGTAAAACGTCATTTTTTGTATGCCGTTTGACAGCAGACATTAAGCAATTAAACGCTTTCCACACTTCTACTGCTGTTCGTAATAAGAGGGCCGGCTGTTTTCTATAAGATAGGGGGCAGTCGTTAGGTCATTTCGGATGCCTTGTAGGAATCTTGGCGATTAGAAACCTATATGGGCCAATATGGGTTGTCAACAAAATCTATTTGATTAACTCGAGGTCGATACAATCGTCGAGCATACATATAAAACATACAATCACACCGTTTTCCCGAAGGGGTAGGCAGAGGTGTACCCAGGACTCAGTCCCATATAGTGTACAATTCAAATTTAATGATTTATTTATCTTATTTATGTCGGCTTGTGGATATTCGAAGTGTTCTATGGCATAGTGTAATAAGTAAGGGGTAGATAGTAAGTAGGTAGTTGTATTGTTTAGTCTTTTTTCAATAAAGGCAATCTGCTCTGTAAGAAAAATTACCGGTGAGCTGTAATATAATAAGGTAGATATTGACAGGTTAACGGGATAATCAGTTTAATTAAACTGGACATTAATCGAAAACTTTAATTTCCGAAGCAGTCTCTGGACAATTCGTGACCGGTGGCACGCGCAGAAGTGTCGTTATGTTATTTAATTAAAAGTGATAAGACCAAAATATTATTATAGGTATATTGTAGTGAGTTGCGTCAGACTCTAGGCTATGCTAGGACGACTTGTTCTGATAAATCAAATTAACTTTAAAGAAAACCAGCGTAATCAGGTTGATGAGACGTTATAAGTGAGGTAAAATTGCTTAGTAGTTCAATTATATTTATACAACGTGCTTTATTGCTAATAATATGGGTTATCCTGGTTTATACCATATTATTCTGTACTGTGTGTGGAGGTTATCCTCCACACACAGTCATCTGGTCCCAAACTAGGCTAGAAGCTTGTACTATGGTAACCAGATGACTGATATACATACTGATATAAGTTTATAACACCCAGACACAGATCAAACAGACATGTTCATGCACACAAATGTTTGATCTTCCCGGGGATCGAAGGGGCCTGCATCACAGAAAGCAGAGTTACTACCATTTGAGCCAACGAAGCTGTCAAATATAGAGGTTATAAAAAGTTGTAGTAATATTAAGGGGTCAATCTACCCGTCAACCAATTCTTAAACAAAATATTCGACTCCCCATAAAAAATTGAGACGAGTGTGAATGGTCAAGTCGGCAGGGGATCATTTAGGCGTTCTTTTCATGAACAAGTTTATGTTGTGTCCTAAGAAAAGGCCAAGTCAAAAGTACCTACAACCGACGAGCATGTATGAAGAATGTCACGAAAGTGGAGGGAGCGAAAGCCGTGTAACCGTGTAGAAAAGAAATAGTCTCTGCCTACTCCAACGGGAAAAAGGCGTATATATGTATGTACAAAATGAAAGTAGGTCAGTCAGACGGTTTTTTTAAATGACCTACGGCTTAACAGCTTTACCGGGCACTAATTTCAGTTCTTTCCTCTATATACGAGCACGACCGCTACACAGGCGCACGTCAATTCAATCCTTTAGATAATTAAATTGGACCAGATGGCGCTCCTATCCGATTTCGAAGCATCTTGATTTGAAGTTCATTTTCTGTTTGTCGAGATAATCGACTAGATTTTTGTAGGTACGTTTGTTATGGTTGGATGGTTTGATTTCTTACAAAATCAGAAATATATTTGTAAGGATGGTCTTTATTTTAACTTATTATACTTATTTTACTTACTAAATATATTTCGAGACTACCTAATAAATTTAATTTTATACCCGGTATCATCCACATCATTCAAATCGTCCACCTTTTTCTTGAAGGAATAAGCAGAGGCGTACCAGGGCTCAGACCTATAGAAGGTACACTCATACTTCGCCAGTTATGTTTTTAAGTCTAATGTAATAGGGGGCGAGCCTATTGCTATCAATCCTGTATCAAAGGTTCGATATCGATAAGGAGATTCTCACACTTCCCTGGTAGTTTTACAGGATTATTCCGTTTCCTCCGCAAACGGAAACTATACATTGTAAAATTTATCTTGATACCTACGTGACAGCTGAACATAAACCAATTTTTACCTAAATGACATTAATATCAAATTAGGTAATTTAAAATTCAATTGCTTATTCTAATACCATCTTAGAACCTAATTTACGGAAATATAGAGAAGACAACGGATAATATTCACTCTATAGGTAGTGAAGTAGTACAGTTTTATATGGGTATAGACTAAAATATAGGATGAATTTATTGAAAAGCTTACACGTGGGTTGTTTCCCGTTTGCAATAATTATAGCTCAAATTTTTTTTTATGATAGTGTCAAGACGAGCAAATCAGGTGCCTGATGGTAAGCATCATGATTGCCCATATCAGACACAGTGCCACCCAGTGTTTTCAAATTCAAAATTCTGCGGGGCACTGCACTGCACCTGTTACCCGGAGATATGAGTTGTTGAATCTCATTATGCACAGTAATTTCGCTGGTAACATTGCCCTTCATACCGGAACACAGTAATGTTTGCACATTACTGCTTGGCGGATGAATAACTGGCAAAAGTGTGGTACTTCCTTAGGCGGCCCCCTGCAAAAGAGGCCTACCTAATTGCAAATACTAAAAAAATTAATGTAGTGTAAAATAGTGCAAAACTAATTGAAAACCAGGTTGTAATAAATTGCAGACCCATCTGGGTCGATAGCCAAAAAAGTTTTCATTTCATTTGGTCTGATGCCCTACTGCCCTCAAGGATTCTAAGAGATTGGTAAAAGTTTCAATAAGGTGGGTTGATATATCGCTCGGACTCTCGGACCCATCTCATGTTCGCAGGAAGTTTCTTAATAAAGTGGACTTCTCTTTGCTGACTACAGTCTTCTCCCTTGCTATGAATAATTAATTTTTACTTTTTCCTAGACTTTATCTTAATTATTTCATTGAGAATCAGATTATAATTTATAGACAGGCAAAAATCAAGATTGTTAGAATTATGCTCAGTATGGGCACTGAACAACTAATATTTAATAATTCTACTTCTATAAATGCGAAAGTTTGTAAGATGGATGGATGTTTGTTTGACTCTTTCACACCAAAACTGCTGAAACGATTGGGCTGGAAATCGGTATGAAAATAGTTTAGACCCTATAATAACTCTATCCCGATATTCCCACGGGAACAAAAACTACGCGGGTGAAACCGCGGGGCTCACATACATACATACACGCCTTTTTCCCGAAGGGGTAAGTACCGCGGGGCTCAGCTAGTATAAATTAAATTAAATTGTTGTATAAATAGAATGGAAGAAAAAAATCTAATAAATGGAATGAGACGGAACATCCTAATCAAAGTAGAATGGTCCTTACCTACCAGAAGTAGCCATGATTTACTAGCAAGACTCTATGGCAAAAGGACCTTGTAAGTACAGATTTTTACAAATTTTTTTGGTATTAAAATGAAATCTACATTTTTTACTGTTATTAAATGAATAGTTAAAACTGACGTAATATAATAATATATTTATTCCACAGTACCTACAGTTGAAAAGACATTATGCCATTACCAACGCACAGCTCTTCTTTGTTCATAGCTCTTTTATTATACGAGATACCTATTTTTATATTACAATAAAATGGTCTAAGATAAAATAAATATATTCTGAACTCTAATAGCTTTTTTGTCTTTTTACATTAAAGTTAAAATTATTCTAGATTGCTTGCAAAATAAATGTAACAAAAACATATCAAATGAAGCGTTAAACCATTTAAATAATGCAAACGAAACGTTGCAAAGAAGCACTCAAAAGTCTGAAATAATTTGTGGGCTACATAACTTCAGTAATATTCCCACTCTAGCCGTTAATTAATCATAATACTCGTATAATGAATTATCCTGAAAATTTATAAGTTTAGAATGAAGTCTACAATTTAATTGGAAAATCAATTTAATGCGAACAAGATCACCTTCAACATAAACACAACATCATGCCTTTTTTTCTAAGGGGTATGCAGAGGTTTACCCAGGACCCTATCCCATAGCAGGCACACCCACACGTTGCCTGTTAAAATTTTAATTCGATAGTAATAGGGTGCGAGCTTATTCCTATCTAACAAGTACAGTTCCAGGCTATCATAGAGATAATTCCTACTGGAAATATCTAATAACACATTGCTTGACCTGGGGATTTATGCAGGACTTCACGATCGGCAGTAGAGCTAGTGACCACTACACCACCAAGGCAGTCCTACCCCACCTTCAGTATTACCTTCTGATATAATGAATTTTTACTTTGCTCGATTTTTCTGCATTTTCATACTTTATTTGACGCTTATATAGGTTTAGATATCAGATACATAATATATAATAGTTAGATTGTATTGTTTAAATTATTACTTAATTGATAATATATATAATTTGATATATGTAATGCGTTCATATTATTATAATAAATAAATAGTTGACGAGAAATTGCTGCCTCACGCGAAACTTTGGCCTTAATTACTAGAATGTGCTACTTACCAAGTTCTTTATTTATTTAATTTCTTCACCTTCAAACACTAGATAGAAGTCTTAAGGAACTCTTAGTACAGTGTTTGGCAAACGTAATAAATCTGAGCGGTTAAAAGCTTTCTAAGTTGTAAGTAGGTTCATACACACGGTCCCTACCTTACCTCCCTAAATTTCCATTAGTCTGTATCTAAGGTGAGGTAAGGCGAAATTGTTAATTCTCGGCCTTATTAAATTTTATAACAATGGTCTAGTCGTAAAGGAAAATATTTTACGGTTAGTATTAGCCCTTACTGTAGAGTAGTAATATTTTAATAACAAAATATCTACTTAGTATCCCGAGGAAAGTGCGGATTATAACCAAATGTTGCTAAATGAGTGTAAAGAAATTTTTAAAAGCTTTTAATCTTAATAGTTTGTCTAACGAGGTAAGAGCTTCTAACATTGTATATAAAAATTAAAATGTTACGCACGGCACGGCTACGCTTTTTAGGTATTTCACACATCGATTAGGTAATTCTTTTTAAAAGTAATAGAATCCTATTACTTTTTTGTCGATATCGGAGGAAACAGGAGAATATGAAATCTATTTGGTAAATTTATCATATGATTGTGTCAAACTTGTAAAAAGTGTCCGTACCTCTTATAAAAATATATATATATTTTTGGTGTAAATATAATTGCAATATATAATACATTTTTATTGCAATGTAAAAACTGAATTGCATTTAAAACGGTTGCTTAATGAGTCGCTAACATATTTCAAAACATCATGCTCTACATTGCATTAATAAATTAAAAAATCGCATTTATATTCAAGATAAGCCAGATTTGGTATGTTGGAGACCGTCCAATATAATTTATTGCGAATCCGCTTCCCTGGTATGCATATTCTGCAAAATGTTTAGCATATGCTGCTTTTAATTCTCTTTAGAACATTTTTAAGGGACTGATATTAGGATAATTTATAGTAGTACTATTTACCGTAGAAACTATATCAATGAAAACTTGCACATGCATACAACATTTGTTTCTTCTATGCTTCTCTAATATTTGTACTTGGCAATCAGTTTTACATTATCTTATTTCATATCTATATTTTATAATAGGAACAACAAAATCTTAAATCTTAGTTTACTTTGCTTTTGTTAGGCTAGGTTTTAGGTGTAGGGGTCAACCCTTTTTAAGTGGAATGATTCAATTTTCTTGGAAAATAACAATGACTAAAATTCACAATTTAACCAACTTAACTATGACTAGCGATACAAAAGCGGGCTCTTAGTTGTTACCTGTTACTCGTCAACAAAGCGCCCACGCTAACATCATAGATAGAACGAAGTCTTTTCAAACCACCTGAATTATTCCCTAAAGCTCTTACGTTACTCCTTGAAGCTTTCAAATTATTCTTTTTACGTTTCCTCCGAACATTTTACGTCTCGCAAACATTTTGGTAAACATCCAGCTCCTTCATAAGCCGACGTTAACACTTCCCGACCGGTCCAAATCCTCGGCAAAAAGTTGCTACGCCACGGTTTGACGTAGATAAATTGTTTCCTATATTTGTCGCGTTCGCTGTTCTACACGTTTACAACTTTACTTAGATCTAACGTGTGGAATTAGTACGAGTTTCGCCTTTAGACGAGATGGATACAGATGTTCCATTCGTTGTGAATGTGGACCTTAATAGATGCTACTAGTTAAGTTCTTCAAGTTCCCTAAGGAAACCTCTGACGTAGTGTTTAGAATTTGTTGGTTTACTAGGTCATTGATTAAGGCTGGGTTGCACGATCTAACTTTAAAAATAACCTAAACTTAACCGACGTGTCTGGGTGTTCTAAGCTTATATAAGTATGTGTATATCAGTCATATGGTTACCATAGTACAGGCTTCTAGCCTTGTTTGCGACCAATTGACCGTGTGTGGAAGTTGTCCCATATTATTATTATTATCATCTGCTAAGATTTATGATAATTTTTCAAGATTTTTCTAGTATTTACAGTAGCATAATTGTTGGAAAAACGTGTTCTGTAGGAGTATAACTATATATTATAATCCTTACAAAATTATCCTGCTCATAGTACTTTTCCTACTTATACGTAATACTCGTATTTTATATACGAAAGTTTGAGAGTGAAGATGGATGGATGGATGTTACTCTTTCACGCCAAAACTACTGAACCTATTAAGCTGAAATTTGGTATGTAGTTAGTTTAGACCTTAGAATAACACATAGGGTACTTTGTTTCCCGACATTCCTACGGGACACGGGATCGATGTCAACGCGAGTGAAACCGCGCGGCACAGCTAGTATATAAATGAATGTACTATTTGCATCGGAATTTGTGCCTTGTTTATTTGTTTATTACAGTGCGATATTTATTATCACTTTATATACAAATGAAAAAAATCTATTTCCCTAGGCACACAAGAAAAGAATTTGGCACGGTATAAAATGCCAATAGCAAGTACGATTGTATTGAACAAACATCTCTTTACTATGCTTATAAGATTTGCCCTTTCCATTCTGTCGAAGATGGGATCACTGTCACTTCCCAATGCTTCCTATATTTCTATTTATTTAGGTAATTCCACAATAGGGACGAGATGCTAAAGGGAACGAGGACAGTAACCCAAATCTCCGAATAAACAAATATACTGAGACGGCGTTGACCGTACCATATTTTTCCTATTTCGGAAATGGGATGTAAAAACCACAATATGAGACTTCTATGAAAATAATACATAAATGATGTACCACTGCGGTACTACTGAACTGGGCCAACCTAGTTATGCCATTTCAAACAGGATAGATGATAACATACTGTATATTCTAGATAGCAGATAATATGAGTTGATTATGGCCATGTAATTTGTTGCGTTATTCTCTGTATTAAAGCTTGTACATAAAATGTAGCTGTATTTATGTTTGACTATCTGTGTACCGCGGTTTTAGGTAGGCTTCGTTCCCGTGGGAATATCGGGATAAAAAGTACCCTATGTGTTATTGCAGGGTCTAAGGTATTTAGATACCAAATTTTAGCTCAATTGATTCAGTAGTTTTTAGAACAAACATACACACAAAAAAACAGCGCTGTTTTTTTGTGCCATCTAGATGGTGCTGGAGTCGAGTTAGAACTCGCTAGCGTTTTTTTTAAATCTGTTACAAACGTAACTTTTTTACATTTTACTGAGATTTGAGAATTATCTACATAATATTAGCACGGAACAGATAATAATACTCAATACTCACCCCGCGAGCGAGATTGAGCTCTCGGTTCTCGATGAGCCCCGCTTCGCTGGGAAATCACCTCACGCACACTCTTGCGCCTGTACAAAACTCCATGTGTGCAGTGTCTGTGTAGTAGGTAGTTATAGCGTGACTTTTGTATGGTATGGGAATAGAGTCGAGTGTCCGGGGTGTGATATTAGTAAGATTTAAAGAGAAGATTTTCTGTTTTTGATAAATCCTTTTTGTTTGTCATAAAAATGTACACAATATACAAGTAAATACACATAAGACAGTCCCACTCGGCTTCGTTTGACGACAATATGACGGCTCAGCCTTTTTCTGTGGCCTAATTGAAGAAGATTGATTGAGTATGGAAATTGGAACGCGTTTCGCGAAGTCTTTTATTGACTTGGCTCCCCTGAGATAAATTGAATCTGCCATACTGTCGGCGTATTGGCCTATCGAGAACACAGTGGGTATGTTTTGCTGAATTCTAAGAAGATTAAGTAATTCTTATAATCAATAATGTAATGCACTTTCTATAATTTTTTTTTACTACGTAATATAATATAATAATATAATATGGGACAACTTCCACACACGGTCATCAGGTCCCAAACTAGGTTAGAAGCCTGTACTATGGTAACCAGATGACTGATATATACTGACTTACTTATTTACGCTTATAACACCCAGATCAAACAGACATGTTCATGCACACAAATGTTTGACCTGGCCGGGGATCGAACCCGGAGCCTACGGCACAGAAAGCAGAGTTACTACCATCTGTGCCAACCAAGCTGTCAACTCAATAAATTTGATTCAATAAATTGAATCTGCCATACGGTAGGCGTATCGGACTATCGAGAACACAGTGGGTATGTTTTGCTGAATTCTTAGAAGATTGTTAAGTTATTCATTTTTTTACATATGTTTTTTCTCTCGTAACTACTACTTAATATATTATAATCCTTGTTTGTATGATCTGAGATTATAATCATCTCTATATTACAGAGAATCAATATGCTGTCTGACTTGCTGAGACATTTGTTTTACTCATCAACGCCCAGCTTTAACCCAATTGAAATTTTGCACAAAGGCACAGAACAGATAATAATACAATTTCCGTTATGACGTAGGCAAGGAATAAGAAAGGGATTCCTGAAATTCCCAAGGGAACGAAGTCGTGGGAATTATATACGGTATAATTTGAACTTTATCTAAAAGTGCAAGACCAGATGTTAAAAGAGGAAAGATGCATCGTGACTTCTACTTATCTGAACTTTAACTTCAGTGAGATAAATCGAAGCTTCGAAGTTGGACGTGTCTTTTGTCCGCGTAGAAAAATGTTCCAAATTGGTTCGTGACGTCGTCTACCGCCAACGTAATCAGTCTCGACGCTTGTTTTGAATAGCCCCACGATTTGTCACAACAAATTATACAGAGACCTCACTGCGTTGAAAAGGGTGTCTTTTTTCTTGAGCTCGAAATAATTCCGTGATGGGAAGTGGCAATAATAATAAAATTGACTTTATTAGGCTCAGCCTTTGTCAGTCTGGCGCTCATTGTGAGAGGAGCTTCATCTTTCGAAGGCGGTAAAATATTTTATGCTTGGATTAAGTAGCGTTGATTTTGACACGTAAAAATTAACTAGTCTGTAATTTGTTGAGGTATTAAAATTATAAAGTTAGAGAAGTTAAATTTATTGAGAAAACCTCAATAAAGGATTAAAGTCCAATAGAAGACACTTGTGTAGTATGTAGGTAGCTCTTAGTTTATCGTCAATGAAAAGACTTGCTCCCTTTTTGTAGAATGTAGATATAAACTAGCCTGAGGAAATGCTAACTTACCTCCTGCGACTTATTTAACTGAACCGTGTATTCGATATGAGTTACAATCCGGTGTTGCCAGGTTTCTTTGTTAAACTTTCCTGAAAGTGTCAATAATATAATTTATGTAGCATTTTAGTAGTATGCGCGACATGCTAAAAAGCATTTCCAATTTACTACAAAACACTTGGTGTTTTGATGTTATTTATTAAAATTTCAATTATATTTGCTTCTTACCGTGATTTCTGCTGCGGTTCGCATGAATGAATTTGTATTCTATCCACACTATTTTCATAGTCTTGGACTTTGCGTTCATAATTTTTATGAATTTTTTTGTCACGGTTCGAATAACCGACAGATTTTCGAGGAGGTGAACATGCGAATAATACGTGAAACTGTTTTACACTAACATTTAACATGTTTCGCAGATGTTTCGCGGCTTTATTCGTCGTTCACGGGTGTAGGTAATACTGGCGACGTAGTAATGTTCAAAACTTACATTTTTACTTAAAGTTTATAATACTACCTCGGTGGCGTAATGGGCGCAAGCTCGACTGGTAATCGTGAGGTCCCGGGATCGATCCCCGGATTAGGTAAAGTGTAAAATGTTGGATTTTTTCATTAGGAATTGTCCACCAGTACCAGTACCAGTTATTAGGAAATGTCTGCCTGGAGTCGGGAACTGTGCCCGGTAGATGGCAACGGGCTCGCCCATGAGACCAATCTCATGTGATAAGGGGCGAGTTATTGGTAACATACTGGCAAAATGTGGATGGACCTACTATGTGGATGGACTGAGTCCTGGGTACGGCTCTGCCTACCGCTTTGGGAAAAAGGCGTGATTGTATGATGAATAGTTTATGGCTTTCTAAGTATGGGGGAGGCCTTTGCTTAGCAGTGGACGTCTTCCGGCTGATGATGATGATGATACTATGAAGATAATCTTTGAGCATTGTGTAAAATATTTTCCTATAGGTAGAATTTATAGGAAATATTTAAGGTAATGTGATATGGCAACATTGCAATCTGCGAGCTCATAAACCGTGAAGGGGAACTACTCGTTAAAAGTTTATTTTCTTGATAGCAGTACGTTATTACTCGTGAACTATCCTCCAACGAGTTCTAAAGGAACTGATATGTCGTAAAATGGAGGATCTTTTGTTTAGTAACTAACTAGTTTGTTGTTGCAATGCAATCTCATCTCTGTTGGTGCAATTAAGTCATTAAAGTTACATTCAGAATTTAATTTATTTAACTAATTAGGTTTGAAGAATATAGAGAGAAATTTATCATGTACGAAGCTATTATTTTTGTTATTATTAGCATTGGTGGTCAGATTGATCGCAGTAAATCCAACAATAGCAGATTGTTTTAGATAAGATCGCCCATTGTCGACCAATAAGAATTACAATACAATATACTTTTATTGCGACCAAACTTTATACAGATTAAACTTAAAAATAAAATAACAGAACTTAATTCTAATTGGTCGACAATGGACGGCCTTATCGCTTTAAGCAATCTCTTCCAGGCAACCAGCCTTTGGATGGATAAGGGAATGATAGGATGAGTGAATTACTTTCATTATTATAAGTTGAACCTATTTATACTTTTGACTTTGGTCTCAGTAAAGAGTAAATTGTAAGGATTTTTTTGTGTTTGTGCAACTACAAATGGCAATATTTAAAATGAAATTCTCCTTTTTCGCAGTCCGGTAAAAATACTCCTATGGTTTTATATTTTATTTGTAATATTATACACTAAAACGCAATAACCGAATACTAGTAGCTAAATAAATTGATTATGAAATATTTCAGATAGAACAGCGAATTGAAAATTTTATTGGTCACCAGAATTATTATTTCAAATGAATTCTAATTCTAACTATGCGTAGGTGTTCTATAAAAATCATAAACTTAGGTCATTCATCTTACAAACAAGCACGTAAAAGCTAATACGAGTTCAACATTTAATGTGTCATCAAAATTCAAATAGCCCTTTTATTATTTTAGAACTTAATGCCCTATTCTATACTTAGCATCTCATTACTTTACTTGATGTCAACGTCATTTTTACGATAATTATTATACCACTCCATTTTACGACGAAGTTGTTTGGCAGAAGTTTTATTCAATGCTTTATCCATAGCTATAGTCATTAATTAGCAGCCTGCTTGTCCTCGTGGACTGAGGGCCTATTTTAATTAGGTAGTCAAACGGGTAAGTGTACAAGAGTTTTTTTTACCTTGAAATTCTTTATGTCGAGTCGGTATGTAATACGGCTGGTCGGTATTAATATTCGTAGATACGTACAAGCTGATTATACCTATCATCATCATCTCAGCCATTCGGAATCCACTACTGAACATCCTCCTCCTTAGTCGTGTTCCTCATGTCTGAGGGTCGTGACTCCATCCTTGAGTCTCGTCCTCACGATGATACGCCAACTAGTCCTATCTCCGGCCACTCGGAGAGCATCGTAGACGGTAGAGTCCAGTGTGGTGCGAATCTGATCGGACCAACGCATCGGGCTGCGTCCTCGGGGCCTTTTTCCTTCCACTTTGCCAGTGACCACTAGCTTTTCGAGATTATCTCCGTCCTTCCTGGCAATGTGACCGAAATATTCGAGGATTCGCTTAAGGCAGATGGTAGACAGCCTTGTTTTAATTTTAAGTTTTGCTAGTATGGATGCGTTGGTCCTACTTGGAACTACTTGACTACTGAGTTGGAACTACTGAACATGGCCTCCCCATAAAGGAGGGTTTTGCCTCCTTTATGGGGATAGCCGGCTCTTACGGTAACTACGAGGAGAGAGGGTGGAGCACTATTCTATAGCCGGTAACTCCACGGCTGATTATATCTATAATACCTAGTAATACTCTGACATGCCTCATAATATAAGGCAAAATATACAAATTGGCTATGCGCTACTTTTCATATGAACTACTTTATGATGTTACTTTAAACCCGACTAGCTTCATGGTGTAGTGGTCGCAAGCGCTACTACCGATCATGACGTCCCGGGTTTGAATTATGTTTTCTGATGTAAACGGTGCTGTTTTTTAATGTAACCGTTGTTTTAAAGTGAACTGTTTCAAATAAACGTTTCATACGTACCGTTTCCACGGCTTAAAGCAAATATCCCACGAAATGCCCTAAAACTGTTGACAGAGCCATCCAAACGGTGCACTCTGCTGGATCCACCCGAAAGTTTATGTTTTTATTACAATACCGGTTTTACCCAGTTCGTTCCGGCTGTGTTTAGTATATTTTCTGTACTTAAATTGTGCAGTTTTTGCATTATTTTTTGAAAAGAAAGTGAACAAAGTCTCGAAGGGACGGCAATGGATTTGTTGTTACATGTATCTATTATAGGCGCCGTTGACCATGCCTTCCAATACTCAAGCCTTCTGCTTATGCTTAAATAATTATAATTGCAAGGTTATTATAACGATAACACACTCACACCATTGCAATAGGATTCCCTGCATGGACACATACAATAACACATCACACACAATCAAGACCCGAGAACAAACATTTGAGCTCATCGCACAAATACTTGTGCCCCGGCTGGGATTCGAACTAAGGACGCCTAAGCCGACAGAATTACTACCAATTTAGGCATGAAAACTGAGTCAATTATACCTGGGTAGTGTTTAGTATTTTTTTTTATTATAATGAGTGACAAGACGAGCAAATTAGGTGCCTGATGGTAAGCATCATGATTGCCCATATCAGACACAGTGCCACCCATGTGATTTAAAATTAAAAATTCTGCTCGGCACTGCACTGGGCTTTTCACCCGTCAGATATTAGTTGTTGAATCTCGTCATGCTGGGCATGACATAATTTCGCTGGTAACATTGCCCTTCAGACCGGAAAACGATAATGTTTACACATAACTGCTTGGCGGATGAATAACTGGCAAAGGTGTGGTACTTCCCCAGGCGGCCCCCTGCAAAAGAGGCCTACCATTATTACATTTTTGCAATTTGGTGTTATTTTCAATTTATCCGGAACAAAATCGCTACGATTAAAAGGATTAGTCTATAAGGATAAGCTGGTTCACCAATCTTTTCAGTTCACTCGTCTTAATAGTTCCGATGTCATTTGTTGAACGACTATGTTCACGGCGATTGAATACAATCTCTTACGGCTTCCACGCGACTACATTTGGCAAAGCCTCTTATTTACTGAGAGACGTTCGATATAAATGCATTGTGACTAAAGTAGTTGACGTAACGACGTCTAAAATAGTAGTAAAAATAGACGTTAGTTGAAATTAAATTTAATTCACCGTCGTATTATGTTAAATTGACCGTGTAGTTCCCGGCTATATAATAGGGCCACCCCTTTCTTACCTCGTAGGAGCTGTGAGACCCGGCAGAGGGATTTATTCGGAGAGTGGGCAGCAGCGCTCTCCGTTTCCAAGTATTCCAATTACTGCGATCACCAAGCCGCCTGCCAAGCGTGGTGATCATGGCAAAATCAACCGATATGAATAGTTTATGGCGATCTATGGGGGAAACCTATGTTCAGCAGTGGACGTTTTTTGGCTGTTAATGTGTCATGGTGTTCAAAGCGCGCATTGTTTTCAATATATAAAACAAATTTGTAAAGACTGCCTCGGTGGCGTAGTCCATTCGGGAAAAAGGCGTGATTGTATGTTCTATTATGTAAAATTTGTATTCTCTAAATAGATAAATTAGGAGTGACAAGAAACTTTCAACACGCCACATCCGCGAATTACACATTTATTCAACAAAAATAATAAATATCAAAAGAATCACTATCGATACAAATAAGGAAATACATAGAGATTGAATATAAGATAAGACCTTCCTAACGAGGTACATATACGTGAAAGGAAAATATAAGCAGTTTAAACTTCCCATTACGTGGGTGTTTACGACAAAGAAAGCAATTTGCGAAATGCACCGCAAGTGCATTGGCCAATTACCTAATGGTTTAGCAAGTGCACACCTTTGCAACCACAATATTAAGGCTCGTTTCCATAAACGATCATAGTTTAAGAGTTGGCTCTATTTATTGTTCCTTGGGTAATGTAAAATATTTGGGTATTGACTGTTGACATGTACGCAAAAGCTGAGGAATTTTACTAACTCTTAAGGCTCGCGCACATTAGGGCGGACCGGGCCTCACTGCATTGCATGCTAAAAATCCGCCTACTATCGCAGCCCACTGCACCGGGCATCGTTCGCATGTAAGTAGTGTGCGACAGCTCACATAAAATTTGCGAAAGTGATGTAGGCGGATTTTTGCTGTGTGATGCGGTGCGGGCTGTTGCGGCTGTAATCTGCAATTCAAAAGTCTGCGCGAGCCTTTAGGGTCTGTTCAAAAATCGTGGCAAAACAGAACTGATTATATTCTTATTACGGGGTAAATAGCCCGCAATAAGTGATCCTAATGATTATATACTTATACAAAATCTATAAAAGTATTATTGCCCTATATTGTATTATTATATGCAAAAGCAATTGAATGTAATGGCATGCTGTGGTTTTGCATCCAGATAATTCAGATACATGAGAAGAGTGAGAACTCAAAACTCAAAAAATGTCTGCAAGGGCAGATTTAGGCTGGACAACCTATCAAATGCTATATTTTCTACGTAGCTTAATAAATCTATGGAATAAATGATTTAAATTTTCATTTACACCGGAAATTCGGTTACAAATAGAACACCATGTGCAAACACAACGGTAATATATTATCATACCGCATCACAAATAAATGTTTGTTAGGACAAAATAATAACAATATAATTAACATACCAGCTCCTAGGTAATTCTGTGGCGCACCTTCAACAGAGTTCATGAGCCCGTGTTTGAGTTTGTGTCGGCAAAGTTACTCGATAACGGCGCACGGTCACGGAACAAACCTGCCAACTGGCGGAACATTGTGATCACATGCTTAATTAAAATAATTCTCTTACGCCCAACGACTCTTTGTAATAAGAGATGTTATTTCTGTTCTCACGTTAGTTTAACTTTAGTTATTGTTAGAGGAAGCTTTTGTGTAAAGTTTTTGAAGCGAGTTCTAGTTATATTCACAGTCTCTCGGTTAAATAACGCATAACAGACTGAATACTAACTCAAAGGCTATTTTTCCAATTGAATTGAAAAACTAATAGAATATGTACAGCATTGCAATATTATTTATTTATTTATAATTCAGCGCAATGCTAGGACTAACTTAATGCTAAAATAGCATTTTCTACCAGTTATCCTGAAACTGGAGAAAATGTTACATACATCGGGTGGGGTGCAGACAAAGGAAAATGTTTGATGACAATTTTGTATAAAAACAAATAACTTGCCGTGAAAGTAAAAATTAACAAAAATAATATCTGAATAGATATTATTTTATAAATATTAAATGTGACTATAAAAAAAACTTACACAACATTTCAAACAAATTGATTTTATTATATGTATTATGTTTAGGTAGATAAACTCTTTATCTTTATACCAATTACTTATGAATTATTTTAGCGGATATTTAAATAACTTTAATGACAATTAAACAACAAGACTGGCAGGATATAAGTATGTACCTACATAGATAATGACCGCGAGCGAGCGATGTGATATCGTCCTTGTGCGTACTTTAATAATAGTATTACTTATAATTACATACATACATACATTCACGCCTTTTTTTCCCGAAGGGGTAGGCAGAGGTGTACCCAGGACTCAGTCCCATAGTAGATACACCCACATTTCGCCAGTATGTTATTGGTCCCATGTAATAGGGGGCGAGCCTATTGCCATCTACCGGGCACAGTTCCAGACTCCAGGCAGTTATTGAGATAATTCCTTAAGGAAAAATCCAATATTTAACACTGCCTGACCTGGGGATCGAACCCGGGACCTCTTGATTGGCAGTCGAGCATGCGCCCTCTACGCCACCGAGGCAGTCCTGGAAGCACTTATAATTAAGTATAATATATGTCTTATATATTATATTTTTATAGACAAAGCAGTCTATTAGCATGAAATACAATATGAATATGTAAAGAAAAATTTCACCCCGGGCGGGATTTAAAGCACGCACCTTCCGTATTGTATCTTATATCATTTTTCCACATCCACAGCTCACTACATCCCACATCTGAACATAGGCCTACCTTTGCTTCTGCCCCTCTCCCCTATCTCTTGCATCCTGCCACTCATACCTCAGGTCAAAAGATTTCCTTGAAAACCAAATCTTAATAAGTTTGGCTTTCTATTTTCAGATAAAACAACGGTACAGGTTACGGGTTTTGTTTTAACTTTCAATAAATTAAATAAGCTGACACTGCCGAGTTAACAGGTGTTACCGGTAGAGACGGGTGGTTTCTTTAGTCTGCAGCAAAATAGAAGCAACATGACATTTACTGGAGTTCATTCAGGTTTTTCAAAAATCTCCACATGAAGGCCAGAACACGCACTTCCGGTTGCTTTAATTGAAAATAGTTACAGCATATGTGATTCATTATCTCGTCAATTTGAACCTGTCCAGTCGGGACAGATACGATTTGGAGGGTAATACGGGTGTTCCGTTTCACCTTTTTCGAATGAAAATTCTCCTGGCCCAAGGACTTGATCCGTCTACGTGTTTGATTCAAATATGCTTGTTATCAAATCTACTATCTCAAAAAGTTTCTGTGTTAGCGGAAATATTAGGCTGAAAGGTGCATTACCTACTCGTAATAAATTGTCGTAACTGGTTCACAGTTCAACATGAGGTTGTTTCCAGTAGTTGCAAATGCGATGAACAGCTAGGTCCTTAATATTTTTTTTGAAATTTTAATTATACTTCTGGATCAGGGCCTCGATTAGGCAACTGTAGCATTGGGTTGTTATCAGTGTTGTCAAGCACTCTATCAACTATGAGTTGAACTAAGTAGAGGTACAGAATCGAGCACCAAAGTAGTAGTTGCTCCTGTTCTCATTTGCGTCAGATTTAGCAATAAACAAGCCGAAGGCAGGCAGTGGTGAAATAATCATATTTTCAATCCAACGGCGGCTTTGTGTTTTGTTAATTATTCACTCTCCTTTTGTCGCCACGTAATAACTTTGAACCCTTTTAAAACTTGGGAGATGAAATATTTAGGCGGAATTCCCTTAGTGCCTTATGTAGAAAATCTAGATTAATTTAAAATAATTATTATTGTCCTAACTAATTAGTAGTAATTATTATTGCTCTTTATAAAATTACTAGCTGAGCCTCGTGATTTCCTTCACCGAGATAGAAGAGGTAGAAAGCGTATTTCTGCTGAGCTTAAGGCACAGAACAGATAATAATACTACGTACTTACTTGAGGTTCTAGTATTGATTACAAGGTCAGGCAAAAATCTTGTTATCTATTGCCATCTACCAGGTACAGTTCCAGACTCCAGGCTGTCATTGAGATAAATTCCTAATGGGATAATGCAACAACACTTTGCCTGACCTAGGGATCGATCCCGGGATATCCTACTTATATTATAAATGCGAAAGTTTGTAAGGATGGATGGATGGATGAATGTATGTTTGTTACTCTTTCATGCCAAAACTACTGAACCGATTGAACTGAAATTTTGTATGTAGGTACGAGTAGCTTAGATCCTGGAATAACACATAGGGTACTTTATATCCCGATATTCTCACGAAAGCGAAAAATACGTGATCGAAACCGCGGAGCAGAGCCAGCTACTTTATAATAATATTAATATGAAGAACATGTACATGTGGCAGTTTTCGAGAAAGCGGCCAAAAAAACAAGCATTTTTGAAAAGTTCTATTGTGGACAGCCGATGCAATGGAGAAATAATTTTATGAAAGCACACATTTTTCATGTGAATTCGTCCTGTCCATTCGTAGTACGTACAAAACTCTCGACGATATTTATTCCACTTGGCTTATATTGGTAGTAGGTACTAAAATCTATTGACCTATTTATTATCGTAAATAATACCCACTTAGATTATGTTCCGCAGATATAAACGGAGTTGAAAGTCAAGCCTCAATGGCGTAGTGGCGTAAGCGACTGCCGATCAGGAGGTTCCAGGTTCGATCCTTAGGTGTTTAATAATTGGATTTTTTCATTAGGATTTATCTCAATAACTGCCTGGAGTCTGGAACTGTGCCCGGTAGGTGGCAAAAGGCTCGCCCCGTATTAAATGGGACCAGTAACATACTGGCGAAATGTGGGTGTACCTACTATGGGACTGCTAAGTCCTGGGTACACCTCTGCATTCGGGAAAAGGGCGTGATTGTATGTTATGTGAAAGTCAAGCAGTGGAAGTTTCTTCTTCTTCCTAGCAATTTTATCAATAATCGTAGCTCGGTCTTATGCATCCTTGACAGAAAGGTCGAAAGAAAAAAGAATACTACGAACGAAGGTAGAATGGACACTCATTTTGTCCTTTACGACGTCAAGTGTCAAAGCATCATCTGCGTTTGGCTTTCCAAGAGGTTTTATTCCAGTAAAAAGTCTAGCACGCAGATATAGGGAAGTAGTTTGTAGTGGTAGGCCTCTTTAGCAGGGGGCCGCCTGGGGAAGTACCACACCTTTGCCAGTTATTCATCCGCCAAGCAGTCATGTGCAAACATTACTGTGTTCCGGTATGAAGGGCAATGTTACCAGCGAAATTACTGGGCATGATGAGATTCAACAACTCCTATCTCAGGGTGACAGGCGCAGTGCAGTGCCGCGCAGAATTTTAAATTTTAAAACACTGGGTGGCACTGTGTCTGATATGGGCAATCATGATGCTTACCATCAGGCACCTGATTTGCTCGTCTTGTTACTTACTAACATAAAAAAAAAAAAAAAAAAAAAAAAAGTCTAGACATTCCGCACTCTCAGTTATAGTAAAATGTAAAAGTAACACATCAACAGATTTTTAAGCCATTAGGAATACCCTGACGAAAGCGACTAAATATTGACATGAAACATTTTTTTTTACTTTGTCATAACCATTTTTGTAGTGGTAGGCCTCTTTTGCAGGAGGCCGCCTGGGGAAGTACCACAACTTTGCCAGTTATTCATCCGCCAAGCAGTAATGTCCAAACATAACTGTGTTCCGGTATGAAGGGCAATGTTACCACTGGGCATGATGAGATTCAACAACTCATATCTCAGGGTGCAGTGCCGCGCAGAATTTTGAATTTTAAAATACTGGGTGGCACTGTGTCTGATATGGGCAATCATGATGCTTACCATCAGGCATCTGATGAGCTCGTCTTGTCACTCAATATCATAAAAAAAAACCATAAAAATATCTATGTTCTACAAACGAAATGATTCACTGACTAATATTAATGAGATATTTTTATACATCAGAAAAACCGTTTGTTACTCCAAAAAGTTTTTACTGGTCATGGTTTAGACAATATGTTTTTTGTTACTCATATTATATTAATAACATACTCGTATGTATATATATGTACCTAAACTTAACCAGTCTGTATTTTTATTGTTTTATTAAAATGAATTATTATCATATTTCAGTTGTTTTTAAAGTTACAGGTACTTATCAATGGCTAAACAATTTATGCCATTTTTTAATAAATATAGTACTGTTGTAACAAGAACTGTGCAAAGATTCTCTCGATTTTCATAATTAGTAGAGCCGAGTTTTTTCTGTTCTTGCTCAGAATTGATTCGGTGAATTTAAAGGACCGAAATTACCATATATTCCTGTTCAAAAGGCTTGGTTGGTACCAAAAATTCAGCAAAAGGGCTTAAGCCTCAGTTTCCAAGTGAAACCAGTCCTTGCTACCCTTAAAAGATCTAAATTTGCAGAATACGGAGCAGAATTTAAAAATAAATGTTTCTTTACTAAATTATGTAGATAATATTGTAATATAGATAACTATTAATTATTTGTAGTTTATACCTCGCACTTACTTTCTTAACCCATTAACTTGCTTTCTAATAATATGGATAAAGTAGCTAAGTACTCCAGGGATTAAATAGATTAATTTGTTATACAAAATCCCTTCGTATTAATTAATGAACGCTTTTATTAAACTAATGAGCTCCTAACCTAAAAATACTAATTGCTAAGACATTTACTTAGCTTCGTATAAAATAATGCCAAAAATCAAGATTTCCAGTCTAATGAACTCATTAAAACTTCGCGCTAACCGCCGCGCCTTCGCCGAGCGAACATTATCTTTTTTCACCGTCAATTAGAAAACTATTTCAATGTTCATTGAATTTGCACTTTTCTTCAGAAAATTTAATTTAATTTAAGAAGTTTTGAGGCAAATTCTTGGGGAATTGAAGCTACGTGTGGAATGTTCCAGTGGAATGAAATGCGAGTAGCTATCGGTGATGGTTCTCTCGTAACTTTACTTTCTATTTAGCAGCGGAAATCTTAATATACCATTGTAATGAGTAGTGTGCGGATCCTTTTATTTTATTCACTTTTCTGATAATTAATTTAAGTTTGTGTAAGGGAGGAAAGTAGGTATAAACTAGTTCAATATAAAGTAACCAAGTTATTTTCGATTGGATTAACTGACTTATTGATTTAGTATAACTCCACTTCCACTTATATTAGAAATGCGAAAAAGTGCGTGGATGTGTTCATACCAATGCTATTGAATTAAGTAAGCGTAAAGAAAGGTGGATAGTTTTATAGAGGTGTAGTGCTAAAATATAATAACAGGTGCGCTAAAGTGTAATTTTCAGTGGGTGAAACCGGGGGTGTGGCTTGTTATTATCTAATCCAGACAGACTACTGTAATAAATAAAATTTATTTCATCATTATCAAGCACTTTTTGTCGCCAATGGGGATTTCGGGCATTCACCCTTGAGCATCCATTCACTGCCAGGCATAGGCCTTCCCTAATTTTCCCCATCAGCCTCTGTCTTTCACCGCTCTAAGCAACATTCGGCCTGCTGTCTTGGCTTTATCGTCACTTCATCATGTCATAAGTCGGCCAGCACTTCGGTGTCCTAGTCTCGACCACTGTACTGTTGTCCTACACTGTACTGTAGTGGTAGACCTCTCTTGCAGAGTACCGCCTGGGGAAGTACCAAACTTTTGCCAGTTATTCATCCCCCAAGCAGTAATGTGCAAACATTACTGTGTACCGGTCTGAAGGGCAATGTTACCAGCGAAATTACTGAGCATACTTAACGAGTTTCAACAACTAATATCTCAGGGTGACAGGCGCAGTGCAGTGCCGCGCAGAATTTTGAATTTTAACATTGGGTGGCAATCCATCTGCCATCAAATCTTCAGATCGGATGACCGGCCCAATTTCATTTTTAGTTTGCTAGAATTTGTTACATAGAACCAAATCATAGTAGACAGTCAGAAGACAGATTAACATAATATTTAGAATATTGTGACATGAACAAAAATGTCCAGAAGTACGTCTTTGCCCGTAGATTTTCCGGAAACTCGTAAGTACATAATTATTTTGTCCTTAACTTCCATCCCAGAGCAGAGCAAATCTTATAGAAGAAAACAAGTTGCGGCCGTCCAGGATCTTAAAGGATAAAGTAATTTCCTGCGAAGATTAATATAGATTAGATAAACGAGTAGACAAAGTATTTTGTCCGTAAAAGAGACTGTTTAGAAAGAGTTTGTGGATTGTGTTAATTTATTCTGTTCCTTAGTTACTGTACCCTGCAAGGGGACGTAAAATCTCTGTCAACGATCATAATAAATGTGGCCAAACATTTAAACAACTTTTTCTATCGTACTGAGATGCTGTCAAACGACCGAGCATATATATAGACTGTAATCTATATATAAATAATATTATATATCTAACTATATATTTTAAAATCCTAAATGACTTACTGACTGACATGAAACGCTGAGCCCAAACCATTGTGCCTAGAGACTTGAAATTTGAAATGTAGGTTTTTTTCGTTGTCTGGCCGTGTGCTAAGAAAGGATTTTTGAAAATTCAAATTCTCAAGGGTCCAAAAAGAGCGTCAAAGTTTTGGTATAAAACTCCCATGTTTCGTAATTGTGAGCGGGCAAAGCCATAAAACTGCCTCTGTGGCGTAGTGGGCGCAAGTTCGACGATCATGAGGGTCCGGGTTCGATCCCCAGGTCCCACAAAGTGTTATTGGCTTTTTCCTTTAGAAATTATCACAATGACAGCCTGGAGCCTGGAATTGCGCCCGGTAGATGGCAATAGGCTCCGCCAATATGACCTGGGACAAATAACATGCTGGTGAAATGTGGGTGTACCTACTATGGGACTGAGTCCTGGGTGCACCCAGGGTGTTGTATCCTCCGCCTACCCCTTCGGGAAAAAGGCGTGATTGTATGTAATGTTATCTCTTAAAATGCAAGTCAACGGTGATCCTTCTTCAAATGGGTATAAAGGTCTATCCAGTAACGCTATTGTAATTATTTTTCATTATTAAGTTACAGTTGACGAAAAGTTTGGTTTCACAGGGAGCATTTTAATGAGAAATAATATTTCTAGACCCGGAAAGTTACTCGTATTTAGAATTATTCTAGTGTAAGGTAACTCAAGGTTGCTCAGTTCTATTTTTTAAACAATCTTATATTATTGTTTGTGTGAATGTTCAAGTCGGTAGAGGTCAACCTAGGCAAACTTTTTAAGATTGATGTTATAATATTAAAGAAAGGCCTGGTCAAAGTACACACAACAAACGAGCATGTACGTATAAAGAATGGGTGAAACGCATAATATGTATTGTCATAATATACTTTGGCATAACAACATTCAGCATAACGATCACTACGCATTATATTATTAGGCACAAATATTTTGCCATTATGTTTATTGTCATAAATATTATTGCATAATAGTAATGAAGCATAATTTTACAAAGCGTAAGATTGGATAAGGGTGTTTGAAGCTTATATAAGTAGGTATATCAGTCATCTGGTTACCATAGTTCAGGCTTCTAGCCTAGTTTGGAAAAAAAAAATTATAAGCTCATAATGATACTTACACATCTTGCCATAAAAGCTCTAATAAATAATAATAAAACTTACCTAAGCTTACCAATTTCACTATATATTTTTATACCACATGATTATTATATGAATTATTAGTATGCCATAAATATTTATGGGATAATCAATTATGCCTAAACAAGTTAGACCAATTACTACTTTTGCTAAACTTTCTAATAAGCTACAGTATTATTATGCCAAATTTATTTTAAGTTGTTAAGATATGTATATTAAGCCAAAATTATTATTATATTATTATGCTAATAAAAGTTATGCGAAAACGTTATGTCGTACAATTTTATGTGTAAAAAAATTATGCTAAACGGTAGAATCCCTAAAGAATGTGATAAAAGTGGAGACAGCGAAAGTCGTATGACAGGATCGTGACAAAAGAAAGCGTGACTACGTAATGTATATAATAATATTATGTACCTATTCTTCAACGACCAAGTAAAAAAGTATAAAACTAAACATTTCCCAAATAACAACTGTCTATAAGTACGAAAACTTCACAAAACCATTTTAATTTAGGTTCGAATTACAGAACATGCACTAACTATAATATAATTACACACCTCTTGAACATGGGAGAGTCTTTAGAGATACTTGGATAGCGTAGGAATTTGCACAAAATATTTACGTAAAATAAATTAAAATTTGTTTGCTATTAACCTTAAAGAGAACGATTGCCTCAGTGGCGTAGTGGTCACAAGCTCGACTGCCGATTAGGAGGCCCCGAGTTCGAACCTCAGTCAAGGAAAGGGTTAAATTGGATTTTTCCATTAGGAATTATCTCAATACTGCCTGCAGACTGGTACTGTGCCCGGTAGATGGCAAAAGGCTCGCCCCCTATTACAAGGCACCATACAATTTATTATATCCAGCAAAGCTGCTATAAAAACAGTAAAAGATTAAAACTTTTTTATAAAACAGTAAAAAAATGTCTGACTATTTTTTTCGAGTATTCAGATTTTTTGTGAAAGTTATCAGTAATCAGTTACAGTCCAAATGGTAATTCTCCTAACGATTCCTTAAAGGCTTCGACACCAACGAATGAAGATATAACGTCACCATTTTCCGGAAGGGGTATGCAGAGTGTACCCAGGACTCAGGCCCATGGTGGGTACACATGTGTCACACATCGCTATAGCAATGTTTTGAAGTCCTATGTAGTAGGGGGTGACCTTATTAACACCTACCGGGCACAGGTCCACTGACCTAACTCGGATCGAACCCGGGAACTCATGATCGGCAGTAGCCTTTGCGAACCAATACGCCACTGAGGCATTCTTTGACTACACCAGTCGATCGACGGCATTGATCGATGGTAAATTCGATTGATCGACGTCGATCGACAGTTTCTACATAGTAAAAGTCTACATAGTAAAAGCTTTCGATCGACGTCGACTAATATCGAATCTATCGTCGATCGACTGGTGTGGTAACACCTTTAAAGCCACAAACACGAAAGACGGGACACGTTGCATGTTGCATATGGTTCGTATTAAAAAAAAAAAATTGATTCTAATGAGGTTCAATACTAATTTTTTTTGCACTGAGAAAAGTAATACGTAGTTTTTTCTTAACTTCGACATCCGCTGGACTAGGTTTGAGCTGACCTATGGCAGGAAACTCCTGAATAACCACCACGCGGCTCCATAGAAAACAAAATCCAATGAAAAATCCAATATTTAACACTTTGTCTGATCTGACGATCGAACCCGGGACCTCATGATCGGCAGTTAAGCTCGTGCTGGGGCAGTCTCAAATCAATAAATTAAATATCTATACTAAGTGAAACTTGAAAGCATTACACAAGCATTACTCTTATAAAATCTATCACGTTTGAGCGCACACTAATTAGGTTCAGACTTACAGAACGTATTTGTCTAAATGAATACTCCCCCAGTAGGTAACAAGCACTCGCATATGCTCGTACACGTAACAGAAACACAAATGAATGGTCTACGGATCAACTCCGGCCGTCTAGCGACTCAGCAAATTGGCACCAAAGTTTGTGTTTTGACAGCTGTTCTTGTTTCCTGGTCCCCTACCCGTGTTTTGTATTAGCAAAACATTCTCGGAAACTTGTGTAATTTCCGTGTGCATAATGCTCTCGTATACCTTTGCTTAATATCTGTTTGCGTCGTGAACAGGTCCCCGCATAATTGTTACCAAGAAGTAAGACTTGGGAAATTGCAGTTAGAAAGTGAATGTAAGTTTGCACACTATTACAATAATTTTAATTTATACTCTAATGGATCGGTTTTCCCTAAATATAAATTACACTGTTCAAGTCAAACCATTATGGGTTGTGTGGTCAAAAGCAAATCAAAGTCAAAACTGATTATGCAATTTGGTCCCAAGACACTTTTGCAAGTCAGTAAAACTAATAAGAATCTAAGTAATGTGTGTTCAAAAAGATACCTCCACAAACACTCAGAAAACAATACAACAAAATATTTAGTGTGTTACATTTATTTGCTTGAAAGGAGCCGCGTGGATGGGACGGAAAAATATATTGATATTAAGTTTCATCGATTCGTCCCAATGGGACGAACCTATCATGGGACGAAACGACGAAAGAGCCGTGGTGGCTATGCAGGAGTTTCCAGACATAGGTCAGCTCATACCTCCACAAGGGGCTAAAGAGATCCATTGTGTACGAGGTAGTTTTACTCCCTCAGCGAGGGAGTAAATAGAAACCGAGTTATATAATGGGTTTTAGCGCAGTGTGTTTGTTACGCGATACTTTTCACTACATTAATGAGAAAATAGTATTATTAGTTTCATCAAAACATTTTTGTTATATTGGCATATTTAAAAAAAAAAGAAATTTTCTTTATCCCCTAGAGCTTGAAAAGTTATTGAGAGAGCCCCGCTCTGGTACAAAAAAATGACTGACTTTTTGAGCAACAGGAGTGAAAAATTATTACTCTTAATTTACGAGTAACATTATAATAATATCATTAGTTAACCCTCATTTTCCACTAGACTTACTTTTTGGTCTATAATCAAGATTTTGCTTTAAATCTGAGTGTGTGATCATGGTGCGTCAAGACCCTCGCTACCATCGTCTTCCAGATATCCTGTCTTATTGAGGCTTGTAGATTGCCTTCTATAGGAAAGTTTTAAGTCAAATCACCTCAAAATGTCACTTCTAATGACCTTGTTCTTTGACCTCAATATTTAGTAGGTATTTTAAGCGTTCCCGTATCCTCCACGATCATCAATGTTCAATGTATGAAAAGGTATTTTTCGAAAACAATGGGCTTTTGGAGGAAACGGAATAACCCTCAATTTCATCTGATGGTGGATGGTGGTGTGATAGACACACCGCTTTTATCTATTGAAATTAACGAAAACCCGCACAAACCATGGGTGCTATCAAAGGACGAGCCCTTTTTAGATCTCGTTTTGATGCTACAGGGAATACAAAGTAAGCGGATTTACATTGAAAATCTTCAAAATATTTAAGGCGAAAACACCAAATGTGTCGGATATAATAATAAATAATAATAATATGGGACAACTTCCACACACGGTCATCTGGTCCCAAACTAGGCTAGAAGCCTGTACTATGGTAACCAGATGACTGATATATATACTTATATAAGCTTATAACACCCAGACACAGATCAAACAGACATGTTCATGCACACAAATGTTTGACCTGGCCGGGGATCGAACCCGGGGCCTGCGGCACAGAAAGCAGAGTTACTACCATCTGAGCCAACCAGGCTGTCATATAAGTCGGATATAAATCCGACCTAAGCCGTCCCCTGTGAGCGCTGACCCTAAATTTTGGGTAATATTGTACCTTGGGTTGTTCTCGCATTTTAGGAGAAGGTAACTAGGTAGGCGCGTAAATACTGCGTTGTGGTAAAAGGTGTTTATTGTGGGTGTATCTCCGTAAAGATTTACCGTCGTTCACATCCTTAGTGAGTAAGTGAGCGCAGCTTTGTCTGATTATGACCATTTGATATCATGACTTGGCACCACTGGAAAAGATCTGTTTATTTGATAAAGATCTGTGAATTTTAGTAACCTACTTCATTTGGATTATTGTAGATTTGTCACAAAGTTGATTTAGGACGGCATTTGCCCGTTTTTAAGTTAAGCTTTATTGGAAGTTAAAATAACTCACATTTAAAGTATATGTGACTAGCCTAACCTAACATAATTAAATTACTAAATACATGTGTTCCAAACTTTACTCTGTTTCAAAAGATAGAGAGAAAAGCGGTTATTGACCCTAGCCATTACCGGTACAAGGGAGAGAGTGAAGCGCGTCAAGCTCTCTCGCTCTATCCTATACGAAATGCAATGGCCGTTTGTCTCTCTGCCTTTTGAAACAGAGTATTACTATGAGATGGCAGCGTACCCAAGGTGCTGGTGGCAATAACAATAGTTATATTATGTTGGGCCCCAAATACCAGTACTTACAGTCCATTTATTATGAATCTGAAATTATTTATTTTTTATGTACCATTTGAAATTTAGGTATATTATAATGTCATATACACATACTAATACGACCCTAGTAACTAGTACCTAACTGTCAAGTAAAAGTTTCACCTGTTTGAACAGGTACAACTGTCTGACTCAGAAACTACTTGCCTGTCCTAAATAAACATACACAGTAAACATGACTATCTGACAACACCTTGCACATTTGTATCACGGAAACCTAAAATATTGACCTACATAACGGCAACTTTCATGTGACATTACCATGAAAATGGTTTAACCTAAATAGAAGTAAAGTGGATAAGTGACACGTTTTAGTAAATTCAATGTATTTAGTGGTTAATATTATGTGTACCTACTTATTTACTTATAACGAGTGGAATAAACTAACTTTAACAACAACTTATGCTTAATCGACGGTCAAATCGCTTTTTCGCATTACAGTCCATCAAATCTAAGCAGTTCCATTCGACAGTTCATATTTTGCCTTGTTTGATGGATTTGAATTTATGATTAAGAATTGTACATCTTGTGTTAGAATTCATAAATCCATAGTTTTACGGCGAAGGTTATTGAAATTGTGTGAGTTACGCCTATGCAAAGTTATTTCTGTGATTATTTCGGCTTGAGAAACGAAAGATGAAACGTCAAACGGTTACTTCTTAGAATTTATGGTCTGTAGATATTGTGAAAGTTAGTGGGTGAAACTCAGCCTAAGAGAAAAGCCATTGAAAATACAAAGACACTTTCCGTAGTTATCTCAATTTTTTTTTTCACAGTGTAAGATGCCTTTCAACGGCGCACTGCATGCAGCGACTGGCTTTTACCTAAGTATATAATTATAACTGTCATTTATAGTCAACTGCAAGTCGCCCAATTTTGTTATGCGGCTATAAGATTTGTAAGTTCCTACATAGAAACCAGTCGTAAGTTGTAAGTAAGCTGCAGTAAGCTGTGAAACAGCTCCTTGAAACTTTGCATGTTGTACGAGTATGTAAATGTAAGCTACATTTACGAGCAGCGGCCGAACGGTAAACTATTAACCAAACGTTGTCACCTGCATACACCGCGATTTCAAAATAGGCTACTATTAATTTGACATTGATTTGCCATAAAACCCATCACATGACACATATCAGCTAATAAACCTTGCTATTATATGCCATAATAGCTATCTAATAGTACATCCTAATAGCCTTTATAGAACTTAGGACGTATTGAGCAAACAAAGATAGCAGTTTAGGATGCAGATTTAAGGATTAATAGCGTGATTAATAAAATATTAGCGTTGTGAGTGAAATTGGATAGTCAAAGCTAAAGTTTGACCCATTGACTTAAAACAATAGTTGTGTGTCTCGCTTTGTTTAGTCGGTCTCACTAAATCTTGACGCCTTGTCAACATTTGTTTTGTATTCCAATGCCTGCTAGTGTATTTCAAAAGTGTAACTCGTAAGTAATTTATGCCTGTTTCAGTTTTTTGCCGGATCTTAAAACCAAAGGTACGTGTGAATTCATACATATAAATTATATTACTTAACCGTATCCTGCAAAATCAGATCCGGCTTAGAAATTGATATCTACAAACTTAGTTTCTAGGTAGCAAAAATAAATTACATAATAAAATTGACTTCTCATGCAAAATTATCTTACTTGCATCATATTAAATGCAAAATATTAAAAAATAATCAAAAGTATTTTTACGAATGTAAGTTATTTATATAATACAAATATTAAAGCCCCATGCACACATGACCGCGGGCGGGTCGTGCGCAGGCCGGATGACGTTGCATTATACGTATGTATTTGTATGGAGGACAACACACTATAGAGTGCGCGGGACGGGCGCGTTTCCTTGTAGGTATTTGACACCCGGCCCGTCACGCGCTCGCCCATATGAGTTTAATCTTCTTTACACATAAAATAAAACGTCCAGACTGATTGAATGACACACTCACTCATCAACGTCTAGCCATTAACTGCTAACCCTTGCACCTATAGAAAGCTGAAATTACGCACATACTTCTTCCTACCGAAAGTTCTACGGGAACGAAGTTGCGGTGATTACGCTAGTCCTACTACCACTACTAAGTATATACTACTTCCATCTGCCTACTAAGATTATAAATGCGTAAGTTTGTGAGGATGGGTGGATGAATGGATTGATGGATGTTTGTCACGCTACGCGCAACTACGCGGGAGAAACCGCGGGGTAAAGCTAGTAATTTATAATAAAATTGCTCTTTACCCAATGAAAAATATTATAAGCATACTTAATAAATAAGACTAACTTAGACTTAGACTAAACTTATTAGAATTAAGTTCTGTTAAGTTCAATTAAATTTAATCTGTATAAAATTTGGTCTCAATAAAGAGTATTGTATTTTATTGTGTATTGATGATCTACGTACAGTAAGCAATTTAGTCATGTAAAGTTCCTAATTATGTTTTAGTAGACTATATATTTCAATAAGATACTATTTATTAGTTTAATTTTTTTATCCATCAGATTATTGGTATTTAATCTTAGAGTAAGGATACCAAAGCAATACAACGTCATTGTATTTTTTGTTCTTCTTTTATGGACCCACACGAATGTATTGCCAGTATCAAGTTTTGTATATCCTAGCCTGTTTACACGGGATGGACTCACGCGTTAGTGTATTTGCCAGTGTCAAGTTACATAATGGTCAGTTAGTCAATTCATAGTCAGGGCAAGCCCAGTCAAGTCACAGCTCTAGTAAAGTGGTGGTCTTTACAAGGAGCTGCCGGAATTTTTGTGGGAACACGAAAAATCACATTTCAACTCTCTCATCACTTGCCAAGAAACTTGTGTATCTTCGAAAACACTCAACATGTAATATTCCACCATTATTACACGTTAAACACTCGAAAATGCACTGATCATTGATAAAGATACGGGAGCCAAACTGTACTCTTCGGCTTCCCGCCAAAACTCCGTCATATATAATCTTATCAAATCTTGTTGACTGGTTACCATGGTAACGTGAGATATGGCGGGATATTTTTGTTGTACGCGTATAGATTATTATTATTTTTTTTTAAAAAGTTAAAAACTACAAACTAAAGCAATTAAATAGATTAACTATAAATGAAGAGTTTTAAATTAATCATACAGATATTATAATAATATAACATATGGTTTCAGTACTAACTTAAATTAGGACGTAATATTGTCTGCCATTTGTAAAGGAAAACGAAGAAAATTTCCTTTTGTCAATTACTTGGCACCAAATTAGATGGGTCTTTTGTAAGTCGAAGAAATAATATGGACTTGGTTCTTTTTAAACATATTTTTTTATTATACCTACCTATTTGCTAAACGAATTTTCGTTCTTTTAATTTTTTTTTTGTAAAATGTTTGATCAACGATTCTTCGCTAAATCAATTACTTCTAATATTTATAACTGATCTCTAGCACCCAGTCTTTGTTTTGTTATATATACCTATAACAGGCACTGAATAATTCATCATTAACATTCACAAACAGGAAGAAGGGGAAGCAAAGTTTCCATGTAAGCCAGTGCTAGAGAGTAAGCGATATTAAATATTTTTTCAATCGTGTTTATTCGAGCACTTATAATATCGATACAAACTGATCGAAGACTAAGCTATCAACTAGATACAGAAAGTCCCTTTATCTGTATTAAAATCACACGGCATGATGAGATTCAACAACTCATATCTCAGAGTCACGGGCGCAGTGCAGTGCCGCGCGGAATTTAGAATTTTAAAACACTGGGTGGCACTGTGTCTGATATGGGCAATCATGATGCTTACCATCAGGCACCTGATTTGCTCGTCTTGTCACTTATTATCATTAAAAAAAAATCTAAATTCTAAATGCTCCGTAGTGCCGCATTAACTAATAAGAGATTCTCGTGAATTTTTATCAATTTTATCGATGTAGTGTAAGTAATATGCTCGATAGCTTATCGATAGTCCATCAATCATTCCCCAACACTACTGAAAACTTCACAGATCATTTGTCTTGTACGTTCCGGCGCATGATAGATGATATCGGAAAAAACATGGAGTTTTTCGTCTTCGAAGGGTTGCTAAGTCAGGTGTTTTCAATCCTCAGGGCGGTCAACTGGAAACTGATAATCTGACGGATTTACTGGACGATAAATCAAAATATCCCGTAAAAGACTTGAATAAATAGAGTGAAACAGGAATTCTTTAAAAATGAGTGCAGAGATGACGGATGCTGAATAAACATTGAAAAATAACTACTGTGCCGATCCCACTTGTGGGATAAACGCAAGGAAATCAAGACCACGACGACCTTTAGAAAACTACGCTGAAATCGGCATACGCGAGCCTGTCACTTAATTTATAACGCAATCAGATTACTTGCAAACTATTTTTGATTGTTGCCGCGCATTTTTGAGGCTTTTGTTTTTAGGTAGCTCGGTATCTGGTTGGAACGGGGAGCGCGCGCGGAGTCTTATCAATAAACTAAGGCGTCTGTGGCGCTTGAAACAGTCTCGAGGCTTCTGAAGATGGATTATATTATATAAATGCGAGAACGTCGTAGGTGTATGGATTTATGGTAAGTCCTTGGCTAAGTAGAAAGTCTCTCGAATAACATTATAATTGTATAATAACAACATAATATAGTATATTTTAATCTGGCTCAACGTATAAGCATTGCTATTCAATGTGGCAATGCCGCCAGTATCTTGGGTACGCTGCCATCAGACAGTGGTTTAGAGCACTTGGATTTTCTATAGGCTGACATGTCAGCCTGTGGATTTTCAAAGTGTTCTATGGTATAGTGTATTCAGTTAGGGAAGATAGTAAGCTATTGTTTAGCCTTTTTTCAATAAAGGCACTCAATATAATGTAATATTATTAGATAGGCGTACACGGAAGCCATTTTATTGTTATTCCTGACCGTTTTGCGTACCAAAACACAAAAAATAGATAATTTAAGCACGACTCTGGAATATCAATTAGTCAAAAAAAAGCAAAAGGTCACCTCAATTCCATTGAATCAAGGTCCGATCGTTGTTTAATCAATACTGTTTACGTATATTGCGAACGCAATGTGTTTGTTTAGGACCGCGCGGTCCCATATTGCCCTTTACTCATGTAACGAGAATCGAAACATCATGTGGTTGAATTTATGGACCCACAGTATATATACTGACATTTCTTTATTCCTTTTATATTTGTTATGAGTTCCTAAACAGCGTTGAATGACGAACAAAATCGGAGTTGTGTTTCACATCACACGTCACACATCATCAGCCGGAAGACGTTCACTCCACCATAGAACGCCATAAACTATTCTTATGGGGGTTTGCCGTAATCACCACGCTTGACAGGCGGCTTGGTGATCGCAGTAGTCGGAATACTTGGTGCCGGAGAGAGTTGCTGCCCACTCTCCGAATATATCCTTCTGTCTCACGGCTCCCACGGGATGAGAAACCCCCCCCCCCCCCATTGTATATCCAGAAACCACACCGTCAAGTCATCTTGTCGCCCCACAAATGTCTCATTAGACACTTTTGACATTACTAGGCATGAACCTAGAAAATCGGCAATGGCGCGAACACATCCCTTGGCTTTTTTACATGATTTAGTATCGTTACTATGGTGTAAATGAGTGCATGCCGTCATGTTTGTATTAGTGAGCTGGTTGATCATATGTGTGATATAAAGGTGACTTGGGTATGTCACTTCTACGAGTATGCCTTTCTCTTTCTTTTTGTTTCTATTTTAGTAGGTAGGCCTCTTTTGCAGGTGGTCGCCTGGGGAAGTACCACACCTTTGCCAGTTATTCATCCGCCAAGTAGTAATGTGCAAACATTACTGTGTTCCGGTCTGAAGAGCAATGTTAACAGCAAAATTACAGGGCATGACGAGTTTCTACAACTAATATCTCAGGGTGACAGGCGCAGTCCAGTGCCGCGCGAATTTTGAATTTTAAACACTGAGTGGCACTGTATCTGATATGGGCAATCATGATGCTTACGATCAGTTACCTGATTTGTTCGTCTTGTTACAATATTATAAAAAAAAACCTCTTACAAGTTCTGTGTTTCGATCGAATCAATTGGTAAGTTTGCTTTATTCTACGATAGCGTAACTTAAACTACTCTACCAACATTACCTTCAAACTTGTCAAGCTGCACTTAAAAATTTAATATCTTGCATTAAAGTGGTAAAATTTTCCCAATAAAAATTAATTCAATAACTTTTCCCCATCTCAGTTCCCAGGAATGTATCTTTCAAAGTTACTTGCTTACTTCCTTCCCTAAGAATTTCGTTATCCTGCTGAAATACTAATTTTGAAATACTCGTATTCATATTATACGATTCACGTCATTTCATACACAAGTTACAGTTAATTTGAACTTAAATAAGTTTATTATAATGTGAAATTATTGTTTAGCCAATATTATGTCATAATATTTACAAACTCATTGTAATTATAAAAAGTTTGCGGGTAACTTACCTTTGCGGGTATACCGGGTAGCTTCGGCAGTTACTCGTATAAAAATTAACGTAAGCTATTACTATGAGAATGCAAAGTTTCTCTGCGCTCTAGAGATGATTTGTAGCATTCATATACTAAGAGTTTTCAGCCAAAAACTCCTTTATAAAATTTTCAATTTATTATACTTAACTCTCAGAGTTTAAAAACTACATTAATAGTGTCCGTTTCGTATAAGTTGGCATTTAAACGTGGTGCAATGATCTTTTCGATTATTAAGAGGTGTTAGGTACAAAAAAGCGTCTACTTTTAAATGAACTGGTTGCAGAAATAAGAATCGCAAAATTCATCATCATCAGCCGGAAGACGTCCACTGCTGAAAATAGGCCTTCCGCATAGAACGCCTTAAACTATTCATATGATTTTGCCGTTATCACCACGCTTGGCAGGGGACTTGGATATCGCAGAGAGAGAAACGGAGAGTGCTGCTGCTGTCCACTTTTCGAATATGTCCCTCTGCCGGGTCTCACGGCTCCCACAGGATGAGAAAGTGGTGGCCCCCTATATAGCCGGGAACCATACGGCCAAATTAGCAAAAGAAAATCGACTTCCCTTTTAATTTACTAGCTAACTTAATATTTACTTTTTAGCCTGGTTTGGTAGTTTCGTCACAGAACAGATAATAAATAATACTACGTAGTTTTGACATGATAAGGCAACAAACATCCACATTTGAACTTTCTTATTTATAATAAATAAGCTGGAAATAGTGTTTTGGTGTCAGAAGTAAAAAGTGTCAACTGGGGATACTTTGTCGTCAGCAAGTCGTAAAAAAAGATAATTTCATCAAACCTATCCTTATTATCAAATATCAAAAAGAATGATATCATAATTGTAGGGATTATCGCTAAGTTCCCTTTACATTGTTGACTTGATACTCCCCCATCGCATGTCTAAATAACCATAACGTAGAATGCCCATAACTAATGGGACCTAATGTCACGTTAAATTATATTAAATAATGGATTTTTGTACCGCGGGCGTTGCCTTGCGTGTGGTTTATGTCAGACTTTTAGAATTTTTTTGGCGCTTGCTTGAAAGCTACCCAGTTTATAAAACTTTTAACATATGAAATTACAATACCAAAGTATTATTAATAGTATCATAACATACAATCACACCTTTTTCCCGAAGGGGTAGGCAGAGGTGTACCCAGGCCTCAGTCCCTTAGTATACATATGTTATTGATCCCATGTAATAGCGGGCGAGACCTGACATGAGGATCGTGCCACCGAGGCAGTCTCTCTCAGAATAAAAGAGGAAATTCATAGCACCTAGTTTTAATAAGACAAAGAATCCATTTATTTTTTATTTTTATTATAATGAGTGACAAGACGAGCAAATCAGGTGCCTGATGGTAAGTATCATGATTGCCCATATCAGACACAGTGCCACCCAGTTTTTAAAATTCAAAATTCTGCGCGGCACTGCACTGCGCCTGTCACCCTGAGATATGAGTTGTAGAATCTCATCATGCCCAGTAATTTCGCTGGTAACATTGCCCTTCATACCGGAACACAGTAATGTTTGCACATTACGGCTTGGCGGATAACTGGCAAAGGTGTGGTACTGCCCCAGGCGGCCCTCTGCAAAAGAGGCTTGCCACTACAAAATCGAATGTATACGAAGAAATTGTAATTACTTATATAGAATAAAGTGTAAGTTACACAGTACACAGGTATGGCGCTGGCTCGATCGCAAATTGAGTTTGTAACTTCGTAGGTGGGTACATAATTACTCATTTTCATTAGCAACTCTGCGCTGTGTTATGAGTTATCTATTTCTATTACAAAAGTTGGCATATTGCAATAACCTGCAGCACCGTGTACGGGTTGCACAGGTTTAAAGGTTCCTACATTATATAGTTTAAAAGCATTAGTTTATAGTTTAATTGACACATTATGAGGGCGCGGGAAGTGTCTAAAGTCAGATACAAGGAAAATGATGTGATTTCTACCAGTTATCCTAAATACGTGCAAAGCATGAAAAGTTAAATATAACTAAAACTACTCAATTAAGAGCGTACTCGTCCTTCTGGGAATTAGACACAATCCTATGAAAAATTTTATTTTTATGGTGAAGTAACCTATGTCCCTGTCATTTTAATTTTTCTTATAAACCTTTGGTTTTTTCATAGTAACTTCCAATAATCGCAGTTTTACTCGCGTGATTGGACGTTCACTACAAAAAAATTTAGAGTTTATAAACAAACATAAAATGATAGGGACATACTTTACTTCAAAGTTATATTAATAAATAGGTTTACTGTATTCGACGGAAACACGGGAAAACAAATCATCGATTTAGTATATTTTCCATAGGATTAAGTCAAACTGCTAAGAGGTCCTGTATGTATCCTGTATGTAGTATTTTTTATATCTCCAAAAATGTATTTTGGAGATATAAAAAATACTACATGTAATTACGTAAAATAAAGACAACTAGGTTTCATAAAAGAAAAAATACAAAGGTTCAGTAAAAAAATCTAATTTAATCCAAACTTAAAAAAGCAAAACTTACACAACATTTTTAAAATATACTTACACATATAAACATCTCAAATATCATGTTATTACTTCACCGATAAAATAAAACAATTAACTAATAACTTACCACAAATTATAAAGAAACTTAAATTATAAATAAAAAATTGGGATCAACTTACACATATTATACACAATTAAACACTGAATTACAAATATATTCTAAAGGCAATTGATAGATAGTCTCAGTTTTCGGCTGCACAGGGGGGGTCCTGTGTAGCGGTGGTTTTCAACCTATCCCTTACTCGGACGTAGGTGTTCCTCGAGTAGAAAAAATTCAATAGCAGGGTTATTTTACACAAAATAAATTAAAACCTAAACTTTTAAAATAAAATCCTACATACCTAACGAATATATCTCTAAAATAAGAGTATTATTGAACATTTATTTCAATAAAAAATAAAACAATAAAAATACCCTCGTTCATTTGTAACGCAATACGATCCATTGAGAACAGATATGAAAAATATTTTATTTTCATTCGTTTAGTGAATTTTATTGTTTGTGAAATTGACAACGATTGAATGAAATTCTAGGAGCAATCCAATTAGTTTTGGGTATGTTAGAATAAAAATAAAACACATGGGTCACAAAATATAAAGGAATTAAAATAGGCATATAACAATTTGCCAGTTATTCATCCGCCAAGCAGTAATGTGCAAACATTACTGTGTTCCGGTATGAAGGGCAATGTTACCAGCGAAATTACTGGGCATGATGAGATTCAACAACTCATATCTCTGGGTGACAGGCGCAGTGCAGTGCCGCGCAGAATTTTGAATTTTAAAACATTGGGTGGCACTGTGTCTGATATGGGCAATCATGATGCTTACCATCAGGCACCTGATTTGCTCGTCTTGTCATTCACTACCATAAAAAAAAAAAAAAAAAAAAAAATCATAAAAAAGTTATTCATTCGATATTGCCTTTTGCTTAGATTGTAAGGTATCCGTATACTTGTCATACGACTCAAATGCGGCAATTTAAACTATGCCAAAATCAGCGTACCCGAACCGGTCCAACATCATTTTTCTCGCCCACTAGCACTCCTTGCTGACTGTTTTTGTGTTACTTTCACTGTATTTTGAAAATTGCCTTATTTTCGAAGCGTTTGTTTTATCTACCTAGTGCGGTACGTCGAAGCGCTCATGGGTACTGCAATAAACCAAGGCTTTCTGTATAATCACAACATCTGACAGTTGAAATACCGAAAAGATAGATATAAATATCTAGCATAGATATATAGAAAATATATGGAAGATAATAATAGATATAGAATAAATATATATAAGGGGATACGAGTATATAGATAAATATAAATCGCTATGTTGATCCGTGATCCTTAACGATATGATTCAACAAGAAAAAAGTACCTAACATAACATAAATCACGCCTTTTTCAGATAGGCCTTTTTGTGGTGGTGGGCCTCTTTTGCAGGGGGCCGCCTGGGGAAGTACCACACCTTTGCCAGTTATTCACCCGCCAAGCAATAATGTGCAAACATTACTCTGTTACGGTCTGAAGGGCAATGTTACCAGCAAAATTGCTGGGCATGATGATATTCAACAATTCATATCTCAGGGTGACAGGCGCAGTGCAGTGCCACGCAGAATTTTGAATATTAAATTTGGGCATTTGGGTGGCACTGTGTCTGATATGATCGATCATGACGCTTACCATCAGGCACCTGATTTGCTCGTCTTGTCACTTACTATCATAAAAAAAAGGCAGAGGTACCCAAAACTCAGTCCCATAGTATATAGGTACTCCTACATTTCGCCAGTATGTTATTGGTCCCATGTAAGAAAGAAAAGAAAATAGTTATTTATTTCTTCATATTATTATTAAAGATTTATGTACCTAATACAGTAAAAGGGGCGAGCCTATTGCCATCTATCTACCTGGCATAGTTCCAGCAGTTATTGAAATAAATTTGAATGGAAAATCATGATTGAAGTCAAAAAAGTACCCATCGTCATAATATTCTCTACATATATTTCGTCTCTCTTCGGCTATCTTACTCAATATTTCCGCACAAATGTTAACTCGCACCGCTAACGCGACTTTTATTAAATTGAGATCGTATCGTAAAAGGCTTTGTCACATTGGTGCGTTTTTCCGCTATTTCGGTTAAAGGAAAACACTCCAGTCTTCATTGAGCCACAAAACAACATGAAGCGAAAAAAATGTAGATCGAGAGGGCTTGCCTTCCTTTTATTGTCTACTTTTAGTGGGTTTTAGTAACTAGAGTTCTTAAGTATTGACATTCATGGCTGACCGACGTTGGCTCAGTTGGTAACTCTTCTGAGCCATAGACCCCGGGTTCGATCCCTTGAGTGGGTCAAACATTTCTTCCCAGAGCCTACAACACCCCTTGACCTCACTGACTGAATCTGCAAGAACGTGTGCGGAAAGGTAAGGCGTCCCAGGCGACATTTTCTGTGGAGAGTGTTTGAAAAATAGTAAATGCTCCATAAAGACTTAATGTTTAAATCGGCTTCCAAAGACGCCAAGACCAATATATATGTATATACATATCAGTCATCACCGTCGAGTTATCGGCTTGAGAATAGTGCTCCACCCTTTCTACCCGTGGTTTCCGTAAGAGCCGGCTAAGGGTTAACAGATCCAGAGGACGGGCAGCAGCGTCCTCTGCAAAGACCATCGAACTGCGCTCGACAACCTGCCTGCCAAGCGTGTCGAGAATTGCCAAAACTTCTCTTTATAGGGGAGGCCTATGTTCAGTAATGGATTACCAACGGTTGAGATAATGATGATATCAGTCATCTCGTTACCATATGATAGCCTTCTAACCTAGTTTGGGTCCAGAGGACCGAGTGTGGCAGTTGTCTCTTAATATAAAAAATAATCATCAAATAGTCAGGCAAAGTGTTAATTAAATATTGGATTTTTTCATTGAGCTGTGCCCGATAGATGGCAATAGGCTCGCCCCCAATTACTTTGGACCAATAACATACTGGCGAAATGTGGGTGGTACCCACTATGGGTCTGAGTCTTGGGTACACCTCTGCCAACCCCTTTGGGAAAAAGGTGTGATTATATTATGTTATGTATATTTACTGTCATTTTTTAATATTATTTTTGTATTTTTTGTACTTATTATATTTACATGGAAAAAGTAAGCAAAGTTAATTTCAGAAAAGATTGAGCAAGGGTTACAAAGTTTTCATTTTCAAGAAGTTGTTCATCGCCTTGCGACGCCCTGGAGTATACGCCTTATAAATGTATAGTGTTTGTTTAAAGCAATCTCTACTGAAGGTAATATTTTGCACCGCGAAAGAAAAATAACAAAATCGTCTTTTGAAAGCGACTCTGTTTATCCACGCGGTTTTATCAAAGCTGCTTTTTTTTTCAGGTAAATTCGTTCGCTTTTTGATTTAAACTTATTTCTCTTCAGTTTTTGAGATTTTATGTAAATGTAGTACATATCATTATTAGACATAGGTTTTAAGTTAGCAATGCCTAGAAAAAGAATTTTTATTTAAAATATCAATGGATATTTTGAGTTAGAAACTACGAATAAAACTGAAGAAGCGAAAGGATAAAGTTACCTCATCAAACTTAAATTAAGGCCGGTGTAATCGATACACGTTTTTTAATTATAACAGGGCGGGAAGCACCCTAATTTCTCTCTGGGGGAAAGAAGGAAGGGTTTCTCGTTTGAGCGTCACGCGAAATAGATGGGCCCGCCGTGAGTCGTAGCTCGTGACCAATAGTCGTAGCGCGTTTGTATCGTCTGCTCGGCTCAGTTGCAGGTCCGTACTCACTGTGGCCACACGCCTCTATATTGTGGACAACGGTTGTCACGTGCCATCACACGTGCGTTTGTTTACATCGCATTTTTGACGCGACCGTGATTTAATCGGTAGCCAGTTGCAAAGTACTTTCAATGAGAGATGTGTGCGCGGTCGTTAGCTGTCGCCTGCTTCCTGCTACTGGTGGGCCCTTCCTGCAGCAATTCAGATAATTTAGGTCGGTGTGAGATTTATTACTAACATAATTACCGAGGGTTCCGCAACACCGCGGCTAATGGTTTTAACTTAATAACAGTTAGTTGACAGTATGCGCTTTCAAGCTTGAGATCTGTCGAGTATTAATTAGCGGATCCCTGTTTTGTTACTCAGTTGCTTGTCTCGGGATAATGAGCATGATAAATTATATTTACTTTGTACGTTACGACACTTTCATTAAGTAAGCTTTTATTTGTAGAAGAGCTTTGTTTTTGAGTTACTGTTATTATCTTGGGTTAATGTGTGAGTAGGTCTGTTGTATACTCTTGTGATTATTAATTAAATTAAATCGTGCATGTTTGAGATTGTGCTTAATATGATTTATAAATGTGTTAAGTATTATGATATTATTCTTCCAACGTCAGTATCTTTGAATAATTAGCATTATAAGGTTTCTTTACCTTCCTGTACTAATTTTTTTCTGTCGAGTTTTGCAAGGGTTGCGGTAGACAGTAACAGCACATAACATAACATACAATCACGCCTTTTTTTAGGCAGAGGTGTACCCAGGACTCAGTCCAATAGTAGGCACACCCACGTTTCGCCAGTATGTTATTGGTCCTATGTTATAAATGAGCCTATTGCCATCAACCGGGCACAGTTCCAGACTCCAGGCAGTTATTGAGGATAGAAAAATGAGATATTTAACACTTTGCCTGACTCGGGGATCGAACCTGGGACCTCACGACCGGCAACCGAGCTTACTCCCACTATACCACCAAGGCAGTCACACAAACATATTCACGCAAACAAATGCAGTAAGACTTATGTCAATAGTTTTAAATATCATATAATATGACCTATTGCGCATCATATATGAGCATATGACCAGCAGAGGGAGCAGAGGGAAATCCTTGCGATGACATTTTCATATTGTAATATTTCAAAAAGGTGTAGAAATACTTAACAGGAAGGAAGACCTCTCAGCATTGTGACACAATTTTATGGAAAATTTACTAAATCGATGTTTTGTATTCCCCTGTTTCCTCCGAATACAGTAAACCTATTTAATATATTTATATCCTGATATTTTAAAGTTGAAGTAAAGTATGTCCCTATCATTTTAATTTTGTTTATAAACTCTACATTTTTTTGTAGTGAACGTCCAATCACGCGAGTGAAACTGGGAGTTTTGGAAGTTCACTATGAAATAACTTACGGCAACCACGAGTAGAGAGGGTGGAGCACTATTCTAAAGCCGGTAACTTCAAGGCATATGGTATGGAAATTTGTATGGGAACTTGATATTTTTTTCACGAATTTTACAATTCTTTCTTCTGTGAGTTGTTTCTTTTGATCGATGGATTCACCTCCTTCGTAAGTATGAATACACCTTTTTGTACCAATGTATATTCAGCCTAGAAGTATAATGTATTCTTATAATTATATTGAGTGGAATACACATTTTTTAGGAAACCAAGTCAGACCCTTTTCATGTTTCTGCGCGCGCCAGTGAACTTTTGCTAAATTAATTTTTGACTTATTGTATAACATTACTATTTTTATTTTATTCAGTCTTATACCCATAATCTAAAAACCGTAATGTATTTAAAATTAAACGTTTAAAGTATCTAAAGTTTAATAAAATTATGATACGTTTACCTTTCTCTTTCTTATGATGGCGCGTTAATTTCGGCAAAACGAAACAACAATGAAGTTAATTAACAAATTGAATTCGAAATGAAACGCGATATCCACCATTTCATTACTTTAAATCATTGAAGCCCGGTTTCAACCCATCATTCTCATTTACGATGTCGTTACTTGAAGTTTCAATTTAGGATCGAGGAACGCTATCTTTGATACTGTTGAAATGTAGGTACGATTTACGTATTTCGTACAAAATGTAGCCAAGTCTCGGTAGCTACAATGCACTCGCTACATCAGAGTCTACGATGCTACGAAGCTACGACTCAAGAATCCTAAAGCAACCAACTCAATCGAGTAGTACTTGCACAACATAGACTACTTAACAACTTGACTTATGACATAGCTCGCCAACGTCGAAGTGCAGTTGCACTGTCAGTGATGTCCGTGATTAACGTAACTGATTTAATTATTTCAGGCAATTCTATATGTAATTTTTTATTGAGCACTAATATAAGTACAACATTATAATTACACTATTAAAGTTATAGACCATTTTCAATACAAGGTTGGCACATAATTCACTAATCACAAAATAACCAGCTAAAATATCCAGCTATTTATTTTAATTAAATAGCTTCTAATCAGAAAAGCGGTGTCACGATAAGAGAGTCTGTTTGATGGCATTATATTAGCCAATCAGAGAGGCCCCTGTTTCTTCGTCACGTGACCGCGAAAGTGACTCCTATTACTAAGCACAGTCACCTCGATCAGTCTTCAATGGAATTTTGGTTCTATGTTGAATAACACCAGCTCCTATTAAGATCGAGTTTGAGTTGAGAACTCAATTAAAGTTCTTCTTCTATTATGCTAATGGAGACAGATAATGACAAATAAGCTTGCTTCTGAATAGTCTTATTCATATTCATGAAAATATACGCCGCGGTATTGTTTACGACCATCTCTTTATTAAATTGAGTCTAGATTATAGAGGATAGTATTAATTTAATTGCCTTATAAAATACTTTAGAGTATTAGAGGCACTGGAGATTTTTATTTTATTTCAAGTGCTTTGTAGGTTTGCTGCATGTTCTGATCAAGTAAAAATAACACTCTTTAAAGCGTTTTGTCAATCCTTCTATACCAGCAGCATATGGACAACATATACGCAAAGAGCCCTTAACTCCCTACGTGTGCAATATAATAATGCCTTCAGGGCGCTGATGCGGCTGCCTCGCTTCTGCAGCGCATCATCCATGTTTATGGCGGCGCGCACGGATGGATTTGCTGCTATCATGCGCAAAAAAGTAGCGTCGCTCTTGAGTAGAGTGCGTGGTAGCGGCAACAGCATCCTGAAGGTCATCACAGACAAATGGTACTGCCCTATGTTGAGGCACCACGTTCAGGTGCTGATCAGGTAGGTTATCTTGCATGATTGGGACCTGAACGTGTAGTTTTTACATATTGCCTATTATCATCTACCCTTAAGCCCTTAATAATAATAATATAATAATAATTTGTAATAATATAATAATTTGTAATAATAATGATAATTTTAATTTTAATGTAACTAACAAATGGATCGTAGTTGTCTATAATAAATAAAATATTTTTGATTTGATTTATTTTGTGAGAAATATTAGAAGTTTCAATGGGTACTTACTTTTACCAAAAAATTTGGTCGTAAGTAATTCTAAAATGTGTTTTGCGTGAGCCGGGCATTCCCCGCTCGTTAAATAATGCACGTGAGAATGTGCCAAGGAGCAGAGGTGTGGAGGGCGTGAGTGACTCTGTCCTTCAGGCGAAAACTCGCAGTGCTCGCCAACGTCGAAGTGCAGTTGCACTGTCAGTGATGTCCGTGATTAACGTAACTGATTTAATTATTTCAGGCAATTCTATATGTAATTTTTTATTGGGCACTAATATAAACTTAAAAAACACAACATTGCACTGACAGCCAGCGTCTCCTTTAATTGCGTTATCGTATCATACATCACCCAATCACAGAATTTTTGTTATCTCATCTCACGACTTAGATCATATTTTTAAAAAAAATCACCTTTATTAGCATTCAATGATTTTTATTCCATGGCTGCGTACATACATTGAAAATATTATTATAACTTAGAATAATCCTTCCAGCATTATTTGTTTGAAAGTCTCGTTATAGTCAGACATAAAGATGACCTAGTTTTACTACGGGTTAACTCGTGGCTTCAGTATTAACATCCTCATCGTACAGGCAAATAATATTAACTATACTACGTAAAGAAGCGACGCTCATCTCCCCCCGCCTGCGACTAGCAGTCAACAAGGCAGTAACTCCCCTATTTACACACACAATTGAGGCGTGTACACATGTGTTTTCTATGTAGTAGTACTAGACTATTGCGCGCGGGCGATTGAAAGGAGCCGTGGAGTTACCGGCTTTAGAATAGTGCTCCACCCTCTCTACCCGTGGTTATCGTAAGAGCCGGCTAAGGGCGATCCAGAGGTCGGGCAGCAGCGTCCTCTGCAACAAACCATCGAACTGAGCTCGAGAACCCGCCTGCTAAGCGTGTCGAGTATTGGCAAAACCCCTCTTTATGAGGGAGGGCTATGTTCAGTAGTGTATTATTACCAACGGCTGAGATGATGATGATGATGATTGTAAGGAATGACGGGGGTCTAGTACAGGTCACGCAATACAAAACTATGTCCACAGATAACATCATATTACATTTATAATCACCTGACCTTTAGCATGCGCATGCGCATAACATGAGTGACTGATATTAAGAGGAGTACTTATTTATGTGGATAATATTAAAGTTCATTTTATATTTAAATAAGTAGACCACTGCCCTCGACTGCCTCGGTGGCGTAGTGGGCGCAAGCTTGACCGCCGATCAGGAGGTCCCGGATTCGATCCCCAGGTCAGGCAAAGTTATAAATATTTGATATTTCCATTAAGAACTATCTCAATAACTGTCTGGAGTCTGGAAGGTGGTAGATGGCAATAGGCTCGCCCCTACTTTACATGGGACCAATAACATACTGCTGTGGTACAAATGTGGGTGAGCCAATTGAGTCCTGGCACATAATACTAAAGGGACACTCTAAAAAGTATTTTAAAAGAATAGCGACTCTAGCTCCGACTCAATAAAGTGCAATTCTGGTCGCTTAGCGCCTAACTAATTATCGTTCTATTAACATACAAGCTGCTTCTCTGTCTATATAGCGTGTCTCTATATCTTTTCTCTCTGTCTAGTCCAAATAATTTTTTCCGTCAAGACGGACACCCCGGCTACTTGTAGCTTCAGCGGAGTGTCCCAGGCCTGATCCTGGGTACACCTCTGCCTTGTACCCCTATGGAAAAAGGTGTGATTGTATGTTATGTTATATAGTTTTCATTATCTACCTCTTCTCTGTACACTGGAATAGGTAACTATTTCTTAGATTTTTGCGATTGTTACTCATTGAATTGAATAAAGTTTAATGGATTTTAAACATATTTTATATGTACAAGATAAGGTTAATATCTCAAAAGGCGTGTATACTCACAAACGTTCTTTATCGTACGATCAGATATAAAATGTAGATTGGAACTATGTGGCATTATTCCAAAATCTTGCTTACTCTATGAAACGATGGATAAAGCAAAAAGGACTATCACGCACCGCTAAAGTTAGTAGGGAGTTATTTAGAAAACGCACGATGAACTACATCACATTCTGCGAATCAACCTAATTAACATTAAAATCCACGAAACTGGCGCGCGTATCCCACGTTCTCATTGTTTCGGCTCACTCACGGCATGAAAAGGGCTAAATTCGCGGTTGTCACGTTTTTAATTAATATACGAGGGCGAGGTCGGATCACGCACGACCTCTGACGCCGGCCTTATATGAAATTCATCAATTAGAGACGCCTAGTGTCCACCACTTACATTTACATTTCATTATGTTTAGTAGGTATTTTTATTAGCGCCCCTACAGTTGAATTAACGAGTCGCTTTGAGTGTCTTATAAAAATGTAAATATCTTTTTTGAAGTGTAAAAATTTCAGGTTAAAATTACACTTATAATTAACGAAATTATGGACAGTGAAGAGGGACGGAAGTATGCTAATATGTGTATTTTATTCAAAAGCTTCATTTGAATAAATTAAACTAAATTTAATATAATGTAGGTCAAACGACATGACACTTTTTTTGTGAAGAGACATGGTGGTACATCATTTGCTTTTCACGTCGAAACGTAATAATTTTCATATTCAAAAGTATGAAATATCCAAACCTACTACGTGGCAGAAAGAGGCAGTATCCGGAATAAAAATTATTAATCGAAGCGCTTAAAGATTTTTTAACGTTATATTACTGTAAACTTTCAAAACAAATCTTAACATAATAATAATAATAATAAGGGACAATTTCCACACGGTCATCTGGTCCTAAACTAGGCAGAACCTGTACTATGGTAACCTGAGACTGATACATTCTTATATAAGCTTATAACACCGAGACACAGATCAAACAGACATGTTCAATGTTCATGCACACAAATGTTTGACCTGGCCGGGGATCGAACCCGGGGCCTGCGACACAGAAAGCAGAGTTACTACCGTCTGAGCTAGCGAGGCTATCATAATACATTGTGTACAACAATGTGTATAATACGACATTATAGTAGAACACACGTTTCCGCCTATGAAGATTTTACTGAAATATTTTTATCTAACTATCTCTTAATATCTATCAATATTTAAAAAACACCATAAAATTCACAAAAACACGTTTTTGATCAATTTATTTGAGAAGTGTTTCTACCAAAATTAAAATGTCTAACATGTACCTATATACAGAGACGGAAATATGGGAGTTTTATACGAAAACTTAAAGACAATTTTTGAATACCTTAGAATGTAAATTTTCAAAAGTTCTTGATTAGTACATGTCGAGATAACGCATTAAAAAAACATATATTCCATGTACCCATATTCCAAATTTATGGACTAGGATCAGTGGTTTGGGCTCGGCATTCCATCTCAGTCAGTGAGTCATTAAGGCTTTCATAACATACAGTGATTTGCAACTGTCAGTTAATATTTCAAATGCTTTAACATTCTAATAATATCTACTCTTACCTTAAATTCTGTGCCACGTGAAGCTAACATGCATAAATACGCATGTGCAATGCAAACACAGAATAAACAGATTAGGGTAATTTGCACGAATGTATGACCTAATGCGTCCGGTGGGGGCTTCGAATATCAGCTTCTAGATAACGGTAACTACTGAAAATAATATCGATTTTTGTTAGTTTTGTGATAATTTTGTTCATTTTTCCTCAACTTACACATACATACATATACATACATTCACGCCTTTTTCCCGAAGGGGTCGGCAGAGGTGTACCTAGGACTCAGTCCCATAGTAGATACACCCACATTTCACCAGTATGTTGGTCCCATGTAATAGGGGGCGAGCCTATTGCCATCTACCGGGCACAGTTCCAGACTCCAGGCAGTTATTGAGATAATCCCTAATGGAAAAATCCAATATTTAACACTGCTTGACCTGGGGATCGAACCCGGGACCTCTTGATTGGCAGTCGAGCATACGCCCTCTACGCCACCGAGGTAGTCAACTTAACAGTCAACTTATAGAACTTAAAATAAATTGTTAAAAGGTTAGGAAGAAAAATATAAAGTTGCCGAGAACTTCGAATTTCTATAAGTTGTAAAAATCGGAAAAGGTACATAGTTATAATGTATATGTAAACTTTATACGAAGGACACATTGTCACAAAACTCCAGACTAGTATTTCACCAGCATTTTAAGTACCAATACTATATATATAGTATTGGTACGGTACGGTACGGTACGGTACGGTACGGTAGAAAGTATAACAAATGGTAGTGATTAATGAATCGTTTAAAATTTTACAAGTTCCCAAATGCAAATCTGTTCTTAATGTAAATTGTCGAAACAAGTCTCTTTATGAGGATTCGCAGTATCCATTAGCGTTAAATAAAACAAAATTTATTGGGTGCTTTCATTTCTTGACATCCCTCTTGTAGTAGAACGACGTGGAAATGTTAGCAATTTCGTTAAAAGCTGGGGAATCTTGGTAATCCTTCAAAGATATATATAAACCTCAAGGGTTAAACTGTTTTCATAATTTTTTTTTATCTCAAATACAATGACTGTACTGACTTTTTTTTTCGGTCTAATTTTGTATTTCTACTCCGGAAAAGAGTAGATTATACTTGGCACTTGTATTGTTATTTATGAGAACTACAATACATACCTATATACATATCATAAATATATATATATATATAAATACATACCTACCTATAATACTAGCTATATACTAGCAATAAATAATTTTGATTTGATTTGTTTTAATAATGCAATATTTTGGTTAATAAATGAAATAAGCTGCAAAATAAAAAATATATATTTTCGTAGTTTTAAGTACGTAAGACTCTATACCTAAAGAGTATTACGGTATATACTAAGTACATTTATTATACTTACCGTAATTTGTAGAAAACCGATAATTTCTCGGCAAGCTTAGTGGGATCGTTTTTTCGAGATACAAGTAGCAAATACTTTTCCTGCAGTTGGAAACTGATCGAGTGCCTGACCAAGTTAACTAGAAAAATAAACTTGCGTTTCGAAAAATATATTACTAGAGATACTAAGCTAGCAAATAAAGTTTGATATACATAGTTCGCGTTGGAATTTCAGACGCTTTCGGTAAAATAAGTATGTACAAGGGGCATTTTTATATCCTATAGATAGATAGATTAACACTTTATCGGTACACCACAAACAAGAAGATCTTAAAACTAATAAAAAATCATAATGATCATAATGACAGCCTCGTTGGCTCAGATGGTAGTAATTTTGCTTTCTGTGCCGCAGGCCCCGGGTTCGATCCCCGGCAAGGTCAAACATTTGTGTGCATGAACATGTCTGTTTGATCTGTGTCTGGGTGTTATAAGCATAGATAAGTATGTATATCAGTCCTCTGTACTGTTACCATAGTACAGGCTTCTGGCCTAGTTTGGAACCAGATGAGCGTGTGTAGAAGTTGTCCCATATTATTATTATGACTCTCAAAAACACGGGTTATCTACCTGGTCTTTTAATAGGCGTGCACGGAGACCATTTTTTTGCCATTTTGGCTAAAAGATTGGGAAGTAATTACTTAACATTATAATAACAAAATCTATTCGAGCACAAAAGTACTCCAAGCGTTAGGGTTATAAATAAATCTATTTATACAAAACAGTCTTGATAGTGTCACCATTTATTATAACTCAAAAACGGCTGGACCGATTTTCATGATTTTTGATTTGTCTCCGTCCCAAATGGCAGAATAATTACTAAAAATATTTTAAAACATTTTTATACAAGGTTCTTATAACGTATCAAAAATTTATTATTTTTAAGGTGGCACGAAGTTCGCCAAGAAAGCTTGAAGTAAATAATAAATGAATCCAACGTGAAGTTTGTTTTTGTCACAATATAGTATTTAAACACAGAAACCGCTATGAAATTGCATCAGCCTTTAATAGCAGGTACTCCGCCCATAGAGTCCTTACTGCGCCACTGTGTTTTATAACGCTCGCAATCACAGTTTCTTACAATTTTTATCCCGGGCTTCAAAGGAAATCTCAACAAGATTGTGAGATTTTCCTATTTATTGGAACTAGATCCAGTAGGCATCGCTACTATAGATAGCTGTGAGTGAATTTAATGTATAGCAACGTTTGTTTTTATATTGCGCTCTATTTTGAATGACTTCCTATTAATATTATAAATCTCAAATTTCAGTACAATGTAAAAAACTTACGTTTTTAACATTTGAACAAAACGCTTGCGAGTTCTTACTCACCTTCAGCGCCATCTAGCGCGGTTTTGGTTTGATTGATGGTTGGATGGATGTTTGTTACTCTTTCACGCCAAAACTACTAAACAGATTGGGCTGAAATTTGGTATGCAGGTAGCTTAGACCCTGGAATAACACATATGGTATTTTTTGGTTCCCTATTCATTCGCATACTATTATTAGCCATAATTTTACAACTCATAAAATTTTAAGCCATAATATATGTAATAGCTAATGATCACCAGTCATAACGTCAATACTCCTATTATAACTTGTTATAGTTTTAATTGTCCTAACATTTGAAACCTATAATATTCTATGTCCTAACCATTGATAACCATATTATTTTATGCCATAATCCTAACATGTCCTAACTATTGTTATCACTAAAATTATGTGTCATAATCATACTCGTATATTGCTCGAATATTAACTTTGTCATAATATAAATTAAACCTAACCTAACCTACATACATACATACATTCACGCCTTTTTCCCGAAGGGGTAGGCAGAGGTGTACCCAGGACTCAGTCCTATAGTAGATACACCCACATTTCGCCAGTATGTTATTGGTCCCATGTAATAGGGGGCGAGCCTATTGCCATCTACCGGGCACAGTTCCAGACTCCAGGCAGTTATTGAGATAATTCCTAATGGAAAAATCCAATATTTAACACTTGCCTGACCAGGGGATCGACCCCGGGACCTCTTGATTGGCAGTCGAGCATGCGCCCTCTACGCCACCGAGGCAGTCCAACGAGCGAGGCTAACCTAACCTAACCAATAGAATTTTGAATGTTCTTAACTTATAACGTAGTAAACATCTTTTCTATGCAGCAAACTGTTGATATATTACATTGCTATAAAAAATATTATAGTAAGGCGCTATTATTGATTATGAATAAAAATGAAGGTAGTTTCATTATTATAAAAATAACACAAAGTCAAATTTTAGTGTTAATATTTGGAACAAAGTGCTTAAACGACTTTTTAAATTATAATTACAATGGAAAACAAGTACAAAATATTTACAACAAAAAGAGGAGGCAACAAATTAAATATCGGTGGATTTACATATAAAAGAAATCGAGTAAATAAAATTTTTTATTATTGGGTATGTGAGTTATAGCGAGATCCTACGCATAAATGCAATACAAGAGTGTTACTATGTTACGGTATATAATCATATTATACCTCACTTGCAAAAATACGTACAATATTGATTATATACAATAACAATTATGAACAATGAAAATTAGGACATACACAATTATTAACTATAAAATTATACATAACAACCATTATGAAAACTAACAATAGGAATAAAAATTAATATACACAAAAATATTATAGCAATTAAATTTTAGTACAATTTATCAGTATTACTACAAAAAAATATGTATTTCCAATATTATGACTAGAGGAGGTTATGACAAATGATGTATGCGGAAAATTTTTATGACAAAAGACATTATGCGAATCAATAGGACACCGTATTTTTTTCCCGATATTCCCACGGGAACGATGTCTACGCGGGTGAAACCGCGGGCCACAACTAGTATAAAATAAATTAATAAAGATTATTATAAGTACTTTGTGTTTTTCTAGAATCTTAAGGTACCTAAGAAACTATACCAAATTTCAGTTCAATAGATTCAGTAGGTCTACCATGAACAGTAAACACCACTCATATTATTATATTGAAACGTAGAACCTAACGGATACATAGACGAAATTAAAAGCTTTTACATATTTGCTCTAAAATTTGAGTATGTCAGATATTTTTTTTTTTACTCAGAAATTTTATAGAAAAGTGAGTAAAAGTGATGCATATAAAATAATAAAAAATAATGATATAAAAAAAAGTGATAATCTAAACCTCTCAGAAAAAAAATTACTAAACAGTCGCTGGATTGAGATTGATAAATCAAACTTAACTATAAAAATAAAAAGTTGCTCATTTATTATTAGATCGTAATTGAAATGATCTTTTATATTATGCATTAAAACTTATAAAAATACAGTATTTTAACTGTAACATAACTTAATCAGGAAAATTTCGTATTCGGCCTCTTAACTAATGAGTCACCTGTTGTGGCGACAAGATCACGCGGGTATGTAACATCTAATAACTGGTTATTTAATTTTCTATGAATAATACACATAAACACACGTACACCTACATACAATCTATATATACTTTATCATTTTTATTAGGAAAAAATGGTCCCGCAAACGTGCAAGTATACTCTTCTCCTAGAATTCAGCCGTTTATTATGAAGTATCTCCCCTTTACATCAATGTCCTTTTGATGTAAGCCACACTAAGTATTGATTAAAGTGACCTAGATGTACGGTCGAATAAGCTCTTTAGAGCTCCTATAAATACGGCCTCGACTCTACTTATGCTCTACATAGCAATATACATAGCAATATACATAGCAACAGGGGTAGTGTCTTTAAAGCTACGAGATAAAATGCAATTAGGTACTCGTACGAGTAGCTTGTTACGGATGGTTACAGATAAAACCTGATATATGTCCTACTGAAACTCTACTAAAACGTGCTTGCTGCTTGCTATACTATCTACTTGTTCTAAAAAAATCATAAATAGTAGCTATTTTTAATTTCTTTTTTTATGCGGTGATTAGTAAACAAGCGGACGGCCTGCCTCATGTAAAGCAATTACCAGCAGTTATAGTTTAGTGTCGTCGGTGCGTTGTTGACCTTTATGGAGTTTATATTAATAGAATAGATTAAGGATTAAGTAGTCTGTTTGCATAATATAACAAATTATTGTATTAAGTAATTGTATTAAGTCATACAATATTGTATAGCGGATTAGTTCGTAAGGTATGTACCTATAACTATTGGCAATAAAACATATTTAATACCCTTTTTTAAGGTAGGTCGTTCTACATTTTGCGATTTTTAGAGATACATTTTTGTTAAACAGTATAAAACAAAATTTGCAAAATTTGCAAACAGCATTGATTCAATGATACTATATACTTGCTGATATGTAGGTACATAATAAAGCTCTGGTTTATCGGTCGGTAACAGGAAATTGATCGCTATACCAGTATGATTGTGTTTTTCTGTGCTTTCATCTTACATCACATCTCGGGCGTGTGACAAACACATTTTGCACGCATTATCTGTCCGGCTATTGTTTCACACGATTTCCCTGATGGCGTCATTTGTATCGGCCGGGGCTGACAGCTCGTATGTCTTTTGTTTTATTTGATCGAGATAAGACAGATTCCGTTACTTGCGTCGTGTCGAGTCCTGACGAACGTCTATTGTGTAGAGGACAATATCCAGCGCTAAGACAAGTTGGGACGGAATGAATAGAATGGCTGCTTGGACTTGATGATATTTATACTATATTATATTAAGTTCTACCAATATCATAAATTAGTCGTGGAGTTACCAGCTTTAGAATAGTGCTCCACCCTCTCTACTGGGGGAGGCCTATGTTCAGCAGTGTATTACCAACGGCTGAGATGATGATGATGAATATCATAAATTATCTCAAATCTCAGTACAATTTACAATGTAGGTAAACAAAATGCTATCGTGTTCTAACTTGACTCGAGCGCCATCTAGGGTTATTTTTTTCTGTTTATGTTTGGTCCGTTTTCGCGCTAAAACTACAAAACCGATTGAGCTGAAGTTTGTTATGTAGATAGCTAAGACCCAGGAATAACACATTGGGTACTTTTTATCCTAATATTCCCACTAGAACGAAGACTACGCGGGTGAATCCTCGTGGCAAAGCTAGTTTATTAATTAATAAATCATAAAGTGATGGAAGGCGGTGTACAGCACCAACAGCAGTGGTGGCCGACATAAGGACGAAGAAGTCCAGGTTTTCTTATGACACGATAAGCACTATGGACTGATGACATCAAAAGATTTTTTGTAGTAGTAGGCCTCTTTTGCAGGGGGCCGCCTGGGGAAACACTTTTGCCAGTTATTCATCCGCCAAGCTGTAATGTGCAAACATTACTGTGTTCCGGACTGAAGGGAAATGTTACCAGCGAAATTACTGGGCATGACGAGTTTCAACAACTAATATCTCAGGGTGACAGGCGCAGTGCAGTACCGTGCAGAATTTTGAATTTTAAAATACTGGGTGGCACTGCGCCTGAAATGGGCAATCATGATGCTTACCATCAGGCACCTGATTTGCTCGTCTAGTAACTCATTATCATAAATCTGGATCTGTGCCCGGCTTGAACGAAAGTGGTTAAATCGTCCTAGGTGCCCGGTAGATGGCAATAGCCTCGCCCCCTATTACATGGGACCAATAACATACTGTCGAAATGTGGGTGTACCTACCATGGGACTAAGTCCTGGGTCACACAATCTAAAGTAAGGGGTAAAGCGTGATTGTATGTTATGATTGTATGAATAATAAGCTTTCTGTATGAAGAGTTTTATATATGTCTTATAAAAATGTATTATTTGCTAAATTTTTTATATTACTGCTCAAATTATTATATATCTTTACTGACATGACTGTTTTGATGTAGTAAACTAATTGCACTCTGCTGTTTTGTGTGCCAATGAATTACTTATAAATGAACGCGGGGAAAATGGAATAGAAAACGAGTGGTGTCATCAATCATGTCCATTTTGTAATATATAATCTATCAATAGCAGCAACGACATACAAAATTGATAATTTCACTCTGATTGTGGATTACAACGGTTTAAGTATACATATAGAAGGCCCAGTTTATCGTATTATAAATATATTATCGAATGTAATCTGTTTCGCGTTCTATCACACGGGATTAAATCCGTGATTTATACAAGCAAAACATCAGCATTGCTTAGGTTTCACAAACACAATAATATATTGTATAAATACTGTATTTCTATCGTTACAAAATATACATCGATGATAATGTTGTTTGGAAATGATTTGGGGCTAGGAATATTGCATCTTTATTAAAAATTAAATCTTCATTTAATATAACATTGGTTCATATATTCTGTTGTGTTTTCTTGTGAATATAAACCGATATAAACTACCAATATAAACCGATTTTGTAACGATATTGTCGTGGAATTGCCGTGGAGTTACCGGCTTTAGAATAGTGCTCCACCCTCGCTACCCGTGGTTGCCGTAAGAGCCGGCTACGGGTTAACAGTTCCAGAGGACGGGCAGCAGCGTCCTCTGCAATAAACCATCAAACTGCGCTCGACAACCCGCCTACCAAGCGTGTCGAGTATTGGCAAAAGCCCCCTTTATGGGGGAGGCCTATGTTCAGCAGTGGATTACCAACTGCTGAGATGATGATGATGATGACGATGAAACTGATTTTCGGCGAGTCATAGACGTCTTCAGTGTCTTTTTAGTTTTCTAAGATTTTTTCTTTGTGCGGGTTTTTAATACATGAAAACTCGTTCGGATTAAATTGGATTCTTTACTGAATCTTTGATTGTCTAGTTCGTAGTTGTCTTTATTTTACGTAATTACATGTAGTATTTTTTATATCTTTAAAAATGTGAGTACGTGTGAGCGAGAGAGCGAATGAGCTTAGCACCGCGCCTTAAACGGTACGAGTAGGTAGTAGGCATATTGCCAAAGCTCATACATTGCAAACCACTGTAGGTGCACGAAGTTCAAAATCTTATCTAAGTCAAAGAATACTGACTATCACTACGTAAAGAAGCGACACTCACCATTTTACGTCGCCAGCGACCAGGCAGTCAACGAGGCAGTAACGCCCGTACTCACGCACACATTTGACGCGTGTACACACGTTATGTTTTCTACGTAGTAACTGAAGGCTCTTACACGCGGGCGATTGTATGGAGTGACGGGGATTTTTCTATGTGGCCAGTATCATTATTTTCAAAATAAGTGTTGTTTCAGCTCTTCTTCTGGACACCCTGAAACCGATCCACAAGTCGGTGTGCGACGTAGAACCAGTGTCTTTAGCTTGTCCGTCTGGTACAGCCATCAGTATACTCGTCGCGCAGTATGGGGACAAACCGCCAGTGGGGCAGGACTGTGAGGTTGAACTCGATAGGGCGTGCAAGTTGCCCACTAAAATGCAGGTAAGGCACCAATATACACTACTCAGATGTGTAAAATGGGCATTATGGCCAAAGTTAACGGGTGTTTCTTCCATACCAATATATTCCTCTGGTTGCTCTTTACATAACTGCACCAGAGCAATACTTTTTTAATAAAAAAATCCAAGTCTTCAGTGAACATGTCACATTCATTTGAACTTTCATTTAAAGTACCTAAGCTGTAGGAATATGTAATGAGTCACTCAGAGCTTTACTAATTACTGTAACAGTCTTGGAATTCATTTAATTACTTTGACCTTAAAGTTCCACTAGACATTAAGCTTCTACGCATAAAGAGACAATTGGGAACTTTAAGAGAATAATAACCTATCATACATTCACGCCTTTTTCCCGAAGGGGTAGGCAGAGGTGTACCCATGACTCAGTCCCATAGTAGATACACCCACATTTCGCCAGTATGTTATTGGTCCCATGTATTAGGGGGCGAACCTATTGCCATATACCGGGCACAGTTCCAGACTCCAGGCAGCTATTGAGATAATTCCTAATGGAAAAATCCAATATTTAACACTATGCCTGACCTGGGGATCGAACCCGGGACCTCTTGATCGGCAGTCGAGCATGCGGTACAGTGCAGTGCCGCGCAGGATTTAGAGTTTTAAAATACTGTCAGATATGAGCAATCATGCTGACCATCAGGCACCGAATTTGCTTGTCTTGTCCACTCACTATCATAAAAAAAGCCCCGTGTAATGACGGAGTAATGTCAAATTTAAACCTTTATAATATTAATTAAGAGAATTTACGTATTATAATATTTTAAGCCTTATCATGTCTAATGACTGTGTTGCGCCGATAAACCCACTGATACAACAACAAAGCGTGACAATTTTCCCACAATAATAATCCTGCGTGATTAAATAAAGTGACATGAGTAGCAGCCAGTTCATAAATTTATTATCAAACATACAAACAGGATGTCTAGTCTGCATTCGATGTTAACAAACATGATATATGTATTTATGTGACACTAAATACATAATTAATCACACTGTTTTCATAATTAAACAAATGTGTAATAATTGGTCATGTTTATGCAGAAAACAGCCATTCTATCATAGCCTTACCAAAACTGAAATATGAGTACAGCAGCAATTCGAATGATGACTTGGCAAAATTCTCAAAAGCTGAGTTGCACCAGCTTTAGTTTTTTTTAAATGTGTTAGCACCTTTTTTTTTATGAGAGCAAATCAGGTGCCTAATGGTAAGATCATGATTGCCCATATCAGTCACAGTGCAACCCAGTGTATTAAAATTAAAAATTCTGCGCGGCACTGCACTGATCCTGTCACCCTGAGATATTAGTTGTTGAATCTCGTCATGCTCAGTAATTTCACTGGTAACATTGCCCTTCAGACTGGAACACAGTAATGTTTGCACATTACTGTTTAGCGGATGAGTAACTGGTAAAGGTGTGGTACGTGCCCAGGCGGCCCCTTGCAAAAGAGGCCTACCACTACAAAGCCTATCTACCTACTACTTACCTACATACCTACCTATCTACCTACCCCTACCTACCTAGCTTCCTACGGTTAGCACAGAAAAAATACTAAAGGGACAGAAAGGGCCTCTCCTCAAAATTATTTATAAAATATATAGCAACTTTAGCTCCGACGCAATAAAGTGCAATTCAGGTCGTACAGCGCCTAACTAATTAGCTGCCTCTCTTTCTATCGCCTATCCCTGTATCTGTTCTCTCTGACTAGCACATAGATTTTTTCCCGTCAAGATGGGCTCACCAGCCACTTGTAGATTCATACCTCTAATGTGGAGTGTTTGATTGAACAGCAATCTCACCTGTTGATAAGTGATGCTAACTTTACTAACATAACCTAATTTATAATATTGTTGTTTATACTAGTATTCTACTGCCTCGGTGGCGTAGTGGGCGCATGCTCGACTGCCAATCAAGAGGTCTCGGGTTCGATCCCCAGGTCAGGCATAGTGTTAAATATTGGATTTTTCCATTAGGAATTATCTCAATAACTGCCTGGAGTCTGGAACTGTGCCCGGTAGATGGCAATAGGCTCGCCCCCTATTACATGGGACCAATAACATACTGGCGAAATGTGGGTGTATCTACTATGGGACTGAGTCCTGGGTACACCTCTGCCTACCCCTTCGGGAAAAAGGCGTGAATGTATGTATACTAGTATTGCACGATACACGTTAATGTTAACAGGAAAGAGGACCAATGGAAAATTTATTAAATATTAAATCGATGTTTTCTATTCCCCTGTTTCCTCCGAATACATTAAACCTATTGGAATATTTATATCCTGATATTTTCAAGACGAAGTCGTAATGGCTCTACCATTTTATTTTTGTTTATAAACTCTATATTTTTTGTAGTGAACGTCCAATCATGCAAGTAAAATTGTGATTTTTGGTAGTTCACATTAAAAAAATCAACAGTTTATAAGAAAATTTAAAATGACAGGGACATAGGTTACTTCACTATAAAAATATCAGGATATAAATTTTATAGAATGGGTTTATTATATTTGGAGGAAACAGGGGAATACATATCATCGATTTGGTAATCTATTCTGCACATTGCTTTTTATGCATAACTATGTCCAATTATAATTATTATTGTAAACATGACCACGATTTAAAACGGTAAAGATGTTCGTAGATATTGTTAAATAATTTTCATTTTAGAAGTGGAAATTCAAATATCGATATTATAATAACTAAATTACAAAAGTTACAAGGAGCGAGTAAACTAATTTGGTTTCGTGCTCACGAAATATTCATTGGTTAATTGATCCCTTTTATATTACAATTAAATAGTTAATATTTTATGAGAAAACTCAAAGTCGAGTACAATATTTTAAAATTTAGGTTACCCTCTTTTTTTTTCTAAAATGGCGGTGAATAACGAAGCAGAAGTAGTAAATGTGGAAATGACACATAATATTCGAATAAAAGATATAGGACCGAGTAGACCGTTAAGAACGTAGTCCGTTAAGAAAGTTTAATTATCGTTTTAAAGGTAAAGTGGCAAAATAATTAAAAAATTATATTATATTTATATTTTATTTTCTTTAGCCTAATGTTTTCAACAGCTTTCCACTGTAAGTGAGTTACGGGAACAAACACTTGCGGCTTTTTTTTTCCTGGCGGGCGCTGCTTTCACTTGTATTGACGTCTTTAAACAACAAAATGACGCGACTAAAAACCGCGCGCGGTTAACCATAGTGCAAGCCAGGCTCTTAATTAAAAATAAAGCATGATTGTTTGTTTTAGTACATGCTACTACAGCGCGTAGTGGAAGTATGCCAGAAGAAGCCGAGCTGCACATTCGACACAAATCCAGGTGCGGACGACCCGTGTCCTAGTTCGAGAAAGTTCGTGGAGGTCTCTTACAAGTGCCGTCCGTGTAAGTATACTTTATGCGCTAACTGTAAAACATGGCCACCTAATGGCCACACTCGAGGGATGTTAGAGTGCTCGTACACTCAGTGCTTGAGTGAAGACTCTGGTAATTCTAAATTTTGAAATATTGAACTTTTGAGACCGCTGTTTTGCTTGGAGGCTATTTAGTTGCGTATGTTGTCTTTATAAGCTTATGGTGAATAAGTAACGCCCTATTTTGACCTAGTTAGTGAAAATTTAAAAGTTTTATTGTTTAAACAGTCAATATAGGTATAATATGTTTCTTCAAAATACTAGTTCGATTTAGAGACTATTCTCGACACACAGACTCGACTACAGGGAATAATCTGTAACATACATTTTTCAATGTTGGATTTTATGGCTTTTGAGCTATATAACTTTATCTTGTTTTATCTATTGACTGCCTCGGTGGCGTAGAGGGCACATGCTCGACTGCCAATCAAGAGGTCCCGGGTTCGATCCCCAGGTCAGGCAAAGTGCTAAATATTGGATTTTTCTATTAGGAATTATCTCAATAACTGCCTGGAGTCTGGAACTGTGCCCGATAAATGGCAATAGGCTGGCCCCCTATTACATGGGACCAATAACATACTGGCGAAATGTGGGTGTATCTACTATGGGACTGAGTCCTGGGTACACCTCTGCCTACCCCTTCGGGAAAAAGGCGTGAATGTATGTTATGTTTTGTTTTATCTATTGTAATAATTAGAAAACCTTAAAATAACACATACCTACGGGTGTGATATGTATGTAAATAATTTGAATAGGGAATAAAATAAAAATGAGAATAGGGAAACGTGAGTAACCCGATCTTTTGTCCGGTTGGGGTTGTGACTTCCAGTTGGCATACGAAATTTTATCAAGTCCTGAAGTGACCAGGTGGGTAGAGGTAGAATACAAATGTGTAGACTCCGCTTTACAAAGGGTAGGTACGCCAACAAGGTCGGGCAACCATTAATATTTCAATTATCACGAATATATTCCTACATATTCCTATAGGATATAGAGGTACTAACCTTACTTACCGTCGCCCATTAGAGGTATGGTATTGGAAAAGGGCGCCATTTATTTGGCTTAGCCATTGTGATATTCGGATACTTTATGGATATTTACTGTTTGCAATAAACGTTTCGATTGCCTTAGCGCGATCCTTACTTTATATTCTATTGTCTTCTAAATTAAGTTTTATTGACTTTAATAAGTCTTTGATCGCAAAATTGACGTGTTGAGGTATTTATACAATTTATTAGTTTTGATTAAGTTTTCTTTGGTTCATTTATAATAATTTAATGCTTAATAAATAATTAAATTCAATCATAATTTTGAAGCATTGTCCCAAACATGACATAATCACAAAACAAAATTCTTGATAATATAGCTTTCTTATTAATCATTGATTTCTATTACAAAACTCCTTTGTTATACTTAATTAAAGCCTCTTTCAATCCTCGGCCTCTATTCATATCTAAAAAGACATTCTATTTTCGAAAGGAACATAACGGCCAGTAATATTTTGAAACAAAAGAGGGGTGAAAGATTTGCCGATCGCGTGACGTAGCGGGTTTTACAAGGGCTAGAGTGGAGTCGTAGAGCTGATGTGATTTATGTACCACGTTAATAAATTCTACGGCCGTGGTCGCTGCCCGGGGTGTGGCAGGATATGCAGGAGCGGTGAGGTGCGCCGGCCTTTGCTCTGCAAACTAGCGGTTGAAATGCGTGAAAATATGTCGTAATAATGACCCACGAAACTTGTTACTACGAGTAAGTTACATTACAATATAAACATACTAAGTGGATATGAAGGTATATACAAAATACATATAAAAAAAGTCTTGCTTTGTAACACAGACTTGAAACGTAAACTCTCTTTTTTTTCTTTTGTGTGTTTAACAATACACGGCTTGTGTATTTTGCCACAAATGTGTAGTAAAAGGATAAAATCTCTTTGGAACTCTCGTCTGGAAGAGAAGTCACTCTGATTGATAATATATATTTTTTGTTCACTACTTAAAGAAGTAAACGTTGTTCAGTATTGTATCGAAAATGATTGTATCTATCTTATTTTAAAAGGTTTAATTAATTAATTTTGTTGTTGAACAATTTTTTACTCGTTTGTCCAAGTTTCTAAGGTTATTTCTTAATTTGTAGATTATATAAAAATATAAAAGTACATTACCGAATTAATTAGAATGAGACTTGATTCTCTCCTTATAATTAAATTGGTGTCTAGTTTAGGATATTGTGGAAAATCATACAAACAAAATGGGATCGTAGATCAATAAATAAATGCCCTATAACTATTTTAATTTTGTTTTTTGGTCTGAAATGAAAGTCTACAAATCTAATTAAAAGTATATAAAATAAATATATTCTATAAAAATTCCAATTTGACTTTATAACATCTCTACATTACGAAACAAAGCAAGCCACGGTCCCGCCTAATTATATATCAGATAATGCCCTTTTATTTTCAGAAAAGAATGCTTTTAATACATCGTTGCTCATTAATTAAATCTATTGTAATATTATGTTATTAACAAACAAAATTAAAAAAACAATTTTAACAGTAAAACAAACCACTGTGGTGTGCAATGGGGATGTCGACAAAATAGAGTATCAACAAATATATCGTCTAAATATAGTATAAAATCTATGAAGGATCGGAAAATATACCTTGTTTTAATAATAATACTAAGATTTTTAAGATATTCAATAATATAAAAGCATAATGTTCTGCAATCGGCCATTTTACTGAAAAGCAAAGTTACGTCAAAAAGGCGTTACGTTTCATGTCTTTAAACCGTTTAAAATTCACAATAACTTTAACATGAATCTTACGAAAGTTTGCGATAGATATTTGTATTGATAGTATTTATTTTAACTTAATAAATAGTGAACTAACTTGATTATTACTTGCAAGTACTACTCGTATAGGATGTGATGTCATTACTACTACTACATTATTGCTAGTAGTGGTAGGCCTCTTTAGCAGGGGGCCGCCTGGGGAAGTACCACACCTTTGCCAGTTATTCATCCGCCAAGCAGTAATGTGCAAACATTACTGTGTTCCGGTTTGAAGGGCAATGTTACTAATGTTATTAATGTGGCACAGTGTTTGATATGGGCAATCATGATGCTTACCATCAGGCACCTGATTTGCTCGTCTTGTCACTTACTATCATAAAAAAAAACATTACTACTACTACATCAGATTAAAAAAAAATGCAATAATTAACATTATAAAACGAGAGTAATTACTGAAGTATGTATTGTATTTGTTGGTAATAGTGGATATGTATCCACATTATAGGAGAGGGGTTATCAATATAAGACCACGACCCTATACATATATAGATAGGTATTTAGATAATATGAGTTATGAGAAATTCTTCTCATATTCTTCGGAAAATTTAATAAAAGTTGGATTAAATTATTTTTATGATACAAAATTGTTCAAAGTTCAAATATTACATTAACTTTGCGATAACACTTAATCCCAAAAACAACTATTAAATATAACGAGAAACATTGATAAATAATTCCTAGAAATATCTGATACCTTGTACATTATGTTATCGAGTTAAATATTATTGTGATGACTCAATTGATATTATATTGCGAAATGTATTCCACCTAATATAAAAGCGAAAAATTGTACGGATGTGTGTTAAGTAATTGTGCTGATTGGCGATTTGAATATTTAGTAAGTAGGTGGCTTGGATCCTGGAATACATAGGGTAGGCGTGCGTTGACCCTACGGAATAATATTTTGGAGTCTTCAAGAGAAGAGTGAATAATTATCTTCTAGGAAAGCGTGTTCCATCTTAGGCCTCATCTTCCCTTCCCTTCAGGTGAGATTGGTGTCAAACACTAAGTAATTTATTAAAAAGGCATTTTTAGATAGGGCAATGAGGCGCAACTAGTTCTTTATTTCTTTTTTTTTTCTGAGTACCAAATTCAACAGACGAAATAAGTGGGTCTTGAGATATCATCATCGAATCTGGTCTTAGTGAAGATAGAACAAACTTCGAACTACAATAAAATGATAAACTCGAACATTTTTATTTAAGTAGCTTTTTCATTACATTCGAATATCTTTACTACTTAAACGTCACCCATACAAAATGAAAATACACAGTTATAAAGAAATAGGGAATAATTTGTTTGTGATTGGCTCTGGATTCTTCTTTAATAAAATATGTTTCGCGCAAATAAAGGCCAGATCCAGAGCCAACCATAAATATGTAATTGAGTGGAAAAATTATTCCCTATTTCTTCATATCTGTATACCTATTGTCATTTTGTACGGGTCAATCATACAAATATCAATTACATAAAATAAATAACATGTACACGATGAAAATAGTTGCAAACATTTTGAAAAAGTGTTAAAAATATGTATATGTGCGTATATAATATTAAGCCCGAATCACAAAGAACCACCATACCCGTATCATAGAATTTTACGGGCGACATAACAACAGATACTTCGCAAACTCCCTTCTAATCATTAACTAGCCGCCCGTCTGCACCGCACCGGTCATCAAACGTCCATTACTAATAAAACACTCAGACACACTAATTGATAGACACTCAACCTTCGTAGCGTCGGGTTACCTTAATGGGAAGGGTTGAGGTTACAATGTTAACTCGGGAAATAGAGGTGTAGCTCCTATTTGCACAAGGTATGACGCTTTCGAAATTTTAACTAGAAAACTAATTACAATGGGTGTGTTACTAATGTGTTTTTTTAGTTTTGTCGAGTTATTGTGTGAATTTATGTTATAATTTTTAGCCAGGACTGGGGGATGATAGAGAATACTCGTAACGTTCCAGATGCTTTATTATATTTTTTTCTCACATATACCTATATAATAACATCATAAGTTACACTACGCATTTTCTTGAAGGGGTAGGACACTTCGTCAGTAACAATTTTTTTAGTCTTATGTAATTGGGGGCGAGCCTAATGCCATCTACTGGGCACGGTTCGAGACTCCAGGCTGTCATTGAGGAAATTCTGAATGGAAAAATCCCATAACACTTTTGTCTGACCCGGGGATCGAACCTGGGACCTCACTGGCATGTAAGCCACTACGCCACCGAGGCAGTCAAATGCAGTACTTTTCTTTAGTTAAATTTTACAACCTTTAACCCACTTTCTGGTGTTTAATTGAGTTGTACGAGTAATTTGATATGACCTTATTGTAAAGGCTGCAAGAGCGTGCTAAATTCTAGCCGCTTACAACGGTCTACATGGAAATCTATGGAGAGGTCTATGTCTAGCAGTTGACGATCTATCAGCTGAAATGATGATGACTATATTAATAGGTGTGTTCGGTTTTTTTTTATGGGACAACTTCCACACACGGTCATCTGGTCCCAAACTAAGCTAGAAGAAGCCTGTACCATGGCAACGAGATGACTGATATACATACTTATATACGCTTGTAACACCCAGACACAGATCAAACAGACATGCTTATGCGCACAAATGTTTGACCTGACCGGGGATCCAACCCGGGATCTGCAGCTCAGAAGGCACTACCGGCTGATTTACCTATTACCCGTAGTATTATTATCTGTTTGGTGCTATTACTTACTTTAATTTTTTTACTTATTTCATGTTGAAAACATCACTTACTTATTGAACTAGACCAGTGAAGTCTATAGCGTAATTATTCCTCACTTGCTCGCCCAACATCAGACTTAAAAACAACCGGTGAAACATATAATGATTATAAAAGTCACGGAGAACGTTATGACTATACGAGTACTTTCTCTATATCCATTAGATTAAATTAAAGTTTTAAATGTGAGGAACGATTTCGAGGCGTCCCTCAGTGCAATAAAACGGGCGATGTATTTCCGACCCCGAAAGGACAGGCGGTGGTTTTAAGATCTAATTATTACAAGGGTCCTAGTGAGCAAGCTCCCCAAACGACATTCGGTTGAGGCCAGTGGGAAAATAGGTAATGGAATTCTGCTTTTGCTCATTACAGACTTACTTCAGCAAATATTTTTTCTTTGTTTTGAGTAACGGCTTCTCTATTTTGAGGTTTTCGCAGTCGCCTCTAGAGGGTTACAAATACAAATACTTTATTGTCAAAGATCATAAGGTTTTTAGGTTGTTTGTTACAATAGGTTTTTTGGATCCTATACAATCTACCCTATATCAAGTAACTGCCTCGGTGGCGTAGTGGGCGCATGCTCGACTGCCAATCAAGAGGTCCCGGGTTCGATGCCCAGGTCAGGCATAGTGTTAAATATTGGATTTTTCCATTAGGAATTATCTCAATAACTGCCTGAAGTCTGGAACTGTGCCCGGTAGATGGCAATAGGCTCGCCCCCTATTACATGGGACCAATAACATACTGGCGAAATGTGGGTGTATCTACTATGGGACTGAGTCCTGGGTACACCCACCTACCCCTGGGCCTACCCCTTCGGGAAAAAGGCGTGAATGTATGTTATGTTTTATCGGGTGTGCGACTTAACTTAGTCTATATACTCGTATTATTATGTTTAAGTATTTTCAAATTATGTTTAATTAATTTAATTTCGCATTCCATTCTATTATTTAGTAAAATTATCTTCTAGCAAAGGTCAAAATAATATAATAAATGTCACAAACGGTCAATACGGTCAGCTCTATATATAATGGGAGGTCAAAAAGTTCGCGGAATGAAAGGGAAGGGGGGTGAATTTAAACATGAAATTATTATTCCTTTTAAATATATTCTCCATTAACCCTAATACACTTTTCAGACCTTTCCAATAATTTGTTTATACCTTCGAAAAAAAATGATTCGTCAAGGCCTTCAAAATAAGCAGATATTGCCGACTTCACTTCATCGTCATCCGTAAATTTCTTTCCACGAAGCTCTTTTTTCATGTTTGGGAACAAATAATAATCACAAGGGGCCAAATCTGGACTATAGGGAGGGTGGTTTAAAGTTTCGAAGCCGCACTTGTGTAAGGCAGCCATCGCAACATGACTCTTGTGAACGGGTGCGTTGTCGTGCAAAAGGAGCACACCTCGAGACCATTTTCCCCTTCTCTTTTCTTTAATTGCTACTTTTAATTTTTCCAGTAGTGTAGCGTAATACTTCCCCGTGATATTGACACCTTTATCTTTATAATCGATCAATAAAATCCCCTTGGAATCCCAAAAAACTGCAGCCATCATCTTTCCGGCCGATTGTGACACCTTAAACTTCTTGGGCGGTGCTGCGCCTTTTTTGTGCCACTGCATTGACTCCTGCTTCGACTCAGGTTCATAGTGATGAACCCAAGTTTCATCTCCAGTCACAATTTGGTTCAGAAATTCATCCCTGTTTTCACTACACAGCTCCAAAAACTCGCGCGAACACTCGACGCGCTGCTGTTTTTGAAGCGCTGTGAGCATTCTCGGTACTCATCTTGCACTGACCTTAGACATGCCAAGATGGTCATAGAGAATATTCAAAATGGTCGTAGATGATACTCCAGTAATCTCTGCGATTTGTTTCTTCTTTAGGCGTGCATCTTCAAGAACAAAATTTTCAACTTTTTCAACAGTGTCTGAGGACGTTGCTTCAATTGGCCGACCTGAGCGCTGATCGTCTTCAATTGAGGCTCTGCCTTGCTTGAAAAGACTATGCCACTTGTAAATCATTATTTTTACAGGGCAGGAGTCCCCGTAAACTGATGACATTTCTTCCATAATGTTCTGAGGCGTTTTTCCTTGCTTAGTGAGAAACTTAATCACAGCACGATACTCAATTTTCTCCATAGTTGATATTTTCTACCCGATTGACTTGTTTATCCAGCGATATCTCAAAGGTTTATGAACCGATTGGGCTGAAACTTAGTATTTATAATTGTATTGAGTCAACAAGTAGCGATAGGTAAAAATAACTACCCCCTTCCCTCTCTAAACCCTCCATTCCGCGAACTTTTTGACCTCCCCTCGTATATAATAATAAAAATGTCATAATCGCAATAATAATTATCAGAACATATTGGTTGGATATTAGTAAAAATTAATTATCATATTATAATGTCAATATTTTATGTTTATTTTGTTAAAGTTTATATTAAAAGATCACTAATGGTATAATATTTTTTTATTGCGGAGCCAACTCGTTAACTCATTTTTAAATGTTTTAGTACTAAGATATTTCATGTGTTTCGGGAGAGCATTAAATACTTTAATCCCTCTCAACGAATAAACGGTTGAAATCCTTCTCAACAAGGCAAGCCTTACCGTTTGTTTTATTTTTGAGGTTGGTAAATATAGGTAGGTATATGTAAATTAAGGTAATTACCAGAATTACGTAGAACTATAAGTGGGTCGAAGAGGCTGTAAGGTTCTCGAATGACGACTACGGACCGGCAAGCGTAGCGAGGTAGACAGACGATATGGTAAAGACAGCAGAAACACACTGGATGCAAGTCGATTACAACCGAATTAGATAGAAATCTATGGGGAGGCCTATGATGTCCAGAGAACCAGAGAACGTCTTATGGCTAAGATGATAATGAGTTACTGGAATCTATTTTTTTTACAAGATATCAGATCACATCAAATCTATTTTTGAAAAAAGACTAATCAATACAGCTACCTACTTACTATCTACCCTAACTAAATACACTATACCATAGAACACTTCGAAAATCCACAGGCCGACATGTCAGCCTATAGAAAATCCAAGTGCTTAACGTTAACTTGTTATGAATTTATTACTAAGATATTCTTCCTCTACAGATGAGTTCAGAAGCCTGAATGCTTGCAACGAGCAAGTAGTGAAGTTGAGTTGCAGCCCGCACTCTCGCATCGCCGTGTTCGACGTCCAGTACGGGCGGATCGCGCATGAGTCAATTAACTGCCCACAGCCGCAAGGCGTTCCTGAGGAGAGTGAGTACGGAATAAAAAGATGTTTTATAAAAAAATTACTCACGATCTCGTTGCATTGTTAACGATTCCGTTTATAATATCTAACTCTGACTAACTCGTAGTAGATTCACAGTTTTGGTCTACCCAGACCGGTTATGTCTGGGTCAACCCTGAGCTTCAGTTAGTCTTATAGTTATACACATGGCTGTAGCTGGCATACTTGCATAACAGCTCCCTGCACGTACCACCGATCATCTTACTCTTATGTGTAACTCTTATGCCTTTTAATAGAATGCATGCTACTGTTTCGTTCTACAGG